>JAUEPR010000024.1:0-600000 GCA_030435655.1 Armillaria novae-zelandiae
CCGCCTATAAATTGAAACTCCCACCTCATTGGAAAATCCACCCCACTTTCAACGAGAAACTCCTCTCCCCATATACTCCACCCGCATTCCCCAATCAGGAACGACTGCCACCACCTCCCCCTGACTTGATCGAAGATGAGGAGGAATACGAGGTTGAAGAAGTCCTGGATCATCGCACCAGGAAAGTCAGAGGAAAGAGAGGAGAACTCCCAGTAATCGTCACTGACTACTACGTCAAATGGAAAGGCTGGACCCGAGAACACAATAGCTGGGTACGAGAAAAGGACATGGAACACGCCAGGAAGGCAATCAAAGACTATGAGAAGAAGGCCAGACGCGCAGACCGACTCACTGTCGCCTACGCATCCTCAATCCAAACAGCGACACTCCAAATTGAAGTCAGAAAATTCCCAAGAATGATCCTGGATCATAAATACGACGACAACGGAGTAGTCAGTTACAAAGCCCAAGCTGGCGACGGAAGTCAACAATGGATCATAGATCCCGCCTCTCCTTGGCCTGAAGAATCCACTAGTGAACAGCGACGATGGGATAAACTCATCGAAACATACTGGGAAAATGTACACAGCACAGGTGCAGACATACCCTACGAGGAACCCTAATGGCAGTCGGGACGACTGCCTTAACGAGAGGGTAATGTTACGATTTATTTACTTTTTACCCTTCAAACCTTCACATCGGCACTATATGCATCACGTTTGTGACAGTCGCATCAACTTCCATAAATCTTCACCATCACTGTCACCAAGGACTATTATTAGACCCATCTTTCTAGTATATAAGTAGCACGCTTTCAGCTGTAATACTCAGCTTCGAGCTAAAGTTTATACAACCTCATTCTTCTCTCGATCCACTCGCGACGATCTGACTGTTGCACTAGCCTCTGACCACGACCTGACAACATTGAGACTCTGTTGGACTCGGGTATTACCCGGCATAGCCTAGCAGTTTACTCTAGTCTGGTTTACTCAGGGCTAGTCCTAACAGATAATCCAGATGGTTGTTGGAGGTAAAACCCAATACCTCACCAAAGTTCAAGGGATGCTTAAAATCATAGAACGAAAGCTTGAAAAATGCATCCGAGACTTCCTATGGAAAGACAAAAATGCTCCTGTAAGCTTCAACAAAATGAAATCATCCAGGAACGATGGTGGCAAGGACATACTCGACATAATAACAAGGAACGAAGCTATAACAGTGACCTGGATCAAGTCCCTACTAAACTATGGAACAGACCGTGCACTGTGGACCTATTTTGCCAATGCCATCATGGCACACCATGCACCAGAATGCACAATAGAATCAGAAGAGTTCACCAGAATGAGCACCTACCTACAATCATGGCGAACAAAACTACAAGCGCTACCTCAGGACCTGAAAGAAATAATCCAAACTAGCAAGAAATATGGAGTACGGCTAGAGGGACTTGCCTTCCGCAAAGATACCATACACCAGATGCCATTCTGGCTACACTCAGAGGCAGACACCAAGCGCCGCATGCACTTAAATCAGAAAGAAAGCCGCTGTCTGAGAGTGAAACATGGAGCACAATATGTGGGTGATGCTGAAGTCCTGGCTAGATGCCAGAGGCTACCAGGACACAGAAAGAATAAACGATGCAAATGCCAGAGATGCCAAATCGCACGAAGTCATGGCTGTGCAAACCCCAACAAATGTTACCAGCGAGCAGAGATACTGCTCAATACCCTGCCTCCGAAGTGGAACCCACTACATGAGCAACCAGAGGACAATGAGGCCCTGGATGATATTATGGAAAATGAAGGACAGGATGATGACCACCACAGTCAAGAATGCATATTCAACAAGAACCTTACAGACCAAGGGAATCTTGCAGATGCCTTCTGAATATTCACAGAGGGAAATGTATGCAATGAATTACCACCAGTAGCAATAGAGTGGGAAGTATCAGAAAACAGCGATGCCCATAACACCATCCAGGAGGTGTATACGGATGGGGGATGCACCAATAATGGTAAGGAAAATGCCATAGCCAGCACAGGGGTATGGTTTGGTGAAAATGACCCCCGAAACAGCGCAACGAGGCTGCATAATAGTCTGGGAAAATCGTCAAACCAACTGGGAGAGGTGACCGGTGCATACCTAGCAACACAAGTCGCCGACGAAACCCAGCCTCTGAAAATGTACAGCGACTTGCTGACAATGATATTAACAACAACAACAAACCTGAAAAAGAACGAAGACAAAGGATGGACGGGAGTAGCCGATGCGCATGTGTACCGTGCCCTAGTCGCAAACATGAGAAGCAGGTCAAGCTCAACAACCCTAACATGGGTAAGAGGTCATTCAGGAATAGAAGGCAATGAAGAGGCAGACAAGCTTGCCACGGAAGGCTTGTCCAAGGAACACCCCGACATGATAGAACTCATATCAGAACCAACATACAACATTACTGGGGCAAAAATCAAAACAATATCACAATCAACAGCCTACAAAGCCATCAAGATAGTGAAATTGAGGAACAGTGGCAGATTGTACCAAAGACAGATACAACAGAGAAGGACACGAATGAACCTTGAAAGAACTCGTGCTGCGACAGAAGCCCTGACAGGAGAACAACCTTCGGACAAACTGATATGGTCTGGGCTTCGCCATAAAGACCTCTCCACATTGACAAGACAGTTCTTGTGGATGACCATGCATGATGCCTATAAGATCAGATCCTGGTGGGAAGATAAGCCAGGATATGAACAACAAAGTAGGTGCACTAGGTGCAACGTAACGGAATCTATGGAGCACATTCTATTTGAGTGCAAGGTACCAGGACAGAGCCAAGTCTGGAGACTGACCAGAAAGCTTTGGGCAAAAAAAGAATCGGAACTTCCAGACCCAAGCTTTGCAAATCTGCTGGCCACACCTCTCATCCACCTCCATGGAAGGGAGGACACGAAACTTAAAGGGGACACCAGGCTAATGAGGATAGTGATATCCGAAGCCACGCACTTAATCTGGCGCCTGTGAAACGAACGAGTAATCCAGCGAGAGGGCATCGGCTCTGCATCAGAGCGGGAAATTGAAAACAGATTTCTATACTCCTTGAATGAAAGACTGCAAACCGACTTAGCAGCTATTAGAAAGAAGAAGGCAAGAAAGCAGGGAATCTCCACAGAGAGCGTGCTCCAAACATGGAAGGGAGTGATCAAGAATGAAAGAGGTCTCCCTGAAGACTGGACAGGGACATCCAGGGTTTTAGTGGGTATAGCATCGTAGGTCGCAGGGGTTGAGAGTAGTTAGAGGAAGGATCAACGGTGAGAAAGGATGGAGTAGCAGGTGCGACATTTGATGTGGAGCCCCACATGGAGTGCGTAAAGCATTTCCTCAGGGTATGAACACAATTTGCAAGGTCGAGATCCCTTGCATATCACACACGGGCAGATAGAGGCGACAATGTTGGAATTGCTCTACCTAGTTTAACTGAGTAGGGTACTCTTGAAGTTAATGAAACACGTCCACCAAAAAAAAAGAAGTCCCGATTGACTCCATACTCTCATTGATAATGCCCTTGGGCAAGGCTCTGTGATTATACATGACGCTTTGTGGGTAACTATCCTTACTCATTAATAATGGTGCACCTATGAAATGCAGTGGAAAGAGTGGAGACTTGCAAAGTGTTTGAATTTTTCTCATTCCGAGTCCTATAATGTATATTATAGGTAATCGGTCTTTATGCTGGTTTTGACTGTGGGAATGATGCTATTTGGGAGTTGCCATGGGCTTTTGTATTGATTTGGCATTTGCCGGTCATTGCATGAGAAATATTGTGGGAAGAAAAAGCATGGACCATCAAAAGCCTGGGAATATATTTCCTTTCGTCGCCTTGTCCCTTATGCATGGGTACCGGCAACCCCCGCCAAATTTCGGGCTCCGAGCGATCTCGATATGGCCTGGAAATATGGCACTTTCATGGATGCACCTACTGCAGGTCGAACGAGGAAGATTCATGACTACTTTTGCAGGAACAATTTGTTCAGAGTGTAATTCTACATGTATTCTTTGAAGCAGATCTTTTTTAATACCTTGTTTTACTATAGTTTCAGCACATTTATAGCCTTTAAAAGGTGTTTTTTTTAAATGTGCTAAAAAAAAATTGCATGTATTTTATTTTAAAAAGATTTCCTGTAAATTTTCCAAAGCAATATGAGTGCTGGAAGCCTGCATCAGGTGCATTTGGATCGGCAGTCTGGGCTACCCATAGATTTTGTGATTTAAATACAAATTAATGCAAACTATGAGCCATACTGAGGACTAGAGTAGAGACTTCGCACAGCTAGTCAGTCATCTAGATCAATGTGTGGGCACTTAAACAGTAGCAAAAGAGGAAGTAGAGATGACATCTAGACAAGTCAACTCTACTGGCCTTTTGAGACTACCTACTACTCCCTGTTAAACAGACTGTATCCAGTCAATACAACAGGGCCCCACTATATCTAGACAAGTCCAAACCAGAAGTAAAAGAGAGAACTAGATTAACTTGTCACACTCAACGGTCTGAAGCCCACCTTGAATATTTACTAAGTCTTGATGGAATCAGATTCCTCCATGGACTTAGCCTAGGAATGAATAAAACCCTGAACCCTGAAAAGAAAGGATAGCCTAGTTAGGATCCGAGATACCCATCTAGATCATGCAAGTGATTGTGACAAATACAATCTTGCTACCTTGATTGATCAACAATTGGTGGTTACATCCACAAAGTACTATGCAATTAAACAAGTATTGAATGAATAGCCATGCGGCCCTATAGGAAATGGAACAAGGAGTGCCTATGAACCAGTATGGCACACCTAGGTAATAGAAAAACCCGGTGCTCATCTGCACAACTGAATGAATATCTCAGAATCATGCAATCCTTGTAAATTAATTACTCATCATTTGTATTGCTCCGTATAATCATGCTATCAGCCGTCTAGATAAGCGACTCCTATACCTAGACATGAAATACTATAAAATACCATCATCTAGACACACAGCAGAAAAGCATTGCCCCTGCATTTGTGCTAGTGGCCTATAGCTACCTAATCAAATAACAGATTTAAGTGCCTGTCCTCGACAGAGTAATTCGTTGCTAAGTCACTCAATATGAAAGAACAAGATTAGTTGAAGTGAAATAAGCCCTAGAATGCTTTGAGTTTGAACAATTGAAGAGTCTGTGTGCTCTTTGCAAGTCTGTGAACTTGAAGCAGGATCTGTGCATCCTTTGTAGAAGTCTGTGTACTTCTCTGTCTCAAGTCTGCAAACTTGTGTTGAGAGTTAGTGAACTCTAGAGCCTGTGCACTCTTTGCAGAACCTGTGTTCTTTGATTGTTTGAGTTAAGAAGTATTCTAGATCAGCTATTGCTCGCCTAGATGACATTTGTTCCCTGAACTAGGACAGTTCCTACCTACTTACTAAAAACCCCATGTCATTATAACTTGTTATCTCAACTAGTGTATCTTATGTAAACATCTTCTAGATCAGAATCAAAAGTTGTTTTTGAATGTGTTCCATTAATTATCAGAGTCTAAGATTGTACATGAGTGCTTCTACCGTACTCAAGCTTGAACTTACATACATTGGTGATAGTGTGAGTGTGTTGGAGTGATAGTTAGTCTCTAGATTATCCATCTAGAGTTAGTTTTCTTTTGAGCACTGTCCATTACTGAGCACATCACCAGTGGCCCCAAGAGCCCTGTGGATAGCGACCCTATCTCGTGCATAAGTCCTCATGTGAGGCAGTGATGTATATGATGTGCATCTCACATTGAAGGCTGTCAACTGGGATGATGACAACGATGACCTTGCCCAACTAAGACCCCAACAACTGCTGCTATTCCACCAACACCTCTCTTATATTCCCTACATTGACAATGGGGCCAATCACTTGTGCATGGTGAATCTGCACACATCAACAACTACAGATGCTGTTGAAGATCTCACATCGCACACCATGTGCAAGACCATTGCCCTCCAAGTCCACGATGTTATTGTCACTGTCTGGCCATTTCTAGCCAGTTCAAACAGGATGCCATCGCAGATGCCATCAAGTTTCCTCCTCTCATCTGCATGGCCACTTTTAACTCTGAAATGATGGTTGGCAAGCAAGATCCTTGGTAGAAGGGCACACAGGTTGCTTGTGCCTTGAAGAGCTGTAGAATGATGAGCCTTGTGGATGCCTCTTTTACCCCACCACCAGTTGCTCATCCCGAGTCAACTTCAAAAGAAAGTGAGTCTTACAGATATCGCAGTGAAGTGCATGCCACTTCCTTGTCATCCAGCAAAAGGCCTGTGCTACCATCAATGACCTTACTGATCACAAACGGCTTATGCATTGTGGAAAGAGGTATGCTTTATTCCCATCTCCAAAACCTTTCTCATTGCCAACCAGGTTCCAATGCTGTCCATGCCAAAAGTAGCTTCATGCTCATCCAGCTATAGGCCATAGGACATACAGCTGTGCTTTCTGACCTCAAAGACAAAGACCCCTTGCTTGAATTTGTCATGCCCTCCACTTTTAAGCTCTCCAAATCCTCCATGCTCTCTGACCTGCTGACCATTGGTGAGATCCACAAGTACCCTGAGCTCTTGCCCAGGTGACAACCAATGCTGTGTTCAGAGTGGGAGATCCACAGTGCAAATGGGTCAGCCTTGGCACCCGCAGCTCCCTTGCAAAATCATTCAACTCCTGTGCACCCATATTGTTGCATGTCACTGTTCTCTAAACAGAGTATTGACCAGCATCATGCAAGGAGCTTCTCCATTGCTCAGCCTCTCTTTCTGTTGCAAGTTCTCCAAGGACACATCCACCTCAACAGCTCATGCCTTCCATCCCTGAGTGTATGGGTGAACCCAAGGCAAGTCCATATATCTATCTGTACACAGTGTCATGCACTAGTTCAAACATTTCTAGCTGCAATGGCAGAAATTTGACCTCACTGGCCATTCCTTGTGATAATACACAGATGGTGACATTCCTAATACATGACCAGCATGTCAGAAGAACCACCCAATGTGGTCACATTTTCTTCTCTCCTCTGCTTGTCTAGACTTTCTCCCTCAAATAGTGTTCCTCCTGCACTCTGAGGTATCTGCCAATCTTGTTGCCACTCTTGAGAACAAAAACCATGCTCTTTCAGATACAATTATGGAGCTGTGCAGTGAGTCACATTCAGTTCCTTCCCCCATTTTAATAACATGTTACTTTCTTAGACTCAAAGACCCACTTCAATGAGAAACACCAAAAGGCAAGCATGGCTGACTACATGTACATCCATCTTTGGCCATTCCAACTTCAGCACTCCATTGCCAATTTTGAGTGCCACAAGATCTCGGCTGAGAAGCTGGTGGATATATTCAAGCAGCATTTGCATGAATTAGAAAACATCGGGAACATGTTTTTGGAGGATCTTCCAGAAATTTTTTGTTGTATGGAATTCGATGAGATATTTTTGAGTGTAATGAGGGAGCAAGTCCATTGACATTGAGTTGGAGGCCCCCCCCCTAGCCAAAAAATTCAGACCTGTAGGTTACATATCCAAGGGTACGCAAGCATAATAAATGTGTGTATCTTATCTGCTATGTCTTGACATAAATATTACTGTATTACATGTATTAAGCATAAAATATGATCTCTATTCTCATTCTGTCCAATTGTATGCAAAGTACTCCTACAATGGGTTATCCTGGGTATTCAAATCTAATCATAAGGTCTTAACAATGCATGCACAATGTATCATAATTGAGATCACTCAATGTATACTTCATTCCTGTTCCAAATATCTCTTGGCCTGTAGTTTAGTGACCTTGTGAAGGTTGAACCTTTATGAGTAAATCCTGTTGATGTCAACCTATGTGGTATCCTCCAACCCTGCATGTTATATATTGATTATATTGATGGTCTATTTTTTGGTTTTGATTATCTTTTTGTTTTATTTTTATTCATGTTGAGCTGCACAGGGGAAAAAAGATATTGGACTCAGTCCTGCCACACAGATGTGATGGCCCACACCCACTAGTCTTTGGATAGTCAGGGAGATTCTCACGTGTGGCAGACGACCGTACCTAGGTGCATCCTCCTCATGGAATAATGCATGATCACAAGCAGTGGCCTCTAATCTTCGAACAGCAAGAGAGATGCACCGTTCACGCTGTATTACCATGAACTCATCAGTGCAGCAGATGATTGTTTAAGATGGCGAACTGCATGGGGAATTGTATACATAATCTTCACATCTCCATCTTTTTCACGATACCATAAATCCTCTCACAGAATGAGGGGGATGAAGTATACATCTCCTCCTGCAACATAGCTTGATTGCGCACAGCTATGATGCAGAACTTAACCCCGAATGTGTCTAAAACACTTATTCTAATTTCTGGCGACTACTGACTGGAGGAATACGTATCAAACACGGGTGATTCATATGTAACGACTATGGAAGAGGGCCCAACAAGGTATAGTAAAAGTGTCTCTACCGCCTGTAGAGATGATAGCGTCACCCAGTTGAATCAAAGAGCGGAATGTGACTGGAGCTTTGGGATGAGCACTATACATCTGTATCATCCTCTGTTACAATCCGTCCTCAGGCTGATACTCATCTAGTGCTCTGATATGAGGTCTATCAATTTGTACTCACGTAGAAGAGTATATGTCAATGACTTTACCGTTTGAACCACTTTGACAATGCCGAGTATGTGAGAAGATTGCGGCTGAAACCCATAATCACTCCTCCATTCTCGAGATAGATTAGCGTTAGTCTTGTCCCCATCCGTTCTGTTGCATCGTTTCCACATGGTGACCACGTTTGGCAGAGTTGAAAACAACAAACCAGAAACCCTCCAGAACGTCTGGTGCATTTGACATTGATTTTGTATGTCCTGTCACAATGTCATGTAGTCCGCCCCTTTTGCCGCCCCTCTCCCTATTTTCAACTGTCTCTACTCATGTGAGGACCGATGCATTGATTGAATTTCATTTATGTTTCACTCACTCCAACAGCCCGAGCCGTTTCTGCCATTGGCATCCCCTCCGCTCTTTTGAGACATGGTCAGGTCCGAGCCGACACCGATGAACAACTATGACTATATTCGCACCCGTTCCTACTGCCGCCTGGATGAAGCTCGTAACACAGCCACCACTGAATGCAAGTACAATTCCACTCGTACTCAACAAGAAATACAATTTATTTTCAAGGCAAAGTTCGGCAAACCTGCCTATGATTGGCAACTCAATGTTGCTGAGGCTATGCTGGTGGGCCTGGATACTGTCCTCATCGCAGGTACTGGTGCTGGGAAGACTATCCCATTCATGCTTCCACTTTTGCTGGACAAGCAAAAGAAGGTGCTTGTGGGGAAGGTCGAGACCCACACTGCTCATGTATAAGATGACATTTCGGACCCTTTGCATCTTTTCTATCTCATCCGATTGTACTCCCTGGCTGGAATCTCCATCCCCAAGATTTGAAGCAGACTCATCAAGAGCATTTTCATTGCTTGATTCCGAGCTTTCAGAGCATAAGGATTCAGAACTATCATCGGATGAATAGCCTTCAGTCCAATACTGAGAGGGAACGAAGATTCTGTCAGCAGACTTGGCAGCTGGAGGACTCGGATCGGGTACTGACATGGACGTCGTGAGAATGATGTAAACAGCCTTAATTTGGCTATGACCGACACACAACTAATACTGTTATCGTAAGCAAATATGTCACTGTGACAGGACGTGCATTTTTCGGACTAAATGCACCAGACGTAGTAGTGATATCTCTGTTTTGTTTTTTCAACTCCGCCACACGTGGGTCGGACCGATCCCTCCGAGCGTTAGCGAGGAGGAAGAGATATCACTACTGCGGGTGGGAACGAGACTAATTAGCGTGCGGAAACACACCCCTGATGCCAAGATGAATACCAGTGATTTCTCTCGGGGTCGCAAGACCCCGACTTATTACGGGTGTAGCACGACGTCATTGGCGTGTCCCCCCCCTGGCGGGAGGGACCCCTGCGGTGCAGGGTGTGCGAAGCTATACCAAACGTACCACAAAAAAAAATGAATACCAGTGATTTGGCGAGAAACTCCGAGAGGTGTAATTACACATCATGTCTAGCGATCATTGCTAAGCACTATTTTATCAAAAAAAAAGAACTACATTGTAGACTACTAGTACAGATTAATAGGGAAAGAATTACTAATACAAGCCATCGTTATTCAGCGCCGGTTTTTTATGTGCGCCTGCAGACGGACGTCCCGGGGTCACACCTTTGATAGCGAGGTGTAGATCATTCGATAAGTCTGAAGAAGTGTCGAAAGGAAGAGAAGAAACCAGAACATCAACCTCTGACACCAGTTTCTGGAGTTGCTTGCTGTCGCGACGCTCGTGGAACGTAGCACTGGGGATGAGATGCTTTCGTAGTTCGGCTGCCGCTTTGATCACTTTGCTGTTGAAATGGATTGTATCAGTTATCGTCGGTAAAAGGGCAAGTTGCGGTAATACATACTTAGTCTGTGTTAACAAGTCATCGACTGCATCATACTCGTTATGACTACAGTCTTTAAGTCTGTCCTTTGTCTTCTTCCTCTGGTTGAAGGCATCGATGCCAACTGTCTCAAGGCAGACTAAAATGTGCGGCAGCGGACCCAGAAACAGGCGAAGATATAGCCCGGGTTTATCACCGAGCCGAGACACCTCTTTGATGCATGATGCATGTATTTGGGCACAAAGGCCTTCTCTACCCCTCTTGGCAACACCTCGTCGATGACGGAGAAGCTTCTTGTATACCCGCTGAATCAAGGACGCAGCAGCAATCTCTCTATCTGTGGGTTCCGGGACAGTCATTTCTTGCGTCGGAATGGCATCGACGGCGACAGCGTCTTCAACGGCAGTCTCCTCAGCTTCCTGAGTATCCCCCACTTCCTCGGCTTGGATGTCGCTATTGCCATTGGGCTCCTCCGGTTCAGAAAACTCGATATGGGGTGAAGTGACCTGAGTCCATGCGGGCACCGTGAGACCAAGCTGCACTCGGATATCCGCAAAGTCGCTGTAGATAATCTGATGGACTCCTCGCACTGGGCGAATTTTCACCGGAGCCCTGCGCCGGTCAAAGAGCTGTACCATCCCATCCATGGTATCATCTTGCAAGGGACAACGAATAACATATGCAATATCACTCCACGAGTTGCCGGCTGCCCAGACATATCTAAAAAGGTGTTATATTATTATGCAGCTGCCTCCTACAGCAGAAACTCGCGTACCGATCGTAAAGGGGAGAAAAGGGAGGACCTTCTTGTTGAAAAGATAGCATCATATTCCGAATATCATTACGGAGACGATCCCTGTCAATGTTGTAGCCCACTACATAGTAGAATAAGCAAGGACACAAGTAAACGGGTAAGGAAAAACTGACATAGACCAATGGCCCTGAATCTAATGGAGGATTGATATCAGAGAAGATAGCAACGAGCTATTTAGTAGTCGACTTACATCCTTGCGACAAACACATGACGAACTTGATATGACAACTTTGAAAGATTTCTACGACTTCCATACAAGAGATGTTCCACTACATATTGAGGATGAGAAACCGAAGGACAACGATTTTCTGGGGCTTACCATAGTCTCGACCGACACGCAATTGCTCCAAGAGATCCGAAATAGGTGCTAGAAGGGTGTAGTAACGGCTTGTGTCTGTCCCTTCGTTAAAGTATGGAAAGTTATAGTCCACACAGCGCAAGATCCAGCTACGAGGAAGAGTAATGTTGTGTGGTAATGCCATTCCCGAGCGACAAAGAATGACAGAACCGCAAAGAAAGTCCAAAAAGTCGCACAGGACACCTATGTTGATGGGCAATCTTTGCTTTACAATGTGCCTGGCGGGAACATTAACCTCAGAGATTAAAGGTTGGCAGGTTCCAGACTTACTCAAAAAATCGAAAACCAGCAGTAAGGGACCACGTTTGAGATCCCAAAATTGAGTTTAGAAGATCATGAAGAATCAGGTGGTTGTCCGGGCGAATATACTACAAACGGAGGGGGCATTTCGAAATACGCCGCATCGTCTGAGATAGCCTGCCTTGACTTCGGTCAAACGTGACGGCCAAAGAAGTTGTCCGCATCACGTCTGTGAGGAAGTTCGTTCAGGGGTAGATATTCCGGCCGTAGACAACTGTTCGCACCCAATCTCTCACAACCTTCAATGCTTTGGGAGCCTCGGGAATTGAAGAAAGTGCAAGATGAGAGATAGAACCGAACATATGATGAGGAGGACAAAGAGCTTCATAAAGACGGTTGAGCCAGAACCTATATTGAAATGAGTACCGTGGGGTCGGGAAACAAGAAGGACAACGTACTTGGTTCCTCTATACTCAACATCTTCGTGAGCATTCTCCCTGAGTGACTGCAAGATCAAAATTTGTTGAAAATGTACGCGTACGCGCATATTGTAATGGCTAGCATGTATCGCCGAAGGTGATACATGGGACTTCCGGACACTCAGGCCGATTACAAGACCCAGACACCGCAAAAACGAGGCAAGGCGTGAATGCTTTGCTTATCGCACATTCGTTGTTTTCAGCAGTAATCCTTTGTTTGAGATGACCTCTCAAAATGTCACGAAATACCCAACGCAGTTCGAGTACTGACAGCCTGAGGTTGCAGTCAGAATCCTTGACCACACCCCCAAGTCGACGTTCAAGAACTGCTGAGTGTAGCCATGTCTGCGGAGGCACAAGAAACTCGTTCTCTGCTATTCGCCGAAACCCAAACAATGCCGCGGTTGGCGCATCTCCACAAGGATCCGTTCGGAATGCTGCAGCCGAGAGGAGATCCACGTAGGTATAAAATAGACTGAGTTCGCTGACTGCATCGACAAGGGCCAGGTCTTGAATTCGAAGAGTCTGAGAGAAATATTGATCTAGACACAGCAAGGCTGCGGAACTATGACCCATCTCGTGGAATTCTGAACCAAGTTCTCGTAGGCGGGATGTCTGGCTTTCTATGATGGCCGTAAACATTGACAGCTGAAAATACATCAGTATAAGATATGTCAAATAAGACCTCCTGAGGCTGATACTCACTTCTTTAGTCCACTTTGTGAAAGTCGCGTCAAGCCGTGAAGCAGAGCGCACCATCTCCATGATCGTGTCATCTGATTTTATGACTTCAGGGTTAACACCGAAAGATATCCTGTGCCAAAGCTCTTCGAGAATGCATTCTTTAGCTCGACGCAAAGCAGCTTTGTCTTCAGTTTGACGGAGGAAAAGCTCGATCGCCTGTTCTTTTCGACCCTCGGAATAGTGCAGTTCGGCGGCTTCGGTGAATCGTCCTTCTCCCACCAACACATCCACAAGAGCGAGATCGAGATCCCTCTCTTCCAGGTACTCCACTTCTTCTTCGACGGAGTCAAATAATTCACGGGCTTTTCTGTTTAGGAAGGTGAGAATGGTTGATCAACATGCATCAGGAAAAGACGTACATCATCTGGCCGTTAGAGAAGTAAGCTAGTCTTGCAAGCTTCTTGACATTTTCCACAACCGTCGGCGACATTTGATCTTCATGACCCTTCACAATGTTGACAGCCTCGTCAAATTTTCCGAGATCTCTGTACAGCTCTGCGGCATGGGTATACTCATGAGCACGGAAGAATATTTGAGCAGCCCGATACTTCTGATCAGCTTGCTCGAAGCATTCACCACTAATCCTGAGATAGGTCATGGACTCTTTCGAATTCATATTGACCATGCAGCGCATTCCAAGAATGAATCAGCTGCCTCTGCGAAACAAGAGCATCGTTCAAGTATTTTTGGTTTTGATGTACCAATGACTTTACGAGCCTTCGCCCGCAAATCAGTAGGCACCTGCAATAGACGCTAGAATAGGAAGGTTGGCCCTGACGTAGCAGTGCTTGGCATGCGAGAATTGTTTCCGGTGGAAAAGCTCACGTCCCTTCGAAGCCCATTCTTCTGGTGTTGATGAAGACGCAAGCCTGGGAGCATCAGATCCCGGAGTGTAATTGTTAATCAAATCTTTGCTAGTCCAAAAGGTCTTAATGCATTATAATAAGAATACGGCCTGGATAGAATGACACCTAACTTACTCTCATGGGTTCTCCTGTCTCCGATCCGTCTGCGATCCAAATATTTTCACGAGCTCTGGTGATCGCAACATACAGAGATTTTAGCTGGACAATTTTATTACTTCAGCGCTGAGAAATGACATGCCAATTTACACTTACCTCATTACAAATGCTGGCATGACGGACGTGGTCAAATCGAGGAGGACCAACTCCTTAGAGTCCTGCCTGCTTTCTTCGATAGCGTTCAGCACGACACGCCATTGTGCATATTCAGCAGGGCGAATCAGCAAAGAAGTTATAAAGGAGAACCTGAAAGAAGCGTCAATGGGCGTAACGACAGTGAGAAAATTATATTGTAACATAACATATAGACCTACGTCATTGAATTCAAGCCCTTTGCTTTCGTATACGGTGCTATAATTTTGACCATCAGTTACTTGATAACATAATAACAAAAAAGGCTCGAACAGTACAAGACCAACTTCACCGACTTGCTGCTGGAGTCTCTCTCTTGCCGTTTCATTCCTAACGATGATACCTACACATGGAAGCTTAGAGTCAGCTGACTTAATACCAATAACGGGAAACTTACATTGTTGCGCACCAAACTCGATGTGATCACCGATATTTCCAAAGATGAATTGCTCTAATTGCGTACGATCTTCAGTGTTGAAAAAGACAGGTTTGAAGCCGTCTACAATGCCCATCTCTGGAGAAAGACGATCGATAGAATCCTCCCAAAAAGTTGTGATCAGGTCAATAACGGAATGTGCGCAATCAACGATGCCTGCATGGGACCTATAATTGACGGCGAGCTGAAACACCTCAGGAGGCTGGTTGCATCCAGCTCCAGCTCCATGCTTCTTCCGGTACTGGTCCTATTCATTTAATTAGACTTACGTACATGAATTATCCTGAGGGAATCTTACCTCAATATTCCACTGAAATGCTTTCAAAGCATTGAAACGAAAAGAGCTTCCAACGGAGATGGTCTGTGCAGTGTCCCCCGCCCAAAAGAGACCTTCCGCATTGTTACACAATGCCCTCAAGACTAAATGACGAATCAGCTATTTAACCATGCAGGACAAACTTGATGAGGATTACCCAAAGTGTCGATGAGCATGTTGTCTTGTACTTCGTCAACATACCTGTAACAGTTAATAAGGGATAGAGAGTATGAAAAGAGGTCTTACAAATGGTCGAGTCCTTGTCCCGGAGTACCTCGCTCCGCAAAATGCTTCAAGATATTGTGTGTCCTAGACCCTGGTTATCTTCTATTCATGGAACTTCAATAGTGAACTTACCGATCGCCAGTGTCATACTCTCCCCGCAACTTCTTCTGGCGCATATACAGCTCGAAGAGTTTGTATACCTCGCATCTCTGGTCAGCAAACGTAGATTGCCTGCGTTTACTGAGATCAAGGTAAGCGGCTCTGCTAAGATGCTGCTTCTGTTTTCCCTAATGTCTCGGCTGAGCCCTTGATGACGCCTAAACAAAGACTCAGGTCAAGCCATTTAGTACGAAATATAGATGGACATGTTACCTATAATTTCACTGAATACTAAAGCGGGATCTGTATGAACACCATTTCAATACCAACATGTAGACAAAAGAAATCAATAGAAACCTAATCCTTTGACCAACGGCTCAGGAAAATGAGACCAGTACGACTCGCAAAAGGACTCAAAAGTGATAATACCCATGCGAGACTTGTCGCGCTTAATGCCAATAGAATCCATGTCGGCTTCCAACAGGTCACAAAGCTATGACCGACGAAAATGAGAAGCGCGGATGAAATACAGAGCAGCCGCTCACATTATCAAAGGTGATAAATAACGGGAAATGCCTCTCCTCGAGTTCGCTGTACTTGGCGGGCAAGTCCGTGCGCCAATCTGTAACGTCGTCTGCATCAATCAGCCCTGAATCATCTCGGTACTGAGCTCCCGATTGATTCGTTAGGTCAGCAGACGGCCGTGACGCTATCGCCAAGGAGCTGGTCAACTTTTCAAAGTACTCTTGCACTTTCTTAGCGAGCACCCTAGACTTGGTGACGAAGACTTGACGAGGGCGAGGTAAATCCGACCCCATGAGTTGAAATGTTCGCTCAATGAGCAACATCTTGAATAGCATGGTAGTCGTTTTTCTACATCAAACAGGTGTGAGTGAAAGCATGAAGTCGGCAAACTGCCCATGCATACCCGGTACCACTGCGGCCTATAACGTAGCATGACTTCGGGCACTCAATAATACGTTTCTCCTGAGACCTATTAATGTATACTATCAGAAAATGAACAAGGAGAGCCAAAGAGGGCGACGCACGAAACCATATGGGGAAAGGTTGCATCTACATCTGCTAGGATGGCTACCCAAACAAATCAGATATAGCTTTTCAGACAGCATCACCCAGATACATACTCTTTAAAAAAGGCTGCATGTGTTTATGGTTAAATCGTCAGTTCGCGGGTAATTATCATGAGAACATACCTGCGAAAATGTGACGTATTTCTCGACACTGTAAGGGAGTTAGTAATCGAAACTTGGCTCCTCTCTGTATGGCTTACACGAGTCTCGAATGAATCTGAATGGAATAATCAGTGTCGGTTCGAAGGAACATAAAATGTGAAGTTAACCTGAGCCGTTTCGTCGGGTCGTAAATCTGGTATGCTCTCGATTTCCGAAGGCGATACTTCCGGTAGAGGGGGAAAGAACACCGGAATAAAGGTGTCTCTGGAGGCTTGCTCTGCGCGCTTCCTAACTGCGCATCTATGCCGTCACGTTTAGGCTACAGGCATTCAAGCTACAGTGAGAAAGTAATACCTCTTCCGATATTCCTTGCCCTTTTTGCGAAGCTGACTGCTGATAGAACTCCAGAGACGATTGTCGATTTGATCATTGTTATAGATACCAAAAATTTTGATAGCTTCAAGAACGTTGAGGAACAGGTAAAGAAGTACGAACATCGACCTACCTTGCTGTTCGTTCTGCCGATGTTTCAGGGTGTTTCAGTAACCTGTATTACAAAATTATCTTCTTAACGTACATCGTCCCCTGGGATTATATCGATTTGATACTACAATGAGGCGTCAGTGATACCCGGGACTGACAAAAAAGGATTCCTACAATGAGTCTAAGGTTGCGAGATACTTTGGCTTCGAAGACAGGAACCTCAGTCATACTTCCACTCAAACGCTTCTGATTATTGTCAGTAAACTGCCCGCACGAGAGCTCCCTGCGGTATATTCTGATCAGCATGCTTAACATATGATACCATATAATCTGATACGTACTTTATCTTCTTCACAGCAAGGTTAAACGTGGAGAGATCTTTCTTGTGGGTGCTCCGCAAAAAAATGTCGGCGTTCGTAGATATGATGACTATCCAGTCACCAAAGCCCTCGGCAGTATCGAAGTATAATGCCCTTGATAGATACCAATGTAATATCATTTCGCAAAGAGACGTAAAGACATACGACTTCATCGGCTGAACCATCGGGTACGCAGAAGGCAACTCGATTACAGCCCCTGAAGCATTCTTCTCCTCCTCTATGAGGGGGGCCGAAGTGATACAGCGTTCCTCGAGAGATGCAGATATCTCAGGATGACGGATCAGCTCTGAACAGAACTAGCCACACATCAACTTTCAACAAGCAGTACGCAGACAGAACGGAACTTACTTCGAGAGTATCCTTTTGGCTTTTCAAAAGGTGGTCCACGAGGGCAGAAGCGTGGCTTGACGTTTTAGGCACATCGACGTTGAGGATATCGAAATACTTTTTGACCAACATCGTAACACCGTCTTCTCGCTTGACTTGCTGAAGCTTCTTCTGAGATTGTTTGGCCTTTCCTTTCTTGCTATGATGCGCTAATCTGTTATCGATGGGACGGAGGAAGGAGACGCCGGCGAGGTACTTCAAAGCCATGGGCACAATCTGAGTTCTCTCGTGGTGTCGCGCACATAATTCTTTGTCTTCAACAAAGGAGGATGAAATGAGCTCTGTAGATAGACATGAGATGATTTTGCAATGGACGCTCGCATCGTAGTTCGCAGCGTCGGAGGGAAAGGACTCCAACATCCACGAAATCAGCGATGTGGTCTCGCTCAAGGCTGCAAAGTTGTAAGAGCCTTATAGACCACCAGATAGTTTAACAATGTAAACTTACATGATAAAACCAAGGGAAGAAAGTGCGGACTCTCGTTGTCGATTAACTCTTGGAAAACATGCTTGAAATTAACCTTTGTGAGGATGCTTTGTAGCTCCTCCAACGCAGACTCAAGTGCATCCCTCGAGGTGAGCTGCTCAGGGCTGAATAGATCACTGCGATAGAGGCGCTTGTGGGACATGGTTGCATCGTGATCAAGGCGTTGTCTGATTTATATAGACATGGAAACATGCTTCCTGCAAAATAGGGCCAAACTTAGACCCCGGCGAGAGCTTCAAATCAATCACTCACAGAAGCGACCTAAGCGCTTAGTCTCTAGGTAAACAGTAAACTCCAAACGCGTGGAACTCACGGACAAGTTTCCAGCTCCCTTTGGTCGCGTAACGATAGATATGCGCGAGCACCTTCGGTGAAGTGGCGATTTCTTCGTTAAGCCAGCAGAAGAGTGTAAGATCGAACCGTAAGTAATCCGAATTCTCTCAGGCTAGTGACCACAGCGTGAACAAAATGAAGTACTGAAGAAGCGCACCAATTGAATTCAACCAACAACCTGCCTAATCAGGAAGGCGCTAGTTGCTTGGACTCCTGCCACCGACTGCGGTTAATTCATTCACTCCAGAAAGACGCAGCCTCGAAAGCAGACAACCAACACTAAAAATATCAAGCCTTTTTTTCATCAGCACATGTTACGATGGCAAGTATAAAAATGGATAGTATTCAATACGAATATACTGGAATAAAGTCCTCTTGAATCACGAAGTCCTTAATCACCAACATAAAAACTATGAAGACGCCTGGGTAGCTTTTATCTCAGCGGTAACAGCTTCAATCGTCCTTGATCATCTATGTGCGGGCTAGAGATAAAGTCATGAGAAACCATCAAACTTAATAAGATAGATGCCAAAATGACATGATCCCGTCGCCTAGATCATTATGATACTTGATAAGCAAACACGAGACTTCCGACAAGGAGAGCCCATTCCGAAACGAACATATTCATGTATGTGAAGCATCAGGAGGCATCACATGGGCGCTACATAGATTTTTGGTTGGGGAGGAGATCGATGGACCCAATGATTTGGGAGATCCAGAAGCAGACGGCGTTGTTCGAGCCTGGGCACGAATGTTGAAGATGGCGCGGTTGAAGTCGCTGAATTCTGAATAAAAACTAATGTGTTGGTTTAGAAAAATTCACACAAGACAGATGGGTACTGACACCATGTGTAGAACCAGGTGGAAGTAAAGAACATGGAAGAGAAGGATGATTGTTGGAACAATCTTCAGCGTCACAAAGGGACTTGAAATTTTTCGGTCGTCTAGATCTAGAGGGAGTGCCGGGGCGTCGAAACCTTTGTTTGATCAGAACGTAACATCTTGCCCGGGATAGGCCATTAACAGAGGAATCCAACTTTCTGAAAACGGTTTAAGTAGACGGTTGAAAATACTCACGTACGTATGTCCTACTGTCGGTAGCGTTCGCTTGTAAACACGAATGAACACACAGTTATATGTTACGAAAGCTCGTGCACTTGCTGCTGATTTCTGCTTTCTTCCAGCAGTGACAAGCAGTAGCAGACGTCTCGACAACACTGTCGAGGTCAAAAATAGACAAACGAAGCCCCAGAATTTCCTCGTTTCGCGTCGCGGTAGAGTACGCCGTCATTAAGGAGCCCTTTTGCGTAATTCGGAAAGGATGACTCCTGCGGCGTCGATGAAGAAATAAATATTTATGGCTCTAAAAGTAACATCGGCGTCGATAACCAGGGATAAGAGGGTGCTTAGTATCGATCCGGGATCTATGTCCTGTTGTTACCTCCTCGTCCCATCCTGGTCATAGGTCGTGCACTGCACCCGAGTATCTGTGGCCCGTGCGCCATGTCTCACAAAGGTGTAGTC
Source organism: Armillaria novae-zelandiae (assembly GCA_030435655.1). Taxonomy (NCBI): domain Eukaryota; kingdom Fungi; phylum Basidiomycota; class Agaricomycetes; order Agaricales; family Physalacriaceae; genus Armillaria; species Armillaria novae-zelandiae. Next base: position 20,162 of record JAUEPR010000024.1, read on the forward strand.
TTATTTGGCGATGGAAACACCTGTCTTCCCTCGTCGCCTTTGATGTCCTCACGTCTTTTCTATAAAAGTATTGCACACCAGTCCACTTCCCCCGAAAAATCCCAGTGGCATGGTTCTGCTCGTGGTACCTATTCCCGCGCATAGAAATGCCTTAGTCGCGCCCTACCCACCTGCACAACCCCCGTTGTCTCCTAGTCCTGTTCTTAATCATACCCTATCCTTATGCCACACCTGTTATTCACACACTGGGCTTCTCACCGGCAGAATGAATCAGAATTAGCCCACCTAGGATATGGACGCACGTCTTGGGCCGGAATTCCTCGATCTGCAGCATTCCGGGTGGAACTATATGGGGGGAATCTAACCTTGGTCAAAGGCGTGGTCTGGCATATTAGGAGCGGCTTATTTCTACTAATTATCAGTGAACTGGTGTCTATGGACTTTGGATTCTCGTTATAATCACAACAGTAAAATCTGTGGCTGATCGACGCTTCCAATGCTAGCAACTACAGACAAATATCGATTGTCTAATGAATTCGAGGCATGCAACTTGCAGATTGCATATATGCCATGCCTGGCGATGATTCCTATGTTCTGTTTTTTATCAAAGGAAAACTATATTGCAGACTACAAACTAATACGAGAAAATCAGTAATACAAGTCATAAATAGTCATTGAGCGTTGGCTTTATGCATGTGCCTGCGGATGTTCGACCACGATCCCTTTGATAGCGAGTTGCAGATCATTTGATAAGTCTGAAGAAGTATCGAAAGGGAGAGAAGAAACGAGGTCATTAACCTCTTCCACTAGTTTCCTCAGTTGCTTGTCGTCGCAACGTTCGTGGAACACAGAACCCGGGCTGAGCTGCTTTTGTAAATTGATTGCAGCCCTGTTCACCTTCCTGTTGAGAGTCGAAGATCGTGTCAGCTGTAGCCAGCGGAAGTGACAAGTAATACGTACTTGATCTGCATCAACCAGTCGTTGAGTGCGTGTGTTTCATGAGGGCTGCACTTTTTAAGCCTTTTCTTCGCCCTCTTCCTCTCACTAAGTGTATCGATCCGAACTGTCTCAAGACAGACCAAAACGTGCGGCAACGGACCCAGAAACAGGCGAAGATATCGCCCTGGGTTATCGCCAAGCTGAGATACTTCTTTGGTGCATGATGCATATATTCGTGCGTGAAGGCTTGTTGTCCCAATCTTGCTGACGTCACGTCGATGATGAAGGACTTTCCTGTATATCCGCTGTATAAAGATTGCAGCAGCTATCTGCTCTGATTCCGATTGTGTCGTATCGTGTATCGGAGTGGGGTCGAGCAGCTCTCGAATATCCATCAAATCGTCGTAGACAACCTCACGAACTCCCGGCAAGATACAACCCCTTGCTGGAGCCTTACTCTTGTGAAGAAGCTGAATCATCTCATCCATAGTATCATGTTGCAGTGAACGGCATATAGCCTTTGCGAGTTCATCCCATGAATTGCTTGCGGCATCAACGTACCTGCAAAAGTCTTATGAGATTGCACACGATCGTCTGACTGTTATCACACACCGACTATACAGGGAAGGTAACACGCATCCTTCGTAGCGCAGGGACACCAGTAACTGGCGGATCTTATTCTTTATAAGATCGTTTCGTATATTGTAGCCCACTAAGTAAACAATCAGTATCATCTCTTACATTATAAGGTGATACTGACGTAGACATATGGCCTTCAATCTAGTAGAGAACCACGATGAGTACAAGATGCGATGTCTTATCTGTTATTAGACTTACATCCTAGCGATAAAAACGTGACGAACTACAGCTGGCACATTTGAGAGATTTCTGCTATTTCCGTACAAAAGATATTCTGGTGTAGAATTAGACATATCAGGCAAAGGAATATTTCCGCACTCACCAGAGCCTTTACCACCATGTAGTTGCTCTAAAAGATCCCCAATACACATCAAAAGTAGATGATAAGCACTTGTTTGCACGCTTGGGTTCACATATGGCAAGTCGTACTCGATAAAACGTAGAAGCCAGCTGCGAGGGACTGTTACATCGTGCAGCAGTGCCATTCCAGGATGACGGCCACAAAAAATGACAGAGCTGCAAAGAAAGTCCACCAGATCACATAGAACACCTATGTTAATAGGTAATTGCCGCATAATAACATGCCTGCGGAGAAGTCAAAACATAAACATAGATGTATCAAAAACGGGACTTACTCGACGAATACAAAACCAGCAGTAAGAGACCACGTATAAGTTCCAGACATCGCAGCCAGAAGCTCTGGTAAGACGGAGGAATCACCGCGACGAATATACATAGGTGGAGTGCGCATGCTGAAATATGCCGCGTGTTTCAGGTAATCATCTGCTTCACTTCGGTCGATCATGAAGGCCAACGTAGTTGCCCGTATCACGTCTGTGAGGAAAGCCACATCGGGCAAAAATTCCTGTCTGTATACAAGTGTTCGCACCCAATCTTTCACAACGTCCAACCCTTTTGCAGCTTCGGGAATTGTAGAAAGTGCGAGATGGGAAATGGAACCAAATATATGATGAGGAGGATGAAGAGCATCGCAAAGACGGTGAAGCCAGAACCTACATGGAAAATAAACACCGCTAAGCCGGAGAACATAAATGTTAACGTACTTTGTTCCTCGGTATTCCATGTCGACGTGAACGTTCTCCCTAAGTAATTGGAAGATCAAGATCTGTTGCAGGTGTAGGCGTACGCGCATATTATAGTAACCAGCATCTATCACAGAAGGTGATACATGAGCTTCTGGACAGTTAGGCTGTGTACAGAATCCAGATACAGCAAAAACTAAGCAAGGCTGAAAAACCTTGCTTCTCGCGCATTCGTCGTTTTCAGCATCGATCCTCTGCTTGATATGATCTACCAGAACGCAGTGAAATAGGCCACGGAGTTCCGACGCTGATAGAATGAAGTCAGAATTGCTGGTTGCGCTCCTGAGTTGAAGTTCAAGAGCCGCCATGTGTAACCATGTGTTCCGGGGCACGAGAAATTTGTTGTCCGTCATCCATTGGAAACCAAATAACGTAGCAGTCGCTATGTCTTTGCACGGGTCTGTTTGATATACTGTGGCGGAGAGGATGTTCACATAGATATAGAACAGGTCGAGCTCTTCAATTGCGTTAACGAGTCCCATATTCTGAATTTGAGGAGTCCGAGAAAAGTATTGATCAAGGCATAACAAGGCTGCAGAACTGTGGCCGATCTTGTGAAATTCCAACCCCAGTTCACGTAGCCGAGATCTCTGATCCTGCGAGATGGCGATGAACATGGACAGCTGAAAACACGTTGTTATAAGTTGCAATGAATACGGTATGAGGCCACTTACTTCCGCAGCTTTAATCTGGCTCATAGAAGTCAGATCTAGCTGTGAAGCAAAATGCGTCAGACGTGACAAAGTCGGATCTGAGCGAATAGCATGAGAGTTCAGGCCGAAAGATATTCCATGCGATAGCCTTTCGAGGATACATTCTTGAGCACGGCGTAAAGCATCTTTGCTATCTCCTTTGCAAAGTAACAGCTCGATCGTTTCTTCTCTGTGGCCCTTAGAATAACGCCTTGTCATTAGTTGGCGGATAAGTACGACAAAAACATACCTGTGAGAACATGATGTACTTCTCGACGCTGTAAAGGATAAGCGACTCAGGCTGGAACTCAACTCCTCTTTGTATGACTTACGCAAGTATTGGATGGACCTGAGTGAAATAGTCAGCATTTGTTTCAAGGAGCGAAAACAACAACTCAACCTGGGCCGTTTCATCAGAATGTAAATCCAGTAAGTTCTCAATCTCCGAAGGCGATATTTCAGGTCGTGGGGGGAAGAACACTGGAATGAAAGTGTCCTTCGAGGTTTGATCTGCGCGCCTCCTAATCGTGCATCTATATCATCATGTTTAGGCTACAGACATTCACGCTACAGTGAGAAAATGGTACCTCTTCCAATATTCCACTCCCTTTTTTTGGAGCTGATCGCTAATGGATCTCCAGAGACGATTGTCGATTTGATTGTGGGTATAGATGCCAAAAATTTTGATAGCTTCAAGAACTTCTGTGAGGAGCAATCAAAGAGGTACGAGCACCGACCTACCTTGCTGCTCGCTCTGTCGACGTGTCAAGGCAGTTCAGTAGCCTGGATTACAAATTATCGTATAAACGTACATTATTCCCTAGGATTATATCGACTTGATACTGTAAGGCAGTATAAGCGATATCTGAGATGGGACAAGAAAGAGATCTCCTACAGCAAGTCTAAGATCTCGAGACACTTTAGCCTCGAATATAGGAACTTCAGTCGCACTTCCACTCAAACGCTTTTGATTGTTGCGAGCGAAGAGGCCGCACGAGAGTTCCCTGCAGTGTATTCTGATAAGAACGCTTGATATGTACCGTATGACTTGACACGTACTTTATCTTCTTCAAAACGACGTTGAATGTAGAGATATCTTTCTTGTGGGTGCTCCGCAAAAATTGTCAGTGTCCGAGGATACAATGACCGTCCAATCTCCAAAGCCCTCGGTGGTATCGATGCAGAATGCCCTTGATAGATATCAGTATAACATCCTTTTGCTAAGGATAATGAGGACATACGATTTCATCGGCGGAACGATCGGATGTGCCGCTGGATCGACCACAAACCCCAAAGAATCGTTCACATCCTTTATGGGAAATGCAGAAGTAACACAATGTTCCTCGAGAGATATTGATACCCCAGGACGACAAAGCAGCTCTAGATAGAACTAGACTTGTGTCAGTTGCTAATGAAAGGCTAGCATGTAGATGAAGTTAAACTTACCTTCAAACTTTCTTTTTGACTCTGTAAAATATGATCCATGAGGACGGATGCGTCGCTCGAAGTTTCAGGCATATCAATGTCAAAATACTTTTTGACCAAAATTTTGGCGTCGTCTGCTGGCTTGATTTGCCAAGGCACCCTCTGTTTGGCCTTACCCTTCTGGTAATGATGCTCTGATCCGATATCGATGACACAAAGGAAGGAGAGGAGATATTTCAAAACCTTGGGTATGATCTGAGTCATTTCGTGATGCCAGACACATAGCTCCTTGTCTTCAACAACGGCGGATGAAAGAAGCTCCGTAGATAGACAAGATATAGTCTTGTAATGGATAGTTGTGTCATAGTCTGCAGCTTTGGCGGGAAAGGACTCCAGAAACCACGAAATTAACGATGTGGTCTTACTCAAGGCTGTGAAGATGTGAGTGCCTGATATAGTAGTAGATAGCTTAACGATGGCAACTTACATGACAAGACCAAGAGTAGAATGTGCGGGCTCTCGTTGTCGATTAGTTCTTGAAAAACATCCTTGAAATTATCCTTTGTGAGAATGCTTTGCAGCTCCTCCAACGTTGACTCAAGCGCATCCGTCGAGGTGAGCTTCCCCAGACTGAGGAGATCACTGCGACATATGCGTTTGCGGGACATGGTTGCATCAATGGCCTCGGCGTTTTCTTGTTTATATAGACATGGAAACGTATGTCTGGCAAAACAAAGCCAAATTCAGACCCCAGAGCGAGATTAAAAGGCCAATCACTCACGGGAACTAGTCTGAGCGCCTAGATAACCTCGAGTCACTTGGAACTTAGGGACGAGATCCCAGCTCCGTGCTTTGGTCATGACGTGTCTGATTATACACATAGCGGCTTCGGAGATGTCTACCTCCCTAGCGACCCAGTAGGTAGAGAGCAGTAGGAACAACTCGCAAGAAATACCAAGTCTCAGCTAGTGACCAAAGTGTGGAAGGGCCGAACATGCGGAATGTTGGACGTCATTTGAATTTACGCAACGATTGCCTAATCGGGAGCGACGGCTTCGCTCAGACTCCTGCTACCCTCATTTAATTCATTTGCAGCCGGGAGTCATATCTACCGGGTAACCACGAGAAAAGATGACTGTACCCCAAATACGTTGATGTTGGTTTTTTTCATCAGCGCACTGTTACGAGGAAAAGTAAGAACGCAGGGAAAATGTATTATATATATATATTACAAAATACTACTAGAATCAATTCATCAGTTCATGAGGTGTCGTTGAGATAAAAATCATGAATTGGACGCATATGCGCTTTATCATCCATCCGGGCGCTAGAAGCAAGGTCATGAGAAATCAGATAGATGAACATGGTCTCGATGTCTAGTTCAGCGTGGTCCTTGATACGCAGGTCAACCCTAGACAACGCAAAGGCAAGACCTCTGGCAAGGAGCAGTCATTCAGAAATGAACGTATTCAACGTACCTGTACTCAGCATCAGAGAAAATGTGCGGAATCTTGACAACATCTGTACGCCATATGCCCAGTAGCCCCAGCCTACTGGACCGGCTTGTAGAATCCAGCAAAAGAAGTTAGATTTGATGCGTGACGGATTATTCGACATCACACCGATAAGCCAGTGTGCTATTGTCTGCCACAACGCACCAAGAGAACCACAGATGTAAACTACAAGAGGAAAATCCAGCCTGCATATGCGGCGGACATAACGACTGATAGATTTTTCGGTCGAGGAGGAGACCAATGAGGATGGGCCCGACTCTGATTTGGAAAATTCCAGTAGCAGACATTGTTCAAGCCTGCTAAAGATGGCGGCGTTGAAGCCGCTGAATTCTGGACAGATTTAAAGCTATCAGTTAGATAGATCCAGAGAAGGGAGGTGGGTACTGATGCCATGTGTAGAATACAGCAGGGAAGCAAAGAACATGAAGAAGAAACGAATGATCATTAAATCAGTCGATATAATATGATCAGCCTTATCACGAATAGGCCCCGACTCCGGGCTTTGGAAGATGCCGTATGGCATCTTCCAAATGCGCAGGTATTTCTAGGTCGCTTGAACAAGTGGCTGGATCAGATGTCGCGGTTATCCCTTACTATAGTCAGACCATACGTTTGGACACAAGCTGGACATCGATTGGCTCTTAGCTGCCCTTTCATCTCGTAGATATTCAAAACTACAGTGTCGAGGAATCCTACTTCATAATCATAATCTCACGCAGTATTCGAGACCTTGGCACATGGTTCAGTTCCTAGTCACTCCCGGCTATTGATCGTACTTTATCGAGCTACAGCTAGCCGACGGAAACGATGCCTTGACCATAGGTACATCACATGAATCAGAGTTGGGCCACCTAAAATTTCGACATATCGCACATTATCGAGGACCCATGTATGTCTAACCCCTAGGCATATTGTATATTCTTTAGTGATGAGTTCCACAGGTAACTTTTTTCAAAGGTAAATCATAGTACGAGTACAGATCAATAGACGAAGAATCAAGAATACATGACATTGTCATCATTGGGTCATCGATTGTTTTCTGTATACTTGCAGATGAACGTTCGGTTACGATCCCTCTGGTAGCCAGGTGCAGGTCGTCCGATAAGTCCGAGGAGGTTTTGAAAGGGAGAGAAGAAACCAAGTTTTGGACCTCTTCTACTAAGTTTTACGAGTTCCTTGCCGTCGCAACGCTTGTGGAATTCAGAACTCGGGTTGAGTTTCTTTTGGAGTTTAATTGCGGCCCGGCCCGCATCGCTAGTTATGGATGGATAATTGTGTCAGTTATCGTCCGTAACGGAAGGTGACAACTTCAATACATACTTGATCTGCGTCCACAAACCATGAAGCGCATCTGTCTCATCAGGACTACACTTTTTGAGTCTTTTGTTCGTCTTCTTCTTCAGACTACGTGTCTCGATACAGATTGTCTCCAGACAGACTAGAATGTGCGGCAACGGTACCCAGAAACAAGCGAAGATATAGTCCTGGGTTGTTACCAAGCCGAGATACTTTTTTGGTGCATGATGCATATATTTGGGCTGCTATCCCTCTCTTAGCTACGTCTCGTCGATGACAAAGGACTTTCCTATACTGCCCTCTGAATTAAGGACGCGGCTGCTACCTCTCTTTCTGATGGTAGCCAATCCTGTCCACCAATGGCGTCGTCGGTGTCATTAACAGAATCTTCTTCGTCACTCACAGTTTCCGCAGGAGGAAGACGCTCCGCTTGCTTTCCTCTCGTTGTCTGATCTCTGCGCACCGGCTGACACGCCTCCAGGACAATAGATTCAACTTGATCCCACCCTTTCCCTCCATTAATCGAAATAAGGAAAGGGAAAATCCCATCCAGATAACGTGCTACGCTTGCAAAGCGCGATATACTGGTATTGGGGAACGACAAATGGCATAATTTGTGAGAAAACGGGACATGATCGTTCCGGAGCGGGGAATCGTCACTGGGAAATGTGATAGGTATGGAAAGTTCGCTCAGAAGGGGACAGCATTTTGCTAGAATACATAACATCTCGTAAGTCGGGAAAGGCCCCTGGACAGCTGGGATATTGAAAATTCTGATCTCCGGCCATGCAGGTGCGAGGAGAAGATCGACGACACCGGTTTCCAGAGTGGGCATGGGATTGTAAGTGAATTCCCGGAGTTTACGCAGGCCACACAGAGGCTCGAAAATGGCCAGTGTAGATTCCCGAGTTTGTTGGGTCAACTGTCCGTTACATTTCCGATAATTTATAGACAAATTCAGAAGAGAAGGAAATCGTGAAGCGATCTCTGTGTGAAAATCTTGCATAAATTGCCCGATCTCATTATAAGATTGGCTATGATCATCGATATGAACCAGGGACGTGAGGGATCCCGAGCGAATCAGCCGAAGAACACGAGACATTAATGAAACTGGAGTTGTAATGTGTAGAGATACGAGGGATCGAAATCCATCATCGACTTTCCGACTGTCGGTAGCTAGGCTTTGGGAGATGACGATCTCGAGGTGTGAAAGGTCCGGAAGGGAGGAAAGCTGAACCAGAAAGTGGACGTCGGCGGAATGCAACTCAATTTTTAGTTTACGCAGTCGACGAAGACCAGAGAAGTTGGTGAAAGGGCATATCGTTCCTAAAGGTCGAGGCTTGGATCCTTGTCGTTTGGAGGATATGGTGAACGAATGAAGCGTTGGCACCTTCCAGCCAACTGTCCGTACAGAGGTGGATGCCATAACAGTCTCTGCGTTGGAAGGGAAAGCAATTTCAACATCGTCCAGCCGAGGGCTGGCCAAAAAGAGAAGTATTGAAGTGTCGGCAGCGAAGCTCATGTCGACACTCAGTTTCTGCAAGTTGGGGAAGAGAGGTTCTTGTCTCTCAGCCAGCCGCAGGAATACAGTGGATGAATGCAAAGTGCGCAACTGTGCGTCTAGAGTGATAGAACGAACGCGGCACGAATACCGTTCGAATCGAGCCCATGTATCGTTTGAGATGACATCGGGGAGTATCTGCAAGGATCAGGACTTACTTGGGGCGAAAATGGAGGGTGACTTACACCTTGATCATTATCCGATGAGAGGTCGCGAGGAAAGAGATACAGGAGCGGTTTCATCCCACATATTTCGTGCCAGATGCGATCAAGTGCTATCTCAGAGATGACATGGCATGTCAATGCCAGGGAGAGGAGAGAATTCATGCGTGTTCTGTGCACAACACCAGACGCCTGCTCGATATCCCATAGATCCTTACAAACAGAACCGAGCAGGTCGGCATTGTAGAGCACTGCCGTAACTGGATCGCCAGCGATTAGGCTTGCCATGTATTAAAATGGGAGACGAGGTGTAACGGTAGGAGCGCAGAGGTGTCCGGCGTGGCAACGAAGTCGAGGGAGTGAATCAGGGAAATAACACGCCTCGTGGCAGTCTTGATGCATCGTGGCTGAGTGTGAGAAACAGAAGTCGTGAAAGTAAAACACCGTCTACACCGTGTAGACTTCGACTCCGGTATCACAATTGCGGATCCTCGGGTTTCAATGAGGTTTATGCAAAGTGAGCATGACCTATGATCGTCGGAGAATTGACTATAACTGCCGGAAAGAAGTTGCAGAACAATTGTTGAGCTGACCTTGAAATGATGCACACATTCAAAAGTAGTTCGAATTCTTATTCCATCCACATCTCCACCCTTCTCTGGATAAGCACATGCGAGACGGAAAGAACTTGGATCCGTTAAGTTGAACGCGAAGTCCGCACTTCAGGTCCCCGCTTGACGCTTTTGACGATGGCGCACCGATAGGACGGCCAATCTTAAATCTTCAAGAAGGAATCATATTGAAGTCAGCTCAATTATCGGAAACGAAAAACATACTGAAACTGTCGTACATGCCGTTGCAAAAAAGCAGTGTATGGCATACGTCGGCGTGCCAGCGCAGAGGACCCCGAGGCGGCACTGGTGCCCGAGCTGTTCTCTGAAAATGGGTACATACAAGAGAAGGCGAACTGGTGACGCGTGCTTCTTTGTCGAGTCTTCATTGGTTTCCGGTCCTAGAAACACGGTTGATCACTGCAAATATCCATCATAGTAGCGTCTCGTGAGTGACTATGCAGTTGAGCAGAAAATACCCGGGGAAGGGTGTTGGTGTAAGAGCGCCCGAACCTTTCTGACGCGCAATTTGATGGCGTGCCACATATGAGGAACGATCTTAGCCGATGAAACCGTACCGGCGATTAATTAGAGTTGTAACTGGCCAATGAGGAGGGGTCTAAATCGAGATGGGTAAATCATACGCGCTTTATATTCGCGGATTCGCGGCAGCCGTAGTAGCTCCTAGGGACCAGGAATTTGTCGCGTTGATGACGGAAGACTTATCATTGTCACCATATACTTCTCTTGGCCTTTTTCCAAAAGGTCGGGCAATTTCAATGACCATGAATCAGACAATGAATCAGAAAGTCGCCTTTCGACAGGGAATATTTTTCTGATTATGGCGTTAAACGGGTGGACTGAGAGCAGAGCGCGTCGCCTAATCAGCACCGCCGACTTGAACATAACATTGAACAGACTCACTGGAGACAAGCGGTGTTAGATGCCCATGCCGATTTCCACGTCGGTCCCGCAATTGTCTGTCGCAAGAAGGTTCCTACTTTCTTGTGGAAGGGCGAAAAAGCGTCACCGGGCCGTACATCCGACCCCCAAATCTCACGGTCCGAAAATAACGGTCCGATATATGTTTTTCTCTTTCTGACATTCCCGTGCCTTTAGGCGTCGGCCCACAAACATCGTTTTCAGCCATGTGTATGCTCCCTGGAACCTAGCCTGGCCTGGTCCCACGGAACGGGAAAATAGAAACAAGGTGCGAGTTCCTAAAGGCAGCGACAAGGTTGGTTCCCACCGTCAATACCACCTTGGCATCCTGGAGCTTCTTTCATTCATAGAGAATCAGAAACTGATAGCCTAGCCGCTTGACGGAACAAAAAGCTCAATAAACGACGCGGACCCGACGTCAAGTAACACGTCACCACAGGGCGCGAACGTTCTCGTGCAACTCGACAACTTGAAGGGTAAGATTTGGCTATGAAGGCCTAGTAGGTGGGTCCTCAAGCATGCATGTACAGAGGGATATAAAGCATACCAGCCTCTGCATTCAGGGTTGTCAGCCTTGTTAACGGAGCCAATACCTTTATGGAGGGACAGAACATTCGTACAATTTTGGGGGATGTCTGTCAGTCCTATTCCGGCCCGAGTTCCCGAGAAAGGAGGTACTTAAGCGTCGTTCACCGCTTAACCCATCCCAACAATGGACTCCCTCGTCTCATCTCTCGTTCTACACGGCCCACGCGACCTTCGTCATACCCGCCGTCCTCTCCCACCGCCTCCCCCCCATCACGTGCAAATCGCCGTTCTCTCCACCGGGCTCTGTGGCTCTGACCTGCACTACTACCTTCAGGCGCGTAATGGCACCTTTGCTCTACAAGCGCCCCTCGTCCTTGGCCACGAGTCAGCAGGAATCATCACTGCCGTTGGGCCCCTCGTCACCCATCTCCGTCCCGGCCAACACGTCGCAATCGAAGCCGGGATTCCTTGTGGATCATGCGAGTGGTGCAGATCCAACCGGTATAACCTCTGCGAAGGGATGCGTTTCCGGAGTAGTGCCAAAACGTTCCCCCATCTCGACGGTACGATGCAGACGAGGATCAATCACCCGGCGAAACATGTGCATGTGCTGCCTCGCGGGGTATCGTGTGAGCAGGGAGCACTCGCGGAGCCTTTGTCTGTTGTATTGCAAGCATCGAGACGGGCAGGAGTGTCGAGAAACACACGCAAAGTCCTTGTATTTGGGGCTGGAGCTATCGGGATGTTGGCTGCTGGACTCGCGCGTTCAAGGGGCGTGCCTGTAGAAGCAATCGCTATGGTTGACATTAACCAGCAGCGGCTGGCATTTGCAAAATCCCGTGGGCTTGTGGGAAAGATCTTTTGTCTAACGCCGCAGGCCCCAGCGAAGGGCGTTGACGGTCTCGAGCGGAGTAGAGCCCAAGCGGAGGTATTTGGCGGAGGATATGATGTCGTATATGAATGTACTGGTGCAGAACCGTGTATTCAAATGGCTGTCTATGTGGGTACCTCTTCTTTTCCGTGTTTCTCGAATTCTTGCTAATGGCTATCAGAATGCGAAAAGCGGGGGAAAGGTCCTTCTCATCGGAATGGGCACCTCTAATGCTTTGATACCCATAAGCAATGCTGCTACGCGGGAGGTTGACATAATAGGGAGCTTCCGGTATGCCGACACATATAAGGAGGCTCTTGAGTTACTTGCTAGCAGTAAGCACTTTCATATTCACGATGTATGTATCTGACATTTTGTTTCAGACTCAATACCACCAATAATGGATCTCGTAACTCACCGAGTGCCGTTCAATGTTGACGCAGTAAAGAAGGCATTTGAGGCTATGGCCAAGGGGAAAGACGAGAAAGGACAGCTGGTGATCAAGATCATCATTGACAGTGAATCTTTGACATAGAGTATGGAAGACGGACCTGTGTAATTGTGATGTAATTATTGTGATATGACGACGTATCGCCTTACGCGAGCCCTTATCCATTTCTTTGTGACTTCTTCTAGAAAATGATTGCCGAAGATCGACACCCGCAACTTGACCACTATGGACGCGTGTGATCTCCTTCAGTAATTTGTTCTGGGGAGTACTTAGTTGCAAAGTGCATGATCTGTAACATGCGGAATATTCAAAGTACCCTTCAAATCGGAGAGATTCAAGGAGATTTTGAACCCAGACAGTCTAATACAGGAGCGTTCAATGTATGAACGTTCCACATCAAGGAGAAGGGTGATATGTGTTGAATTACGGATGACCGCACCGTACAACCGGGCGCCCAACGGGCCGATGTTACCGTCCAACCTCGAACATCAATGGAACGTTGAACCAAGAAATTTTCGACATCCGTTGTCCTCGTAGTGCCGCAAGTAAGACGATATATTCATACTTGAACTGCATTATACATGAAACTGACAAGGTGCATTAGTCGCAACAAGAAATAAATAACAGTCAAGACTGACTTGCCCTATTGAATACGAATGAACTTACAGTACATTCTGTACCGAAAATGAGGGTTCAAATTTGTGTGTCCAGGCACATCATGGATCGGACTTGCCTCACCTGTTGTTTCCTGCAGGTCTTTAGCTTCAAACAGTTCCCACCTAAGCGCCGAATAACCAGCTTCCTCCTAACGCCAGTAGCGCGGAGTGTAAATGAAAATGCGCTCGCCCCGGAAGTTCTGACAATACTACAAATTGTAATTTTATCATCGTAAAGCAGTGGAATACAAAAACCCGCTCAACATACCAAGACATGCTATTCCTCAGTCATTGAAGGTGGGGAACCACAGGTTCCGAGTCTACACCTCGAAACACCTCGGTCCTTTGCACGTGAAATGACGCATCTCGACAGATCCACACGTCCTACGAAAGAAAGAAATTCTCCTGAATATTAGGTTACAGGATAGTCACTGGAGTACGTAAGTTTGAGCAGACAAGAAGGGTATAGGTCCAGGGCGAGCCAAGTCCTAGAGACAAGAAGAGCATGCTGAGATCCATTCTTCATAAAACCCTATGGATCATCCGAGGGAAATGTGGAGCAGTCGATATCTAGGGCTTTCAGCGGCCAGATGTCAGCGGGCAACTAGCGCGCCTGTACCACGCCCCGAAACGAGTTACCTGCCCTTTTTCAAGAATGATAGATTTTGAGACCAAAGAATTAAATAACAGAGACGGTACGAATTTGGGGTTATAGCCGGTAGTGTCTTAGCTCTGAGAGTGATGTTGTACTAGCCCATGATGGAAGTTCGAAAAGAAGAGCAGCACCCAAAGTTTCCCACGCTTTGCTTCCCCTTATGACGGCGATTGCATATCGACACGCCTAGGTTCTTCCTAATCACAGCCAGCAGAGCGCTGGTCGTCGGTTTTGACAACGGATATGACGTTCTCACATCAAACCTTTGCAGTCGCGTTCAAAGTCAACATTTCGTGTCACTCAAACCCAACAGCAGCTGGTTTTATTAATGGCCTGGTGAGTATGTCAATCCTTTGCGCTTGAATGAGAATAGCTCATTCAAGTAAAATGCCAGTTGTACCAGCGGAGCGCGCCGGATTTAACAGCAACCCTTCCCTCGGTTTGAATACCCAGTGCAGGACACTGGCCCTGCATAATTCCATGATATCCTGAGAAAATGATATTTTGATTTATGAGCGCAGTCGCGAACCCTCGTTCATCCCTAATTGCAATTGCAAATTATTCATATTTTCCGCGCGGCCTCTTTTTCTCTCGATGACTGACCTCTCATGCCACCAATCAAAAATCTGAATCAATCCCCGTTTGATCGAATATTGGGCTTTCCTGATGCTCCCGACATCGAGACGCGTACAGCGGATTGGTGGACGGTAATGGACCGACACACCAAAGCACGTTACAACCCCGAAGCCCCTTTACCATCCCATCACTTCCGTTCGCAGTCCGCCTCGGTCTTCGAAGAAACAACGAACGAAGACGTCATTCTCGAGTTCATTCACTTCCGTCGTTTCACAGCCAACAATCAACTCCGACGATCATGTCGCATCGTCGACGTTATCACGGAAGAAGATTTTGAGAAAAAATGGCTTGCACTTTCAGCCGAAGAGCGGGAGAAGCATTTTTTGGCTGGTCTCTGTGCGGCAGAGAAAAACACGACCTACGTCACGTTCATCAGGAGCAAGGCAGATTGTCCGGAGCTGGATAGAGACGAAGTCACGCGGGATGGTGGACAAGGATTTCTCGATCTCATGCTCCAGCTTGTACTTCCAGATAACAGCAATGCCCCAACACAGCCTCATGTTATGGTTAACTCGCGGTTCGACAAAGTGATTGGGTTCAAAGAGGATGATTCCCACAAGGCACGCCTAGCACAACTTTCAATGGCGAGGATGATCAGATCAGAATATATAGGTGCGTGTGTATATACATATCTACGTTTGACAGATATCTAACATTACCCAGCAAGCTTTGTCATGGCCGTTCTCATGTCATACAAAGGTATAACGCCCGAGATCATTGTCTTCACCACCGAACACTCCAAAACCAAATCCACTCTCAAGAATAACTCGAAAATGTTCGATGACATGATGGGAAAAGCTGCAAGCAAGCAATTTAAGAAGGACGAAGTTAAGCGCCGGAAAGAGATGAAGCTTCACTGTCAACGCTGTCTCAAGGTCGAAGACAAGGAGAAGGACGGTAAAATGACGGTCTGCTCTAGGTGTAAATCCATTGGACGCGAGATTCGATATTGTGGTCGTGACTGCCAAGTGGCCGATTGGAAACAGCATAAGATAGGGTGCGGCAAGCCTTTGGGTATGAGTAGCCTCTTCGTCTATGGCTATCCGTTCATCCGTTTCTGACAGATATTTCTGCCGCATTTAACGACGTTCACCTCAGAGATAGCGACAGTAACTCCAAAAGACCTGACATCCCGACGTGCCCACCTAGTCATCGACGTTCACCACACGTCGTTCGCCTCATCGAGTACCTCGAGCAGACCACGAAGCACGATTACGTTGTCGAAACAACACCCGGCAAAGACGACATCTTTGGTATCAAGCTCGACGAGATCCCTGGGGCGGTCGCATTTATTCACATGCGGAATATGCTATTCACCTCGTCTGGCCCTGGCGTTGAAGGAGCTCTGCTCTACGTTTACCGCATGCTGCAGACGTTCGCTCAAGGTGGCTTCAGGGAACGCTCCGTACAAGAGCAGCTCAAGCGCGAGTACGGAGAATCTCTATGGAATCGAATGCAGGCTCTTGTTAGAGCGGGCCCACCATTCTCTGTACCTGAAGTGTCTCGCAAGGACGTCGACGCTACCATCAAAGCTTTTAGGCAATTAAAGCGCTTTACTACAGAGCTTCAGTCATATACCATCGGTACCGGAGCAATATCTAACCTTGGACTTCAAGTCGAACCAAAGAAGGATATCTGCGTAATCGTGCGCTTCCCGGAGGATGCAAAGCCTTCTCCATGCATACTCGTTCCCATCCCCAACCCAGCACCTAAAGTCCCCGCCCAGAACGCCGTCGGGCCTAACTTCAATCTACCTGAGCCAAGACATTTCGACGACTTTGACTATCATGAGTACGTCGACCTGGCTCAGCAGAAAAACTACCTTCAGCTCTGCCCACATGCAGATTACATACTCTGGGGTAGCAACGGGGTACCGCTTGCGTTTACATATACCGATATGCGATTCGCCATGGCGTTCCTACACTATCGGCATCGTTTATTCGAGAATGGGCCGTACGACCATGACGCGTTGGCCTACTTGATCATGGCTTTGCGACCTGTTGTGCGTGGGAAGATCCCCGAGTCGGTGCTTTTGTCGCAGCTGGAGAGGGAGTACCATCCGGGGTATGTAGAGACCGTGAAGGCGTGTATCAAGGTGCGTCCGTCTGATGGGAAAGAGGTATACCATAGAAGGGATGGTAAGGTGTTTGAACTTGGAGAGATCCCGGCGGATAAATCGCTTATGGGAAAGATCATGGTGCAGCTCAAGGAAAGTGGGAGGTTTAGGATTCTTCTGGGGCGCGTCTCGCTAGATCGGTAGTGTACGTGCATCCACATTTTTTATTCTGCAGTTAGACAATGTTGTTTTGTAGACTAGAACACTATGTTACGCGGGGATCGAAGGTCCGCTTTGATTCGCGGCGCCAAGGAATTTGCCGTCTCTTGCTGCCGTGCCTCCTTGTTCATATTTAGTACTGACATCATACTTTAAGATTGCTTTTAGATTCTTATGAAAAGTAGAACGAAAGATGTCGTATAATTATGTGCCATCTTTGACCGAACGTCTGCAATTGCCCCACTTCTCTAGGATTTGGACCGTAAACAACACTAGGATTGTCTTTTCCTCGGTGTCGTGAAGTCGAGCCATGGAGATTACGGCACATAGAAATCAGGTGAAGAAACTTGAAACAAAACATTACCGTCACGACACTCTTGCGCTCTCCGATGTTCATGGGCCACTTACCGATTCCTTCGCATTCTCTCGGTCACTCAAAGCTCCCCAATGCCGAATTCTGACTCATGTCTCCATATTTCGGGAACTGAGCGCGCCCCTTGAAGCCCGCACCCTGCCAGCTCAGTCAGCTTTGACTGTCGCCCGGCGTGTATCTCCTCCGAACTTGGTCCATAAAAGCACTGATTGTCGCAGTCCAATGATTTGCAATAACAACGATGCACTTCTTTCCTCTGCTCCTCTCCCTCTTTGCCTTCCCTGCTCTCATCTTAGCTGGCACCGGCACTATCACCTCGCCGGCCAATGGGACAGTCATCTTACCCGGGCAGAGCTTTGCCTTCTCGTACAGTCCCAAGGCAGACTACAGCGTATCCACCTACAACTATACCGTATTCCTCTTTACGGAGCTCCCCACGTCTCTTTACTCGTCTAATGAGTGGTCGAGCGGACACTACTTCGGTCGCTTCGATTATCCCAACTACCCAGGTCAGGCATGCCAGATGTTTCTGCAGCTCTAACTAAATACATTTACTTAGCTGTTCCGTATCCCACCCACCCCGCTCCGGCCAATTTGATCATGCCGGACTTTTCAGAACGCGTCGGGAGCGGATTTGGTGGGGGCATCAACATTAGCGATGCTAAAGTTTATCTAGCAGTTTTGGAGGAATGGTCTACTGGAACGGTGAGCATCAGCAAAATTGGTACTGCGCGTGTGCTGATACTCCTTCCGATACAGAACAATTTCGGGTTGACGATAAGCCTAGCAATCAACGAACTCATTTACAACGGGACGGCATCAAGTTGAAATTCATTTTTTTAAGACAATACGAAGCTTCCATTATAACATTTATATACTGTATCACGTTTCTTTAATGCTTTACGGTCTTTAATGATTTTTGATGAATAGTAAACACCACTGAGGCCCAGCGCATAGGTAATAGTACATTGTCAGATAAAATTCCTTCGTTTCATCCCATTTCCTCAGACATACTCTCTTTGCAGAAGACACGCACTGTTGGGATCAGGATCGACGCGCAACATACGCGAGTTGGCAGGCGGACACTCATCGTCAGCCTTACCTCCAAGCACATGAAACAGAGCCTCCATTCCTCCTTCCTTCAATTTATTCCACCTCTCCACATTCCCCACTCCAGGGGAAACTATCATATCCTGCTTAACCAGAAGAGCAGCCCGTACCTCAACGCTCGCGAGCTTAGCCACTCCCGCCACCTGGTGATTCCGCCGATTCTCGACTGCGGCAATCAGGGAGTCCCTCAGGAACGACATTGACGGCACCGTGCGCGAAATGTGTTTGTGTTGAACGAGGATGTTGAGTTTCGCCAAACGGGGCACTAAAGTTCCTCCCTCTCCCTCTCCTTGTTCCCCTTCTTTTACGTGGATAGAAGGTAAAATCTCCAGAAGACAGGAATCCATCCTATCGTCCCATTCGGTGAAGCTTAACGCAAGCTCTTCAAGGGTCGGCGACGCCCGAAGAAGGGAGATGAATTTGTTCACTACCGGAATACAATCACCGAGGATGATCTTGCGCAAGGAGCAACCAGATCGCTCGATTAGAAACAGAAGGACGGGGAGGTTCACCTTCCGGTACTCTTTGTTGAACGGCTGGACGTGAACTTCTTCCAGCCTGGGCGTGATGATGGATCGAAGTACGCGTGGATCTCCGGTATAAAGGGTACGCAAAAAAGGGAGTCGTATATTGTCCTCCATGGGCGTGACGTTCTTGAGTTCGGGTCCATAGAGTTTGTACACTTCCACCTGTCCCATCTCCTGCAGGTACTTTGTTATACCTTCAGGTATGGACATCTCCTTGGCCCGAGCACCACACCAATGATCGCTGAACGACTTGAGCTGCGCGAAGGGCAGCTCCAGCGTGAAGCCTCCCACAGACACCTCGGCGGATCTCAGCTTTGGCGCATCCGCAAATATACGGCATGGCGTCGCTGACCAAGGCATGTCCGTAATAATACCAGGGGAGGCGTAAAATGTGAGCGACTCCAAAGAGTCTAGACGTCCACGAACGGCATCCAATACAGCGATCGTCTCCGGGTTGGAAAAGGTAAAGTCGAGTTTTTTCCACCGAGGAGCGTGCTTCATGAGGATGCGGAGGAGTGTGTGGGTCACAGTACGGCAAGGAGTCTTCTCCCTCGACAAAACGAATGGAGAGTGGCTGGTCCTGCGAACGTTTGAGGATGTCGAGGAGACATCTGTATGGGTTCAGGACGTTAATAGCCCTAGGACTGGTGTCGATGGTGATGTTCGTCCATAGAGGCGCGTATGTGGTGATGATGGAATCCCATTTTTTACACACGTTACTGAGTGCCCAAGGACCAGCAGTGGTGTTGAACGGATTGATAGCAGAAGAAGGTATGGCCTGAGAAAAGATATCAAGCAATATTTCCGTGGGCATCTCGTTTATGTAGGCGGATTGTTTCGGTTTCTCTTTATTGATCCTTGAGACGTTTTCAGCGTCCAGGTCGCCGGGGTGAAGACTTGCGGTCATGAAAGAGGGAAGCAAGCTGGAGAGTTCTTGACGATGTTTGATACAGTGCTCCATCCATTCCTTCGATTCCCATTGGGCTTTACTTATAGGCGGTTGGTAGAACTGGAACATCTTCAAAGAGGGCTGTCAAAAGGATATAATCAAGTTGTGAGTAGACAGAGAAGAGCCCGCCACGTACAGACGACGTATGCTTGCTTTGAACAGACTTGGGGTGTGTTTCAATGTCAAGTCCTGTCATTCAAGTAAGCCAGTACGTATTTAAAGAGAAATGCGCAGCCAACCTATGACTCGGTGCGACAGAAAGCGCTAGAATTATCTGGAAATTTTCTTTCAAGGTAGGCGACAGATGGTTCGAGAAAGAACCAGCAGATTGTGGCGGCACCCGGTGCTTTCACGCCTCGAGGCGAAGATATATCTAGTACATCAATCATTCATCGCATTTCTGGATTAACGCCAAATAGAATAGCACTAAGTGGCGCCTGACGATAACCAAACGGAAAACATAAATGATTCGTCCTGCAAGTCCGACAGACTGACCGCGATCATCTGCAGGGAAATTACAAATGTTTGACAAAGCAAACAGCTATACATTGTCAGTCAAAGCCAACCCAGTTGAAAGATTGTAATAGTACACACCGCTGCGGCGGAGCGGTACTTGGAAGGAGTCGCCGTACAGATAGCCTCATGCGCACAGTAATTCGACGAAGTTGGTCGAGAATTCTGCTGTCGCTTGTTAATATATATCAGGATTTATCGTTGGTCTCATCATACGAAAGGAAAAGACGGAGATAGCTATCGAAGATCACAGATACCGCTGCAGTATTAAAAATTTCTAGGAAGATCTATCGCTCCCCGTCAGCCATTCCACCGCAGGTACATAGCACAATAGGAGACACACCTTTGATAATACATACAGGCACGGCAAACACATTCGTACATTGTTCAGCTAGAATTTTTAGACCTTTTCCTTTGTTTCAGTGGACTTCAAGGACCGCTTTCGCAGCAACAGGACAAGTTAGATACTTGGTCGGCTGTGCGACAATGAACATCGCGGTGCTTATTCAACTGGAAGTTATGCAAAGCAGAAATGGATGACGCTCGTGGTCACTGCTAGCTGGTGCCAAGACTCGTCACCACACCACGTGATATCCAAAACAGCACTCCCTTTAAGTTGGCCCTTTACCCAAAGTACACCCTTCATGCTTAGGCGATATCGATACTTCTCAGAGCGGAATGGAGCGATGGTCGAGAAATGATTGCTTTTCTTTTCAAGCAATACTTTCGTTCGGTGTGTTCGAACTTCACTGAGTGCTCGTGATCCGGCAGTAATTGCTTTTTATGTGTCAGTGTCCGCCTCCCAAATGTAAGCCCAGAGTTCAAGGTTGAACACGAAACTTTGACAGAGGTAAGTGACCGATTGTAGTTAACATGCCCTCAAGAGGTAGTTTTGCTACGGTAAGTACATTCCCGGTGTGATGTACAAGGGTTGTCGTCCGTAAGGCCTTAAGGCCTGGGCGATCGTTCAACTGCAACCACCATCATCTATTTACCAACATTACCTTGACTCTCCAATATACTACGCTCCCATGGAAAACGCTCTCCAGCAATTGAATCGCGAGGTCAGCTCCAAGTAAACCGCTATCAAATTTGAGGGAAAACCGTGGTGGCTTGGAGTAAACCATCTGCGACTCAGAAGACATCAGGCAGGACCCAACTGCATGCCAATAAGGAAAACGCCGGGGCCTTAGGTGTAAATTGGTTGGTCCCTTGTATCGGCTTGAATAGTACCGCTAGGTTGGGACTGCCACTACAAGTAAGATAAATCGTAATCGTTCCTTCCGAGATCTTTCGCCTCTCGGGACATTTTCGTTTCATCTTATCCCCGACAATATCAGGAGGTGCATTTGCGATTGGATGGAGCGAGCTTGAATGAAGCATCTATGTCTGTGAGTTTCGGTAGTTCTTTACCTAACAGTCAAGCAGGTACTGGGTAAATCTATCATATTACCTTTCATCACTCTCACATGCCCACCCTCGTGTCGTCTTCGGAAGCGCGACCACCAGCACCGTTTCTATCGCAATTATCACAGGTATCCAGTTGGAACGCCTCTCTTATGGCCCACCTGAATCTCAAGAGAGATCGAGCTTACTAGGCTCCGAGTCATGGTTATATCATTTGGACTCACGCCTACGACGGCAATAGCGCAGCTGGGGTCATGCAACTGGAAACGACTCCATCTTACTCGCCAGCGTCCAAATTTCGCTCTGCTACCGTTCGCTGACCTTTTCAGAAGCTACGCCGCGTGGCGTGTCCAATGTCAATAGGTGACCGAATTTCGTCGACATGACCAGAGGATCTTCAGTCTCAAACGCGGTTCGAGTACGTGTCAGGGCCTCGCTAGCAATCCCTGTGTCTGAAATCATTATTGTTAGATTGTGCGACATCTTAGGTTGATATCTCTCCTCCTCGCCTGAGGTACCAAAGGAACAAGCAGCCCTTCTACTTCGATTCACACTCCCACTGGAATGCCCGATCACCCGATAAATTGCTGTCGAAGCATGGGTCAATGTTCACGTGAAGTGGTTGGCGCTGAGAAGTGCTCGCGGATCACATTCCTCTCACGAGAGATACCAAATGCCGAGTTACTATTGGCGCGTTATAAAGTATCTGATCAAGGCCCCATCAGCGGCGCTCGAAGCCAATCGTGAAATTAAGGCTTTTGTAGCCAGAGGTGAGGCAATTTACCTACCACAAGGTCAAAAGCGTCTACCATGTCACTGTGGTCCGTATCGGAATTCGAAATCATCCTATCAGATGACGCTATCGGATTCGTCTTAAAAGCCAGCGTCGATGCTCCCCCGTCTCTCAGTCTTTTCCCGCCACTTCAATTCTTTCTCACCCACTATGTCTGTCAAGAACTTTGTCGAAGTACGCCGTCTCCCACTGCCCGCTACTTGCCGTGTATCTTACACGATTCTATTTAGGAGACTATCAGCTCGCACAAGATAGCGGTCTTCTCGAAGTCCTACTGTCCTTATTGTCGGCGCGCGAAGACGATGTTCAAGGATAACTACCCTGATGCGGACATTGACATCATCGAGTTCATCATTCACTCGAACTAATGATGACATTATTGCTTACCTTCGAATCCGCAGGCTCGATGAACGTGACGACGGAAGCGACATTCAGGAGTATCTCCGTCAGAAGACAGGTCAAGGCACCGTGCCCAACGTATTCATTAGTGAGTTTCACAGCTACGCATCGGATTGACCTATCTGACATTCTATTCAGATCAAGAGCACATCGGTGGATGTGATGACACAATGGCATTACAGAAATCCGGACAGCTTGCTGGAAAGATTGCGGCGTAAGTGAAGGATGCATTAAGCAGACAAATATGTCGAACAAGAAATCTTTAGAAGTAAATTGTAACCTCGCATGAGAATCTATGTACATTCTTATCTTTCAAGTGAGGTAGACTACACCGCCGCAGGACTCTTCTCTTCTTCGGTTTCCCCTCCACTCCCATCATCAAACATGACAGCTTTGAGGCCTAAGCACATAATCATTTCTAGCCCCGCAACCGCAATGAGAACCCAACAGCCCCGCTGCCACGCGCCCACATAGGCACTAACAACAGCCTGCCGTTCTGGCCCACTCTCAGGAAGTCGCGAAAGTGTATCAACAACGGAGTTTGGGTTCAAACTTGGTATCTCTGAGAGGTATGGAGAACTGACGAGAATATCACGAAAAGAGTTGTTGATCACTACCCGAAAAAAATTAGAGGCTGGTGAGACGCGAGGGGAGGATGATCAATACCGTTACCGACTATTGCAACGCCAAGAACACCACCCAGGGTAGGTGCGGTGCCAACCAAGGCCGTCACAGTTGACAGATAATCAGCAGGAAGGCCGATCTGCGCAATGACTATCGTCATCTGTGTTCCCTAGAGCACGTTCAGTACCGGTTCACAAAAAAGTTATAAATCACAACATACGGAACCAAAGCCCACTCCGCAAATCAACGAATAACCTATGATGCGCCCGATACTACTGCCTTCATTCAATGTCGACATAAGACCCTATCGAATTCAGGTTGATGCTGCCCTATTGATACAAGCTAGGTACGACTTACCATACCACCAGCTAAAATTGCCAAAGGTACGACGAACAAGGCCTTCAACGCGTAACCACCACCCCATTTGGGCGCAAGCCAGCTCGTAGCAGGTACTGGAGATCGCTGCCATGATCAAGAATGGGATGATCAATGCGGACGAGACTACCGAAGACATTGAAATTACTTGAAGAAATACTATAACGAACTGAGTTAGTTCGATTGAGTAGATTTTTAAGACTTAAAATTTGAGAAGCTGACCAGGAAGATAGAACACCTAGATGCGAGATTATGCTTATTAGACTGTCGAAGAGAGTAGATTACACGAGGCGCAACTAACCAGTGCAAATATATGGAAGAACGATAATGTTCGCACAGCTAGGGTCCTTGCGATCAGATACCCAAAATTCTCACAGGGATAAAGATATCCATACCAGTCATAATGCTCACATTTCTCCATTTCCACGTCGAAAATAGCTCAACTGGAAGGACAGGCATCTCCGCCTTTCTTTCGACGATGATAAAAGCCAGGAAGCTCGCCCCCGCGCCTGCAAAGCAGCCTATCACCACCGAAGAGCTCCAGGGTAGGTCTTGGCCGCCCATGTTGAGTGCAACGACAAGACAACTGAGGGACACCACGATGAGGAGCATCCCTATCAAGTCGATTTTGGCGAGCGCTTCTCGGAACGTCCTGATTCGTGATGCTGGCAGTGGTATACGGAGCGTTGCCCAAAGGAAGATGGTAACTTGCGTGTATCCAGTCAGCAAGGGCGATAAAGTTTCGGTGCGAGAAGAAACTGACTAACAGGCCCAAAGGGCGCGGTGAATAAGAATCTACAAGAGCTGTCAGGTTCACAGACCCCGACATTGAGGCAATAAACCCACATCCAGCGCCATTGACCGGCGTTCGCGAGGGCTCCACCAGCAATAGGCCCAATTGAATCCGATAGGATGAAGACGATGTTGAAAATATTCATGTATGCTCCCCGTTGCTTTTCATGGGTTAATTCTATCCAAGACGCATGGATGGAACAAGAAAAAAATTGCTATGGAGATGAACGCACGAGCAATGATTATACCAGACAGACTCAGTAATCCAGCGCCACCGATACCACTGATCAGACGCCCGATGATCATCTGCAGGAAGCCGCGACTTGTTCCAGTAATGATATTGCCGACAATGAATACCCAGAGCCCCAGAAAGACAAGTGGTTTGGCGCCGACAGCGTCCTGGTCTCTCAATTATGGGAAATGTCGTATAGAATAGATAAGACCTACAGCGATTCGTCCTGTGATGGGCTGAATAACGGTCGTCGTGAGCAGGTAAGATGTTGTAATCCATGACAACGAGCCCTTGATATCGAGTGCAGCACCGATGGTAGAAACCGAAGTCGCCACGATAGTCTGATCTATCTCATCATAATATTAAGAGGTACGGAGTTCTGAAAAAGTTGAGAGACGCACCGATAGCAAAGAGAAACAATGCTAGACCAAGACTGTAATCGGGTTGAATGAGCGCTTTGATACATAGAGTGCAACGAGATTTTCTAAAGACCTCAACAGCAGAACGGAGACTTGAACGAGAGACATATCATTGACTTTGGGGAATGAATCGTTGGGTTGAACGACTACATTTTCCTGCTCTGGCGTACGACGTTGCGAGGTGTTCGAACGACGAGGCTCTAATTGGATCGCTGCAGATTCGGGACTTGAAGGCATCCTTCGACGGGTCAGTATGAATTATATAGGACCTTTGGGAAGAAGCGCTCACGATAAAGCCGTCGAAGGAACGTGTCGACAAGATCACGCGGTTCAACGTTGTATTGATGGCTCGTAGGGTCGGATTCTTTGATGCACTATTCTTGCAGCCCACGGACCGATAGTATCTGTAGCCGTTGTGCTTATCCATCCATAAACAAGAGAAACAGAACATCATAAAAAAGCGTAGCTAGCACTAGTTCAAGGTGGCAACTGTCATGGTAAGAGAAACCAGATCCGAGAGACTCGGGGGGCGGAGCGGTGTCCTATGCCGTGGCTTGTTACCGCGGCATGGAGACGATATTCTCCGCCGTTGACCCTTAGCTTTGACCATTCTTGAGCTTTATGTTTTTCTGATGCTTTTATCGCGTCTTCTCATGATGCACATGCCGCTAAGGCTGAAAGACCAAGGGCCTGGTGCCATATTCATACCGTTCTGAATGATGAATCGTCCGATACAACTCCAACTCGAAGTTACTCGATCCTCACACACTACCTATAGGCATCCAAAGTACCAGTGTCTATGCTGTGATGCACCTGCCTATCGTAGTACCGCCGGGTATGGATAAAACACCAGTATCCATTGTAGAACAGACGAGAATCCTACACATGTCACAAACGATAATGGCCTGTCTCGTAAACCCGACTCAACGATATGTATGAGATTAAGTCGTTCAATGGATGCTGAAAACAGTCCAGTTCATGTAAGTGCAGATTTTTCTATGTATCTTACCTTTCTCATGTAACATTGAGATTGTCTTCGGCTTGCATAAAGCCCGAGTCTACCATGTGTCACCATCTTCTTGTCTTTACCACCTCAAGCCTTGTCGTGATATTTCATTACGGCTACCTGATCAAAGCTTCTGGAAAGTAACACAATGCCGAAATTTTAGGTGCTGAGAGAAGTACTACCTCCGCAGCCATACGAAAACCTCACCTGCGCTCAAGCCACATTGGATTGTCTCCTGCGAGGACGGCACCAAGAGCTAGCGACAAAACCGCCAACACTAAAACCTTGCCGTATCCCCATATACAAACCCGCGACGGTGTCGCTCAGGATGTCGTTCGACCCTAGCCGATGTCATAGTCTCTGCGGTCTTTCGTATTTTATCCCTTTTAACAGATGGTACGAGCCTACAACCTCCCAAAACGCTATCACGAGTCAACTGGGAATGGAGAGGGTCGCATAATACACTGCATCTCTAGTTCTTGTCAGCTCTCTTGCATCCCCGGAGCATAGGACATTGTGCGGGACTGTCACCTGTTACAAAAGATAGGCATTCATACAGTTTGTACGTTTACTCGAACTCTTAATCGTCCCCGGGTCCATGTTTTCGTGCCCCTCGCAACAAAAATTGTTACGGACCCCCTCATGTTCTCCGTGCACGCAGGCCTCGGGCTCGAGCATGTCATTCACAGAAGCCTTGCAGCTGACTTCCTTGCTGGCTCGAGACTCTTATCTCCATGGTTGCAGAATAAGATGGCGCGAAGCGTTATCCAGCATCCGCACTCGCCGCTCAGTATTTCGAATTCCCCTCTCTGTCAACGCACACCCCACTGTACAGTAAGGAGGATTGAATGACTTGAGGATCGGAATAAAAGGAGCATGGTTGACAACATCCTTATGTTGCCAATGCTACACCGATCTACGATAGTCTTGATAAACTGGCACGGAGGCGGACGATCATGCCCGGTTGCTCATCTACTGTTGACTCCGATGGCCTGCTGGGGTTATTACAAAGTTTATTGAAAGCGGCGATTTCTCTGCTGACAGGCGATAAGCGTTGCGATCAAAGAACTAGGCGCTACCACCGCCCGTGGGGCAAAAAATTGTCGCGATGAATTGAATATTCATAGGAGCAGAATGGGTTCATGTATCGGAGGAAGACCTCCGACCCGTACAGACGGAGAGGAGGCTCTCGTACGATCTCGAGTCTATTGCCATTCTTAGCTCGGAGATATAAATTGTTCGAAAAAGAAAAGAAAAATTCAACGCAGTCAGAACGTTGGGGCAGAAGAAATGGGGCTCACTTACTTTCTTGACAGGGGCGTGCCTGCGAACGACCGCGCTTGGGCAAATCGGGCAGGGCAGGCAAACCTGACTGCGATGCACTCGCGGGCCGGAGGAAGATGTCGATGAGCGCCTGTACATTGTCCTGGGACTTATTGACAGATATCCAATCGTGGCGATAATAATAGCCCGGAGGCTTTAGCGTTGACAGAGAATGAAGCGGTCAACCTCCGGCGCACTCGTGAAAGCTGCTTTCAATTTTGTGACGGGTTTGCAGAAACTAATGGACTTGTGGGAACCACGTTCCTCTTTTGTAAATAGGTTCCTTCTCTGTTGTGGTGCCTCGACCTAAGCTCGTTCCCGTTTCACGCTATATGATCATTATGTTTCAGCAAATACTGACCCACTTCCACAAGGTATCGGAACTTGGTTAAACCCTTTCACCAGACAATTCAGCGCGACTGACTGACGCGCCACCTTCCAGACTTGAGACTCTGGACTCTACTGTTCCGTCAATTTGATTATATTGCCGAAGAAATGTAGAATACTCACTGCTCCCGAATTATACAAGTCGTTCCTGCAGGTTCCTGCCCCTCTCAAATGTCAATTTACGCCAAGAATGCGTTCCGGTCCGATGACTCTTTAGTGGAGACGCGGTGTACTTATCATGCACATGTACTTAGGACAGTTGTGGCCGTCATAATAAATCATTGCGTTAGATTAAGAACAAATATAGTACTGTCACTAGTGTGACCTTCGCAATCTCTAGAAGAGCGACGATGAAAAACAATGGTTCTGTGGTTGATACTCACTACCTCGAATCCCAACTTCTAAGTGTTGAATTCAGTGTAGAGTTTTAGTTTTGGATGGAAATGCCGTAGAGCCGATTACGACGGCCGATTACAGCTGTCGCCTGGATCAAAGCGTAGTAGTAACATGACAGCCTGCTTTGCATGCCTAGGACACGCACATCGTAATATGAGGAAAAACACCCTGTCTATATTAACTGCGCATGAAAGAATATACACTTCCAAGTCAGATGTGTGGAGAAGATCGACCAATGATTTCGAAATCCGTTGTGCAGCGTCGGCAAATCACAATGGTGTAAGGCGGAGGAGCAACAGTAGGCAGATGTACAACCGTTGTCTGAACATAAATGACGCGCCATCAGCATCGGGGTTTGAGAGTTTCTGGGGCTCCTACCCAAAAGCAGCTAGTACTTGTGGGTAAGGAAACCCATGTCAGACCGGAGTTGTCGAAATGTCTCCATTGCGGCGAGGATTGAATATTGAAGCTCGAAGAAATGCATCGATTTTAAGATTTTAACTTGTTCCTAAGGAGAATGAAGAAAGACAGTACCGGTAGGCCGCGTGTTACGATGAAATCGCCATCGTTCGGAAGCACATAATGGAAGCAGGCTTCTCGAAGAGCAGGTGATATCTAAGCGAGTCGCAGCGTACAAGCTCGCTTTTGTGATATCGACGCGTTCTTCCATGCAGAACAAAGATTCTTGTAGGGATCTGTTGGTCCCCTTGTGGCCCCCTGAGGTGAGAGAGCGCTGATAAGTAGATAGCTGGCTGGCAACCAATTAGATCCCGGCTACAGACCGGTCATCTTGGATGGTTACGAGAGAACGGACGGCCGCTTCAAGGTACCGAGACCGACCACACCTGGGACGATTTCTTCAATAGACGGCGTTCCCTGAGCGGATCAAGAACAGAACGAGCAGCCACCGTACAGTGAGGTAATCACCAAGAGGAAGACCATAGAGAAAGATAATCTCGAGTTCCAGGAATACCGACAAGAGACGCGTACTATGTTAAGCCGGCCAAGATTTAGCGGCGAGACTTGATCGAGGGACTAGTCCTGACTTCAGGAAACACGGAAAAATACGCAAGTTCGGGGAAAAGCGTGACCGTTGTGACGGCGGGACCACGTGGCTGGACTATTTGGCCGTGATTATTGATTGTGGCTCCCAGCAACTGATTTGCACCGTCGCTGTCGTCGTTGTTGCCATCGACCAGCACCCGTGTACATTCTCAGCGGCTTTCGTCGCCGTTGCCGACGTTATCTACGACCACCCTGCCGTCGTGCTCGATCCCTACTAACACTCAAAAGCGGTGCGTTACGTTTCCCGTTCGCATCATTGAATCCCACTGACACGCGAAACGATTATCCTTGTCCTATTTGCTACCTCCTCTGCCTCCTTCACGACTTGTATTGTGCTTGTTGCGTCGAATTTCTTTCATATATCAGAAGAACGGGACCTGCTTTTTGCGGTCAAAGTCGATGGCCGTTCTCGCACCTTCAGATTGGCAGAATCCTCTGAGAGAATCGACAATGGACGTTCCTTCTTCCAACTCGAAACAGCGCTCGCCGCCTGCAAATGACCATTCCACCGTCACAGATGACCACCACGCACAATCAGCAGCAGAGCGGCTACCATCAGCCGCAGCAGCTCTCACAGCCTTATCCGTATCCCGTCCAACAGCAACCGCAAGGTGCTTGGACGCCGTCTATCTCGGCCCAGCCATTTTATCCGGCTTTCTATCAAAATCAACAGCAGCAACAACCCTATCCTCAGATACCCCAGCAGGCCCCCTACTTCGACCCCGCCAACGCACAACTCGCGGCACAATGGGCGTATCACAACATGCTGATTGCTCAACATTCCCCACAGAATTTCCCACACGTCTCGCCCCCCCAACAACACCACTCGTCCTCTTCACAAAGAAGCGGGCCCGCCTCTTCCTCTTCCAATGACTACTTTGCCCAAAATCAAATTAACAACGTGTTCAATCCATTTCCTAGCGGTACCCCTCCGCCTCACTCGAACCATAGAGGTGGTGCTGGCGACCATCCACAGCAACAACAGCAGCAGCAGCCGAACGGGCAATACCCTGGTTTCCATCCATACCGACGCCCAAGTCGGCAACAATCGCAAACTAGTGAGCCCAGTGACTGGCGGTCCGGTGGGGTTCCGAATCCTCCATATGCTAGGCCAGATGCATCAGGATCAACTTCCTCCGTTAATTCGTCGCACAGCTCGCGCCAGCGGACAAACAGCAATCAGAGTGGTCACAGCGGGCATAACGTGCCGTCTGCGAACGGGAGCGTCCGTAGTAGGAATGGTTCCTCGGCGGCCTCAGCTCCAAACTCTGCACGGTCGTCTCCCTCAACATCAACATCGCCGCCGGCGTCCGGACCTCAGCGCGGACCACCTCACAATCGCACATCTTCCTCATCTTCTGCCTCATCTTCTAATCGTCCCGGTTCCAGCAATTCTGCTACCTCCCCCACAACTGCAACGTCGTCAGCAGCGTCACCAAGCACGCCACGTCCCGCTCGACCGTCCCCTCTATCGCAGGGAACGTTCACCGCGTCCGAGAAGCGCATGTCCCGTGATGATAGTGATTTAGGGAACCATGCTTGATCCTACACCTAGTGCTAGCATGCTACGTAGTGGGGGACTCAAGGGTCGACTGCGACGGGCGCTGTCTTTCAATGCTGCGCAAGCTTTGAAAGAGGAGGAGGAGGAAGCTGCAGCGGCGCAGGCTTCATCTCGGGGTAGTAGCTCAAAACTAAAACCCAAGACACCTATCCTTATCGATGCTGCTGTGAGCAAACCCGGAGGTGGTACGCGTAGTCCAGATAGTCCTGGTGACGATGTTTCGACAAGAGCTCCTTCGACGGTACAAACGAAGAAGAAGAGCCGGGCAGCTTCCTTATTCAATTCACGCTTGAATGCGAGTACGGACAACATATCATTATCGTCTACCGTCAGTAGCGCGAGTGTTATGATCCGGAAGCTTGGATCAATGGGGAAACTGGCGAGGCGGAACTCATTAGCTGGAATCACGTCTTTGTTCAAAGACAAAGAAAAGGACAAGGACGGGGACAAGAAAGGGAAGAAAAAGGACAAGAAGGGCAGCGCAAAAGGGGAGGCGAGCGAGGCAAGCGTATCGCATGTCACCGCGGAGTTGGACAGGAGCAGTAGTGACTGGAATGTTGCAGGGGAGATGAGCGGGCTGAGTCCGGCGGCCAAGCTAGCACGGCAGCATACGCTCAAAAGTAACGCGGAAGCTGCTGCGAAGGCCAAAGCTCAGCAAGAAGCGGAGGCTGCTGCCAATGCGAATGCGAACGCGGTCAAGGTGAACGGGAGTAGCGGTGTAGCAGCCTGGGAGAAGAATACGACGACGCGACAGGGATCAGCATCGCCTGTGAAGGGAGCAGGGATGCGGGTAAACGAAGATGGCACAAGGGTTCTAGTGGAGGAAGATGAAGAGGACAGTGAAGATGGCCATTATGGTCGTCAGGCCGGCTCTAGTGATCATATAGAAGGTTGGGAGGATGACGATGATTGGGGTGAGGGCGAGGAGGAGGAGGATGTGACAATACGGCAAGGACTTGAACGGGTGAGCATGGACGATGAGTATGAGTATCAGGAGGATCCCGAACCTTGGGCAGTCGATGTGAGACGCAGTGTTGAGCGGGCACGGACACCAGCCAAAGGTATACTGAAGTGTGAGTGGGACTTGTCACCCAAATTCTTTCACTCACTTCGTTCGCCCGTTCACAGATGCAGCCTCCTATGATCAACAAGCGTATCTCGCTGAGCAGGCGCTACCAAACCGGGTACGGTCAAACTCATACAATTCACCTCCGCAAACGGAGTTGGGCCCGCTGGCACGGATACCTTCGCCTGATCCGGATCATATTGATGGTCTTCATAGGCATCCATCACACTCATCGGCGCATGGCCAATTGCCGTCAGCTCCCCTACTTCCGCCTTTGACTTTCGAGTCGTCTGGTCGAATGAGCCTTGACTCACCTAGAGAGATGTCTTCATCGC
Organism: Armillaria novae-zelandiae; assembly: GCA_030435655.1. Taxonomy (NCBI): domain Eukaryota; kingdom Fungi; phylum Basidiomycota; class Agaricomycetes; order Agaricales; family Physalacriaceae; genus Armillaria; species Armillaria novae-zelandiae. The sequence goes on from JAUEPR010000024.1 coordinate 52,769, forward strand.
CCCAGCCCCATGCTCCCATACCTGAAAAGGCGTCAGCGATATTCAACCATCCTAATCTCAATTCATCAGCGCCTGCTTTGTCGACCATGACATCTACAGCGCCTACCTTAACGCATCGGTCTGCGACAGCACCCTACCAGCAAGCGGTTAGCTTTTGCCAGTAATCTGTCGGTGTACGATACATTCTCTGCTTCTGTCTATGATCGACGGAGTGAACCTGCCACATGGAGCCGGCTCACGCCCGCACTGGCGCAGCGGATTAAGGAGGAGCTTAATTCATACAAGATGGAGGAGATGGAAGTTCATGCCGCCAGTCGGATCCAGTATGTTCTTTTCCCCCGCTTTCTACACACAAGATGCTGATACTTGTCATTTTAGCACACAGTTCTTTGTTTGAGTTATAAATTTTTGATTCGATACGACTACCTATACACATAAAACGCTCATTTCCCGATCTACGAAGCCACGACCATCTCACCATCTGCCCTTGAAGACGAACTACCACCTTCTTACCAGTTCCGGATTCACACAACACATCTCTCGAAATCGTCATTAACAGTGTTCTCATATACCCTCCTCATGTGTAATAATTTTATCGCGCAAGGCTCCGGCGCTTTTCCTTCACGTTCGCATTTGGTCAGATAACTCACACTCGCTATTAACTAGTATGTACGCTGTAGTCGTGCCTTATTCTTTCATTTCGTTTTTGGACGGACATTCTGATATAATGCAAACCCAACGCCACACGCACTCACCATCGTTCCCCACCCAGCCATCCCATATATAAACTAACTGTTTTCATTTGTGTTATCCTTTCATGCTTTTTATTCACTCTGTTCCTCGTCGTTGTTTGATTTTAATTCAGTAAAGAATTTTAAAACAGGGATTAGACTACTGCGTGGATGTAATAATTGAGCAGACTAGGTGTAAAATTTATCTCATTTTCTCGCATGAAACATGAGGCGAGCGCTGCTTAACTTCAACTCCGACGACATCCTCAGTATATTATGTATCTGTTGGTAACGGTAATTATAAATTTGCACCCTCGAACGGCTTTGTCACGGTAACAAAGCATCAAACGGTGTATGTAACTAAGTTTCCTTTGCCGTCGGTCTGAAGATCGAGTGCTAGCGCTCGCAATCATGATGGACTATACAAAACCTGCCTGAGCGGAAAAGATGTGTCATTGTGTCCTCTCGGTTCGGTTTATAGGCTGACCGGTGCCCTTGGGCCCAACACATCTCATATCCGAGTACTAGAGTTCTACGTTCGGCTCATTGATGAACTTTCCAGCCCATGGCTCTGCGCTATACCGTCTCGTCGCCACCGAGCATATGGTACTAAGTATCTACATTTACACCCCAGAACTCAGTCCCGGCCGATCAGCTCATCTTTCTGCTTATTGGAAGCGTGTAGAAGTATTCTCAATTCTCCATCCTATCCGGAAATTTGGTCTTCAATGAGATAAGTACGTTAATCATCTCAATACACTCCAATGCTAGATCGCTAAAAGGGAAACGATTATCATGAATGAGAGACTCGCCGTAATCCACCACGAGTAAGTAATGTGGCGACAGCGAGTCCCGTCATGGTGGTATTTTGGCGGCGTCGCCATCTCTACAGACACATGTGCTATGTTTGATGTGAACGGCTCTGTCCTTGGGATAATCTTTGACTTTCGTTTTAGCCTTAATCATGATTCTGACATTGAACATTCTGTCGCAATTGAACTTATTTACATAAGGGCTCGGTATGTATCAACCGAATCTTCTATTATGGTGCTCAGAAACGGTCTGCTTGAATGTGTCGGTATTTAGCGCTTCAGCAAACATACACCTGAATGCTTCGATTTTGCAAAAGCTAAATAGTTAGGGGCGTCCGTCGCTTGCTGAATTATGGCAGCCTATTGGTCCTGCTTTGATCTTGTCATCATTCGCTTACTTAGTAATTATAACTAGTGCTAAGCAATGATGAATTCTGGGCTCGGTCAAAGGTAATATAACAAGTGTAAAGAACGTTTCACAGAGGTCAATTCTAGCAACACCACGGCAGATACGGTAGGAACTGCTCGGTCCTCCATAGCAAAGTGACGTTCCCTGGTGGACCCGGTAGCCGAAATTCATCATCGGAATATCCTTCCTCCGGTTCTTCCTCCATAATCTCTTTTTCCTTTTCCTTTTCCTTCTCTTTAACATCTCGCAGCGAGTTGGAATCCACAGGCCTTCCTAGGCATCTCTAGCAAACTACTTATCCAGCGTTGCCGTGGGTCATCCAAGAGATTATGATCGAGCTTCTTGTCATCCATTGACTCCACTCTTCAAAGCTTCAGGGACTTATCTAGAATGTCGTCCTTTATAGAGATCACATAAGTCCAACCCGACCGCAGCCAAGACAACTCAGACAGTGCGAAGTTAACTCTTCTCGTCGTTTGACGTGTGCTTCCTTGTCATCGGGTTACAAATCTGGTAGGGGGTCAAACAGAGCTTCGTGCAAGTCGAGGACACTATCCGGGTAGAAATCACATCCTCTCGTTACAGCGTGCTTGAACCTGGGCCCAAATTTTGCTTTCTCCCATACGATCTCAGGTATCTTTATTCATGAAGATCGATGAATGTACATTCAATTGCGGCATAGCGACCTACCCCAGAATATGCTGCGCCAGCCCGTTATTGGTATGCATGTTCGACAGACCACCATTGACCTCTTCCTTGAGCCCCCCAGATCCACATCAGCGGGAACTGTGTTGGAAGGAGAATGCGTGTGTAGATCTTGTAGCCGACATTGATATGCCATTCTACCTCGTAGTATCGCATGTGGGAGTGATATTGGAGAGGAACATCGATGTACGTCGCGTAAACGGCGAATAGAGTCAGCGTCATGGCGTCAACAGTTTGGGGCTGAAAAACAGGTATTGTTAGGGAAAAATCTCGAATGTGAGGCTATACTTACACTGTATGATTCCCGAAAGGCTGCATTGCACCACAACACTTTGCAGCCCTTCTGCAGACTGGGCAGTTGATGCGACGGACGGAGTGCAGAAAATAGATACCGTCGTTGGATACGTTCCATTCGTCGCCGTCGCCGTCCGGTGACTCGTATCCAGTCTTCTCAGACTTTCTATCTTTCAAATATATTTTGTCTTTCCCAGCTCAATTCACCGCACAGGTTCTCCATCGTGTTGAGGTCGAGAACAAGCGACTTGCTGTCGTATATAGAGCTATATTGGCTGCTGTTGTCACCAGAGGATTAACATGCTTGAATTCACCTGAGTTGATGGAACTTTGAAAAAGAATCGTGCCCACTGCGGCACTACCGGTGCCAATGTTCAACGAGCTGTGGCGGTAGAGGCGACCTCAGGCAACCTCCGATTTGTCAATGGTCAGGTGACTAAGTGACAGTCGCGTCAATCTTGTCACACTCGTAACACATCTTTAGCCCGTCCCATCAAGTTACAGTTTGAAGCTGGATACGCTGACGCTATTCAAAGTTTGCGTTGGAATAATCATGGTTCTTTCGAAAGACGGGGAGACTTGAGAAACTTCCTTTCGAGCCGAAGTTTGAAACTTGAAAGCTGTTAGTATTCGTCAGTGAATATTTTTAGACCCTCGAATCGTGATTTCAAGCAAATTTCGAGAAGGCCGCACGCATTGGCAGGGATGTTTTGGCTTCACGCTTCCATTCAAATGGCCGTTGTCACCTATCACTGGAACTGACAGCCACGCATCCGGGCACTTATCGATAGCTGCATGAGGTAAGCATGAGGCAAAAAAAAGTATATTCGTTGTTTCCAGGGACGCATCTTTCCAACAACCCATCATAATGGTCTCTCCAGACTCGACTGCGAGCAAACTTCTCGACTATATCAATGAAAACTGGTACTATCAAGCAACGAAGAGAGCACGGTGGATGGACTTGATAGGTGACTACGCTGGAGATGAGCCTTTCATAATCGACGGTAAGTTTTCGCGATCTCTTTGTGACAATGGCGATGACTAAATCTTTTCGGTGGTATAGGGGAATCCCTCATACAAAACGTCCTCGATGATGTTCTTCTCGCAATTGGGCGCAACAATGGTAAGTTTTCTGAAAGGGATTTCTTATTGGGAAACGTTGGCTGACACGTTTACAGATACCGCTTTTCAGGCTCTACATGCTATTTACAGCCTCGAGAATATCTTGAGAAATTTTGTCTCGCGGAAAGCTAATGTCGAAGTTGTGTTCTGGCGAAGTGCGTAGGGATCTGAATTCAAAGACTCGCTTCTTTATCATGGCTTATAGATAACATTCACGCGACAAGCAGACCAGGACGAACATCTTTTGTACATTCATCGCGGTGCTTGGCGCGACAAATTCTGCTCAAGCATCTGCAGCAACTTTCTCATCTCGTTCCAATGCATCAGTTCCGTGACCTGCGAGACGAAGCTTGGAAGGAGTATGAGGCCTCGAGAAAGGTACGTGACACGTATATCACTCCTTGTGCTCTGCCCTGAGATCCCCTTTCAGCCCATGTTTGTGCTCATCAACGATAGCGTCCCCGACCGCGACGATCCTGCAGATGGTCTTCATCCTGGGTACCTGGCGTGCCAACGTAATTTGATATTTGAAATCCTGTCCTTCGGCCTGCCTGTGGCTTTATTCAACGGGTTAGAATTCCGAGACTCCAAGGTATGGAATGCCTTTGAAATAGGAGCATCAACCAACTTATCAACAATCAGATATTGTCCTTCGTCATCGAAAGGATGTCTGCTACTAGGGACTCGGACCCTCCTTGGTCCCCAGTTGCGCCGATATATGACCGAATGAATTTCGTTAGCCAAAAATATGGCATCTCTGCAATATCTGAGTATTCTGGACCAATGTCTTGTGCAAGTGAAGTTCTCGAAAAGATTTGCCAGTTATTCTTCGTGGGAGATTCGTTATTTGGGTCCATGGATTCGTCTCATAAATCCTTGACGGAAGAGCTTCTAGCTGCCTTTCTTCTTCACGTCTTCAGCCTTCCGAAATTACCTCTCAAGGCTCGAATACAATCCCCCATTGAAATCCCATCGGATTTGCAGGACACTTTGCGACAGTCTTTCCTTCCTCGACTTTTCTTTTTGGCCTCTGCCGTTCTCCAAAAAGCTACCATTGGTCTGGACATCGATCTGCACATCTTCTTCGCGCTCCTTCAATATCTTGGTCATGGAATGCCTTTGGCTTCAGCCGTTCACGCTGATATCATCGTGCAGGCAAAGAAGATTTGGCCTGATGAACATTTTCCCGATCACTTCCCGTGTCTGGAAGCTTTTACCTTTGTACGACCGGATCCGCCATCCACGAAGTCCTTGTCTTTATCGACGTTGAACGATGGGGGTATCCCGCAATCTTCCACAGTGCTCTCTTCTATCGCAAGTGTAACAAGTGACAGCGAGGAAGAAGACAATTGGGAGAAGGATTCAGATCTGGAAGAATGGGATGCAACTGGCTCTGAATCTAAAATGGAACCTCAGGAGTCCGTTCCGATAACTATACCCCAGATGCAAACTCAACTCCTACCGTTCTCCCACCCTGTCTTTGACCAGGCACTCTCCTCAGTCAAAATCTCCACTGCCAGTGACGATCGGCCGCTCAAATCCAGCGAGTTCCTCAACTTTTCCGTATTGTTTACGGATACACGTCACTGGCATAACAGCAAGAAGATCATTACTCCTGGCGAGAAGGTCCCTGTTGCGACTTGGCGCGTTCTCCGTTCCAATCAGCGGTACATTGCCAATCTACAACGGCAAGCGGAAACATTGACGGGGGCGTCGGGAAGAGGACTTCAGCAAATTACCATTACCGTTGATTCTGCGGCGCCGAAGAAGCCTGAAAAGAGTCATAATCTGAAGGTTCGTATTTTTTTGCTCATGTCCGTTCCAAACTAAGGTTTTACGCATTTAGAAGATTCAAAAGACGACAAAACCGGTCAAACTCACGAAGAAAGATCAGTTGAAGAAGGACATCCAGGACAAGAAAGATGCCGAGAAAGAGAGTCAGACACGACAATGGTTTCTTAATCAATTAGGCTCTATGTCCGACAAGTCAGCTGAGCAGAGGCTATATCTACTAGAACAACTGACTCGTAGTCCCCGTATGACTGACCCTTGGGTCGCTGTTGAACATCTCATGTACAAGACACATCTTCTCCTCAATATTTGGATCGAAGATTCCGACCACGAAAAGGGCACTGTTCGGGATCGTTACACTGTAACAATCATGCGACTGGTGAAAGATATATGTGACAAAGGTGCCACAACGCCAGCGCGAGGGAAAGCATTGTCTGCAGTCTTGACCAGTCTTGGTTTCTCGAATTTCATTGATGAGTTCATTACAGTCACGGAGCCGCTAACACCAGTTCCGTTGGCCTTTGACTTCGTTAAACTTGTTCGATCAAAGGGAGATATTCTTTATCCCTGGATGAAGATTACCGAGCATCCTATTCTCTGGCAGCTGCGACTCTTTGGACCATATATGGACCGTTCTATGGATGGCTGTTGGGATAGGCGCGTCAATTTCGATCCCGATGCCTGGCAAAAGACTGCTCTCGATTGCATCGATGATCCCCACCATTCTGTACTTGTCGTTGGTAAGTGCCATCTCTATACACACTTCCCCAGTCTGATTGACCTATCCCTCATCTAGCGCCAACTAGTGCTGGAAAGACCTTTGTCTCGTTCTACGCAATGGAGAAGGTTTTGCGCGAGTCAAACGATGGCATTTTGGTCTATATAGCACCAACCAAGGCGCTTGTCACTCAGATCGCTGCTGAAGTTTACGCTCGTTTCAGCAAAAAGGTTCCCAACTGGTATGCTGATGCACATACATTCCTATTCATAGTTGATGAGTTTCAACTATCTAGGGACTTTGTGGGCGGTTCATACACGGGATTACCGTATCAACGAACCGCACAACTGCCAGATTCTTATCACTGTGCCTGAAATGCTTTCTATTATGCTGCTGTCTCCTCCACTTGCTTCCAAATGGACGCCTCGAATTAAAAGGTATGTTTACGTCCACCGGCACTATCATCGGTCTTATCATATTTCTGAGCAGAATCATTCTCGACGAAATTCATTGCATCGGCCAGCAAGAAGGGGGCGCTGTTTGGGAGCAAATCATCCTTCTAGCGCCATGTCCAATTATGCAAGTTTCCATTATGCTTAGACGTGTCTTATGCTTATTCTATGCTAGTGGACTTTCGGCGACTGTTGGAGAACCAGAGACCTTCAACAATTGGCTTGCTTCTGTATCACGGGCACATGGATATAAGCACACATTCATTCAGCACAAGCACCGGTACTCGCACCTTCGTAAATTCTTCTATCGTCTAGATGGGTTGAAGAGCCTACTGCCATTCCAAGGACATGAATCATACATACCAACATCTAGAATGCGATTCCTCCATCCACTGTCAACGCTGGCTTTTGGTCCGCGGGCTCTGCCGGAGGATTTATCGCTCGAGCCCGCCGACACGTTGTCACTATATAACGCAATGAGCCAACACAATGGCCTCTCCAGTAAACTGGTCAAGCTTGACCCGGTCCTGTTCTTCTCCTCCATCAAAGGATTTTTGAGGCAGAAAGACATTCTGCGATATGAAACTGATCTAAAAAATCTCCTTATGGATCTGCCGCCATCATCTCTGAATGAAGTCATCCATAATCTTGCAGACAAGGACATCCTGCAAGGCGCACATGATAAGGAGCCCAGTTTCAAGAGCTTTGTGACAGGGCTTTTACCGCTCATAGCTGACCTTCATGCCCGTGGGGAACTGGTACGCATTAATTCTATACAATTCCGTTAATTATACCGTTGATGTACCCTGTTTCTAGCCTGCCATCCTATTCAACTTTGACCGAGCTGAATGTGAAGATGTCGCTGAATTGCTTCTTCGAGGACTCCTGAAAGCAGAATCTGCTTGGAAGTCAAGTAGCCCAGAGTGGCAGAGGAAATGTCAGCAATGGCAGAAGTGGCAAGATAGCTCCAAGGCTCGCAACCGTGAAGAGAACAGGGCGAAGAAATCAAAGCGTAAACCTGATCCTGATGGCGTCGAGCCTTGGGCCACAACAGAAGCCCCAGTATGGGAAAGCACCTTTGACCCTGATGCACCGCTGGACAATTTCTCGTTTGCAGGCCAGTTCTCCACCGAAGATTTGGATGAAGCAATCAACGATGTCTGGTCGGAGTACTGGAAATCTAAACCTGTACTCTTGGCTGCACTTCGACGGGGGATAGCAGTCCATCACTCCGGCCTGAACAAGGGTTATCGAAGCTTAGTTGAGAAGTATGTCTATCCCTTTATAAACTCTTCTCCTCGTATTTAGTAATTGCCTCTACAGCCTATTCCGGCGAGGATACATCCGAGTTATGATCTCAACCGGTGCAGTACATCTCTGATGCCATGCTTATGGACTCTGACATATGTCAATAGGGACGCTTGCCCTTGGGATCAATGCACCTACGAGGACTTCGGTTTTCTGTGGCGACTCGCCTTTCCTTACAGCTCTTATGGTTGGTTCCGCTATTATTCAGTTGCTCATTCGATGTACTCATGACGACATCATAGTTTCGCCAGTGTGCAGGTCGTGCAGGTCGCCGAGGATATGATCTTTTGGGCAACGTCGTCTTTTATGGGCTTAGTCTTGATCGGGTACAACGTCTTGTCCTATCCAAACTGCCTTCTCTAGGAGGCACATTCCCATTAACCCCGACACTGACATTGCGACTATTCAATCTCCTGGACGGCTCGAACAATGCGGAAGTGGCCATAAACTGCTATCGGGAGTTTGATGAAGCTACCGCAGGTTAGCTTTGGGTCACAGACTGGACAAAATCAGCTACTTCATCATCTACGCTTCAATATCGAGTATCTTCGTCGAACACATCTTCTGGACAGGGATGGAAAACCCATCAATCTCTATGCAGTCTCGGCGCATCTCTATGTAAGTGATCGTGTCATCTATCTGTTACTGCAGCTTCTGACAACGACGGACGGTACAGTACACTGAACCGAGCAATTTTGCATTGCCGATTCTTCTTCGTGGAGGAATACTACATCAGATATGCGCAAAACCATCACCAAAGTACCACTTTATTCTCCTCATGTGTCACCTTTTTGGTCGCCGGTACTTAGCCAGGGCAGCTGCGAACACTCAGAACGTAAAGAGGCTTCAAGATCTTGTGGTTCGCTTCCCGTCAATGATCGTTCTTCCACCTCTTCGTGCTGACGCACGCAAACTTCTTGAAGAACACGATAAAGAAATCCTCGGGATCTTTACGGAGTACACCAAAGCCTATACATCTCAATACTGCTCAGAGCTTGGCCCGGATGACATGCTTCCTCTCAGTAGGATAAAGTATGTCGGTACCCCCTCGACCGACGGCTTCCGTACGCACCTGGAACAGTACATCCAGCCAGTCTCTGTGCGATCCAGCTTTGTGGCCACATCGGGCCATTTCGACGAATTTCATTCTGTCGAAGAGCTGGTGCGGTCTGCCCGTTCTGGCCTCCATCTGAATGAACATGCCATCCCTTCAATGACCCGATTCACAGCCACGCATGGTACCACTATTGGTTCTGAGCATGCTCTCAACGCGTACCTACTCGACTTTTATACACATGGCCAAGTTTCTGCGTTAGAGAAAGCTAACGGAATTCGGCGAGGTGATGTCTGGTACCTCTTGCAGGATTTCATGCTTGCTTTAATGGTGATCAAATCATCTTTGGAGCAGCTCCTGAAAGACGCATCCATTCGATCTAACAAGACTGTCTCACCTGAAGATGCAGAGTCATCGGATTATTTCGTGGCCGATCCAGCAGAGACAGATGAGCTTTCAGATAATGGTACGGATGCAGAAGCTTTCAAAAAACCACCTGGAACAAGCGCTAAGGACTGGCACATGTATGAGGTCGTAAGGGATGCTACCGCGGAATTTAATGAAAAGTTCAGGAGTATGTGGGCTTAATGCAACGTATATAGATAGTATTTTACCTAAATCGCACGTTCTACCTTAGTAGTACAATTACAAATGTGTGGAGTGACACAAATATCTATAAATTTAACTGCTTGCCACTCACGGTCATAACGCGTGCCACTTTTTCGATCTCGAAATTCAGAGCAAAAATAGCAAGTCGGAATGAGGGACTCGCCTGTGGCGGACGACCCTTTGTCCGAGGTGCTGGTAGCTCAACCATTTCGCGGCCTACAATTGTAACCTTCATCAACGCAGATGTTTTTCTTTCTCCTCCATTTAGCCAACCATAATGAAAGGCTGCTCCTGTAGAGGCAGCCTCACTGGAATGACTTACGAGATCCAAGAGAACAGGAACGGGGTATATTGTGAAGACAAGCGTACAGGCGGTAAGTAGGAAAGCAGCGTGAAAGTGGGAGGGAAGGAAGAAGAGAGAGAGATAGTAAGGCTACCTACGTGTCGACGTATATATATAATCTATATATATCTTGCTGGTCATGCCGAGCTGCCCGATCTGTTCCCGCGTGGGTCCTGCGGTGCTATATGCGTGCGTTCGGTGTTGTCGTTGTAAGCTATGCTTACACATAACCACGTCTTTTTGTCCAATGTACCTTGTTTGTCGTTTTCCATACGCTACATCCATGGCCCTGCGATTGGAAAGGCTCAGGTTCCCTGTTGAAGACCGTGCTACATCAACGATCACTGCTGAAATAGTTTGTCCTTGGAAACAATAATTTGTGGATGTATATGTACCTGTCATTGGGGCCGGGACCGATTCATCTTGGCAAGAACACAAATCGGCAAATATTGCTTCTCAGCTTTCTATTCCGTCAAGTCCAGCGGCGATTCTCGTGGATCTGATACGACATCGATGATTGTCCCGCGCACACCGGATAAAGTACACACATATAGTCTATCTCTATCCTGCACTGAATGAGCTGAGATCCCACCCTTCTTAACTGTTTTAAGGGTCACTGAGAAGGATGCTAGAAGGCCCAGCAGCGGTTTGTGTTGAGGCAATCGACGGGAAGAGGAATGGCGAGAAGGCACACAGTGTCGCAGCCGATCTTATGGTTGGAAGAATATTTGTAGTTATGAAAATATACATCTAATGATCACTAAGAATAGCACCGAATGGGGAGCTTTCCGTCAACGTGCCATTGCCCAAACTCGGAGCACTAAAAAGAAGACGCCCTTCTTCACGCACGGTGACCACACACTGAACTATAGATATCAACGCAAGTCTTTCCGCCTTAACGATTTCCATCGTAAATATTGCTGTCTCTGTTTCCAGAAAGATGTATAGGTAGGTTCGTTTGCACTGACTGAAAACGTTGTTGAGTGCCAATCACTGGCTGTTATTCTGCACAAGGGCATCGCCTGTGTGTTGCGTTAGGCTCAACAACACAAGCACAATGGTCTGAGGCAACGTTGCGAGCGAGTCCGGTAGGGCCTCTGTGTGTGATTCGGATGGAGCTACCGAGGCATTCAACGGCATCCGTAAGCACGAAGTCCTCAGCATGGAATGCTGGCTAAAATACATCGGTGGTGCTATACACGAGCAAATACCGGCCACGACAGACAGAAGAAACGTGGACTTACGGAAAGAACGCCCAGGGGATGCTCAAGAGCATGCCGGGTCAGGATGAGCAACCGTTCAATATCCCAGCGGTCTTGAACAGACACGCAGCGGGATATACGGGTTTGCAGTGCTCTGACTTTGTCCAACTTAGCCCCAGGATTTGGACTGGTGAGATTACATAGAAGCTCTGATAGCGTATATGCATCGGTGACGCCGAGGAGAATGGTCCGGGGAGAGGGAATCTCCCTGTCTTTAAGCAGAAGAAAGGGGTTTGGATTCGCATTTTCAAAGCCGATACCCTTCAGCTCACACTCGGAAGAAGGAAAATGACGGTCGGAAGGGTGGAGATATTGGGTAGCTGTGCTCCAATAAGACCGAAAACCTGAACGCTTTGTAAACGTGGGTCCATGTACTCGGCAGTCGATTCAAGACCAGTGCGATCGAGGTTAAGCTTGTAAAGATTGGGGAGACGGAGAAGGAGATCAACGATGATGGGGGATACGGAATGGTAATACATGGGCAAACTTGAAACGTGAGATCCAAGGTGGGAGATTCCAACAGCAAGACTTCAAACTGTTTGCACGACTTGCAAATTCGGCTGATATCCTTAAACAGCCGAGCTTGACAGGAAGGCGTAAAACGCCGTGATGCCAGCGAAAACGCTCTTAAAGACGGATAATCCAGCAAGAGCATATTCCCCCCCGCCGTACAACAGATTCATTGAGTATTTTATCAATGAGCTCCTGCGGAAGATCGGTGGCCAATGAGGCCTTGAGGTTTCTAAAGTAGGAAGATCAGGAGAGAGTAAAGATAACAGCCAGGGTTGCCCACACCTGCTTAAAGCAAAGACTGCCTCAAAGCAACGAAGAATCAAGAACCTTTATATCGCAATTGGTCAAGTCGTCAAGCTTCAAGCTTCAAGTCTTTTCCGAAGAGAATACAAAGGCTGCTGGCCGAACAGGGAATATAATGACTAGCCGGAAGTAGAACAGCGTTTAAATCGACCAAAGACGCGATAAAGCGCTATCGCTTGCAGGTTTAGGACGGAACATTCTGCCTAAAATAATATTTTGTTACTTATCAGTGTTTTGGAAGAAACAAGGAATTGAGTAAGCAATTCTCGATTGCGGCACGTCGGGCCGCGAACCTCTACGGAAAATGCAGTGGGGTTTCTCCTTCGACTAGTCACTACTCTCTGACCCCACCCCCTACACCCTCTAAAAATTTCGTGTTTTCGTGAATGCACTTCAGCTTGTAACACAACTGATCTACGACGAATTTAAGCATCTGCGTCGCTCCAGCTCGTATGGATTTATCGTTAGGAATACGAGAACTTTTTGACAATGGGACGAACTCGTGGAATTCAATAGGAATTTAGCATTGGTATGTTAGTCCCCGTACTTCCCACCCGTGTTTTCTTCCTCAAGCGTATCGTTTTTGGCAGCTCCGAGAGCGGAGAAATAAATTATGGTCATATGCCCTTCATATTCCGTCATGGTCGTCGTCGCAGACGGGCATTATAACGAGTGGACGGCCATTGGTTAATCTTGTCCATGGGTCCACAGCGAGTGCAGTCTCCTGTGCTGGACCAGAATCCTCATAAAGTATCTTCTCCAATTGTTAGATGCTGTGACATCCATTTGCGAAGCTGGCCAAATCTACCGCCGTGGCGGAATTATGCCTCCCTTTGCCGGGCGTTCACACGTCACCTTCCAAATCAGCATCACTTAACCAGTTGAACGAAACAGGCCCGTTTTTCCCAAGAAACTGTACTCATGATGTGGATATGATGTGGATGACTCAGTAGTCAGCTATCGAGGCCTTCCCTGGATTCACGGAAGAAGCATAGGTACGCTCAACGTTGGACATCACTGCCGTAACTCAATTATCTCTGCCGCGCAGTTAGTGCGCGCACCGCTACAATAGTTGATGCCATCCCTTGTAATTGGGAGCTAGCTCCGTTGATCGGCCAACGTCTCTCTTTCTCAAACTCTCATCTATGGGTCTTGTCGCCTCCAATCCGTTGCGACGCTTCAAACAGAAACCAAAATGCAGCGCCCACTATCCCAGTTCTCCCACAGGAACTAATCGACTATGTACTGGACCAGTTGTACGATGATTACCAGACCTTGATTATGTGTCTGCGTGTTGGCCGACCTTTCCTGGCTCGTGCTCGAGTGCATATTTTCAGTTCAGTCCACTGTCCGACTGGAACCGCGACGAAATACATGGAAACGATTCCTTCGTCTCTTCTCTTCCTCACCACATCTCGCTCCTTTGGTTCAGACTGTTCACCTACAACGAAATCACCAATGGCCAACAGAATGCCGATTCATGTCGGCCAAGGCCGTAGTGCGAGTCCTGAATTCTCTGGTCAACCTTGAAGAGATTAAACTACAGGGATATGGTCCGAAGATATTCCGAAAGAAGGAGAGCATGGAGGCACCTCTATTCAAGTATCTCTTTGCCGACAATCGCATCAAGAAAGTCCATCTGCATAATTGCAAGTTTTTCAAGCTGGAAGACTTGTTCACCTTCTTGCAAGGCTTTCCAGAAATGAAGGACTTGTGGATAGACAAGGGGTTTAAATGTCCGGCCTCCGCCTCGGCGTTCAGCGACAATTTACTCCGCGAGTCGGGGACCATCTATCTGGAAACTCTTCGAGTCATCTCTGACTTCAAAAATCCTTTTGGTATCCTCATAAGCCCCGAATCACCTCTTTCGTTGAAGGAGATGAAAGCCTTGGTAGTTGGAACAGCTTCGTGCGTTCAATACGACGGTGTAGCGAACGTAGCGAAGTTAGCGGATGGGTTTCAAAAGTTGGCATTACTGAACATCGGTGTCTACGAGGCGCTTGTTACTCATGGTACGGTATACTCTTTTTGCTTCCCTGTGTAACGATTATCTGACGGAGACTACTAGATATTCAGCTCAATCCGTTTCCCATCCATCAACTCCGCTTCCTTACTTTTGGTCTTAACACAGACAGGATGGAACTAGCTCCACTCTTGGGGAAAGTGGATATCGCTGTTCAATACTATCCAATCGGAGTGCGCACTTCGAAAAGTCACGATCAACATCTTTGGCTTCCGTACGCAGCAGTGGCCTCTCCATTTTGTGTGCGACAGGGTGCAGTGGACAAGGCTGGATGTTTCCCTGACGCGATGGAATTCGTTACGGAAAGTCTGCGTGAATGTCAAGGTCCTCAGGTCCAGCGAAGTCATAAATGTCATCGAGGAAACCTGCTGTGAATTGATGAAGAAGAATTTATTGCATATCCTTTGTGCGGGTAATAGGTAAGTCGTCGATCTTTTCATGTATTGGATCAGCAATGACGTCCTAGTTCTAGCCCCCCCATGTGTCTGTTGTAAAGCGTTCGTATCCATTGGATCTTCCTGATAATTCCTTCTTCCGTCCTTCGAAATCTCCCAAAACGTCTAGCAACTTCCATGCGAGTTTCCTTGTAGAAGCGGCCCGAGATCTAGGTTTTCATGTCCGGGTCTAAGTAGTGCCTCATGCAGTCAGGACTCCGCAGTACGGTCATCATGCTCCGACGCCGTGTTCTTCGTCGCCACATCGTCAGGTAGCCTTTCTTTCAGACACTTTCTAACGGAAAACTGTATCCATACTCTCCATACACTACAAAATAGCGAATATGCACTCATGCAAAGTCGCTCTTCCTCTTCCTCTTCTACTTTTATGTTTTTGCGCCACGCTCGTGTCGGCTTCACATTGTTCGTTCCGCTCTGTCTCCCCGAGAAAAAAAATCGCTCACGGCCTCTTCGAATTTTTACCAGCTTACTTCGTTATCAATGAACCTCAGTCGTCTGCGCAATGGTCAAACGATGCCGTTAACGTAGTCACATGGGAGAAGGGCGTACTAGATGATATCACACATTTCGACATGGAATTGATGAGGCTGAGCCAGGACGGTGTGACATACATAGCCTATAATGGTACGTCTTGGTTCTGTACTGTATTCTTTGTCTTGACGAATCATACTACTCAAATACAGTCGAGGCGTTACCTAGCTCTCCCAAGTCGCTTAACATCTATTTACAAGACATACCGACCGGAGACGACTATTTCCTTCTCTTCCTCAACTCGACTCTTAGGCGTCATGCATTGCCTATCGTCGCGATTCGCTATTGTCAATGCCACAGACACCACTTCTTCCGCAAGCGCGTCCGTGACTCCAGACTCTTCCGTACCAACAGTGACCATTAGCGGGTCACCGAATCCGACAAAAGGATTCGTAACTACTTTCGCGTCAAAAGCGAGCTCTATCGTATTTGGGATTACCTCGGGGCATAAATGCGGTGGGGCGATGGTGTTAGCAGGTGCTGTGGTTGGAGCGGCGCTGGTATTGTGATGAGGCGAGCTTGCTGTATGACTATTTCTTGACTATCTTGGACAATTTCTGCTGTGAATTGCTATGCATATTATGTAAAATGTGAGTTCCAGTCTCTTAGCTGCAGAAGGTCCTCATTGTATTTGCTTAGACGATACCATAATGATAACTTGTAAACAAGAAATGGGAAGTAACCTTTCTTTGGCCTTCGCTGCTGTGTGTCATGCGTGAAATTGTGCCTTCCAGCCGGCACATGTGCCGCTACTTACTCAATACAAAGACAGAAAACAGCAGTCTCGTTTCATATGCTTGATCGGTGTCTTCGTTATGAACTCTAAACGACAGTACATTCAAGGGCCATCGTCGTCTTCCCAATACGGAGCCATTCCTGGTGATTCTCACTGCTGCAGGGTATATTGAAAGTACGTACTGTCTTCTTTTTTTACGATACAGGACCTTATGCTTCGCAGAGAGTATCTATATTACCAATCCTAATTCCGTTAAGAAAGCATGTGCCGTAAACGTGACACGCGTTTATGACGAAGTTTGCCCTACGACTACCGTTCGAGGTCAGGATGTCCGATTGAGGGTGCCACTGCCTGATATTGATACATCTCCCGCTGTAGGGCTAGGAGCTTTTTTGGCGGCGGATATTCTTCGTCTTAATCATAGATCAACCTCAGGTTCGGATGTACCAGTCTGTGCCTATCCATTCTTCTTCAAGTGACAGTAACGTCGTTCAACGACAATCCATCACACGCGCTCATAGCGGGCTAAGACCCGAGTTGTAGTACAGCATAGGAACGTGATGCAACGACGAGCGAAGATATGTTGGTTAGCCGGCATCTCCTTGCGCCGAGCTGTAGTAGAAATATCCTTACGACAAAGACTCGTACAGCCACCAGTCTAGTACATCTTAGGTATAGTCTATGGTGCGAGGCACTTAGTCACCGCTACCACGTGCAAAATCGTGAAGCCCGAATAGGAAGGTCAGTTTTGACCCAATTTCTTATTCCTCTAGCCAAAATGCTCCTTTTGATGAGAGGATCATTTTGTCTAGACGAAATTCTCATAGGTAAAAACTTAAAAATTTCCCGGGAAATTTTTGGCCGCGCGTGACAGAGTTGGCAGGGAACGTGATCTATGTCACGATATGTCACACTTTTCCCAATGTTTTTCGACCTCGGAAATCAACTTTTTAGGTCATTTTGGATGTCCAGATTTTTTAGACCAAATTGGCCACTGCCCAAAGGTAGCGGTGACGAAGCGCCTCGCACCATATGTTCACCTTTAACTCGGATCTTACTTGTCACTTTCAGCGGTGTATTAATGGAGATTAGACCGTTCAAGGTTTACTGAACTGCCTGTGGACTTGGACTCTTATACGAAATACATTACTCTTTTCTTAGGTAGGAACAGGCGGTCTTTGGATCTGCCGTTTAGTTTGACTGAGTAGGGCATCTGGGATCTCACCGGTTACAAAGCAAAAGGGAGCATTGCCAGCAGTCTAGACCGATTGAATGAAGGGCAAATCCAAGCACCGCCACGATCATATCTAACTGTTTGCTGGGTTTACGGCAGTTGACAATCACTTCAAGTTTTCCAGATCAGTGGCGTCAATATAGATACATTATCAAGGGTGTCACGCCGTATTCAAAATGGCTAGGCTCATGATCGAGTCAACTCTCGCATCGGAGTAGGGCAAGGCTTCGGGTTCCTGTAGTAATCCGGGGTCTTTCACAGCTTACTTCGTAGATTGAATATCTGCGGTCATCTGAGTCTGGGTAATGAACATTCATATTCCGAAGTCCCTGCTTGGGTAAAATGCAAATTATACAAATATCGTAGTGAATCTGACCAGCCTTCAGAACTCCCATGGCGCCCCACCAAGACAATAAACTTGAATATGTCCTCACTCTAACATCCACCGCGTTTTCCACCTCCACCTCATTGTACACGCTCGCCTGCACCTTCGCTTTCTGTAATCTTGTCATTTACCCCATCCTTCCACCTCTTACGGTACGAGCAAAGATTCAGCACCTCGAGGATACCATCCATGAGGTTGCGATTCTGTTCAGCGAGAACACCTGCGTCCTGGCCGATCCCGTCATGGTTGATATACAGATCAATGAGTGCGTGATCGGCAACCCTCGTATCCTACTGATGCTCATGCCTTCTTTCGCCAGTATACAGGCCTACATATGCTCTCTCATCAGACGCCTGCTCTACGCAAACGCAAGCGTCTCGATAAACTTTCGGTCTTGGTTCAGATACCTATCAGAAATCAAAGCCATCTGGACCGATGCGCGCAAGTGTCAAATTGAAGCTAATAGGTTGAAGAGGAAAGTGAAGGTATGTTGTGGGAAAGGTTGAAAAGATAATGAGGATAAAACCCTGCATTTTCAGATTGCAATGATCGAAGAGAAAGAAGGACGATTGCGCGAAGAAGTCATACGCAAGAGAAGATCGTCTACCAATCGGGCGTTGGCTGCCAGCTTCCAATACCTTCCTCCTTCCCCAAGCAGCGCTCATCCTTGATAGATCACTTGTTTATTGATTCAGCTACAACGAACGGATATTGGGCGATTGGAACTTGAAATCCCCATACTGAACGGAATTGTTCGTGCTCCCCTTAGACTACATTCAAATATTCGTATTCTCCGAGAATACCGACCAGCACAATATGATTTACTAACTATCTCAGTATCTAAATCACTACGCCGCCTAAGATTCCATCTTAATCTTGTGATTTTGAAGAGACAAGTTGCCGCGGCATCATCGCTCGGCATGGCAGGTCCCCACGCAATCCCCACGACACGTGGGAACTTCGAAGACTACTCAAAATTTGAAACAAAACAAAGTTATGCGCTAGACCATCCGGAGTCTCGATAGCGAGAAGCTTCTGCCGTCAAAGGGAATACTTGGAAAGGACATGTCATCCTTTTTCAAATGTGTATCAACAGATACAACCACTAGTGTATACATATGCATGTGGCATAGCGTTGCATGCGGTACGACCTTTTGTTGAATCTGTTCCTGACTCTTCGAATCATAGCCCTGCTTATATATTGAGGCAAAACTTGATGCCCGGTGCGCGGGCGCGCAGTTTCGCCGCTAAAACATGTTTTATCATACCACACGTTCGTCTCAACATCTCAGAACATCTCCTGCCTCTTCCGCATTCGAATAGACAAACCGAGCTTCTGTACTGGCGCTACGCAAGATGTCCGATCATTATCCATTGTTCATAGTATAGAGAAACAGAGATAACCAAGCGAGCCTTCGTCATACCTAGCTTTCTTTTTGCTCCATCTCTTATTCATGTGACTCCAGCGCAATATTCTTCGTTGCCTTGCAAGTCCGAAGCGGCATGTCTTCTGGCTATCTCCAGGCGACGATATACACCATTCTTGACGGCTGCCACGGTTTTGCCGGTTACAGATGGCACTTGCTTGCGGACGGCATTGTCACCATTCCCGTCGCTTTTATAACTTTCGTGTTGTGACCCATATGGATTTCAGGTCTTTTCTCCCTGTGACAGCAGCTAGATCCTCACATCCAATTTGAAGTGTACCAGTCTCTGGTTAAGCCCATGCGAGAAAGAGCTAAAAAATGGATGACAACCGCGTACCGATGGGAAAGCTGCCGTACCAGACTTTTGTTGACCTGTTCTCCACCTGGTATCATTGGTGGACGCTAAGTAGCACTAACTATTTTTTCTCCAATGCGGATGGCATCATGAGCAACAGGTTTATCTCGTATTTTTCTTTGCTTCCAACTGGTAGTGGTCTGACGTACTGCGTGCAGTGGGCTTTCTCTCCGGCTGACGGCGACGGCATGTAGTGTACATGTAGTTGAAATAAATGCCATATCTACCGTTACACCAGTAGGTTACTATTCTTTATTCTAGATCTTATAGAAAGCGTTGGCATATTTTAATTTCTTATCCACTGTTATAATAACAAGCATTAGTCGGACTTCTAGGCTATACAGCATATCCTTGATCGATACTATAGAAGAAGAGGGGAGCGCTCGTCTGCCTCTTATCTATTTGACTCCAGTCCATGAGGGATCAAGTATGCGTGAGTGCACAAATAGTCTCTTTCCATACTGAAAAGGTCATACTTGCATTTGCACATCGTCCTTTCCCCGACGTCGAGGATACCACAGATACCGATGCATACAACCAAAGAACGACCGTATCATCGATCCGTGTAGGCGCGTCTAGACAACCGGTCATATGAGATTTTCACCAAAAAAAAATGCCAGAGCAAGACTACTCACCGAGTGCGCACCCACTGAACCAGAAAAGATTTTATCGAACTCACCCAAGGCCAAACGGATATTACTCTTCGCTTCGTTGATTGCCTCGGGCTTGAGGGATTCAAAGCCCTGCGGTGTCCATTTCTGCTGCTTGACGAAAAACTCGCACCCGTCATCCTGCAGTAAATCACGCAATTTCCGACGGCATTGAGCCCAAGAAGGATCTGACGGTCGAAGACTTGCTAGTGCTCGTATGTCCGTACAGATATCTTCTGATAGTCGATGTGGTGGTGAAAATACACTATTGGACGGTTCACGACACGTGTTCCACCCGTTGGTGATGAGAACGCAACACGCCAAGAAGAGATTCTCGGGCTCGTGAAGGTAGTCCAAATGTCGCTGGAGATCGATCGATGCATCCGATGCCGCGAGTCCAGCAACGTATCCGTTAATCACAGTGACCAGCCATGGTCGAAGGGAGTGGCTTCCGAAAACTTCCAGACATCGCATATCGAGGAAAATGCCATACACGGTCTCCACGCCATGCCTGAGGCCAAATCCTAAAATTTTACACATAATGTCGAAGGATGCAATCGCAAACTGAGTAGCACCGTACAGTGCGTCGTACTGATTGATCAGGATTTCGACCAGTGGTCGTAAAGCGGGCCAAGAATTGTGGTTTATGGATCGACCCGGTGTCCAGGACCACAAACCGACCATCCCTGAATACATATCCAACAAAGCCGTCTGAGCGCCGGTCCATTCAGACTCGAGCTCGAAGACGGGGCTATGAACGACCTGTTCCACAAGATTTGCAAGAGCGACGATCTGTTCGTCAGGAGGATTCTCGAGTGTGTACCTCCAGAGCCCGCGCTGGGCCCCTGCTATAGCATGGTGAATACGGACATCGAAAGAAGATAGGGAGCCCCGATGAAGTAGATAACGAATGAAAGCTAGCATGAGCTTAAAGGTCGAAGGAAAAGACGTTTTATCGGTCAATATATCAAACGACGAAAGCATGTTTAGCAGGTTCGCTGTCCATTCGTCGATGAAGTAGACTTGGGCGGCAATGTCCAAGTACGTGCATGGTAATGTGTCTTTGATCCCACTACATATCAATGGAATGATGTCACTGCACCGATCCATAGGAAAGGAATCTAGTGAGTTGATGTCGATCGGAGCAAAAGCACCATCATCTTTGGCCATTCGCATGAGTTTGAGCCAAACAACTGGAGGTAGCTTCGCACTAGAACACGTTACTTGCTTTAAAAAAGCGGTGGGAGTAGGTGAATTGGTCGGCTTGTGTTGACTCATCTGAAGAGTATCGATTGATTGAACAGCGGCAGTGAGTCCCAAATCGCCGTCGGCAATATCAACGTATAACCGGCTGGGTCCTAGTGTAAGGCAGGGGTGGGATGAACAACTCGAAACGAAGCAAGCATTCGACCTTGGACTCCATTCCTGGGTTTGGCTTTTGGGAGGGCCAGTTGGGGCTGCATGGAATTCCACAATAGGTCACTCTGAACCGCATGAATAGTCTGTCGCATCCCAGAAGACTTTCGTCACTGCATCCTGCGCTGACAGCGGCAGGCCGCCGATAGACTCTACCACGATCCTGTGTGCTGTAGGATTCGACGAGGAAGAGAACAACCAATGTAACGCTTCTGCCGAAAGGATTCCAGACCGTTCTTGTACCACTTCCCTTTCCAGATCATCTAACGAACTTATGCCCTTTGCAACAAGCTTGTCGAAATCAAACACCTCCTCCACGAAAAGCGGACGGATATGTTTAAGGGATTAGGTCCTGTGTAATATAGCGATAGGGAATATACACGAGATCTGACAGCGGTGTGCGGTAGGGGCATTGTGGGTATAGAATTGGTAGGAGGATGGTTATCAGATACGTCGCGTATGCAGCAACAGTTCCTATGCCGATGACCCAGGAAAGGCCAGGTCGAAGTGGTACCTAGGAATATGACCAATCCGACAAAAAAGATCCCAAGTGCGAGGTGCATCAGGACGGGAAGAAGACCAATGATGACGAGAACATGCCACCTCTGGAATCCCCCATATCGATATTGCCGAACATGACTTGTCTCCCGAGGTGTTCCTGAAGGGAGCGCAAGGTAATGATGGAGCCACTGTTTTACGAGCACGGCAACTAGGGCAGTTGCTAGACTAAGGGAGAGGCTTGTGAACCATAGCCCGTTCACCCAGACGTCCGTAGTTGCAGGAATGAACCCGGTATATGGATTGAGAGTGGACACTGGAACGTTGTCGAGAGAGGAGCCGTTCGCAAGCGCGCGCTGGATGAGGACCATTTCGAAGAGCAGGGTTGCCGATACCTGAGCATAATCCGCCTGCAAGCTCTGTGATGTTTGCGCTACGAAGGTTGTCACCACCGCCGAGAAAAGGCCAGCCTGAAACTTCTTCAGCGACGAAGAAGGATGAGGGTAGTTACTCACGAAAACAAGAAGCACATCGACACTATCCCTCGATTCCCCCACCATCCTGGTGTCGTAATTAGTGCTCTCGTCCACGTATGTTCTCCATACTCTCGCATTCGGGGCTGTTTCTTCGTAGATTTTATCTTCGGGATACTTGTCCTCATAGTTGAACTGGTCATTGCCTATAGATAGGCTTCATTAGACATAATCATGAAAGCAGGGAAAGGAATAGCCACGATACCTGTCTGTAAACCAGCATCTGGACTGGACTTCTTCGTACCTCTATTACCCTCGACGCCAGCGCCATCCTGTATTCCAGAGTTCAAAGATGGTTCGACTCGAATACTGTCCGAATAAACGTGTTCCTTGTCGATTTCCATTTCCTCTGGCTTCTCTTCGTTGTTTTGACGCAATTTCGAGCCATTATTCTGAGAGGACGCTTCTGGAAGGTCCTGTACATCGGGGATACCTTCAGAAGAGCTTCTGTTGGATACTTCGTCGACTCGGTGCTGGCCAGACATGGCCTGTCGACGGCTGCGGCTGACACGACGTTACAGATGGAGAGGAAAGAATCCTGTTGGTCGAGCCTGATCCAAGCACCTCTTTCCCGTTTAGCGTGGGCGCCCGCAGCTGAGACTGAATGCAAGTGCCGTAAGCTGTGGTTCCTGGTTGACGTTGCTGATTCTGCTGCTACATCTTCACAATCGCCTGAAACTCCTTCCAAGGTAGCAGCAGCAGCATCAACATCGGAAAATCAGGACCGGCCTGAAGGAAAATCTGCTCCCCAGAAACCTCGAGAACGGAATTCTAAGAAGTGTAAAAGGCGACGGAAAGGGAAGAAAATATCAAGCAGACCTATCCCTGAACCTGATTCCGATAGTGAGAAGTCGACATAGAACAGGATTCCGCACAGAACGAGAGTGAAATCATGGTGACTCAAGCGATGATGACCGGACTCAACGTGTCGTAGGCCGTTCTGAGCGGACTGTCAAAGTTGAAGTGGGTTCATGAGTCATGACATCGCGTGTTCAGTGTTATTTAATACGGGAACACTTAATCATGATCGGACGACAGTTGTCCATGTAAACGATGTTTTTGAAGTCGAACTAGGTATCTCGAAATCTCAACGCCGCCTTCGTCCACTCGTCTATGTAGAACCATTTCCCAAGTAGCAATTCGGACTTCAGGTGAACAATCGTGTTAGTGAACACCTTTTGTCGTCTGTATCTATGGGAGGAAATAAACCTGCCCGTATTTCACGAGAAGCCTGTACTACATTGGCGGCTGGCAATTTCTTCTGGTGCCGGTGGGGTTTCCGAAGGTTTTAAGATGGCAAATTCCAATGTAGTCGACAGGAATCTTCATGTGCTCAATACGTGGAAGGTAAGTAGGGGTTTTCGCAACCGTAGCGTACATGTGAATCAAGACGCGCTTAGTGTATTGTCAAAATACCATATATTTATAGTTAACTAAAGTATCAACGCAACAGCTCACATCGTTTCTCCGTGGTTCGCCAAGGTCAAAATCGTCCGGGTAATCAACTTGTACGTGACTCTCCCGACCCTCCACCTGTAGACGCATCCGCGAATTTCTTCCGTGCATCAAGCATGTCCTGAACGGCGTTTTGAGGCACCGCAAAAGTGGACCGGTGAAAGTTGATGGTATTAAGGCGAGAGAAGAAGTTGACGTCATCCGTGGGAGTGAGCTTCTTTATTACATCTGCCCCGATGTTTTGCACGCCTAACGTGAGCTGCTTGACATCCGAGACCTGAGACAAGATATTGAGGAAACGGGATTTGTTTGCCGGGATCGCGAGGTCGTACTTGGGGAAGTCCAACGTCACGGCGTCAAGCTGGCGGTACGGGTAAGACAGCGACGAGGGCAGATCAAGGAGCATGGGCCCTCCGTCGACTTCTGTCGCTGCAAATACCAGTATCCTCAGAGAGGGAACGTCCAGCATGTCAAATAACCCTGCCACCGTGTTCAGCGCGTTCAACGACCCCCTTCTCCTCAAGGACAAATACTGGACTTTGGGTAGGATGATGCGGCGCGATAGTACGTCCAACTTCCGCGGGCCCGTAGGGAAACTGAGTCCGAGCGATACGAGGTTTCTGAGTTCCTTGAAATAACGGAAAATGCCATCAGAGTCGATTTGGGCAAACAGGTGCGTGAGTTGCCCCCAGCCGAGATGAAGCTTATGGCCATAGAAGCTCCCGTGTTCATAAAGCTTCAACTGTCGAAGGTTTGAAGCCATCTGGAATGTT
Source organism: Armillaria novae-zelandiae (assembly GCA_030435655.1). Classification (NCBI taxonomy): domain Eukaryota; kingdom Fungi; phylum Basidiomycota; class Agaricomycetes; order Agaricales; family Physalacriaceae; genus Armillaria; species Armillaria novae-zelandiae. The sequence continues at coordinate 77,666 of JAUEPR010000024.1, forward strand.
TTGATTTCCTGCGTGTGTATAGGAAAGAGGCTAGCGTCGATTTGCACCTCTTCAAGAGACTCTAAAAATGGTTTGCATTTAGCAAGCTCGTGGAAAGAGGAGACTGGGGTGCGTATGTGCAAGTGTCTCCACTGTGTCATGCTTGACAGGACGGTGGTAAAGGCACTGTGCAAGTTGATATCAGACATACTCTCGATCCTGATCGAGAGCGGAGATCTGCGCGCGCGCTGGAGATGCACCGCAAGCTGGAGCGCCACGTCCTTTGGGCGATCATTCCGCTTGAAATATACGTTGAAATCGAGGGAAATACGACTCCATAGTGACGGCATGGACAAGGCTACGCTTCTCCAGTTTCGGCAAACTTGCGCTAACATCCATGGCCCACTCTTTGTGTCGAGAGAGTCGTGGTAAGTAAACCGCCTCGCCGCCTCCGTCATCTCGTCCCAAGTCGGCGTACTGTAGCTAAATATTTCGCCAAGGATGTCGTCGGGCAAGGCTCGCATAGGATGGAGTACGGCTCTTGCATGTCGAAGATCTACTGCCACCTGGGCCCGCTCTTCCATAAGAGCATTGAGTAGCTGCTGGGTCTGCATGATTCTGTCGTCCAGATCTGATATGACAAGGGGGAGATCTTCCTTCGCCTTGTAGAAGGAGGTTTTCTCTGCTTCGAGCAGGGGTGCGTTGGTGCTGAGAAGTACTTTAAGACGCGGGTGTGGTGGTTCGCGTTTATTCTGGGAGAGAGACGATATGAAGCCGCATTTGAGGCACGTCGGTTTCGGCGGTGCAGACGGTGCGCTGGTTTTTCTGGATTTCTTCGCCATCGTATAACAATCTAGGAAGGGTGGACTCGTCAGACAATGTTGAAGTTGCCGCATTAAAGACCCAACCTGAATGATTCTGTACTTTAAGCTAATAAGGATATGCGAATGGCGGCTGGGGAATGTGCCAATATCTACGAGTGGCAATGAGCGACCGGATCGTTAATAATGCTAGCGATTTGAACTCGTACCAAGGTGTAGAGAACTAGCTGTAGAACTTGACTTGGGGGTGAGAGTTCGGGAGAAATAGAGGGAAGAAGGGGAAAAGCAGACAATCTTCTAGATATACGGTTGTCAAGGGGTGTTTCAGGAATAAGCCTCTATAAATGACGCTGTTCACTGAAATTGAAACTTGACAAAAGAGTAGAACAATAGCCGTTTGACTGATCCGCGATCTTGTGGTCGATTTTCCTGCCGGCCGAGGTCCGACTCAGCACATACAATGTTTAATTATCCCCAGCACAAGGCCGTCGCTATTGTTATATATTCGCCGCCAGATTCGAGGTAAAAATCTCCTGTCTCTTACCGGAAACCTGGACATCATATCAAATTCGAATACTCGGACCATAATCATCGACTGTAGGTCTTACTTGGAGCTCTTGTACATATGGTCGAGAAGGATGCACAGATGATCTCAGCGCTGTGCGTCACATCTTCACGACGCGAGGCTGCTGAAGTTTGAACAAGGGCCGACTCGAGATTGGGCGCCCAGTGTATGTCCATAGAGGCTTCCAATATTCTCGCACTCTTGCATCTGAATATTTAACCCCCGTTTGCTGTGAAGTGTGTGTATTTATTTGGGGGACCACCAAGTAGCGATACCCCGGAAAACAGGTTCATAAGATTCCAGTCGTGAGACGTTTGCGACCAAGCAGACCTAAACAGACTCAGATTAAAGCGAGAGTCGAGTCCACGTCGTATCGAGATAAGCAGCCAGGTATCGCAGCATTGACTTGTAAACTCGCTTGAGTCCGCGGTCGAAGGAAAAGATTACGAGACATCAGAACACGAGATTTCTGCCGGAACGGTCCGGAAGATGTCTGGAATATCTTTAGTCCGCCCTCTTCTTCTCAGAACACGTCGATCGATCTTTGCTTCATCATCCACCATGGCGGCGCTGGCTCAGGCATTCGCGTACGCATTGCGTCCCTTCGCCGATGCTCTCACCTTCCTCACGACTTCCCACGTCATCCTACGTTGTTCCCTTATCCATGGGCTTCCACTCTCCACGCAACGCGGGTTTCCATGGCCTATCAGAACAATATGAGAAAATCAGGAAACAATCTTTCCTGGGGAACCTATATTGCGGGATACCTTATAATGGTGAAGCCCTAGAGGTTAGCTTTGCAAGTATACCGACTGACTAACTTCTCTCTAGTGTTGGGGAGGAATGGTTATTTCGCATACTCTGCTATCTCTTCCACCGCCAATTCTATTCTCCATCAACCCGTACATAAACTACATCGTTCCGCACCTTGTTGTTACCCTGCTCTTCGCGATTTTTCCCGATATCCTCACTAGTCCAAACCTTGATCTCGTATTATTTCCCCTCGACGGCATCCTTCGAGCCAACGCCGTAACAAGTACTCTCGCCATGATCTCGTCCAACCCTGCTATAGACAGCAAACTCGCATCATCGGCGCTATTCCACGTCATTATCGGTGCGGTCGTTTCCTGTGGAGGAGGTGTATCAGCCGCTACTCTCAAGACATGGACTCCAGAATGGAGTTTTGGGACACCCGTGTTTCTACGGAGCGGTGTAGGGTTTTGGGGATCGCTGGATGTGTGGGCGGGCTCTCTCGTGGCTATCATGTATAGCACGATGACAATCCATCCGGCTTTTGATGAAATCGTGCCATTCAAAGTGAGGCCGGCTTTCGCGCTGAGCTCACTTGGGGCTAAGGCTGTTAGCGCCTATATCTATACGATTCTCTTTGGGTTGAGAGCGTGGAAGGTTAAATTCACATCTGCGGCAGTAACGAAAAAAGGAATGGGGAAGACCAAGACTCAGTAGAACGAAAAGCTGTAGTCGCCAATAATTGTGTAACATACAAGATGTGTAGATGCGATTGGATATTGAGTAAATAAGTATGTAATTCCAAAATTCAGTCATCGAGATCAACCATCATGGCATCCCCAGCGCTAGCATTCCCAGCTCTGTCCGTAGTCAAAGGCAGCTCTTTCTCTCCGACCGGCACTGTAACATTAGAGCGAACCCTCTGCCCGGGTCGCGGCGCCAAGTTGAAATTTCTTTTTGATGACTGCATAGCTGTCAGCACCTCGAGCTAATGAGAAACGTCAGTGACATTGAAGAATTGTGATTTGAATACCAACGGACCTTCTGCCTCAGACGAGAATCGTCCGACGGTTGACCCGTTCTCGCTGCCGGATTGAAGCCTAGTTGCTTGACCATCTCTGCACTATAATGGCTCTTTGGAGTACCTTCCTTTGTACTCGGTTCAACGTTGAAACCCCCTTCGTTGTCTTTTCGTTTCCTCTTTCTCCCATCCTCCCTTCCTTTCTTATCCCCCTTCTGAGCAAACTCCCTAGCTGCAACCACCGCCTTCATCCCTTCCTTATCTCGGTCTAGAAGGTCTTTGAGAGCCTTATCTGCATCTTTAGCGCGCAACCGCTGGGCCTTCGCTTGCCCTTCTCTGCCAATATTTTCCGCGATCTCTAAAGAGCTCGGACCTGAGCCCTTTACGACGTGTCCTGATACTACGTAAGTCGCTGATCCTTCTGCATCTGCTGGCTTCAGACCCCATTGCCGCGCAGGATCGTAAGCGAGTTTTCGTTTCTTGATTGTGGTGTTCGACATACCAGAAGTCCTGACAAACAATAAGAATGAATCGTTTCTTAGAGGTTACTCTACTTACGAAGCGGAGAATTCAGGGCGCGCAGCGCGACGACGTTCGACAGCATTCTGGACATGCCATTCGCAAACATCACTCACACGTTTGTCGCACCACGAACCACACACTGACCCATCGCGCTTGAGGACGGTACACATTCCCAGGTCTTTTGCTCGGCCTATCGCAGTGATCGTGCCAGCGGATTCCGGTGTCAGTGCGAGGATGTTGTTTGTGGGATGCGGAGTACTGGTTGCATGCTGCGAATGATCAGACAGACCACTGAAGTAAAGGAAGCATGACATACCTGAAATGGCTTCAGAATTTTGGGATTCATCAATGCAATGACATCGCCCTCTTTCAACTTGGACATTGATTCGAAGGCACCTCGGCTGCCGCCCTTGTAAATCTTTCCCTTCGAACCATTTTCTCGCGTTTCCACATCAAACCCGTCCGACTCGAACAGCAACAATGACAGAAACGCATCGCCACGTATGACTGCTTTGCCGCCAGTTGCAGAGGATGCTGAGCGCGACCTCGAACCAAAGTCGACGAGCTTCATGTTGACGTACTTCTTCCCTGATGGTTTGGTCGGTTGTTCCTTCTGCTTCCCTTTTCCTCTCGCCTCTGTTTTCCGGCCTTCGTCATCCGCATCGATGGTCACGGGTGCTTTACTGAACTTAATAGGACCACGTTCGGCGACTACTGCAATAGTAACCCAGTCGCCGTACACAGGAACATCATAACCTCGTTTGTCGGGAAGAAGTCGGACACATGAGTAGAGTCGGGATGGAGAGATGTAGAAACGACCTGTCAAGTGATCTTGTAGGTGCTCATGTGGAAGGACGCGAGAGCTAGAAGAATAAGCGGGAATGAAGACGGCAATTCACATCAGAGTACATACGATAGCCGTATTCCTGAATTTGGCTCCAGCTGCTCAAAATTGGGGTCATCGAATGGCGGTTTGTGGTCGTAAGGGCCCGGTTCAAAATCCTCGATGAGAGCCAGCCTTTCGTCGCGGTGTGTTCCAGCTGCCGGTTTCACCTCAGCAGGCTTATCGGCGAATGCAGCTGATCGCGAGGGTTCAACATCACCGTCGTCGTCGTCGAGGCTGAGGGGCTTGCTTTTTGCCAATTTGGCCAAAACAGCTGACGGGGCGGGCTTTGGAGGTAAAGATGTCGGCGTTTTGGAGGATGAAGGAATTGGTGTTTTGGCTACTGGACGTGGTAGACGTAGTGGAACTGAGTCGGTGCCAGCTTACAGAAATCCTTCGTTTCTTTTCTAGCGCAGATGCATTCAGGTAGGGTCCACAGGATAAGCAGCCTACTCACTTGGAGACGGCGTTGGCGGCGCCAACATATTCCCGAGTTGCTGCTTAGTGATCTTCTTTGGCGAACTTGGGGCATTGGCCTGGAGCTGAGCTTGGAGTCGGGCGATTTCCTTGCGGATATCATCTTGTTTCTGTTGGGATTCTTGTGTCTGAGCGGGCGACATGGTGGACCGTCGCGGAAATGAGAGTCCAGAAAGTCAACGGTGGTCCTCACGGTCGTGGTCAACAATCAAGACGCGCCAAGTCGTGCACAGTGGCTGTGACGATGTATCACGTGACTGTGACATTGCGCACAGTCCAAATTTAATTTCTGTCTTTCATTTTGAACGATACAGTTGCGTTGGTGCTCGCATTTTCTCCTCCCTCATCGCCATCGCGTCAACAGTCAACGGTCTGGCACTCAATAATTGATGGATTCAAGTCCTGAGCCGAGGAGGTGCGTAGGGCTTTGACCTGAATCGGATGCGAGCGAATTGAGCAAACCACGCGGCCATAGATTTATACAGTGTCGACTCAAACAGGGAGAAAAAAATGTAGTACAACGATGCTTAAAAGGCTTAGCTGGCCGGTGCTCGTGTTGAGGATTCAGGCAACCGATCCCCTCTCCCTGAGGATTACGGACATATGACAGTAACGGGTCGCCCTACTCATACCATAACATCCTTTTGACAGTACGGCATGGGCTAGACTGGTGATCGCGTCTCTAATTACCCTTGGCAGTGCTGTATCCAAGGCCCACATTGCGCACAGTGTTGTTTCTGTCCGAATCGAATATGACTCAATTCAAAGCCTGTAATTGAACATATTCGTAATAATCGCCCATTCGGCTAATGAGCTGGTCGTGCGTTCCAGATTCACTGACACGCCCTTCCTTGATGAAATATCTATCCTCGAAGTCATTAGACGTGTACACGAGCCTCAGGAACACATCCTCTGCACTCACATACGGTCGGCATTCTGAATTGTTGATAATCGATGTGCGATGGCGATTGTTGTTCTACCCTTTGCCGCTTGATCCAGGGCGGTCTGTACAACCTTTTCAGAATTGGAATCTAGAGCTGAAGTGGCCTCGTCTAGGAGGAGGACTTTAGGGTTACGAAGCAAAGCACGGGCGATCGCAATACGTTCTGAATGCATAAATGGTCAGGTAATTGCACTTTGTGCAGGTATAGTCACTACATACGCTTTTGGCCACCCGAAAGCTGGGATCCTTTTGAGCCAACTTCTGTCTCAAATCCACTACAACCGCAAATGAACACTTTACTTCTACATGAAGCAGCGGAGGCAACTCACTTAGGCAGTCCGTTGATGAAGTCCAAGATGTTCGCGTCCCGACAGGCAGCCTCGATTTCTTCTTGCGTGACCTGGTCTTGGGGTTTGATAGCACCGAGAAGGATATTGAACCGTATCGTCCCCGCATAAAGAGCTGGCTCCTGAGACACCAAGGCAATATGTGTACGGTACTCTTGTACGTTGTATGCTTCGATCGGTATGCCATCCATCTAGAGAGCTGAGTGAGTACTGATTAAATTACAAGCATGGACTACCAACATAGATCTGGCCTGCCAGCGGCGCATAAAATCGTTCAATCAATTGAATGCTAAAGAGTATTGATTGGCCATGTATTCCGCAAGCAAGAAGGACTAGACATACACAGTACTCTTTCCGCTTCCGGAGGCACCCACGAGTGCAATATATGTGCCTGGTTCCACTTGAAGGGAGAGGTCCCGCAAAACACGAATATCACGCCGAGTAGGATAACTGAATTGGACGTTTTCTAAACAGATGCGTCCTTGAGCTTTCGCGACATCAACATTCTTGCCTTCACTTGATTCGGAATCAATCTCTGGAACAGAGTCAAGCAGTCGAATGATATCACTGCATGCGCTCTTCGCCAGGGAAACATCGGGTACAAAGGTGAAAATGCTTCCTATTTGAATGGCACTAAACATAGTGGACTGAATAATGTGTCAGCAAAACACGACAACCGCAAAATAGAGAAGCACTGCACAATGAGACCGACGAAGAACTGGAAAGTTGAAAATTCCTGTCTTGACACTAGGAATGCTCCATACCAGAAGAAAAGAGCAATACAGAAGAAAACCGCAGACTCCGAGAATGCATACAACAAGTTGCTCCAGATGGCAATCCTGTTAGACTGGCGGAGTGGTTCCCCCAGGCTAGAAGCATATTGATTGCAACAAGTGTCTTCCAGTATAAGAGATGCAACAGTACGAATGGCGCCGGCAGCTTCGCAGGCGACTTGTGCAGAGGCTTCACGGGATTTCTTGGTTTTTTGGTCCTTCAGAACAACAATACGCTACGGAGCCTGTTATCAATGAGAAAAGGTCCCCACATAGTAAGGCGTACAAAGCGAATGTATCCCGTAGACACGAGAAGAGGTGTAACCGCTGCAATGTGATCAGCACTTATCCATCCTGAAGGATATTCATTGGACATACCAAGACCGACAAGGCCAACTTTCCAAACGAAGACTAACCCGAGAACTGTGCCCGCAATGAGAGTGGAGATGCTCTGTACGATTCTGAGAGGGAATTAGCTAATTTAATCGAATCTGGGAAAGATGCGCTGACGTTGCGAGGGTAACACCAGCCAAACCGAACACCTTTTGAGGGCCTTCACTGAGGTTCGATACCAAACCACCTGTCTAAAGAAAGTCATAACGGAGGTCCGCGCACAGAGTTTTGTGAGCAACTTACGCTGTGCTCCTCCTTATCGAAGTATTCAACTGCTCAGATTATGAGGCAACAACATAAACACAGAAACTGACCAAACCTACTGTCTTGTCTCAGAATAGCCTTGAAACTCAGAGACTTCAGTTTTGTCATCAACGCTGTAGCAGAGGATGAAAAGAAGTAATTCTGCACGCCCATACATAAGGCAGCGATAATGGCGATGATGAAGAACCTAGACTCAAAGTCAACGATATGCACTAGAGGAATATGATATACGCTGACCAAAGGGCGTTTCGGTCGCCAGAATGTCGGAGTTCTGAGCCTGAAAGCGAAAAGCCATCGATAGCCTTGGCTAAAGCAACCCATCAGCAAAGGGAGTTCATGAAGATGGAGGAAATGCCATGAACCATAGACAATACCGTAGGCTGGGTACACCATCCCACTCATACCACAACAAAGTGTGCCGAAAAGGTACTTCTTCCATTGTGACCTATTGATTGTACCCATCCGCCTTAAAAGAGAATATGTGCTATATTCAGGCTCCTGGCCGTCGTCCCGGTCCGTCTTCTTCTGCTCTAAAATCTGGCTGGTAAGTGACTGGTGGGTATATCGCCTACGGAGAGGAACTTCCTCGGGCGCAACCTGTTCCATAGCCTTGGATGTAGTATCATATTCGTCCTCTGTGTCCTCCTCTGCAAAGACAGTGGCTGTTCTGTCACTTTCGCGAAGCTTCTGAGCTTGGACGAGACGTGCGTAGGCTCCCCCCTCTCTTTGAAGCAGTTCCTGGTGGGTCCCGTGTTCGACGACCATCCCATCTCCCATGACATATATGACATCAGCATCTTTGATCGTCGAAAGACGGTGAGCAATGGTGATGGTCGTACGTCCTGAAAACAATGAATCGTTTTCCATTGAGGCACAGGTAGAATTCTTTCCGACTTACCAGCGGCAGCCTTGTCCAGAGCGTCCTGCACAAGTCCTTCACTTCGAGTGTCCAAAGCACTAGTTGCCTCGTCGAGAAGAAGGATGCGAGGGTCCGACACAATAGCTCTGGCGATAGCAACACGTTGCTTCTGACCACCGCTAAGTAGGAATCCTCGCTCACCTACCACGGTATCATAGCCCAGAGGTAGATTCATTATGAAGCCATCAGCGTTGGCCTTGATACATGCTTCCTTAATCAACGTAAACTTCTCTTCCTCAGAGGCGTTTTCATATTCAGTTCCAACGAGCCCATATGCGACGTTCCCTCTGATCGTGGTGGAAAATAGGGTTGGCTCTTGTGATACCAGTCCGATTTGTGAACGGAGCCATCTGAGATTAAGAGATTTCAAATCTCGTCCATCCAATTTCACGAGACCGGATGAAGGATCGTAGAATCGTTCTATCAGAGAAATCACTGTCGACTTTCCAGATCCTGAAGCACCGACGAGAGCAGTGGTTTTACCAGCTCGGAAAGTGAGGTTGATCCCTTTCACAACCGGGACGTTGGGACGTGAAGGATAATTGAATTGAACATCCATAAGGGCGACTTCACCGATTATGGCTTCTGGCTTTTCGCCGCCAGGATCGGCAGAATCGATGTCGGGCACACGGTCGATTGTGGCATAAAGTTTAGCAGCAGCACCAAGTCCGCGGGAGATGGCTAGAGACTATTAATGCATACACAGTCGATAATGCACGACACGCACCTTGCATTTCGGATCCCAACAACATCAATGAGAAAGAACCTACTAGGATCGCCATGAAGACGGTGATGACAATACCAGGGTCAGCTAAGGGCAAAAATCTCAATGCTTGTTGTCATTCCGAGTTTTCAATCATGTGGACGCACCATCCCCTCGTAAGATGAGGGTCGTTCCAAATGAAAAGGCTGATAGAGAGGTAAGAGGAGAAGACAATGATGAGTCCTAATTTTCTTACGTACCCAACGCATAGGTTGAATAGATGCAGAAAAAGGCGAGAGCAAGACTTCCCCCCGTCCATATCGCGGATTTAACATCGACCACCTTTGACTTCTCGACGTACTGATCGTACAAACTTGATAAAATTTGCTGCGCGCCAAAGGCATGTGCAGTTCGAACGGTAGAGATGACCTCTTCAGCGATACTGCCGGCATCTGCACTGTACTTCAGAGAAAGCCTGGTGGTGGTGGAAAGTCAGCACCGGAAAATCATGCAGCATCGGCCGTACTGTGTGTATTTAGAGATGGCCGTGTTCATAATCGCTCCAGTGATAATAACACAAGGCAACAAGGACGTCAGAGCGAGAGCCAGACGCCAACTTCGAACATAGGCCAATATAAAACCAGCCGCAAAGCCGGACAGGCAGGACACCGATTTGGCAACCTTCTCGGACATGCCCTCTTGCACCAGATCTGGTAAAACGCTCACTAAAGATACAAAGAGAAAGAGCAAGTAGAAGCTCACGGGTGTCAATTTGAATCCGAGTAGCAACCTCTCCTGCTCCGACTTCGTCAAAAAACGGGATGTCCTGGCGTAAGACCGCTCGCAAATAAAATTCCCGAATACGCTTTGCGTTGGCTTCTGAAGTATAATTCCACACATACACGTAGAAATAGGTGCAGACAAACATGCCGATACCTTGAAAGCGCGATGAACCAAAGAAACCTATGTGACTGAGAACACATACCTATAGCGACCAGATAGAGCGCGTCCTCGGATGCTACATGGCGAAACGATGCCGCGGCAGCAGGTAAATCGTTTATAGCCTGTTGATTGCCCTGGCCAGCATCGTTAACGAGAGACTGGAACACAACGAATTTATTGCTGAGATTCCCAAAGAGCAGTGACATTAACGGCTATCGAGGGGGGAAAGTTATGAATTGAAGCATATGAATGCGGAAGACAAACTTGAGCTGCGCCAGCAGCTGCTGCTGCAACCAAAGCGATTCCGTCACTGATAAGTTCAAATTTCGTGGAGAATCTGCCAGAGCCTCAGTTGTAGTTCAGCAAGATGCTACAGACATAGGCACCTGAAAAGCTTTGTGAAGGACACCGGAGGTGCTTCTGGCGCCGGGGGTAGGGCGATGTCGACTTCTGAGTCTTTCTCGTCAGTATCGATAGCTTTGGTCAGTTTCCAGCGACTGAACCAGCCCTCTTTCTTCGGACCAGTGTCACCAGTAAACTTTTCATGGACAGTGTTGGGTTGCGAATCGGACATACAGTGGCGAACAGTGGAGGCTGATTTTACATTCTGACTCAAGCAATTTGAGTTTGGACAAGGCAATCACCGTGCAAGTCGGGGCAGTGACCTAGTAACGAATTCCAATTTCCTTGATCTGAACCCGGGTTAGATGGATATCAAGGATATATAGATAATATTTATGTTCAATAGCTTTCACCTGTGACACACTTGCGCGTCCCGAAAACAGATTTCGGGAGTTGCAAGTGTCCGAGTCAGATGGTTGAACATCCGAGGAAACAAAGGAAACACCGCTAATACTATAAGTAATACAACTGCTAAGCCAAGTGACTTTAAAAGGCCAGCCCGATTGGCTAGAAATCGAGTCACTGTTGGGAGCTATGCAACGTAGTAGTCGACCAATCGTAGCACTTTCCACTTACCGTGACTATGACACTTGGAGCTCAGTTTTTCAGTTCTAGGTAAAATAATTTAATTTCACTGTTAAAAGAATAGTATATCTATCTGACTCAATCCGAGGTGACCCGTTGACCCGTGTGACCTATGGCCTCCACGTAACCAATGAGTTTGTTCCGGATTCGGGTCGGGCCCTATGGCAGTCTTGTACATTAACATGGGTTCTGTCGAATTACAGGTTGCAGGAGGGGAACGCGTGACACTCTCAATTCACGAGTAACCATACGCTTAATATTTCCAAAACTGCGTGTGTGATCCTCTGACCTCTTCACAGCCTTTCACTCTGTGCCTAGCCTGGGTTCTAGCGTTGTCCCCATAGGAGCGCTCGTCCACGCGTTTGAGAGGGGATCGCGACCTTGGAGTGAGATTGGAAAATTGGGCAATGGCTTGCCGTTAGCCGTGTTTGTTTTACGACTTAATGCATTTGCAACAATGACTCGGATGCCGCCGACACAACGATAACCATAAGGTGTTGTGGTTGTGGGAAGGGGGGTGGGGACGGGATTACTAAGACTTCGAGTTACCTATTAGTCAAATGTGCATAAATGCACTTCCTATGCTGTATGTAGGCAATACATAGGAATCGGAGCCACTCACCTCTACGGAGGATATCGAATAATCAAATAACGCTGACCGACAGTTTAAGTCTTAACTCGCCTTCCATTCTGCTGCACTTAATGCTAATCATCTTAGGAAGAATCATAGAGTAAATTAGTAGGAATCTAATATCTACACGTTAAACAATACAACTCATTCTAGCAAGATCGTCACTGTTCTTCTAGGGTATCATTATGCTGCCTTCTCTCCTTGAGCAGGCCTCTGCCTCAAGCTGTTTCTCAATTTCTAGATCCTGTAACTATCATTAGCTCACAACCTACGGAACCACGCGAATCACACTCACAATACAAGGCGCGAACTTGCTATGCCTCCTGATCTGTTTGCCGAATTTGTAAAAGAGGAAGGGGCTGGGTGCTAGCACCACACCAATCAGACCGACCAACGTAGACGCCCAGTTAATGCCCAACTACATATAATGAGTAAGGTTGATAAACAGAGATGGATACTCTTACATTGTGATACATCTGGACGGTGAAAAGGGGGAAGGCGGCAGCTACAAGAGAACGCAGGATGGTGTTCGCGGCGAACGCAGACGCAGCATGGATCCTAGGAAAACACGTGAGTAATGAAGGGTTTCAAAAAGTAGGCGTTAACATACAAGTACACGTCCAGTAGATAGCTCTGTCGTAGCGTCATCATGAGCTTCAGTATATCATGAGAGAATATAAGACGCACCAGGAACGACATGAATATCAGGCTTATACTAGCCCCGATGAAGATCGTGCTGATGGCAGGAACATACCAATGAATTCTCGCGTACTGTCCTGTCCATCCCAGCCAAAAGGCGCCGACTATAAGACACGGTGCACCTATCATCGCACCATAGAGCCGTTCTTCGGGTGGAGGAAACCCCTTCCACTTCCGTACCAACCCTGGGTAGTGCAGAGAACAGAGAATATTGATTACGGCACCCAATGTGGTACCGATCCCAACACCAATGAAGATCAGTCCGTTCTCCCAAAGGGTAAAGCCACGTGTCTCGATGAAGATGATCGGAATAGCTTCGAACACTGTCAATGATGTCGCACGTTAGGAAAACATGATGCAGTTGTCAACAGAAGAACGGGATCCTTACATGCGTACAGAACAGCATATACGACTGAAATGTAGACTGTAACAAGAACGAGAATGGGTTCCAGCATAAGCATCTTAAACGGCCGATAAAGCGTCCGTTGTGCTATCCCTTTCAGTGACCAGTCTTCCATTTCATGACCGGCAAACAGGTGGGCATTGTTTTCGGGGTCCTCCTTTCTGAGACGCCTAACCTGTGATTTTGATTGATGAGCTTCAGTCTGGACTGCCAAGGGTGAAGCAACTTACTTTCTTCAGTAAAAGCACCGAGGCATTGGTTTCAGGAAGGAAGATGACAGCGATGGCAGTGCATGCGCCTGCAAACATCATCATCACCCAGTATATCCACCTCCATGTGACTGAACTGCTAGCGATACTAGCATGATGGTTAGATCGCTTGACGACGAGTCAAGGCCAGAAACTTACAAACCGCCGACAAGTGGCCCTAGTACCGGTCCAAGGAAGACACTCGTTGCAAACAGGCTTGCGGCAGGACCTCGACCGATCGCAGGCCATATATCGGCAAATATACCTAAGGACATCATACATGTGGTTAGGGCGAGACAAGCGGGCTAGAAGGGCTTCACACTACCTCCGTCAACGGCAAGGGGTGCTACACCAAAGAAGCCTGAGAAGAATCGGCAAACTAATAGCGACTCAATATTATGAGCCAGAGCCTGTCCAAGATGAAACAAGATGTACGCGAACATCGCTCCCAATATGACGGGACGTCTGCCATATAGCTCACTGCCAGGTCCCCAGAATGTTGGCTGAGCTCAAGCAATTAGAATAGGTTAATTAGAAATTGGACGGGCGCATACCCCAATTGCAAATCCCAGTAAGAAAACAGTCACAATTGAATAGGCAGTTTCGCTGTTGATGTTGAATACGCGCACTGTCTCTGCGAAGGCGGATGTGGGAGCTGAAGATGCGAAAGAACTAGTGGAAAAGAATGATTTGATAAATGCAACAATAAGGAGGACAAGAGACTATACGCACACAGATAACGCCAAATTAACACTGACAATAGTGACGATCCATTTCTTGCTATCTGGCCAATTTTGAGGGTTCTGTGGATCGTCTGGACCGTCCCAAGGTTACCATGTTGGGGTCGACATAAGCTGAATGAAATATATGATTAACGACGCTTGGAAGATGAGAATAAATCTCCTTACAATCGCTCTTAAGAAGAATCTCTCCTTTCGCTTTAGTTTCCTGTCACCGCCGGAAGCGCAGGCGAGGAACGCGTTGCGTCAAGAGCAGTCACTGGAGGAGCGCGGAGTCGGGTTCATGTTCATAATCACCTAAGGATGACGAACCTCAAAAGGTTTGTGTACGAGGGGAGCACCACAAGGCAGATCGGCGAAGCTCAGCTCTTTATATGAGCGCTGTTCGCAGCGCCATGATGAAAAGCCAAATACAAACGAAAACCACGTTCGGGATGGATCCACTATTGAAGCGCGTTCTCGAAGGTAGGTCTCCGGTTATAATAATGCCGAATACCCGATATTGCGGAGGGCAGTTGAAAAACGATGAAACATGTGAAAAATAATTTCATGGGAAAGCACGGGAAGGCCATTGTCATCGTCAGATAAGATGGACTACCGCATGCACGCCCGCGTAAAACGAGATGACTATCGCCTTCCGTGGGCCCTGAGGCTGAGCACTGAGCACTTTACCAGTGCATCCAGGGAGAGATGCATGGTGCGGCGTCGTATATTCATATCCGAGATCACTGGAGATCCTTATTAGCTTCGAGGCCTGGCACTTTGCTTTGGGTGAATAGGTTGTATGAAGGGGAGCATGATGCACAGTCAGACCCGAGTCCTGTCGGGCTGGTCTTAATGCAGCGGTCGATTCCAAGCCCTTGATGTGCGGTTGTAGTAGGAAGATAACCCATTTGCCCTAGACACAACCTAGACACCTGTAGGTGTTGTCGACACAGCACTAACCATCACCGGCAGTTTGCTTTCCATTGTACAACCCACACAGACCTGCTCCATAGGCAGAAAAATGACAGCGAAGAACCAGATGAGAAGACAAGGCAGTTATGCCAGAGCGTTTCCAGTTTTTAGCAGCGACTAGTGCGAAATACCAAGTCGGATTAGAACCCTACGAAGACGGCGATAGGCACCAGTGTAATGGGTTCGGAGGGAGACGCAATGCACATGCTCTTCGTGGTGAATTGTCAACTCGGGGTCACCTGCCATCCAAGACGAAGGCATGCGCCTAAGGAACGATTCGAGCATGTCTACCGGGGTCCACGACACTGACCGCACTCTAAGCTGTTTTCTACTGACTTTTCTCATAGGACAATGTCGTGGCGCAGCAATTAGTGGCTGTGAGCGAAGCTGTGATGCCAAGTAGCCGGATTTTGGTAGTGAATGATGCATTTGAAGTCGCAAAGATGCCGCATGCGTGTGAGGATCGTTTGAGCTTAGTCAGCACCTTAGGCCTTCACACCGGAATTTCGGCTCGACAATTAACTTCGCGTTTGGACGAAAAAGTACTGCCAGAAATACTTTAGATCGATGGGGCGCACAAGTTGCACTTCAACTTGAAGCTAGGTAATTAATTTCCATTTTATGTAGAATATTTGCCAAAGATCGACCTCATACTATAAGCTCGCCTTTCGGTGCATGGCACTCCGACTGCCCTTCAAATCTCATTTTTCCGGCGTGAATAAGAGTTTGTTATTCATAGTTATTGACTTTGAAAACTTACAAAATTCGACATCTACTCAAACTACAATTTTAAGCAACGCTCCCGAAGAAAGCGCTCAATACCTCCCAATACCTACCTGTATTATCAATCATAGGAAGATGCCCTGCCTGTGGAATCTCTTGATAGGCAACGTCACCACCTTTCTCTGTCCAGCGCTCCTTGAGTGCTTTCAACCCCTTACTGACATTTCCACCGCCATCCAAATCTCCCGCGACAAGCATCGTCTTGACCTTACAGGCCTCTAGCCCATCCGCGTAGAGATCATACTCCATCAAAGCACTCGCACCCAACGCGAAACCGTCCAAATCCGTACCCTCTACCATTTCTTCTATCGCTTGTCGCCTGGGGTATATTATTGCCGATCCTTCTGGAAACCACCGCGGAACGGTGATATTTGCGAGCTCTTTCATGCCCTTCTCCTTCGCTGTTGCAATCCGTCCTTCCCACGCCTCTTTGTTACCGGCAGGCGTCTTTGCAGATGTATCGCATGCGACGATACTCTTCGTGAGCTGCGGAAATTGGGTACCGAAACTGAGAGCGACGGCTCCACCCTGAGATACTCCAATAACGCTGTGCACCTGCTTTATCCCGAGGGATGCAAGGACGTGGGCGACGTCCTGCGCAAGGATCGGCATGGTGCAGGGCTCGGATAGTGGAGAGACAGAGGCACCATGTCCGCGTTGATCGTGCAAGAGTATGTTGTACGCACGTGGAGGTGCGAGGAGGTACGAGAGGAGGGGATTCCAGAGGGTGGTATTAGTCAGTAAGGAGTTGCAAAAGACGAGCCAAGGTGCAGAAGGTGAGACGATGTAAGTTTTGGCATAGATATAATGTGAGGGAGATGATGATAAAGATATCTTATGCTACAGGCCAAGGGAGGTAAGCATGGCAAGCAAAGGAGTTAAGTAGGATAGCACCTCTTGCTCATTTGCAGGCCAGGGAACGAGATCATCGCTACCACCACCAACATCAAGCGAGACAAGGAACCGAGAGACCATATTATAGGTAGCAACTACTGCAGCAGCTTCAACGAAGAGATCGTCGTCATCTTCAAGGTTCTTCCTGAGCGCATCTGTCACCTCAGGCGACACCTTGACCTTGGTGGTGCTCTCTTGCGCGAAAGCCAGTGCGCTTCTCTGAAAAACGCTCAAGACTCCTCCTTCAGTCGGTAACCGAGACGTATCGCGTATTACTAGCAGTTGCTCTGTCGTCAGTCCAGCAGATCTCCCAACATGTTCATGGTGAATCCATTCATAAGCTGCATGGTTGTGTGCTGCAACGCGGAGGATCTGATGTATTCATTCAGTATTAGCAAGAATAAATGATATAAAAACGTGCCATGAGTTCTCTAACATCACCAGAGAGCCTTCCCTTGGTTCGTATCGCTCCAAGGAGAGAATTCCAGCCTTGAGCTACGGGCGGTACATGGAGAAGGGTACCGTCGAGGGCGGTCAATCCTCTTGCACCGCGCCTTTCACGAATGGCGTCGGCGATGGGAGAGGTGCCCACTGGAGGATACCGACCTGGGACGATTCGAGAGCTGGACATAGCGGAGAAATGTGGGGAAAGACCGCGGTTCGGACACCTTTATTAAGATTGCCCGCATGGAATAACCTTATTCCGTTTCGATCATCTGTCAAAGTGCACTGCCACTGCGGCACACAACTTCGGCGCAATGGTGAGTATTTTCTCTCCATAATTTCTGTACACTAATGAATGGGTAATAGAAACGATGTTGTGCCAAAGTAAATGAAGCGAAGTCTGAGCACAGTCTTCCTTGACAATAGACAACCGTAGATCCCGAGCATCTCGTATTATGTTCAAACTGTTGAGCTTCAAGACGTGGCTGTATCAACGCGCCTGCATCACGTTCTTACCTCTGTAGATGCGGAAGACACCGGCCGTCCGACGTTCGATGGGATGCTGGATAATATCGATTTTATCAGCGGTAATTGAAAGTAGTAACTAGGAGATTCGGGACATCCTGAGGAACGTTGAATGTAGATAATAAATCTAGAAACCTGTTCATTTTAAGGGAAAATGGAGTAGGTAAGGAAAATATTGCCGATAATGCCCTTTATCCAATATTTGCGCCAGACGGTGTCTGACCGCCGCCAGGCTGAGGGACGCAATCAGTGTCCCCTCGAGACAGTCTGTTGGATCAATTTGTACCCTTATTCGATCACGTAACGCAAGAGACTACACAGTACCAAGTGCGCACTGAAAGGTATAGTATCTATGTGAACATCGCTAATCAAAACGCCTCTCTATAAGACTATACCCTGATATGACATTCTCCTCAACTTGAAAGGAAGGATTCTCCCAAGCGCGTACATATACAATCCACCATTGTCACATCTAGCATGACTCAAATCAGGTACAGAATCCTAGGGATACCGCTGAATCTTACCAACATGCGACCCAAGACCGCAATCTTGCTTGTTGGCGGGGCTTCGTCTTCTCTGCATAACCCTTTGAGAAGTATGAAACCCAGAAAGATATAATTCCTCACGTAGCAGCAATCACTTCGGCAACTCCGCCAACAAAGTCCATGTCTTCCGGTTTCATCATAAATTG
This sequence comes from Armillaria novae-zelandiae, assembly GCA_030435655.1. Classification (NCBI taxonomy): domain Eukaryota; kingdom Fungi; phylum Basidiomycota; class Agaricomycetes; order Agaricales; family Physalacriaceae; genus Armillaria; species Armillaria novae-zelandiae. The sequence goes on from JAUEPR010000024.1 coordinate 95,970, forward strand.
TCGGTAATAAACCGCAGAACAAACCCACATCGTCGGAAACATCACGAAAGGCAGATAGCTAGTTATGAAGCTATCTGCAGGACCAGTAAGTATTATGATCGTCACTCGGGTAATTGGAAGCCTTGACCCGTTGCCCAATGTCCTTTCAGAAATACGGACCAACCGCAAAACTAGACAACAACAGTGAGAACGACAATCGGTACGCGCTATGTATGCTCACGAAAACGATGATGATTGAGAAGATCATTGAGTACCTTAACTTGTAATGAGAACGGCGGAATTTATGAAGTATGCTTGACTCACCATGCTAAGTATGGATTTAACCTGTTATAATAAGGCAACGTCTTCCGGTCAATTCCTTGTGCCTTGAGCCCAGCGTAAAACCTTATATAGGTAATACTGATACCAAACCACGACATAAGCCCTGACAAATAATTACCTTAGCCTATTGAAGTCATGACTGTCACGTACCTGCAACAGCGGCCATATTGGCAAACCAACCGAAAACCTTCCCGGCTTCTTCGTCTGTAGACATGAATGCCAGCAACCCAAAGGAAGCGCAAGTGAGTATGGAAATGATGGGCAGACCATTCTTCAAAGTGATCAGAAACATTCTCGGTGCGTTTCCAGTCGCAGCCAAACCATCTGAAGTCATGGCGTAAAACGAATTGAAAAGAAAGAGATACAGCATTCGTCTTACACAGAGCGCGAGAACTGGTGTAAAGATCACTGGTAGCCGCTGACCATGCCGATGTCAATAGTGCCGCGTTGACAATCTATGAAAATACGTCTCTGTGGAATCAAGCAGGTCGACTGAGTGCTCACATGTGGGAGGACTCGCAGTACATTTCAGATACATGATGCATGATTGGATGCCAATGAATACACACCAGATATTCCAGCATTTTCTATAGCAATCACCTACGGAGTTGTGGTTAGTGGATGCGTCAGTTACATACGGGAGCTTACAAATGGCGACGACGCTGCCGTGCCATCATTCAAATTCAGTCTTGGATCATCGGAAGGCACTAGTAAGCCTATTATCAAGGTACCGAGAATATAGAACAGGATGATCCTTTCAAAGTATGAACACTTCGCTGGGCTGAGATGCCAAGAAACCGCACCGGACGTAAACTTTCTTGATGGCGTTTGGCAAGCTTGTTCTGGGGTTCTTCGCTTCTCCAGCGGATATCTGCACACGTTATCATTTTTTCAGTGTCCTCTTCACACAAGAGGAGTACCCACAGCGACAATCTCTGTGCCGATGAAAGAGAATGCAGCTTGCGTCAAGACTGCCCAGAAGCCCAGGAATCGCCCTTTTGCGCCTGGGATACCTTGGTAATTAACGAATGGCCCTGGGTTCTTCCAGTATCGAAACCCAAGGCGATCGTGATTTGGTCCGCCTGGGTAAACTCAAAATACGATTGTGAAAATAGATGGCTGTGAACATACCGCCGAGATCGAGGACGACACCCAGAATGATGAGTCCAACAATTGTGATCACCTTGATGGAAGCGAATATAAACTCTGATTCGCCATATATACCTGAGAGTAATGCGTGTCAACAACGTCGCATTGATTGTGCAATATTAGAAACATAACCTGCTCCGAAAAGATTGATGACAACGGCGACTCCAAGACACATCGATATCCAAGCCGCATTGGTGACGTTTTTATCCCAATAATTGACGAGGACAGCTGCCGCGGACAGTTCCGCTGGCACGCCAATGGTCCAATTGTACCACGCGTTCCAGCCGATGGTGAATGATAAGGCAGGTCCAACGAAACGCTCGGCCATTTTGATGTGTCCTCCAGGGAGTGGTAAGAAGGCGATCATTTCGCCGAGAGACACCTTTAATCACTGGTAAGTAAGTAAAAGAAACGCCGAAAGATCCTTCTGACGAACCATTACACTGTAACATAAACTCCCAATGGTTATGTATCCAAGTAACAGACCTGGTGGTTGAGTGACGTATTAGTAAGAAGGAAGATCCGCATATCTCTCTACATACCGACAGGTCCACCCATTTCCAAGGAAGAAGCGGTACCCAAGAACAGACCAGTTCCAATGACACCTACAAAATGGTATTGAAGACATTACGGTGCGCCTGAAGTAGGATATGTGCTCACCTCCAAGGCTACGTGGGATCTATCAGCATTTCTGTGGGGCCAAAACAAAATTTCCGACCTTACCTGATCATCGCGATATGTCGGTTCTTCAGCTGGCGCTGCAGAGGAGTGTACTGTTGCTTAAAATCGTTGGGGCTATTGCCGCCATCCAGAGACTCGACATCGACGGTATCTGGAGCATTCGATACTGGGATAGGCTTTTCGATATCAGCGAGCATTATTATAGAAAGGGTTACAGCCCAAGGTGAACACGAATGCCATAATAATATAGCCTACCATGTAAGCCCACGTTCTATTAAAAAAGTAGCCAGCACAAGGCATATCTGTGGAGATTCTTTGCTAGATGTGTGATCAAAAATCAGTTACGTTGTGAACCCGAACTGGTGGGAATGTGAAGTTACAATTTTGTGCATCCGAGGGCGCACTCGGGCCGGTCGCCGGAATCCTGAAGGACTCATCGCGTCTATTCAGCAGTCTGATCCTGACAACACTGCCAATTCCAACTTCGACGTTTATAACAACCTTCTGACTGTCCCCTTTTCCTTGGAGGAATGTGAGGGGAGTCGGACCTTACTCGTTATCTTTTTGTCAAGTCGTCTTGCGTATCTATCACCGTCCTCCGCCGCACAATGTCAACCCCCAAAATCACTAGAACTCTACTCGGTGATTCATCAAAGCTTGTCTAAGTTACTGCTGTTTCTTGAATAAATATACATGGGTCTGCCACGTTGCTCCGTTGTTCTCGCTCAATGATAGTTTTTTAATATGATGCTAGATCTGATATTATAGTTGTTGTTCCCACTCGTTGGGATACTATCTCTCGTACGTTTGTGAGAGGTACGCTGAATCCATCAGTTGACGCCTGTTAGCATTGTCCATGTTTGTCAAAAAAGAATTCCCTAGCACCTATTTTTTGAGGCTTTCGTATAGGGTAAATTCTCTCGCCCCATGCCTAGTGTTATCTGTCTGCAGCCACCTTACTAAGGTGGGTATCCTAACCTGCCATATCATTCGATAGTCGCATCAAACATCGAGCGCCAGTAACAGGGCCCGGGTATAATGATCATGTAGAGTCGTACACGGTACCGCTTCACAAATTGAATCCCGGCGCTTCTTCGATCGGGAGACGCTCATTCTAATGGGACCGCTCCATTGCATTGTTGTTGGTATACTATAGCCGGTATCAGAATCTATGGAAGGTACCATAACGGCGCTGATGTGAAATGTAGTACATGTATGTGAGCATTGTTGACCCCAAAATGATAGAGACACCGGGCCATGAATTAAACTTTACTTCAAGCTTCAAGAGCCAAGCTAGCTGGTTATGCACAGTACCGGGCAGGCAGGCAAGGAGCATTGTCCGATCTATTTTGGTAACGGTGTCGGTGTCGGTACGGTTCGGGATACAACATTCCTTGGATCCTTTAATACTGCCTAGGAGTATTCTTCACCGTCTACTGTTTCTTACTGGGATTCAAGCAAGACCTTTAACGAGTTAAAGACTTGAACATATCGGTACATGGCACATCGTTCTCCAGGTACTGAAGATGAATAAGATAAACTCGATACACCGGGGATTATATATATGGACGAGACTAAAAGAGTCCTTCACCTTTGACAGCGATGAGAAAGCACACTTCTCCAAGAATCACGTTGTGCAAGTGTAGAAACGCCAGGGCCATAGACTGATTGTGGCCGAAGCACTCCACGAAATCTTATCCTCTGGCAGTCGATGCTAAAAATATTTGTTTTTCTCTTGCGTAAAGGTTGTACCGGGCAATACCCCGGATGTCATGTAGACAAACGTTTCACTTGACCTGGATTTATGTCCCGGTTGCTCAAAATGACATGGTATACGTTCATGTATTATGAGATCTCCGCAGAGTATTCTGAACGGCGTCGAACAAATCAATAGAAGTCCATCCTCGTGTACCTTTTTCTACCTTCTGACAGATCCGTGGCCTCCTTACGTATATGCAGCTTTTGAGGGGCAGGTAGCAGGCAATCAGGTGGAAGAGGCGAAGGCTGCATATACTCGGAAAGAACATCGTCTGTCACGCTGACGCCGCGATGTCCGTCTTTTTCTTCTAAATCCACTGCTGGCAGGGGACTTGCACTTATCGAAGGAAGGTATGTGCGATCGGAGTTTTTTGGTGAAGGTGGCGTATTCGACGACCGAGAATGCGAAGAATGAGAAGAATCGCTTCGCACAGATGACCGTGATAATGTCGAATGAGAGTAATGGCGCTTACGTCCGCTCTCATGATAATACATCGGAGGCGCAAAATAAGGCATCTGTCTCGTTCTTTCTCGAGGCATCTCAACGGGCATGAAGAGCGGGACGGGAATGGCGGATCCACAGTGATACATGTCACCTTGACTCTTAGACAATATATCGTTCTGATACGACCTCAAACTTCCAAAGCTAGAATTGCGTGATACAGCAAGTTTCTCTGTGTCGCGGGCACGTTCTCGGTCCAATTGACGATTATGACGTACACAAAGACCTGCCGCGACGAGAAGAATGGCGCCCACACAGCAGAGGGGCACAGCAAATACAGCGACGGGTGGCGGGGACCGTGTTGCAAGAATATTTGTGGGAGATAGTGGTAGAGATGCAGGGCTGACAGTGGGTGGGGTTGCAGTTGCTCCGCCGACTGATGATGCAGCTGGAGAAGGGACACTTGGGAGAGAAGCACCGAAGGGTGACTGAGCAGTGTTGCTAGACAATGGTGCTGGTGCGGCATCCTGCACAATCGCAGAGGACGTGGCTATATGCATGTCAATCGAGTACAGCGAAGTAGAGGAATGTACTGACGCGAAAGCAGAAACGGAGGCGAGCGATACTTTGCGCCAAAGTTGTCTATCATGAGAAGGTAGAAACTTTCATCGGAGGTGACATTTAGAACGGCTCTGTTAAGCTTAAGAATTGTGGGGAACCCGGAATTGTAGGTTGCAGACTCACAATGAAACGGAGTCGGAACCATTACCATGCTGAACGGTAGGCCAAACTATTTCTCCGCAGTTGCCTCCATCGTTGGAGTCAGACGTCTGATCATCGCTATCCCGAGAGTTCACTTGCGGCGACGAGTTCCCACACACTTTAAACGACGGTGCATCGACAGGTGGATCTGCTCGCCATTTCCCTACAAGCACGTCCCCCGGACCGAACCTATCTCCTGCTGCAGGACCTTCCCATTGTACCGCGCCGCCACGTTCGGATAGGACGATGAGCACGAGAATGATTCTAAGGGCGCGTCCAGCGCGGGAGTTCGAGTACCGCATGATAGAAATGAGCAATAAAAAAGTATATGAAGGAGGCCAGCCTCGGCGTGTAGAATGTTACGGCCTGCGTGGTGGTGGTTGGAAGAAAAGAGAATCGAAGGCGCGACTGTGGCGGGATATTTGGTCCTATGACTTAACTGGGTGTCGACGCCATCGAGTCGACTTCCATGCTCATTTCAGCTGACGATGACGACAACTCCAACGTCTGAGCAGAAAATTGCTCTAGCTGCTGCCTGTTCAACCTCAGCGTTGACTCCGAGAGCGCGTACATCGAGGATCATACCTCTTCCTGTCTCGTAGCTGGGTGAGCATCTCGATTACCTCGTCCTGCTCGTCAATCCTCAGTTCTCCTCCAGGGAGTTCAGCAGCTAGGTCCTTTGCCTGCGATATCGAGTTCTTAAAGTCATTCGTCTGTTATGGTACTCAGCGGGCTCCGTGGCTAGCTAGCGATGATTGACATACTGCATGGAGGAGCGCCTGTTTCGCTTGGGGCGTTGCTGTACCCTCGGGCTTCTGAGTGAGTTCTAGTATCTTCACAAGTTTGGCGAGTAGACCTTCATACAGAGACGTTGGTAGGACACTACTGCTGGACATGGTAGGAGGTGGACAACGCAACTAATAGGCAACATGACTGCCACCATCAAACTCCGGCAAAATTACGGAATTATTTCTTTGCGTTGCTTCTGTGACGAAATTTTGTTGGATTCTAGTCCGGCATCGAATCATTCAAGGTAACTCTGGACTGCATTATAGTTGCTGTACAACGAGCCTAGGTAGTCTAAGCTACGTGAGTGATGTTCCAATCTGTCTCGACTTCGAGAGTACTTATACTATGGTCTCAGGATGCCCTCATTTCAAGGCAACATCACGTCAAAGCAGTAACCGCAATCGCTAATTGGAACAAGAGATATTCCGAGCCGACTGATCCTAGCTCAATTACTAGTGGCTCCACGCCGACAAAACACCCCAGAATGTTCGCCAGAATCAATAGTTGATCGGATTCGTTCTACAACATCGTTTGTCCTCGATGATTTTGTTAATCAAGCGTTTTCTCGGACAAGATAGCACAGGGCATGGAGTCCTAGACATTCCTCTACATCTTGCAGCTTCTACTAGCCTTCTAGTTTTTCAGCACACCGGAAATGGCAAAGATGCTGATAATCTTACAAACAAAATCAACGATGGCACAAGAGGCTGTGTACACAGTGCCTGTTGCTTCCTTGGCTCGATCCACCATCTCGCTGTCGCAGGACCTGATTGTTTCTAAGCTGTGAACCTCTTATTGAGGACATCTGTGACTGAACAATTACGGTGAAGGTGCTTGAAGTAACTGAGGTGGGCAATAGTTATGTAAAAGACAGTATAACGCACTAATAATACCTAACAATATCTGTAGATAGAACCAGTCGAAGTTGGAACCCGCAATGTCGTCAGCTCCTGGAGGTCGATATTTGTCGCGGTTCCATCGAGAACTTTTGGTTGGCTGGTGATGGGAGGGATTGCTTCGATGCCAAGACAGGTTTCAGTAAGTGAATGTTTAATATGGATAGTTGCTTCAATTTTGCCTGTTTTTTTAAGATGCGGAGAATTCGAGTTGCCTGTCGAGGCAGCTCCCGGGAAGTAGTGTGATAGAGATCCCGCTATAAGGGTAATAAATCTTAGGACGAAGCTGATTCTACAATTCAATGCACTCATCATTATCGTTCTATTCGGGCGCCGAGCGTTTCATGGACGAGTAATTGCCGACGGGATTGAGGTGCGGCTGGCTAAGGAAATGTTGTGCTCTTGGCTGCGGAGCCTTTCCACTCGGGAGCCGATACCATCAATCCCTAGGAGGTTCCCACAATTGTGTTCAATGTTCCTATCCTCCGGTTTACATCGTGATCTCGGCCACAGAAAAAGCTGCGGCAGGTCAATGACTCCACACTGAAGGTTTCCACCTGTTCCCGCGCCTTTGTGGATGCTCTGTGGCATACGCCTTGTCCCCTGAAACGCGCCGGTGCCTTCACTACGTCGGTGCCTTGGCATCAGAGTTCCGGTTGACCGACAGACACGACAAGAAGACAAAGCAGCTGCCGGCAGATCTACATGTGTCGTTCATCGGACTCGTTCACACGTCTCTGTGAACGTTCCTGCGCAGTCATTTTCTTTGTCAAACCAGTTTGCTACGGAAGCTCATTTTACAATCTTGCTACAGTGCTGGAGGGAATGCTTTGCTTCCGTCAATTTAATCGGCCGTTGCTTCAGCTTAACGGAACTTGGCGCTTGTCAATTATCGTCCCGTTTCCGGGGAATCGGCCAATTACGTACCTTCCATTGGTAAAAGCCATTATCATCATTGCCCAGGAACTGAGATTGTGAACATGTTGAACATGATCTTCCTAGCCTCCCGACGTTCTTACTACTTTTGAGGTTCGAAGAAAAGTTTTTTCGACCATGGATGCCAGATAGACTGGGTACTGGACGATATTTGAAGCCAACTAAAATTTTGGTCGTATCTGGCTTGGTTTGGCTTGGCAGGGTTAAAGATGATGACATCAACTGTGCACCGGACTATGCACACGACCAATTTTATACCCACGTCTTGACCACAATCTGTTACCGATGCTTAGACGATCTTGTTGGTCGGCAGTCTTGCCGTGATACTTCATTGGACACTTTCGTTGATAACCTTCTTTCTTGCTTCTGCCATTCCTTCATGGCGACTGGATCCATCCAGCTCTACCCTTATCCCGACGCTGCTGCCCACTATTCCGACTCCGACGATGAAGCAGTCTATTCATCCCCCGCATCTACAAACAGTTGGAATGCACGATTCATACGGGCCTTCCGCGGGCACGATTATTCCCCACTCTCTCCTCTTCCCCGAACCTCAATATCGCCGAAGAAACCGCGGCCGTGGATCCTGGCGCTAATATGGGTGCCCATAGGTGTTGCAGCTGTCATGGGTATGCTATACCTTATTTTCCCCACTACAAGATACCACTACGACTATCTCTCCCTCCCTTTATGTCACGCCAATGTTTCGCGGCGGACCTCGATTGATCTCCCACAATGGCAGGCTAAATACTCCCCCTCTGCTCTTTGCACTCCAACAAACCAGCACCCAATTCCACAACTAACATATTCGCATTTCAGTACTTACGACAAATTTACGAGCCATCACGACGACGCAACCCCAACGCGTTTCAGCCTACTCCCTGTAACCCCGATCCCCGGCGTATGTTTAGAGGATTACTTCAGTGGTCAACCTTGCAGCTGCCTAGGCTATGAGAACAGAACAACACCGGAGCCGATGGACATTGTTTGGGCTTGGGTGAATGGGAGTGATCCGTTGCACATCAAAGCATTAGAAGAGACTCAGCTTGAGAATGGCTACGGGACTTCAAAGCCCAAACTGTACCGGTGCGTAGCAACAATATTTTTCATTTCTTCCCCTTCAACTAATTGGACAAAAGAGATCACAACGAGTTGAAATATTCCATGCGTTCTGCCCTCGCCCATTTTCGAAACGGTCTTGGCTCATTTCATTTGTTGACGTCTGACAACACGGTTGACATCTCGGGGGAAGACTCGGAGGAATCACGATACGGACAAATCCCTCAGTGGCTTTCTGGTTCGCGATGGCGCGATGGAAACGTTTCATTGGACATTCGACACCATTCCCAGTTTTTCATGCCAGGTGCCTATTCTGGTCCTACGTTCAACAGTTTTGCCATCGAATCCCAGCTAGGTGCACTATGCGGTGTTTCGGAAAATTTTATCTACATGAACGACGACTACTTCTTCTATGGTGACGTCGAGCCGGAAGACTTCTACACACAATTCTACGGCCCCGTCGTTCGATTCGAATATTGGTTAGTCATCGCTCCGCAGAACCCGTCTACTAGGCCGCCGGAAGGAGAGTGGAGACCCCTCGAATACAGCAGTCACCTGTTATCCAAGCGGTTTGGAACGCGTTCGCGGCCGTACATCGTACACGCTCAAAAGGCGATCAGCATGCCCATTATGAACGAAATGGCGGCCGGAATGTGGGCTGAAGAGTTCAACGCGACCGCGCGCCGACCGTTTAGAGGTATGAACGGGCATACCGCAGCTGGAGACGATAGTATGTTGATACATAAACACGCCAGTAACAGAGGAAGCTAATAGCGTCGCGTACTAGATTCCACTCTCGTTCCTGATGGTGACGACGTTCATCCTGGGTTCATGTTCGGAAACTTCCTCGTTGATCGCGCCCGAGAAGCGCTCCTCTGGTCATGGGTCGTGGCTCGTATCGGCGGGAACGGGACACCTCCATCCGAAGATCACGATTGGGACGATGAAGATGCCTGGGCTACGGAAGTCCACGCTTATCGAGCGTGGAGCGAAATTGGTGGCGAACCTGGGGCTACATCCGTGTCAGTTGCGCAGCCGGAGAGGGAAACGCTGAACCACGATCGTGTCGAAGATATTGTGCGTTCGAGATTGGACCACATGGAAAGTCAGTACTCGTTCTCGTCACAAGACGGTTGTCCGCTGGAGTACATCTATCCAAACGAACCGGGTCATCCGCCCGGCCTTTCTTCAGACCCACATTACACCAACGACGGGTATTTTTCTCAAGCTGCGGATTGTGTCGTCAGATGGGACAAGTGTTTCGAGAAGGATGGGATGCCGATAGGAAATGCGAGCGAATTTTTCATTCACGTTGCGTTTGAGGAAGTCAGCTGCGGAGATTGCAGTAAGCCTATTTTTCTCTAAGCTTCGGGAGCCGACGACTGAAGCGTCTCCACTACAGTGATCCGAGCGCTCATGAGCGCCTCTGGTCCTTTGGGACTGTCCGAATTCCTACCGTCCCCAAACCGAACCTTCCCCTTACTCTTCTCCATTGTGCCGGATCCCGACGACACAGGTTTAAGCCCACCACATCTCCCGTTGACAGCTGAATATCGCGCCAAGGATTTTGTGTTGGATACTGTGATGGCACCGTGGGCGCGGGAGGCCTTCAGACGACGGGGATGGGCATCAGTAGAAGGTGTGAACATCCGAGAGTGGACAATGATGGTGATACAGAGGTACCGCTATGTTGTTGGTACGTCATTTCGGATTTTCCCTATCAGCTGATAGTGACGCACCCACAGGCGAGTTACCGTTTAGGTTCGTGTCGATAACGGATGCCAACGAAGCTCGCGATACTGTTAAGCAGCTTCGAGAAAACGAGAGACTCAGATTGGTGTGTATCAACGACGACGTGGTCGAGGAGTCGGATGTTCCGGAGGTGGATCGTGCATTGCAGGGGTGGTTCCATGAAAAATGGCCAACGTCAGCCGAGTGGGAGTCAATAAGTTAAAAATAATACTAATACCACAGATTGTATACTTACATACCCCATCAAGAGGATATTTATGAATTAGACCACATCGAAAAGATTGTATTTGTGAGAAAGGTGACTAACGCACAGAAATAATTGCTCTATGAATGCACCAGGTAAGTTATTAGGTTATGTAGATATGATGGATACAGATAGACGCCGGTATATACACAGTTCCCCAAAAGAATGACAGAGTAGGGTGGGAAATTAGTTGTCCTTGTCCGCTTTAACCAGTTCCACGGCAAGTCGGGCGAGCAGCTCCTCCGATTTGGGATTTCGGGGGAACGTGCGTCCATCTCCTTTACTATCATTGATATGAGCAAAACGTAAGGGTCAGACGAAGAATGTAAACAACTCACATCGCACCGCCACTCAAGATACGAGCCACCCATCCGTAGGTATGGTTCCAACCGAAGACTTGGATCCAGTTTTGCTTCCAGCCGACATCGTACAGCCTAATGTGCCCGTGGGCGTCTTTGACGAGTCGGCGCTGGGGGTAAGAGAGTTCAGGCTCCAGGGGAGGATCAGAGAGTGAGTGGCCAGTACTCGGAAGAGGAGGGAGGTGTCGCAAGAGGAGAAAAGGAGAGAGGTTTTCTAGAGTCGTCTGGTTAGTTCTGTCAAGATCGTTAGTAGGATGCGCGATGTACAAGAGGGGAAACGACTGACGTGACAAGGTATACATGGTAAAAGAAAAATGAACCGATAACGAGGGAAAACACCAGGCCTGCGAAGGCGAGTAATAGTTCATGAATGGGCGTGGTTTCATCCTGCAAAACACGATGAAAGGTTCAGCTTCTAGCTTTGAAGTACAGCGATATGAGGACTTACTACCACGTAAGGATTGTTGAAAGCATACACCAGAGCAAAGATACACATTATTGCGATATATGTAGAGAGTAGAGTAATGCATAACAGAAACTGAAGGAAAGCGGGGTATGTTCTATGTCCCTGCGCACGGACATGAGTGAGAACCGAACAACGAAAGGAAAATACACTTACAATACATTTTGCCCCGACCCATGGGCAGTGGTGATCTGAAACTGATTGGAACGTAAAGGATGAATGGGATGATCAACAACATACCCATCTTCAAAACACATCTGCCGCAGTGAGTGCAATGATGTGTTCGATCCGGTTTTGGCGCCTAGGAAGCTGTGATGAGTCTTCGAACGAGAAGAGTTTGGGTCAAGGAAACGTACCCAGCACTGTCTGCACCATTTCCCGGGTGCAGAAAAATCAAAATCAGGCGGCATAAGTGCCTCAGAGAGGTCGACTTCGTCCGTGCCTCGTCCGTGGTCGGGCGGAGTGATCTGCACTGGCCCAGGATCACGGACGACGCAGACGATTAGAGACGTGATTATGAGAAATGTGAGTGTATATGTGACAGCAAGATGGACGCCGAAGACGATGGGCTGGCCTCGAGTTTGTAAATGGTAGTTAACCAGGACAATGAGCAACGAGGGTTGGGGTGCAAGGATAAAAAAGACGGTTCCTGTGCGTGTTTCCATCATTAGAGATGCTGATAATCGAATAGTGTATTCAATGGCGCACCTGCAAGGGGTAGATAATGGTACCATCGTTTGGATGGCGTGTCTTCGTCGAGAGTGGGAGAATAAATGGTCGAAGTAAGGGGAGATTGCATTTCAAAGGAAAGCAGGGGTTGGCTGCGCGATGTCGATGAACGAGTAGGCATTATGATGAGAGAACGTGAGAGGGCGTTAGATATTCGTCCAGGATGCCGCGAAGCTGAAGGTCATGAGAGTACAAGGATAAGATATATTGTGTTACCAAAACGAGCGAAATCCTGATGTATATTTCATTTCCTTTGATTTTTTTCTTTTCATTTTTCAGTCGGAACGATTTGAATTAACATATTCTCTCTTTTCGTATCTTTATTTCCGTTCCCGTTGTTTCCTCAGCCTTCTTTCTGCTTTGTTCTTCTTATTTTCTGCATTTTTTCCTGGGTAGGGAGGGCAAGAAGCAGGTGCTTATCTACAGATTTCTCGTGTACTCATCATCCCGAGGCGCTGGCTCTGTCGCATTCAAGAGCTAAGGGCAAGTACTTTTTGCCCGGTTGTATGAGCAATCGTTGAAATAACCTGTTCATAGAACTGTAACATACTACATACATTATCGCTCCCTCAAAATTTCGTATTATTGCGTGCGACACGGTAACCAGAATTGTAGAGCGCCCGGAAGGAGGCGGTGGATACTGACGCCTTCCCATTGGGAGGGTGACTAAGTACACGCGATGGATAAGGTGGGTGGGGTGAAAGAAGGAAGGACAACGGCCATACTAGTCAGAGGGTGTCAGACGGCGGGGAAGAGGGCGAGTGCAGCCAGGTCCTCGTTCTACCTCAAAGAATATGTTTATTTGTGGTAGTATCTACCTAAAGGCTTCGCCGTCTGCCTATACCACTTTACCTTTACAGCACCATGTCCTTTGCAAGGACCAAACTTAAGGCTGCAAGGGACTCTATTGCAAAAAAAGACTTTGTCGCTGCGAGAGACAATGCTGAAAAGGTGCTCGAGTTCGAACCGGACAACTACAACGCGTAAGAGGCTCCGTCAATGTAACCTTTATTGAAACCGACTTGCATTTCAGGACGGTATTTCTCGGCCTGGCACTTCTGGAACTCAAAGATTTCGACAAGAGCGAGCAAGTAACTCAGAATTTAGATACTTTCTGGGCGTCGCTGATGTTTCTGGCACAGGTGTACCAGAGAGCAATCGAATTGAATCGGGAGCAACTGCTCGCCTGGCAGGTTGTGAATTCACTACATATCGTCTTCGCCTATCTTACGACAAGCATTATAGGGCCTCTCAAAATTCTACGAGAGGACAAAAGCGTGGGATAAATATGCGGATACGCTCCATCATTTGCTAGGATTTTTTGCCAAGTCGTACGCGCGAAATCACTACTCTGCGCGTTTATGCTGATTATTTACAGCGGAGATGTGATCAAATGCGCGGAAACAATTCAAAAGCTTGTTCAAAGTTGTCGAGAGCACGGACATCGCTTACAGGTTGTCGACGCGATATCTCTTTATCTACCTGCATCACCACATTATGCGCTCCTGTCGACTCTACCTCCTCCAGATCCTACAAACCCAACGTCCTCGACCACGTTTGAAGCCCAAGAGGCAGTGCATAACGGACTACCGATCTTGGAAGAAATCGTCCGCATATTAGAGAAAGACGAAGCTGACAAGATCACCAGAGAGTTCGAGAAGCGCCGAACACGACTCGGTGCTGGGACCCCGGAACAAATCAAGAAGGACGTCGGTATTGAAATCTGGAGCGTATCTCGCGTAGGCCATCTCTGTGCTATCTCGTATTCCATCTCTCACTGTCACCTAGCTTCCGTCATTGTACAACGACATTCTTAATCATCCCAATACTTCCGACGAGCTCCGCCGTGAAACGGAGACGAAGCTACTGAAGCATAAACAACAGTATATGTATGCCCTGCCAAGCATAAGCGAGAAAAAACAGGCAATTTCTCAAGAGGTTGAGGACTTGATCAACGGCGCGATCATCTTACAGCTACCTGATGAACTTGCTTGGTCGTTGTTCCTAGAAAGAAAGGACGTCGAGACCATAGGTACGAGGAGTAATCATACCGATGAATTCTGGTGTTCACGCCCTGTAGATGATTATGAATATCCTCTACTGCGACAGTACATGGCATTGTTCCCTTCACTTCCACTGGTATTCATGCTCAAAGGATACTTCATCTACAATGGGATGCCTCTCAGCGATGACGAAGAAGATGAAGAAGACGAGTTGGCTGACCCAGATACGGGACTAGATATGATATTCGTAAGTTTTCAGTACTAGGACCCAACATTAAAGCTGATCATACCTAGGACGCCCAACCACAACTTGCAGATTCACTTCTTGGTACAAGGGTTCTAGCTGATGTATACCTCCGCGAAGTAGACTATCCTGCTGCCATTAAAGCCGCCCAAAGCGGCATGGAGCTCGCAAGGCGGGCTGAGGTTAACCATGGGAAGACACTTCCCCAGTACGAGTTTCCTTTGCTCTGCCAATGCGTCGCGTATTAATGGATAATAGTGTCATCTTAGGTTTCAAGGTAATCTTAGCTACCTCTTTGGTTCATCTATTCCCCCCAAAACACCATGCTAGAGCTCTGTCAATAATTGATGACGTCCTCTCTGCATCTCCGAATAACATCAGTTGTCTGATGGGCCGTGCCTACGTTCTAGAACAGGCAAATAAATGGGAGGAAGCCGCGGATCTTTTCTCCAGGGTGCAGGGATTGTTGCCCAATGATGTGGACAACGGTCTACGAGCAAAGGAGGAACATGCATGGTGTCGCAGCCGCCTGGGTGACTTTGATTTCGCTGTGGCAGCACTGAAAGAAGTTCTTGAAATAATGGACACTCTGAACGATCACGTAGAAGAAAGCGCAAGATGCCTGTGGCGACTCGGATCTTGTCATTGGGAAATGTCCGGTAATCAACGTGTCTGTGTAACTTGATATCTTGCTCATCCAGCTCTGGCAGGTGATACTGGGAACGAGGCGTATAAATATTTCATCGCCGCCCTCAAGCGCGATTCTATCTATGCACCAGCGTTCACCTCCTTAGGGATCTACTACGAAGAATACGCGACGCCGCCCGATCCGAACCGGGCTTCCAAATGCTTCCAGAAAGCCTTCGAACTCGATTCTCGCGAAGTGTACGCGGCACGTCGACTGGCCGTGGGGTTCGCCGAAGAGCAAGAATGGGACCTGGTAGAAACGGTCGCTCGGCGAACGATAGACGGAGAAGGTGGATCGGACGCTGGGCTGGACAAAGCGGGGCCGTCAACCGTGTATTTACCTATGAATGCATGGGCATGGAAAGCCGTTGGGGCTGTAGAACTGGTCAGCGCATCTCTATCAGCATGGATGTCCCGCTTTTCTGAGCTCTACAAACAATTAGGCCCGACGGAAGTACGATTTAGCTATACACGCGTATCAAGTCGCACTGCGCGCGGAACCAGAGGATCAAGTGTGCTGGCTGAGGTTGGGTGAGGCGTACAGCAGGTCGGGGCGACACGCCGCAGCCTTGAAGTCATTGGCGCGTGCACAGGAGCTTAATCCGGACGATTGGATGACGCTCTACTTCATCGGAGACGTTCATCGGCAGACAAGTCAATTCCAAGCAGCCATAGATATATTTACGGAGATTCTACAAGAGCGACCGCGCGAGATAGGCGTGTCTGTGTTGTTGGGTCAGACGTATCTTGATCTTGGTCGGAGTGAGTTGTCCGGCGGGTATGTAGCGAGGGCGGAGACGTCGTTCCTTACTTCCCTTCATGTCGCTCTGGTAGCGATCGAGCAAAGTTCTGGGTTTGGAGGTGTGGTGTGGAAGATTGCAGCCGATGCCATGTTCTCTTTATCAGCGAGATCAGCATTTGTGGACGAGTCTGCTGCACGTCATGCTCTTGAGGCTGTTTTTCCATTTCTCTCGACACATTCCAGCGATCGGCTTGCGGGTTTCAATATCAATATCCAATTACCCGATAACTCCACTCCTCTGACTGGAAATGTCATGTTGCAGAGCGCTATCTTGGCATATGATCTTAGGTTATCCGTAGCTTCGTCGGACCCTCCGGCAATAGGGAGCGCATGGTTCGACCTTGGGATGGCACTTGGGTCTTACGCCTCCCGATTGACGGACGAGGAAAAATCTAAAGATATCGAGAAGAAAAGGATCGAGTTTTTGAGATCTTCTCTCCGACAATGCCCCTTGAACGAAGAATATTGGACCACCCTTGGGAACGCGTACTTCCTCACACAAGCAAAATCTGCACAGCATGCATATATTCGTGCCTTGGAGATTGATTCGAAGGTATGCTTTCCTTCTATTCTATGGTCTTGATGTTCACTTGTCGCAGAATACTGCCACATGGACTAACCTTGGACTACTGTACTTGTACCACAATGATGTTGAGCTCGCAAACGAAGCTCTGTATAGAGCCCAAACTCTTGACCCCGATTATACGTTGGCTTGGGTCGGCCAGGCCCTGGTAGCCACTGCCAACGGCCACGAAAGTGATGCTAAAGCCCTTTTGGAACATGCAGTAGGACTGGCATCCTCCGTAGTAAGTCTTCAGGATGTAGACCATTCCCTTCGCCTCTGACCCTGTGTTGAAACAGCCGGCCGCTGACCTCGAATTTTCCGCTCGTTCCTTTGCCCTAAACAAGACATCAGCATCTGAATCCTTACTTCCGTCGTTATCCCTTCTGTCGCGCTATCTTTCCCTCAACCCATCATCAGCGCCAGGGCTTCATCTCTCAAGTCTTGTGCATGAAACACTTGGGCACCTCGATACTGCCCTATTGCTACTTACCGATGCCATAGCCATACTCGAGACTGCCTATGAAGAAACTGAGTCTCCCGAAATCGAACGCCAGTATGTCATCGCCCAGTCCAATATGGGCCGCATCCGGAACAGCACCGGGGATTACGCAGGTGCTGCCGAAGCCTTCGAGAGCGTGATAGGTCTGCTTCCCGAAATAGATGACCTGGAAACGCGGATCCTTTGCACTCAAGCTCATTTTGGCTTAGGTTTGGCCCAGTTGAGGCAGGGTTTTGAGTTTGAAGCTGTTTTAGGCGCATTTGAAAGTGCACTGTCGAGTGCTGGAGATGATTTGACGCTGAGCGGGCATGTAAGCGTTCTCATGGCCAAGACGATGTGGGCTCTCGGGGATGAGCCTTCAAAAGACGAGGCGAAGAATATGCTCCTCCAATGGTATGTAGACTTTTCCTTTGACCTTACGGTGTATCAATTCTAACCGCCTCATCAGTATAACGAATGATCCCGAAAACCTCGCTGCCATCAATGCTCTTGCCGCAATGGGTATCCTGACTAACGATGAAAACCTCGTTGATGCTGCCCTGTCAGAAATTCTGGCCTTGCCTCGAGAACAGCGGGCGAGCATGGATCCAGGGAAAGATGTAGAGTACCTGCTCATGAAGCATCACGAAGGACTGGTGGGTCCACTTGGATGTTTTGTAGTATTCCGTTCATTTATCTTACCTCACAGAGAGAGGATGACAAAGTGATGTCTCTGGCCCAACAGGCGATCATTTCTGAACCTTCGAGATCAGAAGCGAGGATTGATCTTGCGAAATTGACGATGCAGCGAGGATTGCATAAAAGTGTACTTCCTATTATTGCGGGACCGTCGGCGTCGACGCTTGACGTGCAGCGGAACGAGATAGGATTGAGGGCCATTGCGCTGTCGACAACTGGTGCAGGGGATCTGGCCCTGCGGGAAGCTCAAAAGGCTGTGCTGTTGGCACCATGGGATAGGGATAAGTGGCAGACATTGGTATATGTACGGTCGGTCCTAGAATGAAGTTGTTGGAGGCGCTATCTCAAAGTGAGCAAAATTCTCTATCGGTTCTTTGGCGGTGAGGTTCCGGTTCAAACTTCATGTCAAGGCCATGCCGTATACCGGCAATCACTAATTTCAAGCTCCGTCAGACCAGATCCAGACTTGCGAGTCTAATTTGTGTTGCCTCCAAGTCAACCCTCAGTAAGCATCGGTACCCATCCCGTATACTTATTTCGACCGAAGTGAAAGTAGTATTAGTAAACTCGTGGTATAATGTCAACCAGGGATCTGAAAGCTTAAAGTAGACTCTTCTTCGCGTGCGATCAGCACGCTGACATCGCGCATATACTCAACAAAGTAAGGTAGCGGTCATGCTGTGGCAATACGTCTACCCCGCGTCTTGACCAATTACTCCCATGACCAGCGTATTCCATACCCCGATTTCTCCATCAGTCCTTCATATCAACAACGCAGGTGCCACGAGGCCCATGCTTTGACACAGAATATACCAGCGTACGACGCCGTATGGATTCCGTGATTAATTATCATGAAGAACCGAAGGACAGCCCAAATTGAATGGTACGCGTCTTCTAGCCCAAATGTACTGAGTCTCTATTGAGGATGGTCAGCAATTTCCGCGTATCAATTTCTCGTATCGGGATCCGAGGATGTGGCCTGTGGTAGAACACGAGGCAGTGGTTCTTGCACGGGATTGGATATCAATTGGGGTGCATTACTGAAAAAGAGCATTCGGTGGGTTCTAGTCGTCGTTACGGGAAAATCTCATCGGAACCCCTCGATGTCATCCTTTATCAACATTGCCAACATTGGATAAGGTACAACACACTTTCTCACTCCTACCACCACCACCACCACCATCAAAGAACTGCTATCCTCAGTGTGAGTCTTTCTTTCTCGTTTATCTTGGACGGCATTGAACAAGTCTGCAGAATGCCCGCAGGGTTCAACTCACTTGCCGCGACGGCCTCCAAGAGGGATTCGAGAATACCAACCATGCGCGCCCTCAAAGTCCAAACGCCTTTGCGGAGGAGATCTGCAACGTCTGAGTCGCCTGGGCTCAGGTCGCTGGTGTTGGTAGAAAAGTACCATGGATCGCAGCCGTCGTCGCTGCAATCAACGCCGAACGCCAAGGCTCTACCAACACCCAAAGCAAAGTCTCGACCAGCGCCCGGTCGCGACACACCAAGTGCGAAGGAGCCTCCGAAGAAGCCTCTCTTCAAAGTGACGGCGATCCGGGACACAGAGCGCGTGTCGTCCCCTCGACCAGTGCCCAAGAAGCCCAAGACGGTGGGAAAGGAGAATTCAGAGCGACGCCATGGCGCACAGACTCATGTTTCTCATACCACTACACCAACATCAGTCCCTCGTCCGTTCAAGGTATCTATTCCACGTTCATTCTCCTCCAACACAAGGATTCCCGTCCGTAAACATGCTAAACGAGAGTCCGTCACGAGGACAAAGTCGAGACCTTCATCTCTTCGTCTCACACCTTCCCGAACTCGTACATCTCTCTCCATCTATTCTGCTTTATCATCCCCGTCCCCAAGAACCCCGGTGTCACCTTTCACATATATCGACACCGTTGTCATCCAAACCAATGACGATTCGGAGCTTCTTTCGTCGGTGTCCATGAATCAACTTAGCACCAAGTCGGAGTCTGAGTGGATTGATGAAGAAGAGGTCGTTGACAAGAAACCGTTTGAGGAGGCCTCCCCGATGAAGGTACCACCGACTCCAGAGGCGAAGGCTTCCCAGACTCCAGACACGCCTACTCCAATAACATCAGAAGCGAAATCACAGAATACCCCAGAGTCGAAGGTCAAAGTTTCACCTCCAGGAAAGCAACATTCTCCGTCAGCGAAGCACGGCACCTTGCCTCGCGTCTTTGTTGTTGGTAGACTCAGTACGTCAAGTCCCGCAGCGCGCAGGCGCAGGCCCATCATACCACCATTGCTCGATTCCCAAGCCGGTTCTGCGAATGCTCAAATTCGTATGGAGCTCTCCGCATTGCGAGCTCGTAAGAAGGTCCAGGCAGGCGTGACGGAGTTGAGCGATAAGAAGCTTTGATTTTTGTCAGTTTCTTGTGATAAATGACGGGTCATTTATCGCTGAACTGCAGATGGAATGTACGGTCTTGAGTTGGATATTAAGACAATGTATTACTACCCTTTGGTCATATTTTAGTTCACCTTTCGTCCCCAACCACATATGCTCAATCGAGGGGCAGTAGGGCGGACAAGTCCAGGGGAGAATGGATCTTTCTCCAAAAACAATGTTGATATTGAGGTCGCTGACCTTTTACAGTATTATCACAGGTGTCCTAGTACACCATTTCCGACACACAAATTAGACTCAAAAGTCTGGGTCTGGTCGAACGGAACTTGAAAAGAGTGATTGCCGAAGTCCGGCATCGTGTTGACTCGGTCAATTAGTATTCTCTTCCCGCTACCCGAGACTTACGTTGATGTTTTAGGACTATTTTACTCGCACTGCAACCATGATCGAAGGATCGTTGATACATCAACCTGAGGCTCAAGTACTAGCATCAGTATCTACCTCTTGACATTGAATGACCTCTGTATGTGTCTCGCGACAATGCTGCGGCTGTTACTGCTCATCAAAGGTAACAATACAGTTGCGCCTACGTTTAGCCAGCAATGTTGATCGCAGCAGTCCGCGTTCTGACCAAGTTATTACTGAGACAGTCCTAGAATACGATTTCCTTGCTGTATAAATATACTGAAATCTACACCTAGCTTCCCGTCTATTCTTCTACTCCTTTGACGCCCCCGGTCTTCGTGTTCGACGCTATTCTCCCCTCCCCTTCTCCCAAAATCATCACTCTCGTCTATACGAGAAGCACCACGATGTGATATTTTCCACCGTCTTCCGATTGGCTATCAATGTTAGTGTAGCCCACGGCGACCGGCTCCACTGAACTCGAGCTTGAACACTTTATTCCATCCAAGACTACCTAGAGCCGTTGCGAAAGGCTGCATTTGAAACCATCGCGCTTTCTCTTTGTTCTATTCACAGAATCGAAAGGGAAACGTGCAGGGCGTCCAGCCTCCCGTTGGATTCCTACGCCTCGGTAGTCTTGACATACATCGCGATTGACGAGCAGAACAAACGGGAAGATGTACCACCTGGAGCATCGGAGGTGGTGCTACCGCTATCAAACATGGCGAGGAACAACTGAATTTCATCTCTAACATTTTTTCGAGCAGCGTACCCTTTTTCATGACTGAGCGCCTTTGCAATACTGTTAGAGTCGGCGACTGCTGTCGTGACGACACTTCGCTGTTCCTACCCCACTCTTTCCTTGACCAGGTGCGCGGCATTCCCAGGATGTTCTGGAAAACACGGTGACCAGACCATGGGGAGATGGGGAAGGAAGCGGCAGTAGGAAAAGAGGAGGGCGTGCCTGTGAGGGTATCTACCTCCCACCCGGTCCGGTTTATCTCAAGCGTGTGGCAAACATCGCCAATCTCGAGAAACCAAAGCGGGGTCAGTGTTACAATTACCTACATCTACCCCCTCCATCTGGAAGACAAAAGCATGCAACTCAAAAAAATTTCGCGTTTGGCGGGCATGATTTCCGGTTGCTGGTGGCGCTTGAACTAGCTCACTGAAGGTTTCTAGTGAGCCTGTCTTGTCATTGTGGCATTTCAACGCTTACATAGATACCAGTGCTAGCTCTTCACATCACTATCGGATGCACCGTCTCTCCTTTCGGCCCTATCTGCAGCGCAGCACGAGATTCCCCAACGAACACTTTGTCTCTGTAACATCGTCAGCTCAATTCCGCTCCTGTGGTCATATTCAGACCCACTGCTCCCCCGTCTCCGAACAAAAAGGTCTGGAGCGCATTTAAGAGACCTTCGCATCAGGACTGGTCCGACCACCACGGGAGTTCATCACTCGTTGATGGCCTCCGGCATCCCACGGCGGCGCGGTATCTTCAGGCTTACCAGGCGCAAAGATAAGAAGAAACTGTACTGCAGTTCACACGATACCCACCACCATTCAGTCAACCAACAAGCCTAGCCTCCCGCCTATCCTTCCAGCCCTGCATCGTAATGTACTTCCCCCCCCGATTGCTGACCGTCGGGCTGACCTGCATTGATGATGAATTTCTTCGGCTATCGTCTCGGTGATGCGAATAGGTCTCACTGAACAGCCATTACTCTGGACTCAGGCAACCTTCAGGAACACTCTATTTTAACGCCAAACGAGTGTGTTCAATATTCTGAGCAGCGCGTCCCGTCTCCAGACGGACTTTCGTCATCCCTACCCCCATTTACATGTATGTGTGGGTCGCTATCGCGACATGCACTGCTCTAGGTGGACGGTAAACTAATTTAGGGTTTTCTCAAAAGATCAACTGTGCTGAAATCCTCCCAACATCCCAGTCACTACATTGTTTTGAGTATATCTTTACGAATGCTTACGTATCGTCGTTCCTGGCGCTTACAGATATAGATATACCCCAGTGGGTTTCTCGCTATTCTGGTGTTGTTTCGTGGCTGATCTCCTAATATAGGTCACCCCCGGATTGGCGCATCATCGGGACGCTTGAGGCGCGAAATAATCGCCGGCATATCAGCCAAAATGATTGGAAATCCCGATCTGTGTCAGGTAGCACTGGCTGTGGAATCTCCGGGGCCCTTGCTTGGCTCACTTCCACCCAGATGGACCAGTATAGCGACTGAACATGAATGTGTTAGCCCATTATGATACCGAAACCCCTAGGGCTGCTATAATTATCGCATTACACCCTCTATAAAGAGCTTCGAAAGTAGGCCGATATCCCTCGTCTTCGACCTTACTGTCCTTTCTCTTTCGCTCAACGGACACATTCATCATGCTTAATTTTCTGCTAGCTTTCATCTTTCTATTCGAGTCGGTGACATCGCTCGAAGTCCTTGGTTCGTCTGGGGATTTGCATATTGCTAACAGAGAACTCGCCCCAGATGGAGTCTTTCGGTCGTAGGTGCACAATGCCCGCGTGAAAGATTTTATTCTGACTGTCTCTAGAACGGTCCTGGCAGGTGGAACGTTGCCGGGCCCTGTCATAAGCGGTGTCAAGGCAAGTTGGAATATATACATGACAGTATTATGTTCTAAATGCAATGCAGGGAGACCGTTTTCAGATCAATGTTATCGATGAATTGACAGACTACACTATGGCTCTCGATACGAGCATTGTAAGCACAGCTCTCCTCTCCATTTTCTGGTCTCTCATATTCTTCAGCACTGGCACGGTATCCATCAACGTGGAACTACCTTTGAAGATGGTTCCGCTTCCGTCTCGCAGTGTCCAATCGCACAAAACAATTCCTTCATGTATGATTTCCGTGTTCCGGACCAGGCTGGAACGTTTTGGTACCATTCACACCTCTCAGTTCAATATTGTGATGGGTTGGCAGGACCTTTCATCGTGTATGACGGAGAGGACGGGAAGAATGACCCTCACCGGGCCTTGTATGACATTGATGATGGTCGGTATATTTATTTCGATCGGTCCGAGCTATATTGATTTTGAATACAGCAACCACCATTATTACACTCTCAGATTGGTGAGTGTGAGACGAAGAATACGTTTAGTACTTTCATAATGGGATATTTCTAGGTACCATGATACGACGCCAGCTCTGATGGCTACGAGAGTGGGGCCAATACCCAATTCCACTCTGATCAACGGGATGGGTCGATTCTTCGAAGATGTAAGTCAATTGACCTTCTCCCCACGACGTGAACTCAAGTAATATCCCATGTATAGCCCACAGCTCCGCTCTTCGTTATGACAGTCGCTCCAAACAAGCGCTACCGGCTACGACTTATTTCTTCATCATGCAACGCCGGCCTCACATTTTCTATTGATGGTCATAATTTCACCGTCATCGAAACCGATGGCATCAACATTCAACCCATCACGGCTAACTCTCTGCCCATACTTGCGTCTCAGAGGTTCTCAGTCATTCTGGAGACTAATCAACCAGTTGATAACTACTGGATTCGGTCTGAACCTGGCATTGGCCATCGAGGTTTCGAGAACGGAATCAACTCTGCGGTGTTGAGATACGAAGGCGCGGATGACTCGGAACCGACGACTTCGATGCAGTCGGACATTGTTTCTATACGAGAGGTGGATTTACATCCACTAGGAATCTCCTGGAGCCCCCGGAGAGCCGGTACCTGGAGGGGCGGATCTCGTACTCAATATCACGCTCGGCTTCGACGCTAACTTCAGTACTTTCCTGATGAACGGCGTCCAATTTGTAGCGCCCACCGTTCCTGTACTCCTTCAGATCTTGAGCGGTGCGCAACGAGCACAAGACTTGTTGCCTAAAGGTTCCGTATACGGGTTGCCGCTGAACAAGACCATTGAAATAAATCTATTCGGTGGGAATGCGATAGACGGACCGGTACGTTTATCTTCCATTCGTCCTTTCAATGCGGCATCTAAGTCGCACTTTTCCAGCATCCATTCCATCTCCACGGTGTAGGCCTCTTTTAGATCTGGACGCGCATTTATTTGCTCAATGTGTTTACAGCACAGTTTTGACGTCGTGAAAAGTGCGGACAGCGATACTTATAATTTCCACGATCCGGTCCGTCTTAGGAGCGCACTTGCCGTTATCTTTACACTGATAATTTTGGAACCCTAG
This sequence comes from Armillaria novae-zelandiae, assembly GCA_030435655.1. NCBI lineage: Eukaryota > Fungi > Basidiomycota > Agaricomycetes > Agaricales > Physalacriaceae > Armillaria > Armillaria novae-zelandiae. Next base: position 120,784 of record JAUEPR010000024.1, read on the forward strand.
GCTCGTGGTGATACTACCTCCGTACCCGAAAACAAATCAACAACGATTCGATTCAGGACAGACAATTCTGGACCTTGGTTCCTACACTGGTATGTATATCCAATCCCTCCTGATATGTGCCCTGTTCTGAAACGGTATCAATAGCCACATTGAATTCCACCTTGAAGCGTATGTTTCATATCCTTCTTTGTGCCTATAATCATCTGAAACAGAACTCTAGTGGTATGGGTATTGTTTTTGCTGAAGCTATCCCGGAAGTGGAAGAAGCCAATACAGGAATTCCAGGTGGGTCGAACTGTTTTGATGTATGATGCTGCAGGCGCTGACACGTATGTCTCTAGCGAGTTGGAACGACCTTTGCCCAACCTACTACGCTCTACCGCCAGACGTGACAATGAACGATACTACTACGTATAACACGGTTCCTTCGTATTAATATATCTCACTCATTGGTCCGAGTGCCATACCTCCTCTTATTTACATGCATGGACTGAATGTACTTTAGCGGATAACATAATGAATTGGATATAATTGCCACAATAATAATATTAGGCTTATTATCTTATCGCTTCAAGATCATGCCGACGGCCATCAAAATATCTACTTTGACTCGAACGCCCATTATCATTGTGCTATGACTTCCATTTGCGACACACTCCCCTACGACTGTCTTGTTGGCCATTTTTGGTTGCCTTGAGCACGAGCTAGGCGCATTATTTCAATGTGCTCTGGTCAATCGCACTTTCAGTGAAACGGCCTTGCCTAGCCTCTACAAGCATATTGAAATGACGTGCGATTTCTCCTCAGTTCGAAACGGTGTACGTAAAATCAAAGATTCAAAGGCGTGCCTCCGCATGATCATCTTCCAGCATTCGTTCTCGTATCCAGCCCTAAAGACGTTAGACAGACGTCCTTACCTCAAACCGTTTGTCCGTAGTTTGGAGCTTCACGGTATCAAAGATCTCTTCCCGTTCATCCTGATTAGCTCTGTAATGTCTCCGTAGTTCTAGGATGGTCTACTGAGACCCTTGTTGCTCCCTCGACAGACGTCTTGGCGTCTCTGACGAATCTAACCTCTTTCACGATCCGTGAATTTGACGGCCGACTTCATCCGGTTAATGACTCTATTCTGCGCGGGTTCCTGGACAATCTGACGCGTTGCGCCCATTTGGTAGAAGTTCATATTCTATGTCCTGCAGCTAATTCTTCGGATGTCATACGACAGCTTTCAAACTTCCCTTCAGTCCGACGAGTCACCTTGACGAAGCCCATGCCAGCGTTACTGTTCGTAGAGCCGGAGGGTTTGGTGGACTCTAAAGTCATGGAGGCCATGCAATCATGGGATTCGTTGGCTATTCTTGTAAATACATTCAAGTCAGATCTGACCCGACTGCATCTGACTGGCACTTCGATGAAGGGTCCATTTTATGTGCGCCCTCACACGCTCCCCCAGATGGACAACCTCAGATCCTTTACCTTTGGCGCGCATCATCGTTTCGATAAATATCAGCTCTTGAACCTGCTATCCAAGTTTCCAAATCTAACAGATCTCGATATATATTATGACGACTTCCTCAACGTAGGCCCCCGTGTGCACTCGTCTAGAGAGCCCAAGTTCTCCGGATTTGCCTTTATGAAAAACCTTATTGTGCGGCATCAAGGTGTTGGAAGCCTTGGGGCATACACCGAGCTTTTCAGATGGGTCAAGCTCGTCGCTTCCCGATCACCCCTGACAGGACTCAGTATCATCGCTGATGATGAACGGGAATGTAGATTACCGTTCTTTAAAGCCACGAAGATTCTTTTGGACTGGATTCCAGCCAAACCAGATCTTATGCTGTTGAATATTCCCTATGTCCAGCTTTCAAACGCTGACCTGCAGTGGGCCCTCAGCAATTCCAATATCGAGGTCTTATCTATGTACTTCTCTACGGCAGAAACATTGGTATGCCACAAGCACATCCAGTTCACTGATGATCATCCTATAATGTGCATTTCAGATGATCGACCCAACAAAATCATCACTTGTTGCTTTATACCTTCGTTCAAAGATACAACATACGTCTCTGACCAAGACTATGGTGCATGTTGTTAAAAGTTCTAGCACCCTAAAACGTGTTAATTCTGGGAGAAAGTTCCGGGCGTTACCGTTAGTGCAGGTAAGCATTTTCTATGCTGTTCCTTTTCCCTTGACCTCAGCACTACTCTAGATGCTTTGGACTGTTAATCCTTTGAGCCTACGTCGCGGAGTAGACCCCCTTGAAGACTAAGTAACACATTAATACTTACAACTCCAACGTGTTCTCCCTGAGTGGCAAGAATGGCCTTTTGAGCCTTATCATTGTATATTTATAGCATACTTCTTCTTCATCAAAAAAAGAGAAGCTGAAGGAGGGTGGGTGAAGAAGGGTGCTCATGTCCTGTTCTAGGACAAGATGGACCCTATCTCCTATGACGGAGTGCCGACAGTCTCTCTTGGACAGACAGATGATACACGCCTATGGAGGGAAGGAGTGATAGCGTGTATTGGTACTTGTTGAACTCTGTCGGATGCTTAACAAACTAGTGCTTCGAGTCTTAGTCCTGTGTGTAATTGTTCCAAGGAAATTTGATATCATAGATGAATGATGTACTAGAGAAAGCACAGGGCCTGTCTGTAATCCCAGCCAGTCAACAGTCGATCCCTTCAACTATCCATTCTGGTCATGAAATAAAATGTAATGAGGAGGCTGAAAGGGTATTTCAATATGCGAGTCAACGTCCGATCAGTGAAAAACATTGTCCATGCTACACTCCAATTCGACATTTCCGTTCGTGCGCGAGATCGTCCATTTATGCCACATCCACACAGGAAGAGAGAGTATGCTTGGAAATATCAAATCCAGGTATGAAATAAACCGTAATGACGAAATTGAAAGCGACAATTGTTCTATAGCCTCCTTCACGGCGTTGGACATATTCTTTTGGACCCTGGTCTGAAACAAAACCTCACGCTTGCCCTCGGATTTCTCCAAATTCAGACGTAGATGCGACAGGTACTTGAGATGCCGGAGCGAGGTTTCCAAAGACGACTATTTGGGATATAAAGATAGGTTTTTGCACAAGAGTAGAAAAAACATACTACGATATCAAAAGGACTATCCTTCTTGCCATATCGATTCAGCTCGAAGAATTCCAGATGTGGCGACGTTTGAACAATCAGGTTAAGGAGAGAGATCTCAGCAAGGTCTGACTCCCATTGGTACGTCATGTTCAGGCTTGTGAGGCTTCCGAAAGAGCCAGTGGTTAGAATTGTGTTCATTGCGGAGCAAGGAACGACCTTGACGGGTATCTCTGATTCTGAAACCCACCAGATCATGAAGGGATCAGGATATGGGATCAACGATAGATGTTCGAGGTTTGGTGGTAGCATCCTGAACAAAGGATCGTCAGGACAGGGGTTCGATACTGTCAATGATCGCATTTCGGCTAACTGAGAACACGTCAGGTGCGATGCGATAGGAATTGGGGAAGGGGAATAACTAGAAGCGATCTCGAGTTGCAACTTTCGAAGGTGAGATTGCGTTGGAAGAGCGGATACCCATGTATGACAATTGGGTCCGTGCCCCAAAAGGGACAACTCTTTCAACGAGGGAAAAGGTGAGTCCAGGATACCATCGGCTAACTCTCCAGGTAGCTCCAATATCTCCAATGAGTCCCGGTTTGCATCGAGCAAAAGCCGCAGATTATGTGTCTCGACGGCTAGCTGCTCTGCGCTTCTCTTCCCGTACTTTGGCGTACAAATAGCTTCGAGGTCCCAAGAAAAGGGAGCACGATAGACAAAACGCCGGAGATTGTTGTGGCGCAAGGTGAGTGAAGGGAAGGTCTTGTCCTCGGCAAACCACGGAGATTCTAGTTCCAGTGATTCCAACGCCGGCAGTAGAAATATAGCTTCGATCAATGTGCGCCATGGACCCATCAAGAGCTCTTTGTTTGGATAATTGGAGTCTTCAAACATTATTTGTACCGTGTGGATGGCGCATAACGAAGGTGCCGCCATATTTACCATCTCAGATATGAATTCCATATGATCTGCAAGGTGATGCGACTGGAGGGGGATGGATCCAGGCCCAGATGGAGTTGAAGGCAGCTGAACTATGACAAACTCAAGTTCCCTGAATACGCTCGCTATCAAAGTTCCTAGAATATTAGGAGAGTATCGTACCGAATATAACGCCCCAAAGATGGTGGAGGAAATGGCTTAATACGCCAACATGGGTTGAACCATTTCCACGAAATCTTCTTGAATGCGACGGAGAAACATAAATGACGAAGATGACGAGAAACACCGGCCAATGATGCAATATCGAGGGGAAGTCGGTGGAGTGAAGGGAAAGGCGATATATATTCAATTATCAACAACAAAACGTCGTCATCCAAGCTGTCTAGTACGATGTTGCGCATGGTCGCGGTGAGGTGGACGAGTGCGGACTTTCAAAACTTGGAACTCGAGGTGGAAGGCCCAACGCCGGGCCGACTATTCCGGACGTATCATCTCAGTAGCATGGTGTTAGCTTCCTCGTTTGCATACCGTGTAGTAGAACAGTATTCACTACGTATGCTTACCAAATGGTAATGGTTGAAATGTCGTAATGCTATGGAACGTTTCTCCATATGGTTCTTTAGGTTTCAGAACCTCGTCTTACTTGAAGATCCAATATGCTGTACTTCGACTGCAGTCACTGCCCAGAACTTCACGCAAGACCCAAAGGAGGAGGGTGTTTGTTACGCCGATGAGCCCGAATTTTGTATGTCACTTTCTCTCTTACTAAGTTGAACCTCTTTAATTCACTAACAGATCTTTCTCTGATTCAAGGTCCTTTCGACGTTACAATAAAGCAGGGCGATACTCATCACTTGATTGGCCATGATGAATTCAAATCGGCGTTGCTGACAGGACTCTCATACCGCAATGGTCCCGAAGAATGGACGATATTCCTGGAATGTCACCATTTGAGTGTATAAAAGCAGTTGCTATGGTGTGTACATGTTACGATCTGATGTTTAGGCAATATGTTGATGTCGCACTGGGATCAAGTCAAGCTAACAATCATCTGGTAGGTTTTTCCCCGTTGAACGCCATAAGCTCACCTCATGTTTCCTATTAGAATGTCATGGAATCTTCAGCTTGGTGTGCCATAATCTCGGTTAGTGACAGCATTTACATCTGTTACTTTCAGTATGATCAAATACATGTTTAGCGTCCTATCTTTGCTAGCCAATACGAAAGAATACGAGTAAGTCAGTTACATCCTGTCATACATCACAACTTTCTTAAGTGATTGAAGCTGAAGTTACTTGCTAGAAAATAATCGTGTCAGTGCTCATCATATCCAAAATCAAAGTACGAGGCCCCACCTGCAATGCCAGGATTGGCCTCTGCCATTTCCTGCATAGCTTTAATAAAAATGATAGTTGTACCATCACCATGCTTCAGTTTAACTAGATGATAAGAGCCACAAAAAAAGGAAAGAGACCGCGTCCGTCGAGATAGAAAATTCGATATGGCTATCAATAAAATCTCAGAACAATACTACATATCATGAGGCATTGCCGGTATACGCACCCAGTGTAAGATCCGGTATCGTCAGTCGTGAAGCGAATGGCTGGTAAATCGTTTCCGGCTACGGGAGTCATATCTCTATAACGACGAGTGTGCTTATAAGTGAGGCGAACCGGATCGTTGAAATTGTAAGTAATTGCTGTCTGCGCTTTCCATGATATCAAGATTCAAGATTATACTGTAAAACATATTGAGTCGAAAATAACCCTAGATAAATTTCCGGGAGAAGCCTATGTACATCTTGCCGGAGCTAGAAGGGATGCCAGAAGAATATAACATCAATCCGTATCAAATGAGAAGAAAATGTGAGATGAACGCTCTGGTCCATCTATCGCAGTGACTGTCCGAGTACTGTCTGCGCTTGTCTACCAAATTGAAGACTGATGTCAATGGTCTTGTTCAGAGTTAGAACAATTGGTAATGAACGTAGCTTACAGTTAGAGAAAGCTCGCAGAACGATATAATCACTCCCGAACCCACTGTAGTATCGGTTCAAGGTAGATCGATGTAAAACTTACTGTGACCGTAAAGTCGCATAGACTTCCAAAAGCATCCGATTCCCGGAATGCTGACTGATGCCGCACGTGCCCACCGATCCACGGCCATCCACCGGGACCCAACTCTCCGAGTGACATATCCTACTTACAATGACGAATGCGAAGAAACATCTCTGTAAATAATGTTCCTTTAGTCAACGGGGCCGTTGATGAGTACACTGTCGTCGATACCTCATCGCAAACAAAAAAACACTTAGTCAACGGGGCCGTCGAAGCCACTTCCTCTCTGCTTAAATGGGTCTGCTCTTTACTGCTGCATCGTACACTACTGGTGGATCATGAATCTTCTAAGGGCATTCGGAACAGCAGTTGCTATATGTGGTGCTCTGATCTACTTTGAACGCCTCTTCCGACGTAGCCAACTCTCGAAGCAGACGTGCGTCCTGGACATCGATTCCCTGGGGACCAGGCGTTCTCGCGAAAAAATCAAGGGGACAGCTGTTATCTGTGGTGGAAGGTAATCATATCTCCGAGCTCCGGAATCTATCGTCTGAATGGCTTTTCCAGCATTGGCGGTCTCATCGCAGCTCGAGTATGCCATGACCACTTTGACGACGTTCTCATCATTGAGCCGGAGGCATGGTTGAATTCTCCGGACGCAATGCGGGTGGATCCGTGGAACCAAGAAAGTAAGCGTTCGCGAGTGATGCAGTACCACTCGTTGCATCGTATGTCGTTTCTCCTTATATGCCGTCTCCTTGAAATATGATTAACTTGAATGTGATTCAGTGCTTCTGGCTATCGGATACAAGGCCATGGCCATGCTCTTCCCCAATATAGAAGCGCAAAGTAAATCGTGCGGCCTTAGGTCAGATTGGATACCATCTTAGTTATATTTTTTGACGGGTATTGACAGGACAGGCGCCAACGACACGCAGTTCCATACCTCGGGACAGAAAACTTGTTTGCCATATGCGGAATACGGTGGTACCCTGCCCAAGACAATCCACGCTGGTCGTGCTGGCATAGAAACATTTACACGCCGCCTAGTTCTCGGCGGGGATTACAAGAACATTCGCCAAATCATCGGGACGGTCACAGGTGTCTCGCGAAGCGCTCATAATCCTGAATTCATCGACGAGGTTACAGTCCGTACTTCGGAAGGTACCCAAAGCATTCCGGCTACTATTGTCCTCGGTGCGACTCCGCTGCTTCCGTATATTGTCACGAGCATATGTCCTGATTAGACTTTTTGCATCCTCAGATTGTACAGGACCCGCAGCTGCGGGCCTGAAATGGCTCCGGCGGGAAGGATACGGGTTCGCCGACAGATACGGCCGGAACCAGCTGCCTCTCGATGAGTTGAAGATTGCCTACGATCAAAAACTTCATTACTCTACACTTCAATTCCATGTCCCGCCCGAGCTTGGGAGGAAGCTTCCTGGCCTCCCTTACCCGTACGACGAATGCGGGGTGATCTACAGCAACGCGCCGGATCCGAAGAAGGAGAACCGGTGTTTATATTCTCAACATCTAGACGGAAATTTCGGTGAGCTTTATTTTCTTGAGGTAAGCGAACAGAGCTAACCTTATACCTATCTAGTGCAGATTTGTTTCACCGCCATGGGTGAATGCGATCTTCCGAAGACGCTTGAGGAAGCGAAAGAATGTGCTCGATCTTTGGTCGCTGAGAAGCCTATTCCAGAGACATTTTTCAAGATGCTCGACATGCTCGACGAGGTGAAAGACACCATGACTTGTAGTCAAATTCGCTATCGTAAGTGCATATCCTTCTATAACTCAAAAAGTCTGCTGAAAATAAGACTAGCCGGCTCGAGCTACATTAGATACGAAAGTGCTGTCAACTTGCCTGCAAATTGGGTGGCACTTGGCGACAGCGTTATGCGGGTAAACCCTATCTATGGGTAGGTTTGTTTTCGTTGGGTTCGTTGCAGAAGATACTGACAGTGTACACAGGCAAGGGTGCTCGAAGGCCATTTTCGGTGCGAATTTGCCTCGATAAGTTATTGAAAAACTTGACGGTGATACCGAAGGGGTTCTCGAAGAAGTACTTCAGTATCCATTCGGAGAAGATCAAGCCAATTTGGTGAGTCCTTGTCATGTTCGTTTAGAGCCCTAGTTTGAAGCGATCAATGTTCAGGGTGTCACTGAAAGCTAGTGGTACGTACCTCACACCCAGGACAATTGACGACGTAACTGAATTATATTCATATAGATTATGCATTCTCGGAGACAGTCCCACTTTCAGGGGAGACATTATCTAAGGGCTCGTGGCTTCGATGGTACTTGACAAAACTGACAGTTTTGTCTTTTAATGTAAGTTTCCGACCATCGTCGACCTGGTTACTCTTTTATCACTCACAACATTCTGTTCGATAGGACGAACAGGCTGGTTCAGCGCTGTGGCGCATCAGGTCGCTCCTCGCACCGCCTGCTGACGCTTTCCAGTTGGGGCTTATACTGAAGGTATGCTGGAGCCTCATCAAAGGCTAAGCGTAAGGAATGTGTAAGTCTCGAGGGCACTGAGAATATGTATCCTACGCTCAGCCGAATTTGGAATCGCTTTTCTTGAAAGACGTGATCGTCTCTTTATACCATCCCTTTATTTAAAATCCTTGTCATAATGCTGCCCAGAGCATACATTTAGAACAACAGCTTAACTAAATACTACAGTCCAGAAATAAAAATGTGTTCGAATGAATGAGTAGTATATTAATACGAAGGAACGGTATATTCGGTATCATTCTTTGTCACTTCTGGAGAGAGACCGTAGTAGGTCGGGCAAAGATCATACCAACTCGCTAGAAATACAGGCATCAGCATTCGTCGTATCCTAAATCAAAACATGATGCCCCACCTGGAATGTTAGGATTCGCCTCGGCCACTTCCGGGATGGCTTCAGCAAACACGATAGCCATACCACTATGATTTAGTTTTAGATGATAAGAGCAAAATAGGAAACGGTACGTGCCCGTCAAGATGGAATTCAATATGGCTATTATCAATACTGTCTCAGAACATGACGCGTACAATGAAGAGCTGAATAGGCGCACCAGTGCAAGAACCAAGGTCCAGGATTGTCAGTCCTAAACCTAATGGTTGTTAAGTTGTTTTCGGCAACGGGGGTGGTATCTCTGCGGGCCTGGGATTTGGAGATCAGCATACACATAAAGCAGAGTGTGCTTATAACTTAGCGGACCGGATCGTTGAAATTGTAGGTATCGCTGTCTGCGCTTTTCACGACATCGAAACTATGCTGTAAACGCATTCAGTCGGAAACAACCCTATTAACTTTCTGAGAGACCTACACCATGGAGATGGAATGGATGCTGGGAAAATGCAATTTCAATACCATCATAATTGAATGAAAAGTTGTAAGATGAACGTACAGGTCCATCTATCGCTTGTCCACCGAAAAGATTGACCTCAATAGTCTTGTTCAGAGGCAATCCGTATACAGATCCTGAGGGCAACAAATCTTGTGCTCGCTGAGCACCGCTTAAGATCTGAAGGAGTACGGGAACGGTAGGCGGTACAAATTGGACGCCATTCATCAGGAAGACGTTAGTAGCAGTGTCAAACCCGAGAGTGATATTGAGTACAAGATCTGCCCCACCAGGAAACGGTTCTCCCGGAGCTCCAGGAGATTCTAGTGGATGCAAATCCACCTCACGAGGGGAAACAATGTGATGCTGTATCGAAGTCGTCGGTTCCGACTCATCGGCACCTTGGTATCTTAACACCGCAGAGTTAATCCCGTTCTCGAATCCAACATTGCCAACATTAGGATTAGCCCGAATCCAGTAATTATCAACCGGCTGATTGGTCTCTAAGATGATTGAGAATCTCTGAGCAGCGAATATCGACAGCGAGTTGGCAATGATTGGTTTGAGGTTGATGCCGTCCGTTTCGATGATGGTGAAATTGTGACCGTCAATGGAGAATTGAAAGGCGGCACCGCAAGACACAGAAATCAATCGTAGCCGATAGCGTTTGTTTGGAGCGACGGTCATAACGAAGAGGGGAGCTGTTGGCTGTGAATAGGATATCCCTTGAATTAAGTCTTAGAGAGATGGGTAATTGGCTTACATCGTTGAAGAATCGACCCATCCCGTTAATAATAGTAGAATCGGGATCAGGCGTCACTGTGTTGGCGATTAACGCTGGTGTTGGAGAATGATACCTAGAAGGTGTCTCATCAAAAAAGTGCTAGACTCAGTCCTCGTTCCACCTTTACCAATCTGAGAGTACAAGGATAGTGCTTTCTGTAAAGTAAATCAGTATAGCTCTAATCGATCCAGAACACGTATACTGACCATCATCAACATCGTACAAAGCCCGGTGAGGGTCATTCTGACCATCTTCTCCATCATAAACGATGAAAGGTCCCGCTTCGCCATCACAATATTGGACTGAAAGGTGTGAATGGTACCAAAATGTTCCAGCCTGGTCCGGAACGCGGAAATCATACAGGAACGAGTGGTTTTGCGCGATTGGGCACTGAGTAACAGAAGTGGAACCGTCTTCAAAGTTGGTTCCATGTTGGTGGATACCATGCCAGTGCTGCAGAGTGTGAGAGACCAGAAGATGAGAACAGAGCAGTACTTACAATGCTCGTATCGAGAGCCATGGTGTGGTCCGTCAACTCATCGAGGACATTGATCTGAAAACGGTCTCCCTGACGCCATCTTCAGAACACGATCCCGTCATGCATATAATCTAACTTGCCTTGACGCCACTTATCACAGGTCCCGGCAACGTACCACCTGCAAGAACCGTCCTACCAACTGAGTGAGCGCACAAAATCCCGTACAGGAATCATGCACATACGAACGAAGGAACCCATCTGGAGCAAGCTTTTTGTTGACAATAGGCAGATCTCCCGAGGAGCCGAGTACTTTGAGCGATTTCGCCGACTCAAATAGACAGATGAGAGCTAGCAGAAATCCAAGCATGATCAATGAATCCGTTAAACAGGAAAGAAAGGACGATGGAGGGTGAGGCCAAAACAACTCACCCTGCAAGCTCTTTATAGTGAATGTACGTCAATAATAGTAGCATTGGTATCATATTGGGCGAACACATCTGAACTCCTTTACCGTAACTCTCTGCGACTTATGCGGACGAGGAATGTGCGAACGTTCTTCAAGAGCGGGAATCGCGCCTAATATATCTATGCCTGTGAACGAAAGGAACAACAATGTATAAGCAAACGTAGCTGTAAGGTAATGAAAAAGATGTAGTGATCGTGATACGCTGCGCGGTTACCCTTTCTAGAGAGACATAAATGTTGATTAGTCCATCTAGAACACTGCGGTCGTGATGCTCACCCACACTTAAGTGAAAGGGGATGATGACAAGGAAAATCAGCTCAAAGACAGGACGGCTGCTGTGCCTCAATACGAATACTCACTTGATACTACATAGGGCGTACCTGAGGATCACTCACGACTGAATTAAGAATGATGCTGTCTAGTGGGTCCCATTCATATCCCCGAGACTATAGGAGGCAGAAAGAATACATGCCAAGCCTGGTACATTGAAAGATCGCGGGGAAGTAGGACCATCCTGTGAACGTAGGACTGTATTACTGAGCAATTTCCAGTTATGAAGACAAAAGGCTTTCACCTGTATCCTTTGTAACCGACACACATATACGTACGGCGGTCAACCTTCTACCGTTCATTTCGAATATTTGAGTGGGGCGCGAAGTAGGGTACCTTCACGCAGTAATGATGTGCCCCCAGAATTTGTCACTCCAGAAGAAACGGGTGAGTAGGGGGCCATCGACAGTGACCCCTTCTACGGCCGATGATGTTACACAGACAGAGCGTTTGTCGATGAAATTTTGAGCTTAATGTTTCAAAATGAAAAGAAGAAACAGTGATCGGAAAGGATTAGTAGCTATAAGCGTTAGATATTGCATACTGGATAGTACCCATAACAGCAAGATAGGCTTTTCAGTAACCTCTAATGAGCCATTTTGATTCAGAGTGTCACTGGGGAGCGGAAATAAACCTGCCTGATAGTCGCATGCGTTGCCTATTCAAGTCGTTCAAGCCATACGGTTGTAACAATGGCCCCACTCTGGTTTCTCGAGGATTGGTGATGCCTTCCGTAGTGTTAACGGCAGGCTGCTGGACGAACCAATGAGAGGCAGAGGATGACATGCCTCCTCCCTGATAGGTAGCCTTGTGGCCGTGATCTCTTACGTACGGCATATTTCCCTCATGTCTACATTGGGCCACTCAAAGAACATCCTGAAAAAGAATGACTCCGACTCTTGATATTTAGTAATCACAAGGACTGAGGCGGAAACGGCAGACAAATTGTGGACTGCAAGGGAAAAGGGCTGTTTGTTACCCTTTCTTCGTTCGGTGCGATGGTAAAACATCAGAGGTAGACAATGCGAAGACGCCCGATGACAAGAGTGAGTAGGCTGCTCGAGGAAGACATTGGGTAAATTAATTCGGAGTCTGTGCTGCTGTTAAGAAGGTCCATCGACAGTGCCTAGGCCATTTTGTGCAAGAATTGGCATGTGGCTGGGTGTCTATTGAGGTCTCAGAGATGGAATAGGACGCGTATAATCACTGGTAGTACTGTCAGAGTACAGACTAAGGAGACGCGATACATGCACTTGCCAGTAAAACATAACCTTACCAAGTCCATCCTTCGAAACAGCATGTCAAGGTCCAAATTGATTGAAAAGTCGGGGCGCATTTGACTGGAATGCAGAAGTGCTACTTCCTTCCGCCATGTCACGCTCTGCCTGGGTATCAAAGGTCTCTTAGGACTGACATGGATATGTTGAAATGACTACGATTGTCAGCATACCTTTTACATTGACGAAGAAAAATACCAAATCCTCCATCATCGTTGGGTTGAAACAAATTCAGAGACCATACCCTCGACTTCGTCCTCCTCTGTACCAGCACCGTCACCTCTTTGACACTATGCGATACATGAGCAAAGACCAAGGAGCAATAAAGCTAAGACGTACATGGTACATAGCAGTCCAATATCCGGCCCAGTACATTGCATTGGCCGCCCTCGTAAATGCCTCGTCCTGAGTGACCGTCTCTGCTGATGATTCATGAAGAGTGTACGACGCCCCAGTAGCAAAATCGTCCCCAGTCTCTAGGGAGGCATCATGGGAGGGAACAAAAGTGTCGAAATTGATGGGTTTTGAGTCACCGTCGTCGTCGTCGTCGTCGTCGTCGTCTGCCTCATCGTCGTCTTCTTCCTGGGACGAAGAATCTTCCGTATCATTCTCTTTGACTTTTGAGTCATCAAATGGAACATTGTACCATCTAAAATATCATGATTGACGTGACTTTATAGGTGTAGATGATATGCGTACAACGGTGATTTTTTCGTAGGATTTGTCTTCAAAGAGGTATCGCCTCCGTGATAGGCCTACACGCGACTGAGAAAACGTAATTATGAAATTGAAAGGCCGTACAGTATACTCTTCCTGGAGAGCTTCCCAGGCATCGATGAGCACAGAATCATTCCAAATTTCTGCATGGGTGAGCTCCCTGCTATGCTCGAACGCGATTGCAGGATTTCCGTCCGTCTTCAGTTTTTTTGGCGGTGAAGGTGAATCGTTGTTCAAGGATGGACGAGGATCTGGTACGATATCATCGTAGGATACTACTGGTCTCATGTCTCATGGGAGAACGAGTCGGAGACAGATGTTGTAGCCATGAAAGGAAATAAATAGCCGGCGGCAGACTTAGTTGATTGCCGACGCGAACTGCAAAAGATTCTTTGCGCTTTTCCACGACGAACAATTGGAAGGCAGTGAAATGTCTGCTACCCAACTCTTGGTTGTCCATTTGCCGCATCGCTTTCTTGCCCCCATTGGACGATACTGCTTCCCTTGACGACTTCGCAAGTAATAGACGACCGCAGAGGCAGATTTGCTCATATTCATGAATGAATACTGTCTAGGGTTAGGACTCGATCTATTGGCCCTCAAACTGGCATTTACAACTGTTCTAGAGGCGAGTGAAAGAGGAACTCTGCATGTGGTTCACTGTTCGTCCGATAGCATCGCAGCTTTCGAACAGGCGTCTACGCTGCACTTATTACTTATTTGCCTCTCTACAGGGCGATACCTCTGAAACTTTCTGGGATTAGGAAGAATAAGATACCTCCGCAGATTCCTGCAATTTTCGTAATCGACAGTAAGATATCGTCTAGTTAACATTAAATTTACTTGGCGATATATAATCGGGGTCGTGGGGAGCAGATTATATGCGATCTCTGGACTGGCTACCTTGCAATTTCAATCTCTAATCCATCCTTATGGGTAGAAAAACGATGGTATTTACACCTTATTCCGACGAAGTCTTCCTATAATTCTCGGGATTTTCCTTACTCTGGTCTGCTCCTGGAGAAATAATCCTGCATTTTGTTGGTTGGAGTATTTGGTTATCAAACTCAGGCTAGCCTCATGATCAGGAACTCAGCGCTCGTGCCCGCTATTCTGAGTCTGCATACCAATCCTAAAAGGGTAATGACCTTCAGATGACGTCGTGGGTATAAAGGTCACTCAGGAGGAAATCCACCTCTTGTTCCTCAACCACCACCATCCACCTCGCATACTCACCAATCTTACAATATGGCTCCCAAGGTTGCTATCGTCATCTACACCATGTACGGCCACATCGCCAAAAGTACGTACGCGACGCGCTGCATACCCTCTCATCCATTAAATGTACTTTCACAGTGGCCGAGGCCGTCAAGGCGGGCATCAAGAACGGTGGTGGCGACGCTACTATCTATCAGTGCGCCAAATTTGATTCATTATCTCTGTCAAAGCGTTCATGTCTCACCTTTCAGGATACCCGAAACCCTTTCCGTTGAGATTCTCGGCAAGCTCCATGCACCAGCCAAGCCAGACTATCCTGTTATCACTCCAGACATGCTTCCCAACTTTGATGCATTTGTCTTCGGTATACCGACCCGTTACGGAAACTTCCCGGGTCAATGGAAAGTGCGTTTACCTTTATTCTGTCTTCGTACAGTGATATCTCACGCGTTCCCAGGCCTTTTGGGACGCCACCGGTAGTCTCTGGGTAAAAGGGTCGCTTTCCGGGAAGTATGCGGGTGTATTTATCTCTACAGGTGGCTTGGGAGGAGGCCAAGAGTCCACTGCCATTGCTGCCATGTCCACACTCGCTCACCACGGCATCCTTTTCGTTCCTTTTGGGTACGCCCATGCATTCCCGCTGCTCACCAACCTCGACGAGGTGCATGGAGGTAATACCTACTGGTATCTGATCTCGCTTAGCGAACGCTGAATCACTTTACAGGTTCTCCGTGGGGTGCCGGAACTTTTGCCGCCTCTGATGGTTCTCGACAGCCCACTGCCCTTGAGCTTCAAATCGCTACAACTCAAGGCAAGACGTTCTATGAAACTGTTAAGAAAGCTTTTTAGCCAATAGAAAGCCAAGAAAAAGACGTTCTAAGTTGTAAACAATTGTATTTGTACTAAGTACTCGCTGCCAAAGTAAAAGATGTATATGACTGCAAATGTTTAAGACAAGTTCAAATCTCATTAGACAAGGCCAGACTTATTATAGTCCTAGAGACTTTACGACCTAGTCCATGTAAGAGGAAAGGGGAATAAGGAAATTTCAAAACAGCTGCTGGGCTTGTTCTTGTAGCGTGGGAAGTCTGCTGAAGTCTGTCCTTGTCCCTTCGTTTGCTTTGTCATCACCCTTTGCCTCCCAAGCATTTGATATAAATATATCTAACTCAATAATGATTGTCAATATTCTACATGATGTATGGGGTTCGAAACGCTAGATAAATGCGACTGGGACCATCTCTGGCCCGAGAAATAAGACACGACATAGCACAAGCCCAGATCAATCCCAGGAAGGTGAAGCCTGATACGAGTGACTACGGCCAGCGCCATTCTGAGTATTGTGCGCCGGAGACGAAGGCGACCATGAAGGCGACGTTGGACTATAAGCGGGTGACGCGGGTGCTGGTTGAGGACCATTAGTCAGAATATGTACAGCAGACATAGAGGTAGAGACTCACAGTATGCAGGGGCTAAAGTGCGATTAGTATCAAGGTTAGTAAAACGTTTCGCAACGAGAAAGGTGATAGGCATCAAACTTACAGGCAGGAGAATAGGTGGGCGATGTTGGTGCTATTACAATAATCAGCGTCAGGTCACAACAAGAGAGAACAAAAACATACAGTATTTTGGCGAGGATGGCGAAGCCATAGGAGATGTCGGCGAGTACTTCGGCGACGACGGGGACAGTTGCGCAGGAGCTGGAATATGATATGAGTTCGAGGCGCATCTATGACAGTTGAAAGGTACTCACAAGCTGAAAGGGTGAAAAAAGAAGGCAAGACAAGATTAGTACCACAGGTGCCGCGTTCATAAAAGATAGCTTACTTGGCGAATCTACATAAGAGTAATAGTCAATGCCGACAAGACATACAGAACTTGATTACACTTACAGCGTGGTGACGCAGGACTGAACGAAGGACTTGTCGGGGAGTATCGCGGAGACGTCGGACTGAATGAGGGAGATGTCGGACTGTACCGTGGGGAGGTCGGTGAGAACGAAGGGGAGGTAGGCGAGTAACGAGGACTCGTTGGCGAATATCCAGGTGATGTCGCAAATCCAGGCGAAGTAGGCGAGTATGTAGGCGACGTGGGCCCGCGCGGATTGAAAGGAGAGGGTGCATATGGCGAGAAGGGCGACGTTGACGCACCGAAGGGTGATTGAGGAACAAATCCAGGGGAGGTGGGCGAATAACCAGGCGAACTGGGACTATAACCACCGGCAGGGGACATGCCACCTGCACCAACAGGGCTCTGGCCAAATGCCAACCATTGGAAGCTCGCGGCATCCTCCCCACCACCATTAACAGCCAAAGGCGAGAACGCAGCTTGATCAGCCTTGAACACACCATCTTGCCACATGGGCGAGTTCGAGTCGTAGGGTGTCATAGCGACCTGCCCAGGCGTCATTCCACCATCAACATGCGCTGCGAGCATAGACTGTACAGGCAGACGATGGTCAACGATAGCATCCTTCAGCATATCGATGTCCAGCGCGACATCAAATGCTCCAGTACCCATCGGTGCCATCTGACCGAACATGACATTCTCTGCAATGCCATGACAATCATCCTTCTCGCCAACAGCTGCAGCCTCCATCAGGATCTCAACGGTCTCCTCGAATGAACACCTCATCAAAGCACCAGTGTCTGTGCGATTAATACCGTGACGAGTAATGGCCATCAGCGAACCACGATGCGTCATCAGGTCGCAAAGAAGGGCGAGATGGCGGTAATTGACGTATGAACCATCGAACTCGATGACACCACGCATTTCTTTCAGGATCGCTGCACGAGCCGCCTCTATGCCAAGAACATTGAAGATCTCGACGCAGCTATTCGAATACGTCCGCGTGAAGTCGACACCATCGATGCACATAACGGTCTTTAGGTTGACACCATCCGTCTCCAGAATCCACTCTTTGTCTTTCATCACAACCAGACTACCATCATCCGTCTCTTCGACTGAATCGTGACGCGACAGGAAGACTCGATTGATCCCCTGGACACCCCGCAAGCTCACGGAGTTCAGCATTGTGTTCTCCAGCTGTCGAAGGAACATGTCTTCTTCAACCGTAGACATGCCATCCTCGTCCTTGTCCCCATCACCAATCACACGGCAACGAATGATGAGCTTCTCGGAATTGTCTTCGCTCCATATCACGAAAAGATCCGTCTTGAAACTTTCTTTTATGCGGCCGGCAACATAGGGCATGAGCAAATTACGATCAATCATCTTAGCACGGTCGAGCTCGAGTCGAAGCAGCCAAGGAGACTGCGTATGAAGTTTAGATTCAACATCTTCATCGGGAATGGCGAAGAAAGATTCAACGAAAACGGAGTCCTCCTCGATAATGGTGGAACTGGGATCTGGATCGTACCAAATCTCGACAGCGGCTGTAATCGTTCGCAAGGAGGTATAGGTAAGTTGTTGCTGAACCTTCTTCGTCTCATGCTGATCGGCAGCGATATGAGGTTCCAGGAAAACGGTGAGGGATGGTGTTTTGATGTTAGTGGCGACGTTGATGATCTCCTTCAGCCGCGGTACACCAAGCGTGACGTTCTTGCTGGATACACCAGCATAGTGGAAAGTGTTGAGCGTCATCTGGGTGGCTGGCTCTCCAATGGACTGTGCAGCTAGGGTACCGCACATTTCGCCAGGGTTAGCCACGGACTGATTGAACTTGGCCTCCACCTCTCCCAACGCCCATTCAAATGCTTCGCGATTGAGATGGAACTTTTCGAGCACTCGCCGAGACGCAAAAGTGGCCCGGAGATGCATACTGAAGCGCATTAGTGCATTATTTTGTGCCTCTATACTGAGCTCGTCGTCTCCACGCACAACAATAAGCCGGCGGATCAGTTCCTTCAGGGAGTCTATGATATAAGCAGGTTCGAGGTCACTGGGTTTCCGACGATCGATATGGAAAATTTGGCTGGCGTTTTGAACGATGCGCTGGAGGTTGACAGGAAGGTACTGCGGTATCGATGGATCCTGGCGAGGGAAAATAAACTTTCGAAGCATACGCCGGTCTTCGACGAGCTGCCCATACTCCTCATCCAATTTAGCTTGCAGTTCTAGAGAACTGTCGTCCAACCCGACCTGCAGCGCACCAGGCAAGAAGCCACCCGTTGGATCTGTTACATCTACACGATAGTTGTGCTCAAACTCCCGATTGTTGAGACCAAACGTATCGATGCTCTGCTTTTCAATAAATGCACCATCCATTCCATCCTCGCCATAGACGAACTGAATTAGATCTCCAAGGGAGTTCCGAACAGTTCCATCGTAGCAAACTTGGACGTCTTCAAGGGCCTTGACCAACCGACGCTGGATGTAACCGGTCTCGGCCGTCTTGACGGCCGTATCGATCAAACCCTCTCGACCAGCCATAGCGTGGAAGAAGAACTCCTGGGGAGTCAGACCGCGCAAATATGAGTTTTCCACGAAACCTCGTGCCTCGGGACTGAAATCATCCTTAGTGAAATGAGGCAGCGTGCGATGACGGAATCCGAATGGGATACGGCGACCTTCCACACTCTGTTGCCCCACACAAACAGACATCTGTGAGATGTTGATGAACGAACCCTTTGATCCGGCAACTACCATCTGTTTGACATTGTTGTCCTCCTTCAAGTTCTTCTGGGCGTATTGACCAGACGTGTCACGAGCAAGATTTAGTTCCCGTTCCACCATGCTCTCGAATGACTCTCGGATGGTCATACCCGGAGAGGGCTTCAGACGATCGTGCGTGGCATCTTCGATGATCTCGGACACACGAGCTTTGCGGTCGGCTATAGTCTGTGTGATGTACGACATTGTCTTCATATCAGCAATAGTATCACCGATACCGATGCTGAAACCGTTGTGGAAGAGCCAGAAGTTGACGACCATCTGCAGCCCTGAGAATAGTTGACGAGTCGCTTCAGGGCCCTTTTCGCGAAAAACGACGTGGACAAGGCCACCTTGGGAGGCGCCGACAGTCTTCTTCTCGACAATGCCAAAGATGATCTCTCCATTCTCAATTAGCATGCCGTCGTCAAACACGGGGTTGGAGGACTTGGGATCCGGTGATCTGTGGATATTGATACCGCGAGGAATCGCCATGCTGAGAATCTGTTTTCCGGTCCAAAGTGGCTTAGGTTTGATGATAGCTGGTGTGGGTACGGTCCCATCCCACTCGGGAACCCAAAGGAGGATGTTCTGAACCTGGGTCCAATCCAAGAAGGTATCACGCAGAGTGAACTTCCGAATACCGCAAAGGGTGTCCTGGACAATACCCATGACAGGTTTATTAGCTTGAGGTGAGATGATCTTAATAAGAACGTGAGCTAGATGATGAAACAGTAGCCCTTGTTTTGACACACCTGCCGGATAACGGACGCAATCTGGCTTAGTTCCGCTCGCGTCTCCTCACTTTGAGGAATGCTGTAATTAAATGCCTTAGTATATATACATCTAAGCGCAGCGATGGTGCTTACTGCATGTTCATTTCATCACCGTCGAAGTCTGCATTGTACGGAGGGGTACTGTATTACTCGAGAATTAGATCATTCATTGGCGATCTGCACCACAACTTACACCGAGAGGTTAAGACGAAAAGCTGGAAATGAATCGATAAGTTGTGTGTAACGCAGACAAGACGAAGGAACCTACTGGAATAAGGCATTAATCTCACCCTATGACTCATCATACTCATTTTGTGAAGACTAGGCTGACGGTTAAACAGCACATAGCTATCATGACGTAGTTAGAAAGGGTTGAGGCTGTAACAAGACTGTAACTCACTCTCCATCCTTGAGGTGCCTTTCCACGACCCAGCCATATTGCAGGAAACCATCCGCTCGCTTGTTGTACCGCAGGTCTATACGTTCACCGGTGTCTCGGACCACATATCTCGCCCCAGGGTAATTCCGCGGTCCATTACGAACCAGTTCCTGCAGGTAAGCAATATTGTACGGAGTTACTACAAATTCATGAGCGACAGGTATGTGATAGCATTATTGAGAAGACATACCTCGTTCAGGGAAAGTCAGGTTCATCGCGATGGTCTTTGGAACCCCAACTTCGTCAAGCTCGAGATTCGGATCACCAGTAATCACAGTACGTGCAGAAAAATCAACACGCTTGCCCATCAGATTACCACGAAGCCGTCCTTCTTTACCTTTTAGCCGGGCACGGATGGCCTTAACAGGACGACCTGACTTCTGCAAACTTTGTGGGACACCTGCGATGTCGTTGTCCATATAGGTTGCGACATGATACTATACAAGCAGATAAGGTTGTGAACACAACGCGGAAAACCCGATACGAACCTGAAGCAGCATCTCGAACTCATTTGTTACGTGAGCAGGAGCGCCCTCCTGTTCACATCGTCGCACATTCGCAGAAGCTTTGATGATTTCACCAAGTTTGAATGTTAAATCATCCTCGCTACGCATCGAGCCGCCATCGACACTGATACTTGGTCGCACAGGCGGCGGCGGGACAGGAAGAACAGTGAGAATCATCCATTCTGGTCTAGCATATTCATCCGATAACCCGATAAGATGTAGATCTGAATCGGACATCTTTTTGAATGTCGTGTAGACGTCAGAAGGCGAGAACACCCGCTTGTCGGGCTGAATGGATTTGATTTCCTAGGATATGTCGTCAGTGTCATGCATTTATCTGTACGAGTTGTACGTACATCGTCGTCATCTTTGGGCTTTTTATATTGCACAAACAGTTTGAGACCTTCCTTTCTGACCAGCGGTTGAACGTGACCACATCCACCGTGACCCTTTTTAGGTTCTTCATTCTCCATATCAGCTCCTTCATCCTTCGGATCATCGGGTTCGCAAGTCATTTTCGTTTTACAATGCGCCCAGACTACCGCCATACGTTTCTTGGGGTCCCGGATGTGTCGAATCTTGTCCGCAAACGCTGGGTCAGACTTACATAGCGTTATGTGCGACAATTGACGAAAAGGTTTACAGGAAGATATGCAAATCAAAACGTCAGCATGTGCCTATATCGGACAAAAGGGTTGTCTGGAACGAAGTATATGACAAGGGGGCAGAATGTATCGAGTCACAAGTGCAGGCTAAACACACATCACTCATACTGCGTTACAGCTGAGAGAGGAGAAGCCAATCCAACCAACGCAACCACGCGTTATTCGCACTGCTCGTTCAGCCCCCCATTTCACCACGCAGCATCATGTCCACCCAACACCGGCTGCATGCAGTAGAGAGCGCGGCGATCAAGCGACCGAAAACGCGCGCTCTCCGCAACACGGGTAGGTGAAGGTCTCGATTGTCAAGACGCTCACGAAGTGCGGGTTTGGGGTTCACCATGGTAAGGCGAGAGCCCCCAGAAAATTGGGTGGTGGGGTGCGAAACGAGTAGAGGAAAGGGGGCCACTCACGATATCGGCTTTCAGTTTCCCGCAGTTTATGCATATAGACTCCAGGATCTTCTTCACTTTTATGATAAAGCCTGAAAAAAGAAGTTTAATAGAATTTCGACAGGGGTACTTTTGCTACTCACCTGGATGAAATACAGGTCTCGCCAACTCGATATGCCCAAAATGCCCCGGACACTCCGACATCCCTTCACCACACGTCTGGCACTTGAAGTTCCGATCCACTGTACCCATACGTGGGTCCACCAGTCCACCAATTTTGGGCTTGTGAGTCACTTCATCGATGATATCGGGGTGTTCTATTTTCACAACAGAGTAGGCTTTCTAGAGACGCGGGTAGGTAAGTATCCGGAACTAGTAACCCACGGCAACCACGTACAATCTCCTCTGGCGAAAGGATACCAAACTGAACCTCCCTCACCCTGCGGACGGGAGCAGAAGAAAACGCGAACTGGTGACCAAGCATGATGGCAAGTCGGAGGCCGCAGAGCGATTGAAAAGGCAGGAAACGACGAGAAAATAGTCGAAAAAGACGAATTAGGATGTGCCGCGATGATTCCGAGAGATTTTAGGAAAGATGTGGGGGTTTGCAGCGCCCTTTTGACCGATGATGAACACGCCTTTGCCGCTGAAAAAGTAATAAAACGAGAGAAAAATGAGACAAAAGTGGTATCCACAAGCAGAGCGCGTAGAGTATGCCTAATCTCCCTACAAATGGAGAGAATTAGGCGTCCGTGAGGCGAGAGCTCGTCGGCAGAGACAGTGGCAGTGATGGTTGAAGGCCAACCAAACGATGACCAAGTTTGCGGCTCCGCTCCAATCCAACGGCGACTCATGTTTACGCCTATTTACCTCCGTCTGACTACACTTGGCGCAGTGACTCTCTTTCCGGTTCTATACCCTTCCCTCGCTTTCAGAACATGTCAGGCATTAGTGGTTGGCTGTGGGGAACGTCTCAACTCGACGATGCCGTAGGTGAGCATGCCCGTTTGCTCTGGTCGCCTTCCTTTGCTCAGTGCATCAGACAAGGCGACGTCAGAGCTACTGCCATCTGGGGCGGAAGACATTGCGCTCAATCTCGAGATATGTGACCAGATAAGGTCAAAATTGGTTCCAGCGAAGGACGCTATGCGCGCGCTGAAGCGGCGGCTGAACCATAAGAATCCCAATGTTCAGCTGTTAGCGCTTGGGGTGCGTAATTATCACTGTACGCGTGTTACTGACTGATGCCTCTGTAGTTGACCGATATTTGTATCAAGAACGGTGGCGACCATTTTCTAATTGAAGTAGCATCCAGAGAATTCATCGATAATCTTGTCTCAATACTCAAAATGCCAGCACTCAATCTCGAAGTGAAAACCACCATCTTAAGGCTTATTCAAAACTGGAGTGTAGCATTTGAAGGAAAGCCGTCGTTGTTATACGTTACTCAGGTGTATAAGACTTTGAACATGGAAGGTGCGTCAAGAGTTCTACAACCTGTGTCGCATGCTCACTGATGTCCTCAGGATTTACTTTCCCGCCCAAGGACCTTACCGTTACCAATTCAGCTATGGTCGACACCCAGACAGCTCCGGAATGGATTGATTCTGATGTCTGCCTGCGTTGTCGAGACCCGTTCACGTTCACAAATCGCAAACACCACTGTCGGAACTGTGGCCAAGTCTTCGACCAGAAATGTTCCTCCAAATCAATTCCCCTACCTCATTTCGGTATAGCCCAAGAAGTGCGCGTATGCGACAGCTGCTACTCTAAGATACACAAGAAAGCCGAGAAGGCGTGAGTCTGACTTTGTCTCATCCGACACATTCTTTGACGCGTGCCTCTAGGAACAAATCGCATCGGCATTCCGCGAGTCTTCATGGCAGTCGGCACCGCTCAGCACGAGATCTTGCAGATGCGGAACTGCAACGAGCTATTCAACTGTCCCTTCAAGAAACAGGGTTGAATGGTGCCTCTCGGTCAGGTTACGTTCCTTCTCCTACCTGGCAGTACTCTGAACCTCCGCTGGTCGACCGTACTACGCATCCCCGCCCGCCCGTTATCGATGAAGAAAATGATCCCGATCTGAAAGCTGCTATCGAAGCTAGCCTTCGTGAAGCAAACGCACTGAAACCCAGCGCCCCGATTGCAGTGGAAACGCCGCGTTCAGAAGCCCCTTCTTCTGAATATTCAGGCCCTGGCTACTCACAGTCGTATCCTCCCGGTGTCGTCCCCCCTCATCCTTCTCTGCCAAAGCTACCTAACTATGACCTCGAACCTCTTGAGTCGGACGCCATTCTAACCTTCAGTCAGACGATTGAACAGGTTCAAACCCAAGGCGGCAGAGATATTTCCAGGTATCCTGCTGTGAACGAGTTGTATGACAAGGCGAACAGTCTGAGGCCTAAGCTGGCCATGAGTCTTGATGATGCAGGACGGAAAGAGGGCAAGTCGATCTATTTTAATATATATTCTGCATTCCTGACATGACGCACAGAAATGCTTGCAGATATGCACGATAAACTGTCACAAGCTGTCAAGCTTTACGATCAGTTACTCTCAGAACAAGTCGTTCATCCACGTTGGCGATCCTCGCAGGCATATCAGCAACCAGTTTCCAACTATAGCCAGCCACAGCCTTTACCAAATGGATACTCCCAATGGCAGATCCCATATCAAGTCGCATCAGCGTCATCTCCTCAACCAGCCCCGCCACCGTCATCTTATTTCACCCCCGCTCCCGCTCCCGCTCAACCAACCCCTGCACCGCCTCAGCAATACAGTTATGCAGAACCTTCTCAGCAATATTTACCGCTCATGCAAACTGCGGAACAGACGACCCAGAACACCACTCCGATTTCGCAATACTACCAGCCCGAACCAGTCCCTACCTCCCCTCCACAACAAGAGGCCCCACCGATCTCTTATAGCACCTATCCGGTGCCCGAGAAACAACAAGCGTCACCAGAAACAGCATACCATGTACCGCTTGCCCCGGTTAACGTGGCTCCTGGGTCAGCCCCGCCGGCTTCATCGCCAACTCAATACACTCCTCCCGCTTTGACCCGACAAAACACAGTTTCTTCATATTCGGCACCTACTCCCCAACCGCTGCCGTCACGGAGTAATACTGTTCATAGTACATATCGGCAACCACCTCAGCAGCAGTACGCGCCGCCACCTCCAACTCTTCCCCAATTTCCGGTTGCTCCTACGTCGGCCCCTCAGGTGTTCTCGATGTATGAACCATCAATACCTACGGGAGTAGTGCAGAGAGAGGAGCGGCAGGAGGCGTTGTTGATTGATCTATAAGTTTTGGGACATATAGTTTGTAGTTTTTATTGAACACGTATAATATAGCATTCATTTGACTGAGGGAATTGTCCGTCAGTTCCGATTGAGATCGGAGACCTCGGGTAGCGTTGTCGGGTGTAGATGACGGTGTAGCTGAGAACGAATATGTTCCATTTCCATACCTCTCCGGAACATCACTGGACAGAGTCACCGATTATAAGACTCAACAATCCGTATGAAGAACAGAGGAAAGACATAAAAAAGGTGGAGTGGGAGAACAAGCACAGTGCATATTATGACGAGATCGGCATTAGGATGGATAGATCATACAGGCCAAGGATTGTGACACCGTCATGTTGCTCGTAAAATAAGCGAAGATAGTCGAAGGATACTGTCAGAAAATACTTGATCAAATAGTAACGCAGGGAGAAATGGGAAGCGGCGGTGATCATCGGGAAAGAGCCGCCGCAGAACGGAAGTCATGATCACTCGTCTCCGATGATTTCCTCTGGCACCAAATCACACGGTCATGATTGGTCACGGTAGGAATCGGGTCATTATATAATCCCCCCGCTTCCCTCAAAAAACTTTCTCCAGCTGTCTTTATTCCAAACCACATTCGTGTCAGACTCGGCGTCCTCTTCACTGTCACATATTCCCTTCTTTTTCGCCCGTATATCCCTTATCGACAATGCCTTTTGCTCCTGGTGTGTCCACTCCATGGCGAGATGAAATAGGCGGGGTACTGACGTAGCGTGGGGTTGTAGGTGACATTTCCAAGGGTGCTGGTCTCTTCAAGACACGGTGCGCCCAGTGTCATACCGTTGGTGCCGGTGAGGCCCACAAAGTCGGACCCAACTTGCACGGGTGCGTTTGTCGCAATTGCCCGCTCGACGTTAACATTAATGAGCATCGTTCAGAATCTTCGGTCGCAAGTCTGGACAGGCGGGTGGATATTCGTACACTGCTGCCAACGTGAACAAAGGCGTTGAGTGGAGTGAGCAGACCCTCTTCGAGTACCTCGAAAACCCCAAAAAGGTGTGTATACTCCTCGGTGGGTTGCTACGTAGGCTGACTGCCCCGCTTGTAGTACATTCCTGGAACCAAGATGGCCTTCGCTGGCTTGAAGAAGGACAAGGACAGGAATGACCTCGTTACATACCTTAAGGATTCTGTACGTATTTTGCTCGTCGTCGTCAGTCGCCTCACTCACTTCCCATTCTACAGTGCGCATAGATGGATACGATTATATTATGATGGGTTGGACTATTACATGCCCTAATGTACATTCCGATATTCATTGGAAACACCTCGCCCGCTGTCTGGTCTTATTTTATACATAGATGACCATAACACTGTCTGGTATCTGGTCCCAACAACCCCCCTCATCTGCAATACATTTATTATCACTTATACATGCGCAGTGGCAGAATGAATCGAGGATATGCTGACGTCTGATCTGACGTATGTTAACCCCATCAACTACCGAAATGGGCAGATACTTCTCTTCTTCCCACCATGTTAGCGCGTTCAACGACGCGTCCTGTAACAGGAACCGTGTCGAGGTCGAGCACGGCGCGTCCAATGAGCCATTCGTATCGTAATCGTCCAACGACAGGACAGAGTCGGCCGTGGACTGCCCAGTCGAGGCCAGCAACTGCACGCCCTCAAACTACTGCCTCAACCCGACATGATGCCAGCTACGTGATTGCCCTTCTCGAAGGCAGAGGAATATCCCGCGAAGTTGGAATGGCTGCTCTTGATAAGGACACTGGCCGTGTTATGCTCGTGCAGGTCAGCAAGCCCCCAAAACGTACTTTGCCAACACTTGAATTCCCACCATCCAGCTTGCCGACTGCCAGACATATGTCAAGACTCTCCACCAGATGCATCTGCACAACCCGTGTCTTATTCTTGTGCCCGATACCTTCCTGTCGGCGTCGGACGCGTCCTTGCTGCCCTCCGGAAAGCGCGCGCCTGCTACGTCCTTTCTAGTCGAATTCATACGTGAAGAGTTCCCAAGCGTGCCACTTGAGCCCATGGGAAGAAAGTATTGGAACGAGTTGAGTGGTGAGTCTTATGAATATCTCTTTCCGACATCCCATTTGATCTCGTTGTGTAGGAATGCAGTTCATTGACCAGTTGTGCGTAGAAGACGACGAGCGGGCAGGTACTCTCATGGCCATTCGCGACAAGTAAGCGCATATATGCACTCATCATTTTCCTTGTCCTACTCATTCGCGTTAGATATTTTGCATTATCCGCTACCGCCGCCTTGTTCAAACACGCTGAAGCCAAACTGAACACCAGATTCGCTGCTGGGTCCCTCCTTATTCGCTATGTTCCCGTCGATGGAACTATGATGATCGATCCTGAAACAGTCAGGAATCTTGAATTGGTGGGAAACATGGCGAACAAGAAATTGCCTCATTCTCTTTTCGGGTACGTCAAGTGTTCGTTTGGAGTCTGCGATGAACTGAAGCTGGTAAAGAACTGTCAACCACACCTTCACTTCCATGGCGTCCCGTTTACTGCGCGTCAATCTTCTGTCTCCAATCACAGGTACGCTATCAACTACGAGAAGAAGCTTCGATCTAATCAACGTCTTTAGGGCAAAGTGCTATTGAAGCACGGCTAGATGTTGTCGAAGGTACGTAAGTGTCTCTCGTCGAGAAAGATATGACCGAGCACTGGTCATAGAGTTCGTCAAAAGTGAAGACGCCTTCACCAACGTGAAGATTGCCCTAAAGCCAATGAATAAAATGGATTTTGACAAGCTGATTGTATCTGTAGTGATCTGGCTTATATCATTGGGAAATGATCTGATTTTTCTCTTGGTAGCTCGCTGCATCTGAAACGAAGCCTACCACCACGGCCCAGGGAGCGTCCACCCGTGTATCGCAGATGCTGAATCTGCGGAACATTGTCAAGTGCATTCCTCAGCTCCAGGAGGCTCTTGCTGGATGCAAATCCCATCTACTTCGAATTGTCTGCGACGTACGTGATTCTTTTCATTCCCATTATGTATGTTGGCAATTGGACTAAGGAACCTTCTCTCAGATGGTCTCGGACGAGCGTATTGCTAACATTGAATGCTTAATTACCAAGAGCTTAAACGAAGATACCTTGCCTTCCAAGGTTCACTCTCCCTATTTGTATAAAATTGATTGTCGTGATGACATGTTTTGCTCAGCATGGCATCGGTGCTGTCAATGCTCGCGTCTACGCCGTGAAGGTTGATCATTCTTTCATATCGTATGCTTGCGTATTCTGAGCAGCTCCCGTCAGGCAAACTATAATCGGCTGTTAGACGTGGCCCGCGAGACATATAAAGAGAATGTCGGCGACATTTATGCCCTCAACACCGCTTTGTCGGAGCAGCACGATCTACCACTGACTCTGATTTATCACGATACTGGCTTTGTATTCTCGTTGAAGAAGTCTGATGTGATTGAAGAATTGCCGAAGGGGTTTATCAATGCGTCCCTGAAGAAGGGGAGGTGGCAGTTCTCTTCTATGGAGTTGGTAGGGTCGAGCCCTTTAGTTATCGTCCTGCTTTCTCATTCTTTGGCAGAAAAAGATGAACGCGAGGATGAAGGACGCTTTAGACGAGACTTTGATTTTGAGTGATAAGTGAATTCGAGGATTCGGTGACTAAGAGAAGTACTGAGATGCTTGCTTTACAGGATTATTCAGGACCTCGTTGCTGACATTCTTGTCGACGTGGGAGCCTTGTATAAAGCATCGGAAGGGGTAAGTTCATTGCTTTCTTATCAAGCACATACTAACAACGCACAAGATTGCCCTAGTGGATATGCTGCTGTCATTCGCTCATGTGTCCATCAGTAAGTCCAGGAGCTTTTATAGCGGTATATTTATATTTACGTGTTTGATCTTTACCAGTGCGAAACTACGGTAATCCTGGTATAATTCTCGGCTCGCCTAACTCATTCAACCATCTGCAGTCCGACCAGAATTCACGGGTACGCTCGCTGTCAAGGCAGGCAAGCATCCTATTCTTGAGACCCTACGCACGATGGGCACACTCGTACCTAATGACGTGTATTGTGATGATTCCTCTTCTTTCCAAATCGTACAGGGACCAAAGTGTGTACAGCTCTTTAAATATGTGCGCTACAACTAACATTGAAGAATCTCACAGCATGTCTGGTATATATCTTTATTGACTGATGATATATTCATCTGACGTACACATCCTTCAGGCAAGAGTACTTATCTGCGTCAAGTGGGACTATTGACTGTGATGGGTATGTGTGGATGCTTTGTACCGGCAGAGTACGCAAGCTTTCGGTAAGAAAGAACTATCGATTAATCTCAATGAGGCCAACATTCATCAACTTTTCCGTCAGGATACACGACGCCCTTCTCACTAGGTTGTCAAACGACGATGACATGGAGAAGAGCCTCAGTACATTCGCTAGCGAAATGGCGACAGTCTGCAATGATTCTAGGTAGGTCCCAATGGTGCGCTCTCTGTGGATGATAGATACGTATTACTCGCCCAGGTCTAGCCACTCCGAGGACTCTTATCCTCATCGATGAGCTTGGAAGGGGGACTTCTCCTAGAGAAGGTGTAGGCATATCACATGCCATTGCCGAGGCTTTGATGGAACACAAGGTTGTCGTCACGGTTTTCTCGAAGAGAAACCTGATCTAACCTGACTTTTTCAGTCCTTTGTCTTCTTTGCGACGTAAAAACTAGTGTATACTCGAACGTTCGGTCACTGACTTGCTGGTATTCCTCTCCAGACACTTTAACGAGCTGAGCACCACGTTATCTCGTAAGCCTTCCGTGGTCAAGTGAGTCTGACCTGGGTCGTTTTCTGTCCCAATTTTATCCGTCTTTCAGCTTGCACCTATCTGTCCAGGTGAGACTTGTTTGACTCTGCCTTATGGTCAGCTCATGTATCTCTATCAGAAATCGTGTCCATCTGAGTCCAATTTTGGGATGACTTTTCAATATAAGTACGCCCGACGTTCATCGACCGTTCTCCGTTCTTAACACTGCAGCTTATAAGGATCGTCGATGGTGCTCCTGACAACATGTCACATTATGGCACGTTGAGATGAAATCGATTTACCATTGACGCAACCTATTAACCTCAAGATCATCTAGGACTTGAGCTCGCTCGACTTGCCGACTTACCAAGTGATGTGCTCACAGAGGCTAAAAGAGTCTCTTCCAACCTCTCTGCTTTACACGCACGTAATGAAGAAGATAGCGAGAGTACGCAAGTTACTACAAGACGAAAGGCCTTGTTACGGGTGAGCTACCTCTTGGGACACTGGTCGTTTGTTGAACCCCGTCTATTGTAGCTAAGAACGCAATTGAAACAAGCGCTAGATCACTCTATGCTTCCTGATGAAGAACTACTGACATATGTCGGGCGTTTTCAGAGAGATATCACCAAGGCTTTCTTGTATAGTAAGTGAGCTCACGCGGATAGAAGAAATATACTGGAGAAGTGCATTCCTTCTCTCAAATTCGTTCAGTGGTTTTCCCGGGCTCAGTGCGTACTGCGCTCCCTTCACATTTATTGTCCATGATGTCCTTTTTCAATGAGTTCGAAAATAAATGTTCCAAGCTCTTGAAATTTTAGCCTTGCTATCAGAATAATGAAGCGGGTATAGCTAAATGGTCTTTACTGGATTCCGCTAACATGTCTGTGAAGCCCTCGAGGTCCATCCCAGCCACGTAGAAAGAAGCTCACCGGTGAACAATTCTACAACACTTCTACGACTAGCAATGCACTGGCAGCTGAATGGTATGTGGACCTGTTTATTGTGATATTTCAATGGTTGCAACCGGAAATGCAGGGTCATTCTTCCGACACCAGTGGCACAAATAAGAGATGACATTGTCTATAAACAGAACAACGATTGTTGACAATGCATGTTAGACTTTGCCACTGATGACACCCGCGGTGAGCGTAGAATAAAAGACCCACTACATATGTAGCTGTCGCCGCTATCATCTCTGGTATCTCACACCATGTCGCGTACTACCTGTACTTCATCGATACACGCGACATCCCTATCCCTCATCCCCACCATTCCAGACGAAAATGATGAACACACTCTGACAGGGTTCGGCGACATCTCTCTTTCTGATGACTGCTTCATCCCCGGCATTGCCTCAGACATTTCAGCAACGAAAACGGAGTCCTTAAAACGTCCAAAAAAGCCTCCAGCTCTTTGTCCGCGCCCTTCTGTTCTATCCAACAGACCTCCCCCGCCCTTGATGGCCAAAGCATTGAGGAGCCCAACCGAAAATGTACGTCCGCACCGTCCCAATGCCACTCACTTGACCCTGACCCCGATTTCAGCAACGACTCATCAAAGCCGCCCTCGCAGAGCCCAAAGTCAACTTCAAAACCCTCATCGACAGTGTCCGACTTATAGAGCAGAAGATACCCCCCCAGAAAAGCCCCCAAAAGAAGGGGATACCTTCGCCCATTGCAATCTTTAAACGCGGCGTCGCGTCGTCTCCACCACCATCACCCTGGACGCCCGTCACATCGCCCAAAACACCCAAAACACCCAAGCCTGTAACGCCCCGGACGCCGAAGTCTCCGAGTAGCCCCCAATCACCCAAACCATGGCGCGGAAATTCTCCCCTACCGAAAAGGCCGCCCCTCCCGATATGGGATCTTGTGTATCCTGAATTGGCGAATGGCGAAGAGGAGAACCAGGAAGAAAGACACCAGGGAAAATCGCAGCGAAAGAAAACTGCCTAGCCTGGGTACTTCCGGGTAGGCCAAATAGATTCCTAGAGCACTATACCCTATAATTGCCGTTTCAAAAGTATTTCCAGTTCATTTGGCCCAGTGCATTTTCTTGCTTTCGCTATGCAATATAGATTCATGTACCGGTTGAGAACTCGTGTGTCGTTCTCGTAGCTTGAAAGACGGGTAAAAGCAGACATATCCGCGGATTCCTCAGTGAGATGTTTGGGTTTGAACAAGATCCTTGAAGTTGACATTTTCCGTATTTTTGAATAGTTAAATAACGCAGCCGAAAGTTAAGTTACTCGGAGAGTATTTGAGATATCTCAGAGTTGATAAAGAAAGAGAGGAGATATGGAGGAGATCTCTGCCAGGGCTATCGATGCCGACTTCGCCGTCGGCACGTTCCAGGGTCCCGAGTTTTCACAACATCTTTACACCTAACTTCCACTTGCTCTGCTCGATGCTCCGTCTAATATTATCGCAAACCCCAGAAAACATGCGTTCACCTCCCTTTCTGCCCCCTTGCTTTGGGTGCATGTCGCTTCGGACCTGGGCCATAGTATACTTGACTTTTCATCTTCGCTGGCTTGCCTTGAGGCTTCGGCTGAATTCTGAAACGGTTCGTATTCGCAGTTCCTAATCTTCTGGGCATCTGGATGTATTTTGCAAAACCATCTCCCACCGGTTCTCCGCGGTGTCTGCTTATTGGACTAATGGAGTAGCTCGACTCAGAGTCTTCCTCACCAGTATCGGGTGGAGAGCTACCAGTACAACTGTTTCCTACGACAACCTTAAAGCATGCTACTTCTCTTGCAACAGTGACGATGTTCGCTTGTCTCTCCTAGTCATGATACTTCTCCGTAACTAGGTCGATGGCCTCGAGTAGATCAAACTAGCAAAGATGGGTTTCATCCTAAAGGGAGAAGTTGAAGGGCAGTGAAGAGAGATGAAGAAGCTCTATGTGGAGTAAACAAGCACACGATACTGTCACTGCTCTTTTCTCTCATGCTAGCCCAGGCATTTGTCCTACAAATGCCAGAGTCTTCCCGAAGCTAACAGAGGGCCCTTGGATCATGATGGACGCCAACTAGACGTTGACAGAGACCTAAGTTCTGTTCCAGAACCTAACGATGCCTCAAAGCACTGAAAGGATGCACTGCAACATGTACGAGCGTCGCCTGGATACATCCTCTCGTGTCTCATCCAGAATAAGGCAAGAAACGGCACCTCTCATTTTTGTCCGACGAATCCTTGGACTTGAAGTCTATATCCCGTAAACAGCGCGATGCTGTAAAGGGCCACGAAAAGCAGGCCCCAGATCTCTTCGCGAGGAAACTGCTATGTTCGCGGTCTCCTTGTTTCTTTCGTTTCCGGCAATCGCATACTTCTACTCTGTCTTAACATCGTTTCAGATAAGTACGTGAGCTTTACTGCCATTACTGGAAGTCGACATTCCTATCTCTGCCAATCGCTTCGATCATGCACTGTTCGATGGGGACACGCCGAGTATCTGTATAGATATGCGTTTGTCGCGCTGACGTAGATATCAGGAGAGCCCGGCTGTCGCGAAGTCTCGTACTCCCTTCAGCTACGTACTGTCTGCATCTCTTCAAGCCCATTTGGTGTTCATGAAATCCTCCCTTTTTGAGGCACGTTTCAAGAATTCGTGACGCCACTCGATTCGCATATTCAAAACACCTTAAATCTGCCAAAGTAAAGATGTGCCGAGTGGAAAACTTACTTGTACCAGCTCATGATCACGGAGAGAGCAACGTAAATAACTATGTTGACTGGCTCGACGCTTAATCGCCGGCGCGATAAATAAAGCTAAGAGTCATTTCGATAGACGCGCATATTGAACCCGAATTCGCTTTGAACGGGGATCGCTGTCAGTGGCAGGCACCGTTCGGCCGTTATGCGCGTAATCATTAAAATCGTTAAGTCCAATATTTGATAAAGAGCCGTTGTTGGGACTGAAGGATCTGGAGAGCTGGCGTACAAATCTGTCAAGGGTGCGGCCCCACTCTTTATGACGTTTAGAAAGGGAACCATCAGATCCCTGGCCCTGGAATGAGGTTCTTTCAACGAAGGGGAAGGGAATTTTGGTGAGATCGTAGACTGGGATTCGCCGAGAAGTCCCAATGTCTCCAGTAGGAACATTTTAGGTGAGGAAAACCCGCGTATGATGATTTTAGGCAGTCACAAATCCAGCTCATTCCCCGCATTCTGCATTTTGCTATCATGAATATCCGGGCTCGCAATAGACAAAATGCCAAAGGCGTAAGCGGCGTTCCTAATGATCTAATAGGCCGACGGGCATCCATCCAGCCAGCTACGAGCCTGAATTGGAGAACTTCTCGCGCGCCGACCGGAGACGAATATCGCAGCCGTAGTCGCTGTTACTGTGCCCATTGAGCATGAAGTTAACCACTACGGCAAAAAGGGAGATCAATTGAAGTCATGACACATGGGGCGGCGCTAATTATTATTCCACGACCATCTTTCTCAACCAGAAGCGGTCGGCAGTTGTGGGTCGCTGTCAAACTAAGCTCCCAATGAGAGGGTAGGAGAGCTTTTGAGATAGAACTATCGATGTCTATGGCAGCTTTGAAGATAACAGACGGCCCAAGATTGCCATAGGCTGGGTGGACTGGCATAACAGCCATACCTAGGCTAGAAGTTGAAGAGTGCACAAACGAAGTCGAATTTTCGGCGCTAAAGAGAGTCAGATACGTTTATTATATCAATTGAATAAAATTTCGGCAACGACTGGGCATTATTCGTTAGTTAGTTAGTTGTTGCACCGACGCGAAGTCCTAATAAGGATACTGAGCTAAACTTTCGTGGTGACTCGGCAATGGCCGGAAGCCCTCACCTCCGACTACCATCATCACCAAACAAAAACCCTCATCCAACGGTCAACTTCTGCTCAGGTTTTATTGCTATTTGGAATGTCACCGCTCTTGAAGCTTCCACTGGAGCTTCTTGAAGCAATCAGCAAGAATGTACGTACCTCTCCAAATACGAGTGTGTGAAGTTCTAAAACCACCGTCTTCAGCTTAGTGTTGATGACCTCAAAAATTTTCGGGCATCTTGTAGACGGATAAGAGATGCCTCAGCTCGAATTATCTATTCTTGTCTCGCCGTTGACGTGGTCGGTCAAGGATATCAGAAGACAATCGAAATGCTTCGGGCTCTGTCCAGTGCACATCCTGCAGTCACTCGCGTTCGTCATCTCAAGATAGTGACATTGAGCGAATGGTGCAACGTATATCCTGCAGAATACACCGTTTTCGATATGAAACTTCGTCACGGGTGTCTGAATCATTCACTACCTTCGGAAACGGCGTCGTTCAATCGGGCATTGCAAATCGCATTGCCAAATGCCATTGCTGCACTGAGCCATTTGAAATCTCTAACGTGAGTGGTAGTAGTTTCAGCCTTAGTCTCCCAGTTCACTGGCAAACAGGTTATACACCTGCAATGGAGACGCACGATGGGCTCTCGATCTCGTTATCAACTCTGTCGTTGGCCACATAGCCTTGCAGGAATTCTCCCATTTCGCACTAGGCGAGCAGGCAAACCTCTTGCCGTTTATTACCCAGGCTGTCACCAACCTCAACAAATTTTCGCTGTCGTCTTATCGGATACACGGTGATAGTGATTTGATTCCTGCCCTCATAGAAATCATCAGTATGAATCACGCGCTTTCTTCCCTGGAGCTCGACATTTGTACTGTTGATGGATCCAGAAAATGTTTTAACACCGGAATACCAGCTGATGTTTCACTGCCGCTTGCGCGCCTTGTCTTGGGGGAATTTGATGTCACCATTGATGATAGGTTGATGAACCATTTTGGTTCTCTCACTGAGCTGCGATTGGGGTATACCACTTCCTTCAGCGGTGCGGATCAATATACTCCGAATCTCTGGGCTGCTCTTCAGATTAACTCAATATTTCTCAAACACATCTCCATTGCGAGTTCGCATATATCCACTCGATTAATGGAGTATCTGAATTCATACTGTGGTCTGGAAGAGCTGGAATTCCAGCACCCTTCGTATAACATCTCGGATGAATCACCCTCGATCCGGGACGAGAATAACCTAGCTGACGAACTATTTTCTTCCATCATCCCGAAGCATTCCCAGTCCCTCCGTACGCTGATGGTGTTCTCGCATCTAGAATACCCATGGCAATTCTCTGTGACTCGTTCCGCCATCCTTGCGCAATGCTGCGCTCTAATCAAGCTCGGTGTGTGCGTGGAGCGAGGTATTCCTGGTATGGACGACAGTGAAGAATCAGACGGTGATGAAGAGAACAGCGATGAAGAGGAAATCGACGAAGAGGGCCAGTACATCCCAGGCGCAGATATTGCGACGAATATTCACAACATCGTTCGGGATGTGGTAAGCGCGTATTATTCGCTATCCTCAAGCATCTGATTTATTCCACGCAGGAGTGTCTCGTTCGCATGGCAGAAAACCTACCCTCGTTGGAAGGACTCTGGATCGCCATGGAAAGGGTAACATCAGAAAGCATATGCGACAAGTACGTTGAAGAACCTGACGATCTCCCGGATCGTTACGCTGCTCTTCAATATGGATTGGAAAACGTCACACCTGGACAACGGGAGCAACCCTTAAAGATATTCATAAGAGACGATGTTTTCGTGGCAAAGGACGGTGCTTGGATTATACAAGCCAGCGGACCCTCGAGAGCTGAATGGGACAATATGTCGCTCTTGTCTGCTCTACGAGAGTCAGGCTTTTTTGGGTCGTAGGAAAATTCACACCAAGTGAACATGGCATGCTGAAATCAATCATTCCCTAGAATGATACATGAACATTGTGGCTGCATCTTACAGAATCTACTATTGTATTCTATCAACGGAAATACTGCTTATCCGTCAAGGGATCGGGGAAATCTCACCGCTAACGTTGTGAATCAGCCAGTAGCTTTTCAAATGAACGTTGTTATCGTTGGTGGCGGCTTCAATATATGCCCTCTCTATCAACGATCAGCTGCAAGGTCAATATATGTAGGAACCGTCGTTCGTATAGAGCGGGACAGCGCAAATAGCACGTCCCGTCACGTCAATCTCGGTCTGGCTCCATTTGTGCGGCTGCCGTGTGGCGAGGGCGCAGCCCGTTTCATTGTCTCATCTCCGACGTTCACCCAACAGGTATCACTCTCTGGTTTCTACGCGGCAACCTCAGGTCCTCCGTGTGAAAAAAAGTGGACAAAGCTGCATGTTAGTGGAGCGTTGAGAGCGCGTGTGTACACGGCAAAATATGTAAGTAAAACGTGACTATAATATCCTAGGTTGTCCGGGTTTATGAAACGAACGAATAAAAAAAGAGGTCCGAAAGTCTCTTCCCAGAATAAGCGAAATAATGCTTTTTTCAATGTCACCTCGCCGCTCATTGTGCGATCGAAAACTTTCCGCTCCAGTTGCCCGAATCACCCATCACTAAAGGAAACATTAACGGGGATAGAGAGGACATTTGAAAGGGGAATACTTACGGACAACAGCATAGTCATCGCCAATCGTAGCTGACTCTGGAACCGTCACATTAGCGGCGCCATTAAGAATAGAGAAGCCGGAGGCAAGGGCAGCTGTTAGGAAGGTCAGTCAAGTGGACAATTGTCCAATGTAATAAAACGTACGAGTCTGGGTTTTCGATCCCTTCCTCAAGAAAATGGCGCCTTGCTGGTTTGTAATCTGGGCAGGTGCGTCGGAAGTATCCCTGAAGCCACACAAAGTCTGAGCGACGGAATACAGATATGATACGGAAAGAATATCACCATGTAACTGTGTAAGTAGATCCAGCGACCCAAATATCGCCAGCATTGGGAGATGTTATATGCGGAACATAAACATCCAAGGCAGCAGCTTTAACGAGGGTAAGGACGGAGGAAAGGACGGCAGTGGCAGCGAACGAGGAGAACTTCATATTGGTGGGGGAGAAAATAAGGTAAGGAGTTTACTAGGGTTTTTCTTCTTGTGCCCGGCATTTTATACTGCGTGAAAGTTTTCTCGGTTCCCATCTTTAGCGGTCCGGGGAGAAGCAGTAAAACAGGGTCTGCACAGCCGCCGATGCTGAAATTGGAATGATGGTTCAAAATTATAGAATTCTTTATTTTCGCTCTTCTCCCATGAAACTACTTATGCCCGCGACAGACTAGAACTCTGATGCTCTACGTGTCATACATTCTGACGGCCACAAACTGCGCTGTTTCGACCTCTTCTATTCCGACAAGTGATAGGCTCGAATGCGATGTCGTCTTGAACATGGTGATTTCTGTATTTTCAATATCACAAGTGCACTTTCATATTCAATGACGGTAACAAGGGCATGCGAACAACGACAACCTATTAATCACATTAGTATTGAGGGTAAACTGTACGTACGGTCGTCTCGTAAGATGTGAATGAGGTCCTTCAGTTAATCGTTATCTCTTCCGTCTTGCAGCGAACCCAGTGATCTCCGATGGAATCATGTGCGTAAATTTACGCAAGCAATCCAGAGCGGTGAGATCACTGGATACCTGGTGATATAACTGCATTTGACGCCATCTGTTGACCATTCCCCTAGATTTAAAATGAACTCCTCTGTTCGATGGAAGCTGGAGGCTCTGCGATTGACAACAGGCATGTGTAGACGGCTCAGCAGTAAGGTCCAGGCGTCTAGTTTCATTCCAATGACGGGACCTGGTTCCACTGTGGTGCCAACGGCGCTTCTAATCCCATTTACCCGCGCGGTGATCTCCAATTTCTGCGGATTATACCCTTTGGCAGATTGGAGCCACAGTGATCGTCGAACCTGGGCCCTGCCAAGTTTTCAAATACATTCTCGCCACTTCGAACCGTCGGGTGATGGAGTACTAGCGGGTGCCGGATCGATAGCACGTCGCGCTGACTTTCAAGTTGCTGTGCGCAACTCCATAAAGCACCCTCAAGATCTTTTTCACTTCATCAATCTCTCACCGCTGTCCGCGTGGTCAATCAATCAGCTTCGGCTGAGAAACTATTCTTTTTTGTTCCAATATGTGTGTACGTAACCTCTCCAGGTATAGCAGCACCTTTGGTTATGAATTGTGATAGCAGTTATCCAGTTATCCGAGTACCCTCCGCTCTGGCAACAGCGGCTCACGTTGTAGGGTTGTGTAGGTCCATGTTTACCCAAAGCGCTAGGGAGCTCTCTTGGACCCCTAGTCATCCCTGGCCAACAGATATGACGTAGA
The DNA here is from genome assembly GCA_030435655.1 of Armillaria novae-zelandiae. Taxonomy (NCBI): domain Eukaryota; kingdom Fungi; phylum Basidiomycota; class Agaricomycetes; order Agaricales; family Physalacriaceae; genus Armillaria; species Armillaria novae-zelandiae. The sequence continues at coordinate 160,177 of JAUEPR010000024.1, forward strand.
TAAAACAACAGATACGATTCCCCGTCTAAAATATAGTACAACCTGAGCCGTGGGAGATAAGACATATGTAAATCATCGCTACGTATCATCGAGAACAGGTCCTGTTCTTTGTTCGTCCGGCTGGTATTGGAACTGGTAGATACGTGCCGCATATTCCCCTTGTGGATTGTCGAAAACATGTTCTTCGCGGACATGAGCTTCAGGCTTATGGTTACCAATCAGTTGTGGTCGCGAGATGAGCGACGGGATCGTAACGTACCGTGATAACAATGAGGTTATCCTCCTCCATCGTCACTGCTTCGACATTGCCATGAAGAGTCGCTGTGGTTTCAACTACACCGTGAACAGGCTTTGTTTCGACATGCCAGCTGTATTCACCATCCTGGCGTTGGTGAGAACTGCGCACCATCACCTTCGTAGCATGCTCTGTAAAATCTTGAAGAGTTAACCTGTCCCGAGAGGCGTGCACTGAGAGCAGCTTGGATCCATTCAGGACGTGCATGATGCCCTCTTTCGCTTGCCAGCATTTCTGGGATCTGAGATTAGAGAAAGGTAACGCAGAGTCTCCGACATCATGATAATCGTTCCGTGTTATGACAAACACAACGTCCGGCTTGCTAGCCCATTTGTAGAAGGAGAATTTTATACCGATGGGCTGTCGATGGGGATCAGCATAGAACTCGCCATTCCATGCAATACCTTTAGGGGATTTGACATAATAAGGTCCTTTTTTGATACCCGGATGAGAGAAATACGCAGGTGCCATATATTGGCTAAAGTCGATGTCTTGTTTGGCCGTGCCTGTCGGAAGAGCCACGTTAGGGACAAATGTGGCTTTCTCGACGATCGACTTGTAATCATTGTTGCCGTTCTTGTACTGCAGGAGAAAATCCCGGATTATTGGCAGCTCCACCTCGAGACGCTGGCATTGGTGGCGAGGTATCGGCGCTCCACTCAAGCTCACCTCGTAGCGTGCCTTAAGAGTTACGACATAGAGATCTGGACACCACAGATGACCGCTCCTGTTGTCGACTTCATACTTGTTCAAGATGGCCGCAACATCGACAGACAAAAACTGGAAGGACATGGGCATAGCAGGAAAGGCGTCATGGTGAGATTCATGGAACTGGTGTGGCTAATTCGAAAGAAAATCAGAACATCACGCGATGTCGAAAAGTAACACTCACATAAACCGTCCGGGTTGTCTGCCAATCGTAGAATACAATCGGAGACTTGAATAGGTGCCCAGCTTTGAAGCAGCACACGCCAACAACAGCCCCAAAGACGCGAAGCGTGATGTCCCCAGACGTCGACCAAACACATCCTAGTGCATGAGATGGTCTTACTTTAACAGCATGGTTAAGGCCTCTTGAATAATTGGCATCGGTAAGTTTGTAGAAATGCAATCGCGGCGATACATTATTACGCCTGTAAAATCAATACAAATCAACTTCCAAAAATGATTGCAACGAGCAAACAAACATTTCTAGGAGGACAACGACATTGACGCGTCTGTCTATAGACACCTCTCGAATTGGAAAATTGAAGGCAAGCGTATATTCGTTCAAAGAACTAGTCTGCGACGGTGGAAGGCGCGCAGGGGGCAAGCGAGATAGAAAGAGCCTCCAGTGTGAGTCAGTTCCCCATGCATGATACAGATATCCGTCGCAGTGGCCTACGACCGACTTCGTATGTCCTGACCAGCGAAAAAACCCAGTTTCCAGTTTCCTCGAATGGTAGATCGATCGCACCGAGGATTTGGACCAAGCCAAAAGCGACCACCGAACGCTATAGTCCAAAGCTCGCCATAGCAAATAGTTAAACGTATTAGGCGGAGCCCTGTGCCCGCCGAACACCATACCTATCATCCTCAGAAAAGCAACGATGTTTTTGAATATTAACGGGTAAGTACCAAAGCCGGGAAGGACTCTGCCATTAAGGGTTCGCTCAACGATATTCCAGCACTGTTGGAACAGTTTAACAGAGATCGTGACGCTTAGAGCATTATATCGGTGGACTCACGTTCTCTAGTTCCAAAATATCATCGGGCACGTCGACTTCCCTGGAAATCCTATAGTTGTACAGAAAAAGAGGGCGCACAATGAGGAGTCCAGTCTGGTCCGAGATAGTCGCCGGCATCGTCAATGCCTTGTTTGAGGCTTTGAAGTACCTACCTGAGCTGGGTCGAGGATCATACGTATCGCGTTGAACTTTTATAGGGCCCAGCTTTGTCTTCGTCTCCAAGGCAATGAATGCGCGCGAACAAAACAAGCATCCTCGAAAGCTTCAAGGCTCCGAGTTAGCAACAATAACCACGTTTCTAGGCGACGACACGCTTATGGAAACAGGAACAGTGACTTCGCCCGCAGATGACAATTAACTCTTGTCTTGAGCCAGCGCTTTGCCTGAAAACCCAATCAGGGTAACCTGAATCCAGTAGGCAACACGTATGCTGGGTATGAAGAACGAACACAAAGTCGCACGGAAAAGAGGACGTGGGAAATCACGACCCTGGGCTGCTTTGATGGGAAGAGGTGATCGGGAAACTCCTAATCATGTCCGTGTAGGGACTATGCAAGGTTGAGCGAATACTTTCCGGTATCTTACTGCATAAAGAAGAGCATCTTCATTCCAAAACACAGAAATAAGATTTTATGCTCCTGACTGGCCGTCGAAGGTTATCAAAGATATCCACTGTGTATCGATTGATGCTTGCCAATGTCTCTTTTCCCAGGACAAACTCAATCGGAACCAAGATCCTAATCATTCATACGCTTCCAAACGGGACAAACCAACAGTACACGCCTCTGATACAACCATTTCGTGGACATCATTGCCGTCCTCTGTCGTCAGTGATGATGAATGGTAAGGCGCTTTCTCGCCGTCGCTTTGGACGTCCCATCGCAACGAAACCGATGACATGATCGTACTATCACTACCTCCGAATATCAGCGCTCTGGAGTTCAACGTCGCTAGTAGGGTATTAGAATATCTAATGACGCGCGTGAGAACCAGCCACCTAAAAGCCAGGTAGCTTACAGTTTGCCAACGGTGAAAAAAGCTAAAGACGAGGGAGATTAGACTGTGTGCCGCAGGTAGAACGGTGGCGCTTACCAAATTAAATGAAAATTATATTGACCAAATGTCAGCCACAGAATCAATTGCAGAATCACAACAAGCGACGTGATAACGCCCGTCTCTATGGTATACCATATAAGTTTCATGACCACTTTAGACGTCGAACGGAACTTCGAATGCACCCTGGCTCTCCACAGCTGTTGAATTTCAGGTTAGTAGATACCCTAGGGTCTTAGGAGAAGTTGTAATTACGACGCAGACAATCGAAGCGGTAATCATGAGATCACAGACGGCACTGCTTACGAGCCACAGCTGTAGACGCGTAAGCCATAAGATCACAAGCGGATAATTTGGCTACAGCACGGACAATGATCATGGGGTTTACACTGTGTAGATCTTGGATTACTCCCTTCCGACTGACAGCCTACAAGCACATTAGTCAACGATTGTTATAAGTAATATGACACCCCGGGTTAATACGATCTCACCGCAATTCCAATATAGAACGCCACGGTGCATTGCATGACAGCAATCTAAAACACCTTTTGAGTACAAAAGGATACAGACGCAAGAGAACAAGAAACGTACACACTCAATTATAATGCACGTCCAGTAATTTCTGGTAAGGCTCCAAATGCGCCATACATAGAAACTCTGGGCCATTAAAGCGACTGATATAAACAGTTGTCAGGAAAACTGTTCGTGATTCCGATGAACGTGGACTGACTGAAGCCATTCAAAGGCATAAGAGGCTTCCAGGACCAATCGATACTATACAAGGTGTCGGTGTTGCCCCAGTCCTTAGCGAAGTTATTCCAGGCCGCAATATTGGAAAATGCAGCAAACGTCGTCTCGATCACAAACAAAAGCCACACTAGGACCTTTGTCATTCGTGAAGAAGTCCTAGAGGAAATGTAGGGTACCAAATATCTTGACCCCTCTTGGATCCTTGCATTGATGATAATAGAGGCCTGCAATGATAATATGTTAGACTAACCAAGACTGAAGGAATCACCAACGCACAGAACTGCACAAGAAGAGCACCATACAAGCAAGACCCCCACATATAACCTAACAGCTGTGATTCTGCATTAATTTGCAGTCAAAGAATATCTCCTTGCGACACACCAACGGTCCTGCTCTGCAAAGACATTGTGAGTAACCTACGATGGGCATGAATAGATCTGCTCACAAAAGAAGGACGTTCACGTCTAAAGTCTTTATGGGGTCCATAACGCAGAAGCTAAGATGAAAATATCGCACGGCATCTAATAGCAGCGGTGCTGTATTTCAGTAGCCGCTCTGAATCTTCAATACCGCGAGGTTCCGCAGCAAGCGAAAGTAGTCGGCGATACCGTGATGTATCCCGTGATTCTTCCGAGTGCTAATATGGTTCAATGGTGCGGTAGTGCTGGCACATACAGCTGAAGCCTGACGCTTCGCTTGGAGACCGAATGCCCAGAAGAACGGTACAAGGCAGGCGGATAACAGCCGTGATTCCGGAACTTGTCATGCACGTGAACAACTTCGTGCGAGTGCTGAGCGCTGAGCATAGACCTTGAAACTTGAAACCTTCATTAGGTCCTTCCCACAGGGCAGATAAATAAAAAACTGGGCATCCATATAGCGCGTCAGTCGACAGGCAACGACCTAACATACTGTTGACGGTCATGCGCCCGCGAGAAGAGAATCCGTGGCCCTTTGCTCGGGCCGGAACCCAAGTATGAATCTATGATTTCTGGAATTTTGATGGTCTACCTCAGTCTTCGATATAATACAAAAGGGATCGAAGCACGCACTGGTCCATTTTATATCTCCTCTCGCCAGGACTTCTAGACACAGTTATCTTGTAAATTATCTTGAGAGCACCGTGGTTGATAAATATTGAGAGTACACATGTTAATAATAGCCGCGCGTCGTAGATGGAAAATAACTACATAGATAAATAAACATTATTATTAAATATTAAATTTTCTAAACTCTTCTGCCTGCTTCCAACGACTTCTAAACCTATACTCAGCTGGTGTTCGTTAGTTTAGTGTTCAATAGCTAAGCTCTGTTTTTGTGCGTTATCGTGCTTTACGTGATTTGGTACCGCCAGCTCTGACGCTGCGCCATCTTTCCAATGAAAACCTGGCAGAGGCTGGCACTGACGGGTGTATTTTCAACGTGTGTTATCTCTGTTCCTTACTCAAGAGAATTTACCGCCAATTCGTCGAATCGGAGACGAAACCTTTAAACTTCTACCACAGACTCTTCTTCGATCTCACTTCCAAGTCCATACAGGTCCATACGATACGAAATGGAACTTCGATGGGGGGTTCCATGACTGAAGCGGGCATATATCTAATTCTCCCTCTCTAGCAACCGGCGCTTCGAGTTCTAGGTCTGCTGTCGTGAAAAGAGCTGCCTGAAGAGGGTCTGTGTTTATGCTGTTGTTCTGTCAGATTAAGTTGAGCACCTTCAGAACGACTGCGGCTGCTTTCAAGTTCCCCTACGTGAAAAATCGAGATTTTCTCGTCAGAGTTGAGATGTTTCTGAGTTGTTCGAGGTCTCAGACTTGGTGTGAGAAAGTCGGACATAATGTGATAGACAGCTCTACAATTCCTCTGCATTCCCCTGTATTATGGAGAAAGATGGCTTGACACTGTCACCTCATAGCTCCGCCTTGTCAAAGAGGTAATTCACGACATGTTCCATTTCATTAGGGATTCCGAAGTAACGTGTAGAGCCCTGCGGTCTTGCATTATTTCTTTACGTAGAGAGCATAAAGGTAAATCGGAGTGATTCATCTGTGTTTCGGATATGTATTCTTGAAAGACTCCGCTTCAACACGAGTCTTAGAAGCCATTCATTAGCAACCTTCATCAACAACTCCCAAATGGCACCCACAGAAATTCTGGACCTTTACGATCTTGCTCTCTTGTGCAATTATGAGCGCGGATCTTCTGAACCTCGTTTTCGTTATACCAAGCTACGTGAAGTAGTTAAAGACAATGAGAGTTTCCAGACTGTCCGCCTTCTGAATGCTGCTTGGGCCGCCCAACCCAGTCCAAAAGTCGCTTTTGCATTTGACACCATCCCTCCGAAATTTTATCTCGATGAACCAGATTTACCGAGTAACATCTTACCCGCCCCAACACCTCTTAATCTCGCCCGTTTCTCTTCCAAAGAATTGGAGACCATATACTGGCAAGCTCGTAACCACGATGCTTGTTACAAATCCCTCACGCTCCTCCAGCATTTCTTCGAATTTTATCCACTCGAGACTAATATTCGTATCCGTACCTCCGCAGGTGCAAACTATATCACCACCCTCTCCCATCGTGATATCATCGAATTCAAGCTCCACGGACCCAAGATGGCAACGAACGCATGCGTCCTACCCTCCGGGACTGGCTATCTCACTGGAATGCAGGACGTAATGGACCACGCAGTCCTCGGGTTCGATGGTACCGTCCTAGATCTCACATCGCTGCAATTCGGTGACGATGGAAGAGGCCTCCGAGGGAAGAGCATTTTCGTTTTGGAAAAGCAGGAGACATATTATGAACGACTGAAGAAGTTTGCAGAAAAACCTGATATTGTGAATGTGCGCCACTCGTTTTACATATACCCTCCCGAGGAGCCTGGTGTTGACGAATGGCTTTTGGGTGTGGCGAGGAGAGTGAAGCAGAGATGGAATAGGCGTGCGACGGAGCATTGGTGCGGTCATTGTGGTGCACCAGCAGAGATGATGAGATGCTCCTTGTGCAAAGACGCCTACTATTGCGATAAACACCATCAAGCGGCAGCATGGCCCTTCCACAAGAAATTCTGTACCGGCGCAAAGAAATAAAACAGGGTCAGCTAATGGTTTCAGGTCAGGCTCTGTTAATCAGGGTGATTTTTCTCAGTAATTGGCAAGTTAAGCGTGACGCTCACATGAAATTCAAGCAGATGAAGCTGTGACTGCAGTAGACGAGGACATACTTCAATATGTAAATAAAATTCCTGGTATCGTGGTCTTAGGAACCACAAGATCCTGCAAAACAGGTCGAGACAACAATCCTGGTATCAGTCCAGTGCGTTACTCGATAGGCAATGACACAGAGTATCGTTGACATTCATCCCATGGATCTTTGAGCCCCGAAATCCGAAAGGGAGAAGCGTTAGATTTTATATCGCCTCGTTCCGGGCACAGCATATACAGTTATCTTTAAATTATCCCAAGGTCGTGGCTGATATTGAGAGGAGCGGGTTGGGAGTACGAGTCGAAGCTTAACATTTAATTTTAAATCATTTATTTAAATAACAAAAATTCCGACTTGCTTCCTCCGAGTCTCCCACGAAACTAGACTCGAACCAATCCCACTGCCAGTTGATGACAGTTCGATCAACTCGGACAGGCGGATGTAATTTATTGGCTGTCATCAACCAGCTGGGGAGTGGTCCTGAATCCTAGAACAACTGGCGGAAAGCATCCTCACGACGTCGTGTAATGCTCGTGTTCGTCAACACACTCAAAACATGGAAGGAGATATCGGCACTTGGAGAGCTGAATTCTGCAGGGCGAAAGGAAGGAAGGGTTCGACGTCACTTAATGCCCACGGCACCTACATGGAACCAACCATGGAACGGCCAATAGTCGGTGTGATAGTCTAGTGCTCCCATGGAACCAGTTGGTTCAGAGAATTGCATTCTGGTAGGCAAAACATGCGAATTTTCTCGCCCTTCTCTTCAGGTGTAATAAGGTTCATTCTGACTAACAATTCTAGCTTAGACAAATGTATCTGTTTAGAAAATAGATGAGAACGTGTCACGGTTATGTATCTGTCTGCAATATCCTGTGCATTCCAATCCTCACTTAACTTCCACTTCAAAGCAGACCTGTTGCTCATTCTAGCTTCCGCTTTTTTCGTTGAACCTCCGACACACTGGAACTCTGCTCCATACTCTCTTGGGGAAACGGCCTACCAGATCGTCTGCCTCCGGAATGCCTGTGAATGCAACTGTCTTCAGATTAGAGCATCTCTGAAAGATCTCAGCGGCAGCCTTTTCCTGCTTGTAGGTCAAGACCATCATCAAGGGGATAATCTGCGCGACATGGGCGGTCATTCCAGGCGTTGATGTTAGATGACGAGAAGATCAAAATTTCAAGCCTTGGGAATGAGGTGGAAATGATATTCCCGAATGTGTACTGTGAAAGGCAATGAGTGAGGGAATTTATTATTCACGATACCAAAAAGTACTGCACCAGATCAGATATTCTCCATTTTCGCCCGTCAGTGTCCTCGGATCTCGAGTGATAGCAATATTGACGAACCTATCCGAGTCCCATCAGGACCTGCTATCGCAAAGACTTCTCTCCAGTAGCCAGACATCCATCAAGCAAACTAGCCTGAATGGTTTTGAACAAGGGGCTGGTGAGCAAAGGTTCAAGCTGATCAGCTCTGAGGTGCAGCAGGCCTGGGAGATCGTCAGTGCCTTGATAGACTGAGGACGCGTTCGTCGGGTACCACGATAACGGTAGAAGAACCTGCTCAAGACTTGACGGCAGTCCGGATAAATTTACGGGTTTTTTCGCGAAGGAAGAATTGGGGAACACACAAAGCGATGTAAGGCAGGGGAAGCACCTTCGAAGTAGAGACCGGTATCGATGTGGTAGAATCCTTTGCAGGTTCCAGGATAGAAAGTTCACGGACTTTGGGACACACCGGAAAGGTTTTAACGTCTCCAATGATAGATTTGGTCTTCAGAATGAGGGATACGAGATGTGGAGCAACGGTCGATATCATGTTCCTGTACACGGATGTCCGGGATTCCATCTCCCATGATAGAGACGTTGAGATGGCGAAGCATCGGGAATAATGTTAAAGGACGATTCTCCACCCCATCGGCATCCACTGGTTCTGAGGATATTCCCTAGCTCGGACTAGTCGTAAGCAATCCGAATCAGCGTCAGGGATCTAAGATTTGGGAACAATCGTGCAATTTCGTACAGCCCATGACGAAATCCAGCAACAGATTTAGGACTACCACCAAGATATATAGAGAGCTCTCTTAAGTCTTGAGACAAGGCCGAAGGTAGCGTCCGCTTCAAGGCCTTATCTTTACGGTCATTCCAAAACTCTAGCGAGGGACAATCCGTACGAAAGCGACGGATCATCGCACACAGTTCAGGCCTAAACCTCAAAACGCTATTGAGGCGATTCGAGTAGATTAAAAACCGTCCTTTATCCGTGTGTGCAAATGGATCTTCATAGAGGGCGTTCTCGTAGACGGGTTTCGTCTGTCGGCATAAGAGGATAAGAGACAACAAGGAGGAGTAAAAGAGTTGCTTCGGAAGAAATGGAACGATGTAGCTATGAAGCTCATACGGAAGCTCCAGGAAGACACACCGACTGACAACATTAGAGGATCTGTCGTCGTGCAACACAAAGAGCTTTGTATCAACATTCTGGAGAGATCTTGAATTGAGCGTCTTCGACGATCGTAGCGAGCTCTGTCATAATGGCTGCAACAATGTCTGCTTCGCGGAACTGGAGGAGTTTGACTATCTTCAGTGGAAAAAAACTCTCTCATGCAGAACTGAAATTTGGTAAGACCCATCGCCTTGTCGCGTAATGTAGCCTCTGCGTGGAGGGCATACAAGGCAACGAGTATGCCAAAACAGTGGGAATTATAAGCTGGCAGCGAACACGCTTCAGTGGAGACGCTTCCACGATTGCCGCAGTTCTCCCAGCCCCAGATTCTTTTGTGTATCTTCATTCCTCTGGCCAATGTCCTAGAATTGTATGTGCATCTCCGTGGCTCAATACTGGCGACATCGGTTGCAGGGTCAAATGCGAGAATGATATTCAGAAGGATGTAGAAACCCATCGTCCTAGGGGAATTGTAAAGGGATGCATTGTCTATCTATGAGTCAGCTATATTGATATGGCGGGGAACACGGCGGTTATGACGCACCAAATTCATGGAGAGTGTATAGATGTTCGGACAACTGTAAACGAGGATGTTGTGCCAGATAGATCAAAGCCGGCAGATGAGTGAACGGTCCACGAGGGTCCGAAAGCGCATAGTTGATAACTTCACGGGCGTCCGAAAAGACCTTGTCTATCTCCTTCTCCCACGCCGGACCATACGCGAGGAAGGATTTCAAGGAGTTATCGCAATCGAGACCGGGGAATAACTGCCCTCTAATATCAAGACCAACTTCTAGCCATTCATCGGGCGACGCAGCGGGCCTTGGCAGGCGTGATAACTCGACCTCAGCGCACCGCACAATCGATGACGCCAGCGCCTGTGCAAAGGCAAGGAAGGCTTTCTGGTATGTGACTCCTTTGGATCCTTCGCGGATGAAGAATCCCTTTCGCCCCCAACGAGAGGAAAACTCCACGTGTTCTGTTAGATCTTAAAAGGCATTAGTCGTAAGGAATAATAATCGTGCAGGCTATGTACAATGCCATGGTATCTCTTTGCGGCCGTCTTCGCAATGGGCCATCCTGATACAGTGAACTGGAGGCTATAGTGTAATACAAGCAGGCTAACAGCAGGTCTACAGCAATGATCCAGACAGCCGAAATGCCGAACGTTCCCTCTCCCGGCTTGGCGGCAGCAATGACCTGCCTGGTTGCATACCACAATATCACTTTGAACACGACAGACACATCAAAAACATAGAAATAGAGCCAGAACAAATCAAATCACACATCCATATCGTGACAAAGCGGACTGTGAACCCAGAGAAACAAAACTAGTCGAAGGAGAAACCAAGCGTAAAGTCTGGAAAGACGCCATATTCTTCATCCCTATCCCAACCTCTTTATACAGCTCTTCCGGAGGAGGCGGAGTGAGCAGACCAGCATCAGAATCTGACATCGGTGAGAAATCTTGCCACGACATCAACGGGGTGTCCGAACTCCCAGAGCCTCGTCCCACCACGTCCTGAATCTTTATCTCGCTCATTCTCGTTCCAGTCGCGCGCAGCAATCCGCCAAGCCCAAGTCCTGCATGACAGGTATTCGGTGCCGTGGAGCATATTGACGCTTTCGACAACCCAGCCGCCGGTAGTGTATACGTAAATCCAATCCCTTCACCGATTTGCTCGATACCAGAAGGAAGATTCAACGGTTCCTGGTAAACCTTTCGGACTGACATTTGTGAGCGCTTTTTGCGGAGCTTATTTTGCACTGACATGAGTGGTGGAAGGAGAGAGAACCGTTGCGAGTTGAGGATCGGAAAGGACCTTTGACGGCAAAGTTTCGGAGAGTTTGTTTCTTCGTCCAGAGTTTTCCAAAAGAGAGCCATGCGTTCTTGAGGACTTGATTCGGACCGAGGCGTGTTGGAAAGCGAGATATAGGAACTTTGCGGTGGGAGAGCCTGATCTTGATATACATCAGCGCTCGTGTCTAGAAGCTTGTCCGTCGAGGGAGAGATACGAAATATAGGCGGAAGCAGATCCTGAACACTATTCCTAGAGTCAAGGCAAAAGCCAGGACACTGTAGAGTCTGGACGAGACGAAGACCAGGACGAAAGAGAATCTTGACGATGAACAGAGGCACTAGCAGTTGACGAGCGGGTCTCCTCAAGAGTAGACTGAGCCGTTTTAGTGTTCGGAGGGACGAAAGGAACTGCCGATATGGCATCAGAACTAGAACAAAAGTAGACAAAATACTTGCCTCTAATTTGTTTATCTTGGACAGCAGCGCCAGTCACTGCGTCAATATGAGTATGACATCAACATGAGCCGACACAGATGCAAAGGATATCGTACATAGTTGCCAAAGTAGTCATGCATTTTGATCTCTTGTATAGACAGACGGAGAGCAGGGTTCCTTTCCAGGCACTTATGGGGCAGAAATGTTAGACGATCAAACCGGCGAAACAGACAAAGAACTACCTTGAGGATAAGATTACAAGCCGGGGTCGCGAATACAGCTGAATCAAACGCGACGGGGACATGAATAGCGTCTTCGTCTCTCCTAAATGCGTGCTAATAGAAGATTGTGAATATCTTAGCAGGACGCAGAGGAAAAAGAATAAGAAAGAACCTGTCCGAGCAATATGAAGTAGAACAAGGCCCCGAATCCCCAGCAATCTACCGCAAAGTCGTATGACCACCCTAGTAGGAGCTCTGGAGCCCTGTACTCATAGCAGCAATAATGTGATGTCAGATCAGAGTCCTCTCCGAGCATTACTGCATCGTCGAATCCGGTCAGCATGATATGGCCTTCGGCGTCGATCACCACATTTTCAGGCCTTAATGCTCGATGTATTATACCGGCGGAAAGTAGGCTGCTTAGTGCTTCAACCTAAATCTTTATGGTCAGATCGACAATAAAATGGAGATGGGAGGGGGAAACTAACCAGCTCGCATGCATAGAACTGAGCGTGATTTGGGTCGAACAACTTGCGCGAGGAGATGAAAGTCAACAGGTCGCCCGCGTGTCCGTTGTCCTGAAAGCCAGTGAGCACAGACATCATCACCAATGAAGAACAACATACAAGAATCATACACAGCGAATCATTATCGACGAAACTCCAATGCATTTTGACAAGAAATGGCGCATATAACCTGTTCACAGCCTCCAATATCATGGTATGACGAGGCGGTGTCGCCGCCTGTCGAGTAACGCGCTTAAGAGCAAACACCTTGCCATTACTCCGGCGCCGGCAGACGCTACTTGCATGCCCGCTGAAGATCTCAAAGTCGTTGATAGTCAATGACGCCTGATAGAGCTATTCAAAAACGGAATATAGAGAAGGTAGCTAGAAGAACGCACCCCCGTCCCATTTCCCGGTTCATCGGCGTCCTCCAATATAGTAGGAAGTGGGTGGTATTCTTTGGGTGACATTACTACGATCTCCTGTGGTTCATGAGTGAAGAAAAATAGAACAGACCCAAGTGCGGGGGCATACATCGACTTCTTCATCGTCCCATTCTGGCACGACTGCTTTGATATCCGTGATACGCTACGTCCACTGTAAGCAAAGAAATCTGCGGAAGGTGGATTCCATACCTCAATGTCGTAGCTTGTATCTACCTTATCCCCAGTGCCCTCAATCCAGCCGCTCGCAGAGAAAGATTCCTGTAAGTCGTTAGCATGAACATGTCGGTATAAGTGGACATACAGAAAAAGGAGTGTCATCGAAGTCTTCTATGTCATGTAGCGATAGAGCAGGCGGTAAGTCGATACTAGGATGACGGTGTATTGAGCTCTGCCATATTGTGTCAGCGAGAAAATCGCTAGTAGGGCAACAATGCGTACCCCGCCTAATGAGTACGTATCGCATGAAGTACGTTCTGACATCTTAGAGGCGATAGACTGGTCTGTCACACGCATTTAGAGTCTACAGGCATAGCAGAAACGCAGCATACATTCTGTCCAAGGCGAGGTGTCGCAGCGATTGTGGAAGTAAAAGGCAAGGAAGGGCCCGGGAAATCTGGTCGGCGTCTCGGCTTGGACGCGTTCTTTGTTCGTATTTGCAAGCTGTGCCATCACCGGCCCGGGATGCCATCGCCTCTTTCTTCCTGACGACTTGGTCGTTGGTCGTTACTGCACTGCGGCGGTAGTAGTATATTAGAAAAGAGACTATATTTGTAGCATATAAATCATAGGCAGAGATTAGCGGGTGCAGACGGAAGCCGGAAGTTGTGATGGTGGCAGCGGCAACCTAAATTTGGTGTTGAAATTTGTTCCTACTATAAAATGTACATGATGTCTGTCTACCACCTTCCTCATCATGACCGACTCGACAGCCCCAAAACGACGGATCGTGGTCCTTATATCCGGCTCAGGTATTGTATAAGTCTGTGCTGGGAGGCGACACACTAATTTTTTTGAGCAGGGACGAATCTGCAGGCTCTCATTGATGCTCAGAATACCCCAGCTTTACCTGATGTCGAGATATCCCTGGTGCTGTCGAATCGCAAGGCAGCGTATGGTCTGACGAGGGCCGCACAGGCCAGTCCACCTATACGAACAGCGTATCTAGCTCTACAGCCTTACCTCAAGGCTAACCTTGGCAAGACACGAGACGACTACGACGCCGAGGTCGGAAAAATTGTCCTCAAAGAGAAGCCTGACCTCGTCGTACTTGCTGGCTGGATGCACGTATTCGGTGACGGGTTCTTGGACTTGGCATACGGTGTCAAATCCATTGAAGGCGAACGACCTGTATCATCTCCGATCCCAGTGATCAACCTCCATCCTGCCCTGCCAGGAGAATTCGATGGCACTAATGCAATTTGGCGGGCTTACGAAGCATTTCGGGAAGGAAAGATTACTCGCTCTGGCGCTATGGTGCATCGAGTCGTGAAGGATGTCGATCGGGGCGAGCCTTTGGTAGTGAGAGAGATTGTTTTCGAGAAGGACGACACTTTGGAAGCATTCGAGGAACGCCTGCACAAAGTCGAGTGGGAAATCCTTGTCAAGGCGACTAAGAATGTATTGGATGAAGCAAATTGTAAGCCTCATTATTCCGCCAATTAAGTTCCATGCTTACTAGTATCACCTGCAGAATATAACAACGAAAACCGAGAGGGCTTTAAGACCCAGAAAAAATGTATTACCGTGTATCCATTTTTATGCTATCCCCTGCAACAACGTAGAGGCGGTTTGGACACCTCCTTTCGCTCTATTGTCACCTGCACACAGACGTACTTGCGCAGCCACGAAATTCGAATTCTTCCCTCTGTGACCGCATCATATCTAGAACAGTAGATGACTGACATTTTCTCCCTCTCAACCAATCTTGCAGAGGATAATTGAGGGCATGAAAATCTTGCATACGACGCCTCCAGAGATCAGCAAATACTTTGGGGCCCTTTTCAATTGTTCCATTGTGCATCATGGGTGCGCTATTCAGAAAATTTTCCTGGGGGCCATCTACATACGTCTATGAGGACTCATCGCGTAAGAAGCTCGACATGACTCCTTGATATATAGCCGAGTCAATGCAGAAGGTTCTGGTCTAGTTCAAGCCCAAATGGCATTAGTGTGAGAGTAACTATCGATACGCGTGATATTTACGCATAAAAATGTCTACCTGGGTGTAAGTTTCCATACCTTGCATATTCCATCGTCACCCGCAGTAGCCAGCGTATCCTCGAGGCCATCTCTGGGACACCAGACAACGGCATTCAGATCGTACACATCATGTGCAGACTCCAGCTTTGCAATCATCCTATGTTCCAGGAGCCCACCGGCCGACTGTTCCTAAAAAAAATAATTAATTAAGTCTCCAACTTGTCCACCCTTAAAAGTCGACTCACGGCGAGCTCCCAAACGCGTATGACCCCGTCGCCTCCGGCACTAGCAAGCCATCCTACTCCCGCTCCTTTTCCCTTCCCCCATGATACAGAATACACCGGCCTTTCGTGCCCCTCCAAGACCAGCACCTGTTTGAATTCAAACTGCGCCGTCCGCTTCCACAGTCCTCACTGTCTTGTCGTCCGACCCCGATGCGAGATACTGGCCATTTGGGGACCATGCCAACGCCCATACCGTCGATTTGTGCCCCGTGAGCGTCGCGCAGCAGAACCAATCGTCTTCTGGGTCGTCCACATAGAGCTTGATCGTGTCATCGTACGATCCAGAGGCGAGAATCTGCACGAGTGAGCGGTCAACCGACATGGGTTGGGTTAGGGATGCAGAACGACCTCTTCGGTAGGGTGCCATGCTACGCATTTAACATCTTGAGAATGCTCCATGATGACGCCTAGACATTCAAAGTCGGCATCGGGTTGAACTAAATGGTATGTATGAATGAGTATGGGTGATGAATCGAGAAAGAAAGAAATGCTGCAAAATGCCGCAGTTCCGAAATGAATTGTTGAGCTCTCCAAAGATCTTGGTAGATCGATGGTAAAGGCATGTATGAACAAAGCATTGCCACGCGACACACCTTCCCAGACCCAGACAGACTTATCTCGACTACAGCTCGCTAACAGCGTCCCTGTAGAGGAGTACCCAACACTTTTACATTCTGTTTCGTGTCCCTCCAACAGACTGACACATTCCCACTCTTCCCCATCTTCCCGCTCCCATATCCCGACATTCGAGTCAAACGAAGCCGTTGCGAGTGTGTTGCCAGATGGGGCCCAAGCAATGCTGCGCACAGTTTTGGTGTGCCCCGTTGGTATCGATGTGAGGAAGTTGAAATTGTCAGCAGACGGAATGTACCCATACAACCGAACAGTTTTGTCACTAGAACACGATGCTAGGATCGGTTTGGTAGGATTCCAAGCAATGTGCCAGGCGCGGTCTTCATGTCCTGTCCTTGTCAAATTAACACCACGTCACAGATCTGAAAAAAAGACGACAGACCAGGAAGTTCAGCTATCAGGGAAATCTCGTAGGCGAAATCCTCATCCATGGTGGGCGTTACGGGAAAGAATTTGTTTCGGCTTTTCGGACCCTTCGGATCGGGGCAGGGACCATCTGACGTCACTTGCCAAAACAACATCGGCGACACGGTCCGACAGCCACAAGAATTTAGCCCAAATGTAGGCCCCTATCAATCCAAAAATATAGATCTGCGAGTGGCTCAGACTTGGGTTGCACACAGGACAGGTTAGTATATTCCAGATAATAACTGCATGAATATCCCTCGCTTGATCATGGGTATCCGTCACCAAGCTTTTTGTTAAATTTCTTCATTGACCTTTAAGGGTCTGCGGCAGTGGGCACTGGCCTATTGAACAAAAGCGACTTGACCTGTCGCAAAACAACAATGCCATGGGTTGCCACTAGATTGGTATTAGGTCAAAGCACACCTTTCTCCCTATAAAACCCTGTCTGGAAGGCAAGGAATGCAGCAATTCCTGCTCCTCCTAATCACCATGGCTAAGCGTTACCGCATGTTCACCAAGACGCAGAGACGTGCACGCTTTTCCTCGAAGCCAATGGCTACGAAGTATCCTCGACAGCGTTTCAAAGGGACCAACTACAGAAAAGAACGCACCCGTGCCAAACGAGGCTTCGTACCGTTCATCAAGACCCCCCGCCATACCAAACGCGAGCAAAGGATCGCAGCAAGACGAGCGGCCCAAGAACTCGAGGACGAACTCGAGGAGGTCGAGATGGAATTTTTTCCAGTGGTGAAACGTGTTAGGGCCCGGAGCGTATCTGTCATGGGAATGCTCATGGGCGTGCTGGATGAGGCTACTCCTGTGTCTTCGCCGGCTCCTTCCCGCGAGGGTTCGCCATCACAGGAGGAGGTGCCAGGGCCATCGAGCTTCCCTGGATCTTACACTGCCGGTGACATGCAGGATTTCTCAAAGTCGTGATATGTAGCTCTCTATGGACATGCATTTATTATCTCTCACTTTCTTTAAATTTCCGCTCGTCACGTTCCATAAATCTTTCCTATCTATCTTGACTGCCTTTCCCACTATGCCTTTATGTTTTCAATAGCTATCGCTGCCATATGAAGATTGACGGCGTGTCTGTGTGGAACATAATCGACTTTATTGTTCCACAACGCGCCCAAGATAACTATCTGCTTACAGGCGTTCAGGGCACTGTATTTAATCTCCCGTTTCACAGTCAACGAGCAGGATAATATGACGTCAATGTTCTCGCTTATTGTCTGTATGTGCACCAAGTATATCCACGTTTCGGTCGGCCGTCCCTATCCTGCAGTCATCGATAATACAAAGTTACATTCGTTTTCTCATCTTAAGCAACGGACCCTCGTCAAGTTGTACTCCAGCGGAAGTGACCAATTTTCCGGATGTTCTATCAAACGTACTATCCTATATTATATCACTTCGGCCTGTGCTGCCTTCTAGACTATGTAAGTACTACCAGCAAGCACACGACCGCACTGTAATGATAGTTCTTGTGTTCGTAACCAGGAATGCGATGTACATCACACTCCCGTTGTTCACTGGATGCAGTCCGTGTTCTCACCTCTGTCGGAACAGAGTTCATAACCACTGAATTGCCCGACTAAATTCTCGAGTTTCGTATTTCAAGATTTGGACAACCAAACTCAGACAGACCTCCAGCATTCTATGGAATCCATTAACGGATTGCTTAAATGCATTACTAGAAAGATGGAAGATAAATATGACGAGCGAATACTGTTACAATTATTGCAGCGCGCTAATCAAGATGGTAGCGTGTCGTTCACAGTTGGCCTTTCTATGGGATTTACAGAGGAAGATAATAGTAGCCTGCTTGCTTTGAGAGACATGTTGACATTCACGAGCGAGAAGTGATTTTTATCTGACGAAAATCCAGGTAGCCTTATAATTTCCACGGATCACACATAACCCATACATCAGGTAGACTAAAGGAACAGTGGGGTATCAATCAACTGGGGAGTATCTATGGCTGAGGGTGGACGTGATGGTGGACGTCGACGTGGTGGTGCACCGGCGCAGGTGGAGCAGGCTGCCAGCCTTGAGCGGTGGCGTCGAGCGGCTGCGGATAACTGGAATACTGAGCGTTAAGCTCTGCTTGATAGTTCCGTTGCACCTGTTGTGCGGCGAGAGCTTGGGCTTGAGCATTCTGAACATACGTTTGCTGGAAGTTACGAATACGATTTCGGCGCCAGCAGACGAAGACTAGACTGAAGACGACGACGAGCGAAACTAGAAGCGACCAAAAGTTAGAATCTGAAACACAGTGCCTCCAAGATGAGAATAGTACATACAAATCCCGAAAGCTAGACCGATTGCCAGACCCAAGTTAGGTCCAGAAGAGTCGCAGTTATAGCTAAGTACAGACGTTAGGAGATAAGAAAAAATAAGAAAACATACAGTGCACTCACTCTGTACATGTGGTATAATACGCGTCCACAGAAGAACATTGGATGAGAGTAAGGATTAGAGGGAATAAGCTTCTTCTGCGATTCAGCATGATCATGAAGGTAGCTCTGCGTCTTGAGGGGATTGAAAAATGGCTGGGATACTCCATCTTAAATATGAGCTTGACCTGAGCGATGCAACACAGCAACCGGAAGGGCCATGTAATACAAACGGTAGTGCATAGTACGCGGAGCCCCCTCCTTTGAGGCGGCAACCATCATCTAGCGCGGCACTGCTTTTGTTCGGATTTAGTGCAAATAGATGCCTATCAATTGGTCCTTCCTAAATTTGGTCCGCTTTCAGGGGAAATTTCATAACGCTGTTCACACAGCGACGAGGACGTGCTATGAAAGTCGTGTGTGTGCCCTAGGCATACAGCTAACAACGAGGGCACTGCATATTCTCTGGACTGGGCGCAAGGCCAGAGATGTCCCATGTTGTAGAGCAAGAGCACTTGCCTCTATTCGACGTTATTCAAGAGAACGGCGACAAGCGTGAGTATTCTCTGTACTCTTAATGGCATCGAATGAACTTCGTACCAGGAAGAGGCCATGTCCTGTCAGTAAACGATGAGAAAGTGTATGTTCACTATGTTGGCGCCGACAAACGACTCGACGAATGGCTACCGGGAGATCGAGTTATGCGCGTCTCCGAGCCGTCTTCAGAGAATCACGCCAAGAAGAGGAAACGAAGCGACGACGACGACGGCTCCGACCGTTCAGGCGAGCAAACGCCAGACTCTCCTGTCAAATTGACAGTAACCGAGGAGGAGCTAGACAGCCGGATTCGAGAAAGAATGACAGAGCAAAGGAATTTCGAGAAGGTCGTGTTTGGAGACTATGTCATAAGGACATGGTGAGCACGCTCTACCGCCTCTTATTGGTTTACCTATCGTGCATTTAGGTATTTCTCGCCCTATGTGACGAGCGAAAAACCTGATCCACCAGGCGACCAGGAGTCTCAACAGGACCCTCCGATAGACCATGCGAGAACTCATATTGTGCGGCGTTCGACGCTTCCGACTCAAGGACGAGCGGTAGATTTCGCTCGTGGTACGGCCAAGGCTGCTGGGCTCGAAAAATCTGTGTTGTATGTCTGTGATATGTGCTTCAAGTATACGACGGACGGTATGACCTGGGAGCTCCACAAAGTGTGTATGTTATTGCTACAGTGCAGAAAGATTGCCTGATTCGACTACAGAAACACTGCACGATGTCGTTCCCACCGGGTCGAAAAGTCTACCAGCGTGGAGCACACACCATCTGGGAGGTGGACGGGGCCGCTGCGAAGGTACAAGGAACTCATACCTGGGTATCCGGTTGCTCACCACTACATGCAGCTGTACTGCCAGAATTTATCATTATTCGGAAAACTCTTCATCGACACCAAGACCATCTTCTTTGATAATAAAAGCTGTACGTAAAACTTCTGCGATCAGTGTTCGTAGCTCACAGTATGCATCCAGTCATGTTCTACATTCTTACCGAGGGGACATCAGGCGCCGACCATGTTATCGGATATTTTTCTAAGGTGAGTAGGACCAACACTTTCTCTCGTGCTACTTCTCATATTCCAGACAAGGAAAAAATCTCATTCGACGACTACAACTTGGCGTGTATCATCACATTCCCACCCTGGCAACGCAAAGGCTTCGGCATGCTGATGATTGAATTCAGTAGGTGCAGGTCGCTCCTCCATAAACGTCACTGATCATTCACAGGTTACGAGTTATCTCGTCGTGATGGCAAGATCGGTTCGCCTGAACGGCCTCTGTCGGACTTGGGCCTAAGAAGTTATCTAGCGTACTGGGTAGCCACCCTTGTTAGGTTTTTCAGGTATGTGGTCAATTTATTCTGTCCGAGGCATCTTTTTCATCATTTTTAGACGCCTGTTGACTGTTATGCCCATCGGCAGCCCGGAAATTGTAACTAGAGGCCATCCTCCCGATCTGCGATCTCCATCTACAGAGGCTTCTGAAGATGGGATTGGAGTGAAGCGGAAGAAGAAGCACATAGGCTGGGATGGCGAGCTTCATGCAAACGGGATGCTCAACTCGGTCGATGGTATGGTCCTACCTTCCCTTTTGACTGATCTGACTATCCGCTCCCAGACGAACTGTTCTCATCCCTTCGGACGTTCGTGACGAGACTGCTCCCGAGTGGAGGGGCGGCTACGGACATCAAACTCCAGTGCACTCTGCGGGATATTGCCCAGGCGACTCATCTTCGTGTGGACGACGCGGCTTTCGCTATGAATGAGGTAGGACTGTTGGTGAAGCGACTTCAGGTCGAGGAGGGAATGAAAGCGGGCCCACAAGACATGATTGTGCTCACTAGGGAGATGGTCGAAAAGGTTGCAGAGGGTAGGAATGTCAAGCAGCCTTGCTTGGACCCTCAGTATCTCTGTCGGTGATTGGATATCTGTAAGATTTATTTTTTGTGTATTTTGTAATAGTCGAGGACTGTATCAAAGAGGGTAAATTAGACCTTGTAGATGATGAATGTCACTAATTTCATTCTGCACGCAGCCTGCGGTCTGGGAGAACCATGCAAATGGTGAACTCCGGGGTGTTTACCTTCAGGATGGACAGACTTTGTTCAGTATGCAATCTATAAGAGGTCCCTAAGTCATGGAAACCTGAGACACCTGCAATTTATTCCAGGATGAAATCTGTAGTAGCTGAAGAAAGGTCCGTCGCTCGACTGGTTACATGCGCTTGTAATCAGTAAAATCAATTATCTTCGGAGACAATACGACAGTGGTAACTACTGATCAAAAACAGTAGAGGCATAGTGTAGAGCAAGAGTAGAAAAGGTGACATGGAACTTGATGCATAGTGGAGTTTTTAAAGAGGAAGTGAAAGATAGGTTATAGATAAATGAATGTCCATGGAGGGCTGCACATCACGAATTTGAAGAATCGAGGTCTGCATGAAAGGACTTCCAGTATTCCTCGGAATCCTCCCAAATCTTCGCTAGACTTCGCCGCTTACGGTGTATAATCCTTGGAAACTCGACGGTCCCGACGTTAATACCTGGCGAAAGGGTATCTTTGCGAGTAAGTGCCGACGAAGAGGTGGGAGTAGGTTCGTCCGTCCCGGGCGCGTCCTTGACCATCCCGGGTTCCCCAACAGGCTCGCTCTGGCCTCCATCTTGTTTGACCACTGGATCAACCTCCATTTCGGTCTCCGAGGGGCCGGCTTTGTGTTTGAGTTTCCGGGCGTCTCTTTTTTTCCGTCGCGCTGCCGCTTTTTTGCGAAGGGCACTAAGGACGGCGGGGTCGGGTGATGCATCAATCTTCATCGGAGGACCATGGCGTTTTGGCCTCATCCGGGTCATGGATTTCTGGATCTTCCATGTCCGTTTCACAGGAAGCGCGTTCTGGCCCCGACCCTTGCCGCTGAAGAGACGGTACCTTTGTCTCGCCGGCGTCCCCCCGGGCCGCTCAACATATTCGAACATGGGTGACCTGAGGTGTGTTGTTGCGTTCCGTCACTTCCGGGCAAGATTTTATATCGTGAAGGAGGACATGATAACAATCTAGTGGCGACTCAAACAAAGGCGGCGACTTTATTGTTGGGGGCTTGCAATGGCCAGCCGCTTTTGTTCGATAGACCTGTGTGGGTCGCAGACCCTGAGGTGGCCGAGGGACAATAAAGAGCCACAATACTGTATAACTACGATCACAACGAATGTCACAGCCTATGTCCCAAGGCGCCATTCGTTAAGGTGATCATTCGGATTTTCTACGAATGACACGGTCCCAGACCTTGCATTCCTTCGTTTGGCGAGATCCAGGATTGAGATTGTCACAGATCACAGTCCATTCGCTCTGAACGTAATTATACAGTAATACCCTGTCGGAAAGCCTGGCAGAAGCCAAGAAAAATGTGCAACTGAGGTCTTGCAACTTGGATGTTTAATTTCGCCAGAACCTAACCACGAAAGTTACTTATAGCAACGGTCGAAGTCATAGTGCAAACCCCTCAAAAGGATGCCCGTTTTCTTTGTGCGGGCTCCTCTCGCTCGAGATCTTGTCGAGATCACATAAATTTGACCCTGTAAATCTGAATCAGATCGGATGCTCTAGATGCGATAGCCTGCCGGTGTGCCAGTCAAGCGGAGTCCCAATATCCTCGGGTCGGTAACCTTGAAGTTGGCCTACTGTGTTGAACATTGAACGAAGCGCCGCCATTGGCATTGGGCAGCAACAGCAGCTTGCGAGTCCTTCACAAACCATACAGCTAATTGGGCACTGACTCATCTACTGGCGACCGTCCATCGCGACCAAATCACACCGGCCTTGATATATGATGAATCTGCGGCGAAGTTGTGAGTTTTCAAGCACATCGATCAACATCGATCCCGGTGAACTTTCTCGGAGAATATCATCTTGCCTGGCGACCGACTCATATCAGCGCATATATCCCTTGGTCACTGTGATACTCACGCACCGTTGCGTGATGTTATGGTTGGAAACTGTTAGACACATACCTCGGTATAAGTAGTAGGCTAGTACGTGGGCTCGTTGACCTTATCTCCATCTTTTCTATAACATTCTCATGTTCAGAAGGTGATCCCCATTGGGCCGGTTGATGGGCCGCGACATATATAAAACGTGCGCTCATCGTCATTCTGGTAAACTTCTTTCAATCCTTCTTTAGCATGCCCTCATGCTTTCGTGCTACTTGTAAGTTAATTGTCCTTCTATAAATTCAGGTCGTTGAATCATATTCACAGTGTGCTGTTCTTGATCAGTGCAGGCGGCGCCTTTCAAATTTCAGCACCTAGGTCTGTTACGTCGGAGGCTACTGTGGTATGGAATCGTAACGACGGCGATCCAGACGATTCCGTCTTCGCTCGTCGCCTCCTTCCAGCCCAAGTAGGTGACCAACTTCCCGAATCTCCTGGCAGCCTTTCATCTGGGACAATAAATGTCGAGTTCCCTGTCCCGGGGTGAGTCTTCCCCTCTGTTGTTTGATCTCTTGATGTAACACAACTTAAAAGGACTTATTTGATTGAGATCCGGACCCCCCAGCCAGAATTCAGACTGCTGGCAGAAAGCGATACAATATTTGCGGCGACCGACCCTTCAGACAGCAGCACAAGCGGGAGCGTCATAGCAACTTCGTGCGAGATTATTTATGAGAATTTTTCTTGGGCCTTACATTGCTAGCAGCTCTAGCATCAGTTCAACTCTTCCGATTCCCATTCCAAGGTCAGTTCAACCGTCAGTCGTTGATGAAGTAGTGACCCTAGAATGTTTATTAGGTACAAACTTCCAAGATATAGTCATGTTCCATCTGACAGTCTGATCCAGCTCCTCAACTGTTAAGCCTGTTCAGCTTCCGGGGTCCAGGTAATGCCTGATGGTATGTCACTATATTTCTATGAGCTCATTCACATCACCATAGTACCACCGTTAGCGGGAGTGGCTTGCAGTCCACTTCGACTATGTAAGCACTTACCTTGAGAGTGTTCGAGTTTAATTTTTTTGAAATTTTCAATAGCGCTGCCATCACAGTAGACATTGTACTCACAGTAACGGATTCCTCAAGTTCACTGTTTACTCCATCATCGACTGTTACTCAAGAATCAGTCAACGCTAACACTTCTGATCAAATCACCTCAGGGAGCATAAATACTCCTTCCACCACCAAGGTCATCCCCAGGTAATAATCAAGAACTATCCTCTCTTCCTGTTCATTGACGGGGATGCAGTACAAGCGCAACGAATATACCCCCCATTATCTCTTCAGATCCTGACTTAGGGACAACCAGGTGCTACATGTCGTTGACTGTTCTGATTCTATTGTTAACCAGTTTCACAGTATTCCAGAAAGTACTAGCGTGTCTACTACGCTCTCGGGGAAACTCGTCACTGATACGCCGAGCACCAGTACAAATATATCCACCCCTACAGCACCTACATCGCCGACATCATCGGTCTCCTCCCGTAATCATATACCTCAAATCGTTGGTGGGACATTAGGATCTTTCCTTTTCATCATCCTTTTAGTTGCATTTTTCATCTTCTATCGCCGGCGATGTCTTCGACGACCATCATTTCATTTTCGAGATATTGAGAAACGGAAGGAGCCCGAGACGCCTTCTCGTCCAGACAGTATGGATCAGCCATTGACAAGACCTGAATCCTACCCTTCGGTACTCACATCTCCAGTCTCCCCCATTTCTCAGCGAACACTCTACCTCTCATATATGGATGGGTTTCTGCGGAGGCTAGACTCTGATCCACACCGCCACGAACGAGATCTCAGTATAGCATCATCGGGTATCTCTCACCTCACTTCCCGCCAATTCTTGTTGCATGAACGAGCTGGCAGTTTGCGCGATGAAGCCGATTGGTTAAAACAGACCATCTCTTCTACGCCACCTGACGATCGTATCGTTGAGGAACTACAGATGTCCATACGGAGACTAGAAGAGCAGGTACAGCGTTTGGAAGCAGAGCAGGAGTCCGACTGGGCTTTGCACCAGTCAGATGAACCTCCACCTGTGTACATGGAGGTCATAAGCAGAACACAGTCTAATTCGTAATGTCCGGGACAGGCGTTTTCGGTGTGGACACTACCGTGTGATACTACCTACCTACTTATGTTCATCTTAAGAACATTTGATATCTAGTCTTAAGTGTATAAACGGGGTCATATGTCATGGATTATTTTGGAACATCCTGCTCACCTGTCAAATACTACTATAATGATCTTACATTGACCTTTCCTAGTCCATCCATGAGGTTTGTGCATACGGCGATGCACTGACAGACAACCTCTTAGGCATCAGATTTATAGACACCTTGCATGAATTGAAATATCTGATTGTTCCGTTCGTACTATGGGTATACGTCAGCGTGAAATCCTACTATAGTCCATCACCATATCATCCGTAGAAAAATGTGGAAAATCATCCGATCGGCGTTGCTTCTCTTCGCCCTCTATTTCTCGATCCAAGCGCTTTAAATCCCCCTCTCGCATGCGTATCGTAGCCAGGAGCTCCTCGTTCTCTCTCTTGTCCGATGGCAGAGAAGAAACCTTTCGTCTTAACCAGACAAGCTCCTCGCGTAGGGCGTCAGCGCGCTCCTGCAACACGGCCTGATCCCGCATAAGAAAGGAGCACTCAGACTGACAGCACAAGGCTGCGGTATCGATCTGAGTCCGAGTCTAATGGTTGCATGACCCCATCCACAAACATAAAGAAGTATGATTCTGGTCTAGACTGTTTTCCGGGAAGTTCTCGAGTCGGCGGTGCCGTTCGATCTTTGTGTCCTAGATCTTGCAGGACTCTGAACTACTGAACTCCTCCGCTTCACTGCATCGGGGCGGGACAATTCAGGTAGTAGCGGACCTTCTGGAGGATCTAAGAATGGGTTGGAGGTTAGAGAATGGTAGGAGTGTTCCGAAGCGATGTCCGATGATTCCCGTCTCGTCAAATCATCCGATTCGTGATTTTCGTGTGTTGTCGCGCTCACGTAGTCTAGGCCCAGTGGCATGTCCACTTGAGTCTAGTAGTTGCACGATCTCATCTATGGAGTCGATAGAGGAGCCCCGGGAGGATATACGTGCACTGCTGAACGATTGTGGGGTTTGTGTTCTCGCAATAGTAGGTCGAGAGAGAAGGCTTCCGGAGCGCCTGTCAAAGTTCTCGTGTGCCTCTATATCACGGCTGTGAGCTTGAAGGCGCCGACGGCGCCGGTATAGGACCAAACCAAATATCATGAGTAGAACAGACAGTGCCGCAAATACTCCTCCGAGAACTCGGGGTAGGCGGGTTTCTTCCCCCGAGTCGGAGGGGAATGATGTAGAAGTGGGTTGAAGGACGGAGGTGCTTGAAGGAATGATGGTACTAAGGGTTGTGTCACCGGTGGTCCTAAAGTGCGTTTCAGAACCATGCAGAGTAACGAAAAACAAATCCTTACCCATTTAGACTTGCTTCAGAAGAAAAAGAATGACTGGATAAATCGCTTCTTTGGCAATTAGCATATGTTCTGTGACAGTAGTCGAGTTATTACCTTGTCACCGCCTTACTTGGGTCCGATGATACCGTCGTTGAACTAATTTCTCGTTCAGCCTGGAGGGAAAGTTACATGATTGTTCTTACCTGGGTGAATCAGTAACCTGGCTGCTTGGAGCACTATTCGATGTTTGTGACGTAACAGCACTATACCAAAGCTAGTTCAAACGCGCACTAATAAATGTTTCAACAAGCGTCTCACTCGATACGACTGGTGGCTATGCTCGTGCTGGAAGCAGTAACATCAATAGTAGATGTCGATGTCAGTATACGAAATCTATATCATTAAGTGCGACTCAGCGGGGGTGTAGGACCAATGGGTGCGATCAGCTTACTGTTGTGAAGTAGAAGCGAGGCCTGCAAAACTCCTAGAAAGTTATTTAGCCTATGAACGACGTCAAGATCATTTTACGCTTACGTCTTAGGTGAGCCATCGGAGTCAGTAGCATTGCCGTTGCTGGTGGTCCGTATCTTCATGTTAGCCTCGTCAGCTATGTATGATCAAAATGCTCCTACAGTGGGCTACTGATGGATATCGAGGGCAGGTAGCTACGGAACGGATCAGATCAGCTGGTTAAAGATCGTAGAGTGTGATGATATGTAGTACCTGGATGTCGCGCTGCTTGGGTTTGAAACACTTTGACTATCGGTAAATATTGAAGTTGAAGCCGGAGAGCTACGAGCAGACGAGCAGAACCATGAGCCTCAGGCAGTCGAACTAGGTATTAATCTTCTTACCTGGACGTCGTAGTTCTCGAAACACTGACAGATCCCGTTGCGGACAAGGAGATAATCGATTTGCTCTGACTATGAGCCAAAATTGGGGAGGAAGAGCTATACGTCAATCAATGAGTCGGAGGTCGCGGAACAAGGTCCTAAAGCCCCTTGAACCTCTTACCTAGTGGTTGAGCTTGAAACACTAACAGCGCCTGATGCGGACAAGGAATTAAATGACGCGCTCTGACTAGCAGTAGATAATGCATCCGAAGAGCTGTACGTCAACAAATAAGCTACAGGTCGCCAAACAAGATGATAAAGCCTCTTACCTAGATGTCGAAGTGCCTGAGCTCGGAACAGTACCATACCTTGATGTGGGCGATGCGCTAGACAATGGTCTGTGAGTCTCAGTACATACTGTAGTCGAGGAGCTGCGTGCAGCGCCAATGATCTCAGCAATACATCGGGTAAGGCGTCGGTATCTCTTACCTAGACGGAGTAGTGCTTGAGCTCAGGCCTGAATCCGATGCGGAATAGGTGCTAAACAATAACAGTATGATCAGTAACCAAAATCGTTTTGATGAACAGCTGACGGTTGAACGAACGAACAGCCACGCACGTTAAGGAAGCAGTGTGATGCTGCGATTCTGGAGTTGCCGGATTTGACGTGGTCGATGAAGGAGCGGCGGACGCTGGGGGTGAGCATGGAATGTAAGGATTCTCGTTTCCTTCAAGCACAAGCACGGGACTACTGATTATTGCAGCGAAATCAGTGTTGAATTTCCCAATCTCTACCCCGTAGCATCTATAAAATCATGTGAGTCATGAGAGCATCTACGTGGTACCATCCAAGAGCTCACCCAGTGTGGTTAAAATTTAAACTTATGGTCCCAGACGGTAAGTTATTAGGAACGTCCTAAAAGTCGCTTGCTTTCGCCGCTCTGGAGAGACCGCAAAGCAAAGACGAAATCGCCTTGATCTCGTTCGCTCCGAGTCCAGGTGGCGGAAGCGGGCTCATTTAAGATGACAAAGGAAGGAACAAATATCTCGAAAGCTTCAGTAGAGACTGTCAAGTGTAGGAAGGCCTAGTCTGCAAAACTTTGAATTCGGAGACGGGGAAGAGGGACAACGAAACTTACAATATAGAAAGCATAGTCACATAGTCGGTGGGAGGAAACGTCACTGATTTGTGAAACCTTATAGCCTCAGAGTTCTCGTTACGTGCAAGACGTAGATCAGTTGGTCTTCCATGATCACAAAGTGATGATGAAGGATGTGGGAACAGCAACGCCCTTCAAACACGTCTACGGTATGCTGATGGCGGCAATGTCGGTGACTCTTGAGAAGCGCTCTGCTGTCACTGAAATAGCGGTTCGAGAGCTGGCGTCCACATTGTCTCTGGGAGCTGCACTAGCCCTAGGGATCAGACTCCCACAAGGTGATGAGTCTCGTGTCACGAAACTGATGAACTGAAACAATGTTCATCTAGACGGAGACCGATGGTGGCGATCTCTTCCGATCGACTGTTGATCAGCGTAGTGGACTGCAATTTTGGGGTGACAGATCTAAATTGCAGCATCAACCTCCCTCCCGTGTCGGATCGAGAATCAAAGGTCATACATCCGTCAGGTCGTGGACCTTCAAGGCAGACATCTTCGAATTCATGTCTGCGAGAACATAAGGATTCGCCCAATGAGTTGTGTCGCCAGCTGCACTTGTAGTTAGTCTGTGCCCATATGAAACACTATCAAATGCGTTGTAGATGTTTAAAATACCATTTGAGCCAGTGTCTGAGCAATATACTTCCACGGAAATGAAAAGGAAAAGAAAGCAAGGCACTGGTAGTGATGCATTGATGAGCCGTGACGCAGGTTCATAATGTGTGGGAACTTGAAGACATCTTTATGTAATCACTATCCGTCGAAGTCCGATCGTAATGTCCTCCCACTTGGACCCACAAGTCCGGACGCTCCATTCCAACCCGTATTCTCACTTTTTGAAAATCTCCCTAGGACTGATGATTGAACAATGAACATCTGTTTGACGCGTGATCGTCTCCGCCACGCGTCTATCAGGTACACGTGACAAATCATTGATCCTCCACTAGTAGTCCTGCTCCAAAGCCCCACCGTCTCCACGTCGCGGTGATCCATGACAGCCATTCATGCATTCTTTCTCACGATGGAGCTATAATATAAAAGCACTTTTTTATCTTCTCTGTTTCCTTTTTGCTTCCTCTTTATCTCTAACACGTTTTTTCTCTTCCAAGTCACATCCTCTAGTTTGTTTACCTCTCCCATGCCTGTCACCGACGACTCTGTGAAAACTCATGAAGTTAGCCTAGAGGCTACGCGTATTGCGTAGGTCCTTCGCAGTATTTCTACGATGTTTTTTCTGCTGATTACAGCTTTAGAGCTGAGTGCTCTCTTGATTTAGGCGCCGTCGGAAAAAGTAAGTGTACCGCCATTCACTGATACCTTCAACGCCATAATCCAGACGTTAATTCAAGATGAAGCTCGAAAAATCATGTCTCTGCAGCACAAAGCTCTGGGATACAGGCCGCCGCCCGGTTCCTTGGCTTCAGAAGCTCAAGTTGCGGCTTCTAAGCATCCAGATGGCATATCGCCTTCGCCGCCCGATACCGCCTCACTGCGTGAAGCTGCTCTCAAGGATGCAGCTCGTATCGAAATCGAGCGGGGTCGGTCATTGCATCTCAAGGCCGTTTCATGTGGAATTGATTTGGATCGAATCGGACTCGGTGAGGCGCGCGTTTCATCAGCTGTTGATGTCGTCTCCTCATACTCCGCGTAGCCGAGGCGCGTAAATTAATGTCCGAAGAGCATAAAGCCCTAGGCTACCGCCCTCCGCCAGGCTCGCTTGCTGCCGACGCTCAGGCAGCTGCCGCCAAACATCCCGAAAACAAGGACTACAGCATCGATCCTCAAATTTTGACTCTGGCGGCTTTGAAAGACGCGGCTAGGATCGCGTAAGTGATAAATTATTGTCCTGCTGAGATGACCTGCTAACACCCCATCAGGTCCGAACGAGGAGCCACCGGAGCCAAGTTCGTTACTGCGCCTGATGGGCGAACTGAAGAGCCGCCCAAGTTGCAGTCTGAAGGTAATGCGTCGTCAGTGCTTTACTCTGCCCAATTCCTGATTTTGGTCCTTCATCCAGCCCGATCTCGGGAGCCTGATGTCTATTCCTGAATCACCGTTCGATGTGGAAAGAAAATGCTGTTTATTTGATCACGGATCATGTACAATGTTGCCTGTATTATTAGGGATGTTGTTTTGCGAGATACACTGGAACCGGGTTCTTAGTGGTATATACCAATATTATTTATGTTCCTCTCCAACAGGAGGTTATTGACTCCCGACCTTGAAGATAGCCCCACTTGGGCACCCAAAATTCCACTCGTCCGCCCCTTTATGTTCCTCCTTATGCGTCATCTTCTAAATCGTCTTCTGGCAAACCGGACTTCAAAAAAAAAAAGTTCAAAATTTCCTGTCCTCCTTGCACTGAGAACAACGCGAAGTCTTGTCCCCCTCTCTACGTCCTCTAGGAGTCTAACGGAGTAGCGTTCACTAGCACCGAATTAGCCTTGAATGCGGCTAGAGGGAATCTAGGAGTACGATGACTAGAGGAGCCGACAATGCTGCGCCAGATGATCGAGATTTTTTGTACGCTTAGATCTTGGTGCGAAAAGCGCCAGCGATGCCTTCCCGTGGATGGCTGCATTCCGAAACCCCGCCCCACTGAATCGTACGGGTGGAAGTACATAGCGCGTTCCGGCAAGCACGCTAGGACCGTGATATCGATGACATGCACATCACTGTAGTGGCCAAACACCGCGTGGCGGTCGATTCGACATACTCTGATGACTCCCTTTTTTGCGGCCTATGGGGTGCTGGGTGGGAAAGCGAAAACAAGAACAAGCGGCGTGTTGTAACCGATCACACCGCCGCGGTGGTCTGTTTCAAAGCCGAAAGATACTCCAGAATAACTGTTGGAAGGATATGTTAAAACGCCGTCAGATAGACAGGAAAGATCATCCAGTTCGTAGAGCCACGGTGCACCTCGATCTTCTGACCGTTTGATTGTCGGAGACCTAGGTTCCTGAGGTATACACCGTCATCTACTGTTCCCTGGATCGGGGGCGAATCTACTCAGACCCATTATAAATCGCGACGCATAAAACAAAGATGACTATATATGCACTTTGACCTCCGGATCGTTCTAAGGATTTTTCACTGTGTGTGGATAGTCGTAGACTTATCGTTGGAGACTACATGTGTTATCGTCCTGCAAAGCAACTCTCAGTGGAAAGTTCGAAGGCCTAAGAAACTAATGGAAAGCACACACGAAAAAAATCACGTTAACGGATAACGGTGTAATGGGTACTTTGCACCGTCGAGCTAGGATACAGCAATATAACCATCAAACACATTCAAGTATCAAGGAGGATGGAAGGAGCTTAGCTGAGCGGCAACTGCGTTTCCTAGTACATCCGAAACTGTATTATAAGAAAGCAAACGGGTTAGAGCAGGGGAAGAAATCTTCTTATCATAACGAAATAGATCTTAGTAACATCCTCAGCGGTCTTCAGTCATCGCCAAGAAAGGAATTCTGGCTCTCAGAAGAGTAGGCCCCATACCTTTCCATCAGATTCCAGGAATTCGACTCCGAGGCTGGAACACGTTCCGAACTTATGAGTGACTGCTTTCAGCAACACGCAGCATAGACGATCAAAAGAGGCTCGGCTTGGAAGCATGCAACATCGCGCAGCTAGTGTCTAGACATTCGAAGCCTTTTGTCTGCTCTACTTATTTTTGTTTGCTAAGCAGAAGGAACTAAGCGTACTAAGGGAGATTGGGTTGCAAAATAACCCTCTCCGCGAGGTCCAGATCTAACTGGCTTTCCGGAGTCCTGTCGCAGCGATCTGTACTAGACTTGGGAAAAAAATATCTGCAAATTGTGAGCTTTCCCAGGGTGGAATCAAAAAGCTGTAGCACTTACAGCGACTATAGCTTAGCGCGAACCTCAATTGGAATTCCGCGACTGGCTGATTTGATGTTGTTTCGTTGTAGAGAGAGGGGACACTATGCCTGTAGAACTTAAATTATCCACCGTCATGGTCCTAGAAGAAAAGGCCTCCGGATGTACGGGCCGGCGTTCCTTTCAGTGAAGATTGGCCTTCATTGTCGTAGGACCATTTGCAGTCTCGCCTCTTTGCTTGTGCGCAAAATGAGATAAAAAGTAAGTAGTGATTTTATAATGATTGCCAACTTCACAGCGAAAACAGAGTTCATTTTAACGAGAGGATACGTAGACCGCAGACTAAGATATATAAGTTGTACTTGAATAATTATGCCCACCAGTAAAGTCCAGAGAGAGATAAATAGCAGTGTCCAATAATATCCCTGATTATAAGAGACGTTTCCATCCAGCATTGGGCTTGTCCCTGATTATAAAAAATTCGTTCCTTCCGTTTATAAAAGATGCTTCCATCCAGCATCCCTAGCTTTCTGAACGAGTCGCTTGACCTCTTGAGATCGCGCGCGGGTGGTAACAAGGAGAGTGTCAGGCATGTCCACGATTACCAGATCGTCGACGCCTAGACAAGAGATGAGTCGGCCGGACCCTGGGACGACGATACCTCCAGCGACTTGTTCGGTGAGAACTGGGGGAGAGAGGTCAGTGATTTATTCTTTCACAGACCCCTGGCAGGTGAGTAGCTCGAGCCGGTAAAATGCAAGTAGAATAGAGATAGAATTTTGACCCGGGCTACTAACCACAGCAAAATTCGCCGGATCCACTACTGTAAGGATTCCCGACTTATTATGCTTTGATAGAAAGCCCGGCTCAAAAATTTCAACGCTGTCCCAGACATCTGCCAGACCCTCGGCTACTTGCCAGGATTGACAATAGGAGAACGTACCAAGATTATTATCACCCAGAATACGAGGCTGGTTTGCTTCCGCGGGGATGAGATCCGCCAACGATGAGAAATCACCAACGTCGTCCCAACCAAATGTAGCAGGAACGACAGCGACGCGTCCTTCAGCTGCTGCAGGCTCTGCCACGGCATTATCGATAGGAATCTTTTCGAGCGTAGGCCATATCTCGTCGAGTGCTTTTTGGCGCTCTTTCTCGTTATCCCACATGGCGCCAATCTTCTGTAGACCATCGTGCAACTCGGGTTTGTATTCTTTCAACAGCTCGAGGAGGAAGGTCGCCTTTGTGACGAACATTCCGGCGTTCCAGCGGTACTTTCCTGTTGCGATGTACGAAGCTGCGGTCCTCGCATCAGGTTTCTCCTTGAAACTTGAAACCAGGCGGGCGTTGGGGGCTTCATCGATGGGGAGTTTGTCTCCGAGTCGAATGTAACCAAAGCCCGTGGATGGATGCGAGGGAGCGATACCGATGGTGACTAAATAATCCTTCTTTGCGACAACGACAGCCTCTGCGACGGCCGCAAGAAATGCGTCGTCGCCGGAAATCATATGATCCGCAGCGAAGGATCCAATAACTGCTTCGGGATCTCTATGAGCAAGGACGGCTGCGGCGAGACCAATAGCTGCCATGGAATCCTTGGGTCCAGGCTCGCAAAAGAGGTTGTCAGCATGGAGGTCAGGGAGTTGCTCGTGGATAGTCTTGACATGACTGGGACCTGCAACGATGGTCGTACGGGACGGGGAAGAAAGGGGGAGCAGACGATCCCAGGTGGCCTGGATAAGCGAACGGCCCTTCAAAGTGAGATCGAGCAGAAACTTGGGGTGACCCTCCCGGGATAGCGGCCAGAGACGGGTGCCGGCGCCTCCAGCGGGGATGACGACGTAGAAGCCTTGGATGTCCCGGGTATTTCCAAATGGGAACGAGGAGAGCACGTTGTCGCCGAGCGGGGACGGGTGGTGCGCATGCGAGGACGGGAAGGCCGGCACGGTCACCGGCAGACTCGGCGAGAGGAACGGCGAGCGCGAGCGCAACTGTGGGCTCGACGGTACGGGTGTAATAAATCCCGACCGATGGTTGTTGTGCTGCGACATTTTGTTTAGTCCTCTGCGGAGAGGTACATGGCCGTCCCCTCACCTGGAATCCCTCCCGTACTTGGTGTTCGAGGCTTGCATTGGCTGCACGCAGTTCAGCGCATTCCTGCCTCAGTTCTGCCACGTCTTGTTGCTGCCAGTGTTCCAGTCAGTCAGCTACTGGGCTTAGGGAACGACATACTGATTTCTCCATTAAGGAGAGGATTGTTTGGAACATGACTTGTACGCTGGGGTCGGCATTTCCGTTCATGATGGGCGAATGAACGTAGAAGAGAAAAGGATCGTGAAGGCAGAGAGTGAGGAGGGGATAGAGAACGGGATATTTATTTGATCGAGACAGCCACGTTCGCGCAGTCTAAGCCGCGGATGGCGTAGCCGTCGGAACCAAACCCGAACAAAGTGGAGGTGAGTCTTCACCGTGATGAGGGGTGAAAAGGCGGCATATCATGATGCACCCGACGGCCAAATCCTTACGCTACATAACAACCGACGTAACTGGCCGACATTCGCAGGTTGAAAATCAGCGACAACTAAGACTTTACTTGACAGAACGAATTGTTGGCTTGAGTAAATTTACTAGGTCCTAGCATTAACTTGAAATCTGATTCCCCGTCGTGCACATGGAATCAGTGCGCAGATCGGCAATCGAGAATCAATTTGCTTTCCTGCCGGTGAGGCAGTGTCAAGCGGTAGATCCAATCCAGTCTAGAATATGAACATTGCAACGGGATTCATAAGTGAACAGCTAGTCGATCCCAAGAATTGGACTCGCGATGGCAAGCGGAATTCGCTTGTAACACCGGTGATTAACGAGGAGCGCTTCTAGTTCCCCGTCTAACGGAGGACAAGACCAAGTACGATGCACACATTGTTCCGAAAGTCGACAAAACTCGCAATAAATGGTAATTTCCTCGCCCTGATACATTTAATTGGGAACGAATTCGACCTGCTTCCATATGATTGTACGCCCTGTTTCAACAAACGTTGATAACAACTGAATGATAACAGTGACCTCAAGTCTAATGGGGATTGACCGTACGCATTGATCCAAGTGTATTCATACTGCCCATGAACATCTGAAGACGAAAGATCTCATTCGAAGAGAATCAGCCGAGACGAAAAGATTGATGAACGAGCGCTCGCTGAGGGAACAAACAGCACCTCAGGTCTCGGGTACCTTGCTCCGAATCATGATAAAATTAAGACCAAAGCTATACTTTACACGAGAATGCAATCCATAAGATTGATTCCAGGATGAGGAGTAGGAGGGTGGGTGATACGTTTCTTATAGCCGATGTATTGAAATGCAGAGTGGAAAAGGCAAGAGAAACAACACCATACACTCTGGTCGTAAACGTTGTGTCGCTGTACGAGAGACAAATACCAATGTTTTCGTTCGATCGGACTTCGGCTTTCTCCGGCGCGTCCCATGTGACATGCCGATGTCCAATGCGGCTATCCCCGAAAACTGTACAGTTCCCCAATTGTGGCTGCTTACGTCACCACTGTCAGACAGAGCCGCAGAGAATAACAGCGCTCGCTACCGACCCTCCTCAAGAATCTCAAGGTGAGTATCCAGTTTTCAGCGAAGCCCATGCTCGTCTGACATTTGCTCAACAGACCAGGGAAGAAAACATGGGTATGTCCATCTAACGATTCGTTATCGCTGTATCTAACGCCCCGGCAGTCAACCTTCGCTCCCAAAAACGGCTCGCCGCCTCCGTCGCAGGCGTCGGCAAACGCAAAATCTGGCTCGACCCCGCTGAGCAAAGCGAAATCGGCAACGCCAACTCGCGCACGCACGTCAAAAAGCTCATCAAGGAGGGCCAAATTATCATCAAGCCTACCACTGTGCACTCGCGTGCACGGACCCGGGAGCTCCTTGCTGCGAAGCGCAAGGGCCGGCATACGGGCCCCGGTAAGAGGAAGGGTACTTCTGAGGCGAGGATGCCGACAAAGGTGCTGTGGATGAGGAGACAACGGGTGCTCAGGCGGCTGT
Source organism: Armillaria novae-zelandiae (assembly GCA_030435655.1). Lineage (NCBI taxonomy): Eukaryota > Fungi > Basidiomycota > Agaricomycetes > Agaricales > Physalacriaceae > Armillaria > Armillaria novae-zelandiae. The sequence continues at coordinate 196,850 of JAUEPR010000024.1, forward strand.
TGAGGAAGTACAGAGAGGCGGGCAAGATTGATAAGCATTTGTGAGTTGGTCCTTTGATATTCTGTGGGCGTAGCTGATGGTCGGGCAGGTACCACTCGCTGTACCAAAAGTCGAAGGGTAACGTCTTCAAGAACAAGCGTGTCCTTATGGAGTACATCCACAAGGCCAAGGCTGAGAAGACCCGTACAAAGGTCCTTTCAGACCAGATGGAGGCTCGCCGTGTCAAGAACAAGGTATGTTTACTCAAAAAGTAACACCAAGCTCTACTGATTATTTTTCAGGCTGCCCGGGAACGTCGTGCTGCTCGCGTGTTGGAGAAGCGATCGGGTATAATTGCTGTCGAGAACGAAGCTGCCGTCCAGGAGTAAACGTATCCTATATCTCTGCATTTCATTTGTATGGTCATGCCACTATGCCGCAATGCAATCCCCATGCCCCTCGAAATCTTTTCATACGTACGTATCAGACTTTTCAAAAGGCTCAACATCAATGGCGGAGCAAGCGCAAGCCGAGGAAGATTTATCTCCTAGTTTGTTGTTACAATCGTACTGCTCTTATCTCTTGTCAAAGTCACCTCAATCACTCTAGAGCGACCAGGAGCATTCAGGCTCAGAATCTCGTCAAGCAGCAAGAGCGAGGTCCACCTTCCACAGTTCTACAGTATTGTTGGACAACGAGAACGAACTGGTCGTGTAGCTGTCTATATCTACGCTTCATCGTCGCTGAAAACTAGAGCTATAACGTTTCATTTTCCGTCAGGTCAAGGAAAAGGGTAGTCTGCATGAGTTGGCCGTTCGTCGTGAGACTCTACGCGGTCATCTCTTCCCCATGCGGGTCTGTCATCTAATTATTCTAATGTATATACTCATCTTTTGCTAGCCGTTTGGATCCCCTGTATGAAGTGAATGGCGATATTCTTCCAAGTATACACCATGATTGGTGAGTATCGCAAAAACCCAATCTGGGATACACAGTATCTACGCGGTTTTCAAGCGTCACACCGTCGAACACTCACAGACTTCAAGTTTCTACCTTTTGCAGGTCAGAGCAACTAACGGAGCTATTACCTATCTCCCTACCGCCGGAACTGATTAAGGCACGGAGAATTGTCTAATTCAGTAAAACCGTATATGCCCTGGTATACGGTAGGCAGTTATCTACGAAAGGCCTCGTAGACGGATACAAATATCCATACGACGTCGGAGTCTTGCTTTCATTTCCACCAAAATGCATGTCCCCACGTCCCCATCAAATTCTTCCTTCGGTCCTTGTTCCATGATAATGACAAGCACTCAAACTAGTGGTCGGAATACTAGCCTGCCAAGAAGGACAGAAAATTCCGCAGGACGCGTTCCAATTAGTCACGCCCGAGTAGGTGTCACGACATAGACAACAGCATTCTGCGCATTATGGCAGATTCGCAATCGGTATATGGTTAAGCATCATCCCAGGACACATGAACGGGTTCATCCTCCATTCCGGCCGTATCGCTTCCATGTCCCTGTACCACGCTGATGATCATTCCGTTCCAGAGTACCTTAGGGTAGCCATCCTGAGTCACTAAGACTATGCGTAGTGGACAATGACTGCTTGGACTACTCCGTAATAGCGAACGGTATTTCATCTGGGCTCCGAGGTAGACACTGTACCACCTCGAATACGCGGCGAGCCCGGCGTTGACTCGGATGGCAATAATTGCGTCGGGGGGGATCGTGAGTGGAGAGTGGGTCATCGAGCGGATCGCAGATGGTGGTCCTGCCCTCGAGAAGAACACGGACAGTCCCAGCTCCCAATGACCCTGGTGCAGTGTATCCAAATGCACACGGACAAAGATTGTCAACAATGTCCTCCATTAGAGCCGAACGAGCGTATGTGTGCCTCTTCACTGACAAATTTTATCACCCAGTCCGTACTAGGTAATAGGAGCGCGAGCTCACTAAATCTATAGGACTGATGTTATTGACTGGAAGGAAACCTGAAAACTGCGCGTACAAGGGCGCAAAATCGCCATTTCGTGCTGGTTGCAAGAGGTCAGACTCTGTTCAACTTTAAAGGGCCTTCATACTCACAGCAGCACCGATACAGTGGACGCGCAACCTACGCCGGGGGGTGTCCAGTTTCGGGGCCTCCTCAACAAGCCCAAGCTCCCGAAGGCACATAAACATCGACATGGGCCATTGCAAATGCAATGCAGTGAACGAATCTAAAGGAAGCTGTCACCACTCATAATACCCCTTCCAGCTATCCTCAAACGTCGCTGGGAACGCAGGGACCTTCATCCTGATGTCCTTCAACCATGGAATCTCTTTGTCTGGGACTTTCTATCCAGCTTTCTCATCCGGGAGGGCATCCAGAGGTTGTCGGAACAGACGTCATCAAGTGTGTAGCCACAGGTAGCAGGATCACAGATGGCCAAGTACCCAGATCATTCTGGTCCGCTTCCTAGAACACTACGGGATCCCCTGACGATACCCTCTTGGAACATACCTTGCTCATCGTGCCGTATCCACGGGAACTAGTCCAAGGGGAACTTGAATGTGAGGAACTTTTCCCCGTAGCCCTAAGTATTATTATCATTAACATGGGGCTACTTTCAACGATTCCAAGGCAAATCTTGAACTTGGCACAATCTTTTCGTGCCCCGGAAAAAAAAGTTGAAAGTCGACGGTCCTTACGATCTGTGTCTCGGCAGACGATGCTGCAGTAGTAGAAAATGTAATGGCACCCTTCGCACACGACCGGCTAAATTAATACACGTAGATGATAGGTGTAATTCATCTGTGGCTTTGAATGCAACGCACTTCATTAGCACAGACCTTGCAGCAGGTCGTGCACCGTTTTGGTGCAGACTGGAAATCACGAACGCACATGTTGGGGTCGTCCTTGACGCGAAGTCATCGAGTTCTTGCACCTTTGCTAAAAACATTGAATGCCAATGTGCTTGGTGAGAAATTACTGAAGCTTTTAGGAAGTTTTTATACAGACACGAAACAGTGGGAAAGCTGCGAACCGAAATGTCAATCGGCTAGATTTTTTCTGGAACACCCAATCGGCTTGGTCGGTCACAAGCCCTATCTCATAATCGTGTATCGTCCGTCTGTCTACTATGAGAGACTAGGTCGCAAGTCGACCTGAAGGCTGCTGAAAATGTTTTGAGAGCTCGTTTGGCCTTAACAAGAATTTCCAGAGGACTTTCACTAGTGTGAATGAATTTTGCAACACCAGGAATGAACATTGCCTACAGTTTAAAAGGCATCATCCATGATCGTCGTTGTGCGAATTTACCAAACTTCTTGGGTGGTTGTGTGATTACAATAGCGTATGTTTCGCCTAAATTGGTATACTATTCCCACGCCCGTCGGTTTCGTCGCGCTTGAAAATAAATTTGACGTGATGTACTTACAGATATCTTGCTTCTTCTTACTTCAAGCTTTGCTGAGGATGATGGTTTCACAGCCACCAGGCTGACAGCTCGCCGTATTTTGTTTTAAGTACCTTATTTTATTTTTCGTACTAATCATTATCGTTTCTTGGCTTCGTACCACCACCGCCTACGTATCTGTCCACGAATATACGTTCGTTTGAGCCATACCCCAACGTTCACTGTGCCTGCCGACATGGAATCCCAACAAGCTTCACTACGCGTCCCAAAAATGAATACAAGATCTATCTACTGCCTGGACATTAGATTTGTAACAAACCAGTTCAACGATGAATGACCTCTTTACGCAACAGACTCCATCCACACTCACTACAACCTCACCCCCACCGTAGCAGTGCATGTAGCATCCATCTCTAATGTACTTGTACTTGCATCGTCTTCTTGACGACCCTTTCTGCCAAGTACTTATCGCTAGGAAAGAAGCCTCATGTTACGGTATTACTTTGATCTCAAAGTCCTGTCAGTTCGACTCCCTCGGCCTTATAGTGCTAACAGTAGAACTATTCTAACTTATGTTTTGTACAAACACAGAGTCTGTTCATTCAACTCCTTTCGACTAGGACTAAAAGCCACTTTCAATAAACAAGTAATTCAGCTGAGCCACCTCTAATAACAATGCTGATTTAGTTTAGTACCATTGGTCATGCCCAGGGAATAACTGTGGAGCGGATCTCCTAAAAAGCTATTACAAGCGGACGTACTTTTCGAACGTCATCAACCGAGGTGTCGAGTCTACACTCGTTGTTAATGAGTCATGACACTGGAATCTTCGATCGACCGCAGTCACGAGCAAGTAATTCAGGCAAACAATCGTTAAAACTTGATAGGCACAAAAGTAATTGTGGGCCGATATCGATAGTAGTCATCCATTCCTCCCAATCGAGTCGAATGTGAGTATACCAAGTACTAGCTCGCTTCCCTAAGCGTAATTAACCCGGGTAGATTGTTGGCACCGACGGGTCCGAGGTAGTACAGAAATATAATCAACTCCCAAAGTCTAAAACACAACGCCACAGGACTAACTCGACTTGTCGAACCCCGAGCGCTTAGTATTGAATGGTCACCTGGTCCTGATTCTAGATGCATTTGGGCATCAGCGGCGAGTCACAATGAACAACGGCACCCCGTCCCTCAAATCGCGCCATAAGCAAGCTCCCAAGAGATTCCACGGTTCCATTAAACGACAATCGCCGCGCCAAGCACTTTCAACGGTGCAACTTGAGGTCATGATCGTCGATCGAGGCGGACAGTGGCGGTGGCAAAACCATCAAAAAGAATTATAGATAGATCGTATTGAACTACAAAGTAAGAAGGATAAGTTTGGATTAAAAACTCGTCATGGAACACAGGTGGGTGGAGGAGAGCCAGAAACAACGACCAGAAAACATAGGAGGACAGTACGACAAGAAACATCAACCAACTTCCTTCAGCTGCGCTTGCGCCAAGGCCCGGGCATGCACATGGACATGCTTCGGCTTCTCCACCGTATGGCACACTTCAATTCCTTGTACCCAGGGCTGCTTCATGATCTCCTCAATTGGCACCCTCAGCTTGGGATTCGGTTCCAGCATCATCCGGATCACACTCCGACAAGCTCGCGGAGAGAGATTATTGATCGTCGGAGGGAACACGGTAGGAGCCGTGCACGCAGAAGCATACGCAGAGTACATTGCATCGCTCTGCTGGGCAGCCCGCCAAGGCAACTCTTGGAAGTGAAGGCAGTAATACACCACCCCACACGCCCATATATCAACGAGCCGGGCGTCGTAGGCTATTTGAGGGTTCCGGTATAGGAAAAAGGCCGAGTAAAGTAACAGCACTAGTCAGAAACACCCGGAATGATAGCAAAGGGGTTTCAAGGCTTACGTTTGCCTAGGAACTGTTCCGGCGCGATGTATGGCTCACTTCCACATAGTCCAGTCGACATATGTATGGTGGCCTCCCAAGGTAGACGATAAACTGTCGAGGCACCGTAGTCACCAATCTACGAGATAAGTCAGACAATGTGTACGTCATTTGAGGCGGAAATGAAAGACCTTGAGGTGCCCCTTCGTATCGAAGAAGAGATTCTCAGGCTTGAGATCTCTGTGGGCAACGCCCTGGCTGTGGAGATATGCCACACCGCTCAATATTTGCCTGAAACAGCACTCGACCTCGCTCGGCGACATTCCGCCCTTTTTGATGGCAGCGTACAGATCACCACCAGGACAAAACTCCATTACTTCACACCAGTGCTGGCTCTCGTCCTGGACAAGGTCGACGGTCTCAACAATATTGACGTGGTGCAACGTTGACGATATACAAAACTCGGCTGTGAGCTTTTTGATATACTCCTTCTCGGTCTCGTTCTTGCGGCGCTTTCGGAACTCCTAGTTGATCATGAGAGGGGAAAATGCAACAAGCATGACAAGCAACTGACCTTGACGGCATACAGCTTCTCCTCGCTCCTGTCCCACTTGTGGGCGAGGCGGACGACGGAGGTGGCGCCTTTGCCGATCGCAATCTTCTGGCAGACGCCGTACTTTTGCGACAGGCTGGCAGTACTCTCACCCCCCGTTGACCGTGGGCCCTGCCGTCCACCCGCGTCACTGTCTCCATCCGACTTGCGACTGCTTCCTCCCGTTGAGCGCTGGGAAGACTTGCGAGCGAGCTTAGGCCCATTAGCAAGCAGATCCTTGAGCGTAAATTTGGTCCCTCCGCCGTCCTGTGAGTGAACCGAGGGTGCCTTTGCACGCAGTGTAGCACCCGACCCGTTGACGGGGGAAGGGGTGGGCTTAACTGGGCCATTGGCGGGTTTGCTGGGCTTTGGTGTCATCTGGGGCTTCGCGTCAGCACCAGCGGACATGCTGGGTGCCCTGCTGGGCGCGCGGCTATTGGCGCGAGTAGACGGAGCGCTCTCCCAATCTGATTCTGACACAGTAGGTGATGAAGCGGTCGAACCGCTGTTGGAGGAAGTCATGGATGCTTGTTTGATATGATTGGCACCGGAAGCAAGCCGTTGAAGGGAAACAACGGTGTTCCCGGGCTGCTTCTCGTACGCTCCGGCCTCTGGCGGTGGTATTGGAATGTGGAGGGTGGCACCGTTAGCAGGCTTGGGTCTGGGCTTATCGTGGGGTTTGTCAGAACTGTCCGGGCCGTCGCCGTCGGTTTGAGTTGTTTCTGTCGAGGAAGAGTCCTGGTCTGTCATGTGTCCAAGGCAGTCCAGGCGGTGGTTGGGAATTGTAATGGCCGTTGTGGTAAAGGTAATGGTGGGCGAGTTAATGAGGAATACAATTAATGAAATGAGAAAGGCTGCTGGTCGTGAAGCTCAACTTAGAGCGATATCATGACGTCCGGGTGGGTGGGTCAAGGCAAAAGCGAGGCTGACTGTAGATATACGACGAGACGGCGTGAATGGGTGCAGCACCCCTCTCGCCGTCGAGAAAAAATAGCCCTGACGCTGGTCGACGACGACGGAGCTCGTTGCAGTCGCTGGCGGTGATGGTGGTTTGCGGTAAAGAAAGTAGAGGGAGGAAGGAAACTTACTACTTTTAGTTGATCACGTAAGCATCATTCTTTATCCCTGTCTTTTTATGCCTCAAGGCAGAGCGAAACAAGAAACATTTTTTGGTACAGAAATCACAAATGGAAATGAGAATATCTGATAGCAAGTCAAGTTCGCCTCATGACCATAACCATCAAATTCGATGATATTGATAACGACAGTACAAGTCGCCTCCTACTGACTCGGGACCCGCTGCATCCTCCCGATTCAGCAGGGAAATGAAAACGGTCAAAACGGTGTTCGTTCCAGCTGCTTTGTGCTGATCGCCGGAAGCTTGTGGAACCTTCTCTTCCTGGTACTCTATCATCTGAAGAACGTTGGTCAGCGCACCGACTCGCTGTACCAAATGGCGAAAATAACGCGACCACCGGAAGGGAACATCCGAGACTATTGCCTCCATGGAGCGTGTACTCTCCGTTTTTCTTTTGTTTTCCCTGGCGTCGGATCCAGTAGCCTAAGCTTGTTTGCTCTAGCTCAGCATAGATGCCAGTGCGAGAGGTGACCCCTTCCCTGAGTCTGAATCAGCAAGAGAAGGTCCGTCGAGTCTGGTCCGAGTCGGCGGGGCATCATGGCGTTTCCTGATGACAGACTCGACATGAGGCCCAGCAGGTCCACGCTGCTTCATGCGATGCGGCCTTGAATGAAGACGTGCAAGCAACGTACGCTTTGGGCTGAATCTATGACGAAAATATTAATTCTGATTGCGGCAGTATCAATCAAATACATTCATCACTCTGACCTCATATGTGCCGGTAACGCCACCGTACATACACAGGTACAAGGAAACCAGTGCCTATTCATAGACACGAATCAGAGACCATATCGACACGAAGGGGGAATGGGATCCACTTACGCAGGACCGCGTATTCGAAGACCATCAAACTCCGCGTTTGCAGCTCCAGAATTCTCTCTACGCTCGGAATCCACACGAGAAAAATACCAGAGAAGGAACCATAAAGCACCATTCGATATCGCCAAGTCAAAATCCATCAATTACATTATGAATTGCCCCGAGCTTGGGGGCGTTTGCGGAGATCATGGCGCTAACGGTTCGGCCATGACATCTGGCATGCCTTAAATAGCCAAAGGTTCCCGAGCTCCAGATAGGTGGATAGCCGACCAACGGCCTCTACAACGCTTGGCGTCGTCAGTGATCTCGGAGACAGATAGTGAGCATATACATGTCCGTAAACAAGTCTTCGCGCCAAGTGCTTGCTCATCGCACCAAGACTTCGCACTCGAATTCACTGAGGCTGGGAGGTAATAGACCGGATTCTAGCCTAGCACTTGGCGTGCCTATTCTTTACCAGGAAACAGAAGCAGGTCACAGCGGTGGGCGCTGGTGAGCGTAGGAAGTAAGAAGGATGTTGCAGAAGGATGCCAGCAACATGGTAGTTTGATCCATTCGGGATTGTCGGTACCTTATCGGCCGAAGCTCGCGCCCCGAGCATCACCCACATTGTGTCCACGCCGACACCAGCTCACATCCCGCTACCGACTGCGCTATTTTTACCCTCATGTCAACAAATAGATTGCAAATGTGTCGTAATCAAGAATTACTATGGTGATTTTCTACATTCCCTATCATTGATTCCTGTCGTACAGTACGAGCAACGTTCGTGGGTCCTCAATACATTCACCGAAATATCTTCAAGCTAGAGTTTCAAATACCCGCCCCAAATTTCCCATGCAGTACCGCAGCACTTTTTGCCCGCTCGCTGCTGACTCTGGCAATTGTAAATCTAATTCTGTCTGGTACTTATCGACTATCTCTGGTCTCATGCTATAGTCAGTCGCTTTAGACTCTGTGGGTCCATCTAGTAGCGATCCATCTGCTGCTTTACGATGGGGAGCGTCCCGCAATATCCTAATTCCGCTCGAGCTTGAAAGGACGCGAAGAGAAACCGCACGAACACAGCTCAGCCTCGTCGTGTGGCAGCTGTATGCACGGAGTGAATCTACGTCGACCGTTGACGTGCCAGAAGATCTAGCTACACTTGAAGTTTTTCCGCTGGGGACGACTAACTGATGATCATCCCGCGCTGTAAGGTCTTTGTGGGGAGCCGCTCAACTAACACGAGGTAGCCCCATCTTCTGTTCGCAGCACACCCGACAATAGACTTGCGGCGGATTCTGCAGGTCAAACCCCGAATATTTCCCAGTGCTAATATGAGGGATTTTGTTTAGCAGGCCATCTTCTCCCGTCGATGCCATATGCACTGAACCATGGGAACCTTTCTTTCTATCTCTTTAGGAATGGCGCCACCCACACAACCCTGCTCGTGGAAATGTTCGGGGGGTTCAAACGTCCATACGGCAGTCCTTTGACCTCATCAGGGATCGACCACGTCGAGACTTCTATCCAAGCTCCTCAGAAAGGCCGAGCTAATACATTGGTGGGAGTGATAGTGTCTTTGCATCAGAGCCACCGCACCGCAAAAGTTCACGAGGTCCCTTTTGCCGTCATTATTACAATACGGCTCTTAGCGGTGGGTTAAAAGTTCATTGCGAACGTAGATTTTATACCGCAAAGATGGAATCAGTATATCTAATGCTATATGTTTAGCCATATGTATGACGCCGATGGTGAAACGGTTATCATGCTTGCCTTCCATGATTTGTTAGCAAGCGGTAGGGGTTCGACTCCCCTTCGGCGTATTACTGGATGAAAATCATGTGTTAGTCTTAGTTTTGCTCGTAGGCTCTCCCTCCACAATGCACATTAACTTTTAAGAGTCAAGACGCTGCACGAAAACTGTGGGGGGCGGTAAGTTACGTAGCGATTGCAAATTTTCTTTCAGCACCCTCAGTGTTCACATTTTGAGATATTTTTCTTATTAAACGCTGTTTTCACTTGTAAATATTGTATACTTATGTAGGTGCTCTACAAATAGAATATACATGTAGTTTTACTGAATTATTTATGCCCAACGGACAGTCACACGATAGGTAAGTTGCTGGTAATGAACCCAAGCATAACGAAACCTACGTTTTGTGCGCTACCCTACATAAAACCTTAGGGCTAACGGACAGTAGCCCGTGGCCCGTCACCCGGGCCGCGACTAGATGACTGAAGCTTGAACTCAGAACTGGAGTCTGCCCACTAGTGAGCCAGGAGTTTTTTGATTCGATAATTTATGGTCGACTTGTATAATATCCACCATGTGCTCATGCCGCACAGCAATTACTGATCCCACGTAATCTTCGTCTTCACATTCTTCTTGTCTTGGTATTTACCATAGAGCACCTGAGTAACTATATCTTGTAGTAGGAGTATTCATAAAGTATCATCGAGTTCTCAGGCTGACAGCAGGAATCTGGAATCACGAGGGCAAGTTACTTCAGCGTAAATCCCTCCAGTGAGGTAGGTTTGAATGGTAATATTTTTAAACCTACGTAAGTTCCTGCGCTGCACCAGGCCGATGTACCGGTAAGAAATGGTGATATATAGTTTGTTGAATAGCTGTAGTGTCTGATGATATATTCTGATACACCCGCTGTAATACAATTACCGGTTTAACGCTAGTTTTCCAGCGCAACTTAATAATTGAGTTTCACGACTGGTGGTAAGGGCCGACCGTGATCAGAACGAATACGCCGTGGAGGAACATTGGGGAAATTCTAAAGAGCACCGCGGAATTGCACTGTTCTCGTACTTCTTATCTTTCAAACACCTGACAGAGTGAGAACCAGGAAGGTCGTGTAAGCGCTGACGTTACTTTTGACGCTTCGTCCCAAACCTTCGCCGACAAAGTTGACTGTAGATCGATCATGGTAATGTATTACTGTTGGGTCATTTGCGAGTTTGACAGCCACGGTATTGGGGATATAGCGCCGAAACCAAATACCTTTCGTAACGTGAGGCGCCTGGCAGAGACTCGGAACCCTTGATTTCTGTCAAATATATTTAGATACAGATGGCGCCTGCGTTATTATAAGCGCTGTGCGCAGGTAGACAAGAGCAGCATCGGAAACGGGACGGAATTGACGCCGTATACGGTGGTATTCGATGGAGTTGATTTTCACAGCTCGGTATCATAAGATAGCATCGGAGCAGATGAAACTTTTCACAGGGTACACCCATTTGTGAGGGAATTTTTCAGGGCATTGATGCGTCAAGGATGGCTTACTAGACAGGGCGCGTTACGCATATCTCCCTCATGGCCATCTCTGGCAGTTCGATGTTCTGAACTATGGCGACAAGAGATGATCAAGAAGCTCCGAGTTCATGAGAAGATGGGTATTCTTGTGTTATGAAAATTGGACGTCCGGAGAGTATGGATCTATAAGGACAGAATTGTCGCCTGGACATAGATGCTTGCCAGTCCCTGGCTACCGGGGAGAATGTGATTAACATATTGCAGTACGGCCCACCGTGGCCTGGGGCATATAATTCTACAAGGAATGGAGAAGCGACGAAATTAGGAGCCCTGAGATCCGGAAGTCAACCCAGCCCTCAGAAATCATCGTAGCAATGAAGAAAGGCTGCGGTAGAAGGGCCAATGCCGGTGAGCCTGAGCACTCCAGGCGAAGCTTAGTAACGAACCAAGGGCCAGAATGGAGGAGGGCTGGCAGGCTGAGAGGGATTATCGAGAGTAAGAGAAAGGCAACCAGTGAGAAAGGAGATCAGTCAGGCAGTTCGACATGGGCATGCGATGTAAGTACCCATCAGTTGCATAGACCGCTTCGCTGACTCGATGACTTGGAGGCAGCTGCTTAGTAACGGTTAGTGCTTGCGGCATCTTCGGGACGAACATCCGGAGGCCCTGATACGCGTCACCGACTTCCAGCGCTTTCATTACCGACTACCAGATATCTTCTTCTCTCTACCTCCATGACTTACTAATAGCCAGTGGCTGCTCCCCTTACGCTATTCGACATCACATTAACTGTTCTGCAGACATCATGCTCCCCATCTTTGGCGACGAACGGCGACGAAATATCAATCTTGGCGGGGCATCGTCTGCATCAACGCAAGCGACCATCCTAGATCAAGCAAAACAGCGGAGAATTCTGCGCGATGAGCAAAGACGGCGACACGAAAATGCAATAATCCTGCAAGCGTGGTGGCGAGGCGTCCGAGAAGCGAGATTAGTGCGACGTCAGATGAGGATGACCTTTGAGAGCGATGTGATGGGCATTACTGGCCTGCGATGTCTTGTGCTCATCGGGCAGGATGAGGAGGCTATGGGGGTATGGTCAAATGCGATGCTGGCGCAGAACCAAGGTGAGTAACCACGGCGCCACTTCGCTGTTTCGTCGCCTAACAACATTGAAGATAGTTTTACAACATTGTGTTCGGATAAGAGCGGGGTAGTGCTTGTGAGACAGCTAAGCCTTCGTTTACTGCGCTCTGTAGCTACTGCACCCCAGTAAGTACCTTATTTTATTCATCTACCCAACCCCCCAAAGTGTTGAAATGCTGGATAGCTCCGTCACTGACTTGGTTATCGGTTGCTCGTATACTGATGCCATCTGACACAGATCGTCAAACGCTGCCTCTCACCTCAAGGTGCTCACGTTACTGACACAGTCGTCCATATCTGCGGACGTGATGCGATATCTGCTGTCGCATGACGGATATGGATTATTCCGTAAATCCATCCTTGGCATGCAGTGGAAGAATTCGCTACAACTTCCTCTCTTGGTCCCCTTGCTGACTGTATCGTTTACGATATTCCCTCCACCATCACCAGAATATCTCCAAGCGATAATAGGGCTATTTTCCGATATCTTGACAATATCTCTCCTTCCCAACCGAATGCCCATACCATCCCTAACGCACTTCTCTTCCGCTTTCCCCTTTTCCCAGCTGCCGCTTCTTGAACCACATTTTTCCGTCGTTTGTACAAAAGACACAGAGTCTAAAGTCAATCTTGTTGCCAACCTTCTTGCGTTGACCCCTCCGGCTCGCTATCCAGTGCTAGCGGCGGTACTCCCTTCTTACCTGTCGCTTCTTACGGCTGTCTTCAACTCGTTGCCCGTCAATGCATTGGATCCGCCAGCGGCGAATACCAGTAGCTGGTCGCTCGAGGACTCAGATGATGAGGATAACCATGCTGTGGTGTCGGTAGTAACAGATTTCAACGCTGCCCCCCTTCCCACATTAGACCCTCGCACCATAAAACGCTTGCAGATTCTTCATTCTCCCGCACACCTTAGCTCGATCATCGCTAACTGCCGCTCATCCATCATACCTTTCATCCTTTCTTTGACGAGCGTGTGGCCAATAAAACGTGACAGTGTGCTCACTGCTGTACTGACGTCCACCGGAGCTGGGTTTTTGAGAGAGTTATATCGAAGCCGCGTTCGATCTTTACCAATAGGCAAAGATGAGAATCCGGGCGCTGTCATGGATCCTGAATATGCAGACGCTTGGCCTTCGCTCCTTTTGTTGGTGGATCTGTACACACAATCGTTATTGACAATGGGTGATGATGAATTCTTCGGTTCATCGGGCACAAGGAATCCTCTGACGTTGGACGATTTGACGTCATTTAGTCGCCAGTTGTTGAATATAGCATTCATACTTTATTGGCGGGATGATCAGACAGGGTTGCAGAAAGAGATGGTGTGTCCAGACGTTCGATGTACTTGGGAAGGTGCTAGGGAGAAAGTTACAAAGTGCTTGTTGGCGATTCATTCTCGAGAGTAAGTTGCTGACAGTTTTCATGACTTCTGAATATTCAGGCAATCTCACAGTTCTCGTAAACCGTTCGTTCCGCCCGAACATTGGCTTGTTAGTTCTCAAATTGATATGAACGGCTTTATTGAAGCTGCTGTGTATGTTCATTTATCTCCGATCTTCTAATAATAAGAATATTGACGCTCATTCTACTCCAGGTATGAAGATCAAGTATTATCTGATGACACCTCTACAAAAGCTCCTACGAAGCGGCAAATGGCGCTCTTGTCACCTCGACTAGGTGTCCTTAACAACATCCCTTTTGCCATCCCATTTGACGTGCGGGTGTCAATCTTCCGCAACTTCGTCCTCAACGATTCGCGCAAGCATAGTGACGACCTTCACTCTATCAGGTATAACCGGACGGCCGTCAAAATTAGGCGAGACCATATCGCAGAAGATGGGTTCGACAAGCTCGGCGACGCAAACTTGAAAGACCACGTGCAAATCACATTCATAGACAAGTTTGGAGAGCCTGAGTATATTGATTTCTAAGGCTATGCCAGAATCAGGCTAACGTTGTACTGAATGTAGGGCTGGTATTGACGGTGGCGGGGTGTTCAAGGAATTCTTTACGTCGCTTTGCAAAGAGGTCTTCGACACAGACCGGGGGCTGTGGTTAGCCAACAACAACAACGAGTTGTACCCAAATCCGCATGGATATGCCAGGGAAAGTGGGTTTAACCGTGTTATTAGGTTTCGGTTTCACGATAACTGATCTTTGTTCGTAGTTCATAGCCTGAGTTGGTACCGCTTTATTGGGAGAATCCTGGGTAAAGCTATATATGAGGGTATTCTAGTAGACGTGGCATTTGCCGGATTCTTCCTCGCAAAGGTAGACTTTAATTTTGTCATGAAACCTTCCGGCGTTCACATATATTTGCAGTGGCTTGGAAGACAGAACCTTCTTGACGACCTTGCTTCTCTTGATCTAGAATTGTACAATGGGCTCATGTTCCTCAAGCACTATACCGGAAATCCGGAAGACCTGTCGCTGAACTTCACGGTGGCCATTGAGGGCGAGTGTCAGTTATTGCCGTGGTGGCGTTTCACTAACGATGTATTCAGAATTCGGTGTGACGAAGTCCATAGATTTGATTCCTGAGGGCAGCACGACAGCTGTCACCAGAGAGAACCGACTACAATACATCTATTTCGTCTCACATTATCGCCTCAGCAAACAGATCAAACTCCAGAGTGAAGCCTTCTTTGAGGGTCTCTCTGAGACCATAGACCCCAAGTGGCTGAGGTACAGGCTCCTCACGCCTTTTGCTTACGCTCATCCTGATGCCCAAATTTAGGATGTTCAACCAACAAGAGGTCCAGATCTTGATTGGTGGTGTGAACTCGCCTATAGATCTGGAGGATCTCAGGGAGAATACGAATTACGGCGGGCTTTATGACAACAATGAGCCCACGATTGTCGCTTTCTGGAAGGCATGCAATTTTTTTGGGTTCCGTGTTTCAAAGTGCGCTGTTGACGTGGTGTGCATGTAGGTCGTGGAAACATTTGATCAAGATCAGCGGCGCGCATTGTTGAGGTTCGTTACAAGCTGTAGTCGGCCTCCGTTACTGTAAGCCGTCTACGTCTATCTAGATTTCGTAGGAATATCCTTACAAACACCTTTGCACAGCGGTTTCAAGGAACTTGTGCCCAAGTTTGGTATTCGTGACTCAGGGAGTGACGAACATCGTCTGCCTACGGCGAGTACATGTTTTAACCTACTCAAGGTATGTCGTTTCCCTTTTTCGTTAGATATACATCGGTGACTTTTATGAAACAGTTACCGAGGTACAAGAGCGAGAAGATTTTGAAAGACAAGCTGCTCCGGGCGATCACGTCTGGTGCTGGGTTCGACCTGTCGTGAATGTCGAGGCCAGATGTTGCGTTTTTTACCTTGCTGGGCATTGCATACTGGTATAAACGTGAAGTTTTTGTATTGAAATTGAAATAGAGTGTACAAATGGGTTTGTCGGATACTAGCAATGATTTTCCAAGTATTCGGACGCGCCGCTTAGATCCGAACGTCTCTTCCAGCCGATTCTGGGTCCGTTTGGCCATGAGCAACGAGATACACAAGTAACGGCGTGCAGTAAAACCTCATGGTGTCGACTTAGACTCCGGTAAAAAGTGAAGGCCGCTGATAACACCGGAAATTAATAATTTCCATCAGCGAGGAGCGCTTCATACTACTACATGGCTACAGTGTTTGGAAATCAGAAGCCGCTTGTAGTCTTGCAGCCATTATTTTCCCAAAGGATTTATCCATCGTTGTGCGATTCACGGCGCTAGTCATCTTCTTGACTTTAGCGGGAAGCCTCCCTTCGAACCTTCCATCGGTCAAAACAACGAAATGGCTACTCTCATTCCAGTCCGGTACCATCTCGCAGTGACCTTTTTGAGCCCTACTTCTATGTGCGACGCACTGAGGTTCCTGTCCATCCTTTTACGACTCTGAGCAACCTGCAGCACCAATCACAGGTAAGCTCAAAGTCCAATCCCAACCGCCGGCACCGAGGCCATTATTCCATCCAAAAAACCCTCGCTACCTGGCAAGGGCATGGAACTTGTTCGCCATACCATGCGGTTTATCTTTGAGCCATGCTAGGGAACCGTCAACTGGCCTGTTCAGATCGATGAGGCTGCCTGCTTTCCGACATAAAGCATCCATGGGCAGAAAATAGTGAAGGGACCGGCTAGTGTGAGTCTTTGAAAACCTTGAACCTGTATAACAGCCAGGTCGCGTCAAATTCTTCAACGTCCTGCCAGTACAGAGGGTCACAATTTCTCGGTAAGAGACTTTGCGGCGGTACATGTTCCCTCGGGAGAACGCTCTTGAGAAGGATAAAAGGAAAGTGATAACACCACCTTCCCGTACGGTCCGGATCAGAAAAGGTCGAAGAATCTTCATTTCGACCGTCAAGCCTCTCATCCATCAGGCGTATCGGTGATAGCGCAATACCAGGTCTTTTATTCACGATCCTTAGAATCATGCAGTGGTTCCACAGGATATGAGAATCTCACTATACTGGTTTCGACATCATCGCTTAGGTTCCAAGGGTAAAGATATTTGAAATCCGTGTTGCATTTATGAAGGGCTTCAAGGATTGTGATTGTAGAGAGATGAGTCTTTAACGGCTTCTCAGATCCCTGTGCGGTTGATAGGCCAGTCCAGAAACTAGGAACCTGAGAAGCTAATGGGCTGCGGTCCTCCGAGGTATGATGAGGCATGGAGAAAAGGAATGAACAACTTGGGAACAAGGCTCTCGATGTCCATCAAGATTCCCCGCACGCCTTTGGAAGAAATATCCGCAGTCGAGAACTGAAGGGCTCTATTACCTATATATTAGAAGAAGAATAGAATGAATGGATATGAATTCTTACTAGAACCATGTCCTATTTTCACGGATGGAGGTCGCTGCTCAAGGCATTAACTTGAGAGACATTCCGTACATAACTGCTGAGTATTTTGAAGTTTTGAACCCGTCCCATGCTCGAAAGGGTTATTTGAAGATCCCTAACTGTCGCCGGCTCCACGACGTTCACCGGGTTGGATGAGGTGAGCAATGGAAGAGTGGTGCTTCTCGGAGGACAATACTCACATGCCATATTATCCAAAAACTTGTCCCCAGGGTTTGGGTAGATAGAAGGGGATGTAGACATGAATTTTGCCATTTCTATTCGGGCATAGATGACGTGCCGCAGAAGGGAGTCGTCAAAAAATCCCTTTGGCTTCGTTATAGATAATCCGATGGCTTTGTTTACTTGACCGCGTCGCTCAAATTGACAGAGCGTCCTTTAATAAATGATGTATTTTTTAATACTGACCCCAAGGACAATGCTATGGATGAGTTTATCAGCCTTAGAGACTTCAATTTGAATCTGAGCACCCACAGTCCAACTGGCGTAACATATGCATAAAGTTTTGACCGGTTGACTCCATGTCAATATTCAGTGAAGGAACAAGGCGAATACACAGCATTGGAGAAGCTTAAGGAGATGATTATCTAGGATTTGTTTCAGATTGCGGCGTGTCTGCGACTCTGTAGTTACAGAGGTACGGGAATCCAGTCAATAGGTTTCATCTGATACAGCATTTTAACGGACACCGAAGGACGAAAAGAGCGGACATACAATGGAAGTGATTGGGCATATCACGGAAGCCTTGTTTCAGCTGATAATCCTCTTCGTTATACTAGTTAGGACGTCGAAAGACCGCGTCGTAAAGTGGCAGATTTTAGCCAGAGACTTCTAACCCTGCTTCGAACTAGTTCATGTTTTATAAAGTGATACATGATCTCGGGATGAATTGAGGTGTCTTGCCACAGATATATTACTAGATGAATCTGTCCAACCAGGAAACAAGTAGTTACAAAGGGAACCTAGCACATTACAGGAAAAAAATACAGATTGAAGCATCTTCTTCGGATTCATTCTTGAGAACATTACTGGCTTCCCAATTCCTTCAGCTCAACGCTGAACGACGGGTTCTTCTTCAACTCCTCAACAAGGTTATCGAACTTGGGGGAGACACCGGCCCCGATCTTGCTTAGAGCACCAACAGCCCGTAATGCGCTTCTTTGCAGCTCCGCCGCACGCTCGAGATCCTGTTTGACAGTGTCTTTGGTGACAGTCGCGCCTTTCATCGTTTTCTCGAGAGGCGGTGCAGCTTCGTCGAGCCTCTGCGAAACAGCTGCAGGAGCCACTTGTGCGAGTCTGAAGAGCATCATGTGCGAAATGACCTTTATCTCATCTGATTCGTCTGTGAGACCGGGGATGACCCGGCCCAGGAATTCATGGAGATCAATCTTTGTAAGGCATGTGTCCAACTGTGCAAGAGAGAGAGACAATTAGCTACCTGTGCATCATTGGAGGTAAGATAGCGTACCAAGGTATACATCGTCTCATATGCTGTCTTACGAGTCTCGAGACCATCATCGACTCTGTGCGTCCATGGACCCATTTGTACTGTCCGAACAAGGTCTTGGTTGACCGTGGTCTCTTTGTAAAGACTAGACAGAAGGGCAGGTAAATGATCTCGGACAAGGTGTGGTTTAGTACGAGCGGCTGAGTTGAGGGCCGACAGAGCGATACGTCGGACGGTCTAGGCAGAAATTTAACACTGATAAAACTCGTAAAGGGTACGCGCTTACTAGATCTTGGTCCAGCATAAGAGATAAGAAGTCAACCAAATAGGGTGATAATAGTTCGTCGTAGCTAGCTGGCGAATCCGCAAAGGTATAACGTATAGCAGACACGACCGTCGCGCGGGTTGCGGGATTCTGGTCGCGAATCCGGGCCTATGAATGAAGTGTCAAAAAAAGCTCGCGAAAAGACACATCAAAAACCGCACATGAAGCTGAGGCAGATATCTTGACGGATGCGTGATCGCCAATTTACCAAGACAGGCAGCAGCGACATTTCGCGTGGTCTCTTCGGAGTTCTCCGAATTCTCGAAGAGAGGCACCCATAGCAGGTCTGACACGCCTTCGAGCTGACTTTGAGAACTATGAGTGACTACCTCTTTCAACGCATGAAGAGATAGCAGTCGCTTCTTTGGATCACTTTCGACCATCCTGATGATGGCCGGTAAGAACAGGTGCAGGTTGCCAATAGCGATGTTGCCTTAAAGATCTGTTTAGAGAGCTCCCGTATTTGTTGTATATATGACTCACCAGCAGCGAAAGCCGCAGCAGCCCGGAGATCCTCTTGATCAGAGGAGAAGTGCTCAATTGCGTTGCTGAAGATTTCGCTTTGTGGCGACATATCACTATCAACAGGTGAGTTTTGGAACAAGCATAAGATTGAAGGGCTTACATGAACCGACCAAGTTCTCCTACGATGAGCAAGCTCAAAACGACCAGAGATGGTTTTGCCTTGGAGGTTTGCTTGTGACCAAAGTTTCAGCACACAAATGATACTCGGAGAAAACACTGACTTTCAGATTTTTTGAATATTCGGCAATCACACCAGCAGCAATACCGTGTTGACTCTTGACAACTTGTGCCACGCACTTGGCGACATTGGAAGGGGATGTTTCTGCTTTCGGCGCCTTCTCCACCTTCAGAACCAGGTTGGGGACGACATGGGCGGCAATCTGATTGTCAGCCTGCACCAGTGTGGAATAGAAGTTCAGAAGCGAATCGAGCGCTGCGCCAGAAACTAGTGGCGAATATGAGATAAGGTAGATCTCAGATAAGAGGGTCTTCTCAATCTCTGGGAAAGACGTCGCAGGTGTCAGTTCAAGTAGAATCGAAAGGGTATTGAGAGCTTGCGACAAGAGTGAAATATCGGTAGTGGAGATGTAGCTCTTGATTTGACTGATCAAAGAAGGAGCGAGACCAAGAGGAATACCGCCGGTGTAGCTGAAAAATATTGCTGTCAGCCCAGAAAATGCAGATCTAAATATGAACGCACCTTTTCACCAGAACATCCAAAGCTGTGAATAGTTCAGTCTTTCCGGATCGTCCGCTCTTCCTTAGCAGACCAATTAACCACTCCAGACAACCGTTCACCCAATTGTCACCAACGCTGACTTCTCTCGCCACTTTAATGATGACCTTAACGCCGCCTTCTGTCTTTCCTGTTGTCCGGCAGATAGCTTCCCATTCCTTCTGGTCCTCGCTCTGGACCACGGCTGTCGCGCAGATCCACAGATCAGCGATACAGTCCTCGGCACAAGCGCGAACCTCAGCATCAGTATCGTGGCTGGTCAATCTTTTGACAGCCTCAATGTACAAAGGTTCAGTCCAATCAGCACCTTTGACAGGCTTTAGAGAGTTGAGCAGCGAGGAAAACACGCGAAACGTTTCGGACGATACACGGGGGTGCCTTTCACTTAATAGCTTGAGAAGAACAGGTGTCACTGATGACAGGGAAGTAGAAAATGTGGCCGGGGAATGCGTCCCAAAAAATAAAGCAAGGAAAGACAGGCACGTCAGATGTAGCGTAGCTGTAGAGCTCGTAAGGGATTGTGAAAGGACTGTTTTTGAGGTCGTTATGATAAGCGGCACTTGACTGGACAAAGAACCGGGTAGAACGTCAAGAAGGGAATGTAGAAGTCCGAACCCAGCTTGAAGAGTGGCTGCGGGCGTCTTGGGGGACTTGATCTGATTCAGGAGAGCTTTCGAAAGCGACGGAACCTGGGCTTTCAGAAGCATATATGGACCCTCCTCTACATCCATAATTTCCGCATCTCGCTTTCGCTTCCCACGAGCGGCGGTGTCTTCCTTGCTGAAGCCTCCATAGACAGCGGTCTGGTTGAGAAGAATGACATAAGTGGCCCAGACTTCAAGCTTGACAGTATCTTCTCGATCTCCAAAGCGTGAAATCAGGACAGGAGAGACATCTTTGTACATGGAAGTCAAGAGTTCAGGACGGGTGGTGATCAGAGCAGACAGAAGTTTGGTGGAGGACCGTCGAATCTTATACGATTGATCCTCATCGTCCTCATATCTATGGCAATCAGTCGGGTGTCAGGAGGTGGACTTGGAGACTCACTCGTCACCAGCATCATCATCCTCATCATCCTCGTCGGGGTCAGCCATGTCCTCGTCCTCATCGTCCTCGGCGTAATTCGGATCGTATTTGATATATTGAATGCTGATCTGAATGAACGAGCTCAGATACGGCGTCGCTTCGTTAGGACACCGTAAAACGATTGCTTCCAAGGCCTGGTACATATTATATTAATTGGAAACGGATATCTTTTCATGGAAACCCACCTGCAAACACCCTTCTCGCAATTCGTCGTCGTCCCTTTGCACCGCCTTCAAAATCCCGCCAACGATGTCACCCAGCACAGGCGCAATCTGCAATGGGGAATGCCGTGCGACAGCGGCGACCAGCTGAACAGTTGTCTTCTGCTTCTCGATGTTAGCATTGGGAACAAGATGAGGAAATACATTCGTCTGGAGTAACTCTGTGAACAGCTGTGGTTGGGATAACGGGATGAATTGAGACAGTGTGATGATGGCTCGCTTGCGAACAACAGGACGTGAATGCACCAAGAGTGGCGCGATGACCCTCAGTGGCTGAGCATCGGCCGTTGCGCTCGTGAGATGCGATGGAAATCTGACGATGAGAATTGAGAGAATGGAAAGAGTTTCTACCAGTGTTTCGGATGGTGTGCTCGTCTGATAAAAGTTTAGCTACGTTACGAAAGTAGTGAAAGACATACATTTTGTATCTGCCCTAATAGTTTAGGCGTCAGTTTGGCACAAGCAGTGACGGCGACCTTTCCATCGGAGGGAAGTTCCGAAGTGATAGTCTTGAGGGCCAGTGCGGAGATATCTCTGAGTTCATCGTCCTTGCCTCCCGAAAACTCGATAAGCTTGTCGACGACATTTTCCAGCTGTGGCTCCCGGATAATCTTGATCAGTTGGCCCAAGCTGGAACAATGTTAGAGCATTTCTTCGCAAATTGCTATACATACCATTTTACTGCTTGATTCTTGACTTCAGATATCTTATCTTCGACGAGGGCAAGCACCTGGTTCAGGACCTTGGTCTCCATCTGTTCATCTCCCGTAAAGCTACCTGGATCTTGCCTGATTTCCGTCATGAGGTCGTTCAAACCCATGAATCTGATTTAGAAATGAGAAACGCGCTGCATCTCTCAGCTGTTCACCGATTGCTCACCGAAAATCCTGGTCAGGCGACTGCATCTGCAGAACAAATGAACAAAGACGAATCTCCCAAGCAGGCAATACCGACTTTTTCGATAAGACTGTTCATAAGATACGTTTTCGTCATTTTCGTAACTTTCCAAACCACAGAATAAGAAAAGATGGAGACAGTTTGGAGCGATCCGGAAATGATCAGAGAAGTGAAAGGAGGGAAGGAAGGCACGTGGTCACATTACTAGTCATTGAAGACGCGTTGTTTGGCATTGCTTGTGGACCAGACGCGAGAGCGCACTGGCAGTGCGCACTGCTCAGTGTAGAATATATTCAATGTCAGGATAACAAGTGAGCTCGGGAAAATATCTGTCATTCATCTAGCTAGCCTAATAGGTCGATATTCATCCTGTGAGGCTCTTCCGTTCACCTTGAATTCAAACTTTGTCCTGTTTGACCTCGTACAGTCTAGACTGGCCTGCGCCATCCCCTGATATCAAGTGTGGTCCTGGTGCATTAGCAGCAGTATCACTGCGCTCCCATAAGCTTCTCGATGCGGGAGCTTCGATGCGGCTGCTTCGGTGGGGGCTCCTCATTCGAACTCTCGGCTTTATCAACCTCGTCAATAGGCCTCTTCGTTGCAGAACCCTTCGGTATGTATCCACTGAAGGCATCAGCGTCGTTCTCAGGAGCGTTATCGTCAGCATAGTTCTCCTCCTTGAGACGGTCGAGGGCCCATTCGACGTTATCCTCAGCGTTTCCGTGCATAGACTGATCATCCAGTTGGAAGGGTTGAATGTCGTTTACGGCTAACGCAACCGCCTTCTCCAGAGCCTTATCTAATACCGAAGCTTCTTCGAACAGTTCCGCGAAATGGTCGTACTGGGGAAAGTCTTTCTGAGCTTCTGCACTCGTGTATGCGGTGACAAGGAAGCCCCGGATGATGTCGAGCACTCGTGCTACAGGCAGAAATATATCAGGAAGACATCCGGTGATGTCAGCATCTACTGGCATTCTGAGAAAGTTCAAGCGAACACCAGACCCCTCGGCGTGATGTGGGAATAGGGCATCAAAGTGTTCCCTCTGTATTCGGCGGGCGTCCTGACCCCTTTCGACCCTCGAAGGTTCTGTGGTAAACAACGAGTGAACACCTATCCACCAAAGCGATTCTGCATCATGATAGAAATTATGAAGGAATGGTGTCACCGGGACAGTTTGTTGGTTCAAGAACGGGTTACTGCAATCAATCGAGGCAAGTGCTGAGACTGCGGCGGCTTTATCAGCTATTTGCATTGGTTTGAAGAGATACCGTTTACACTGAACTTCCATGGCCATGAAAGCGGGTGTTCCCTACATTAAGAAAATTAAATACGAATCGCACGTCTGCTAACGTAGGCGTACCATTTTCGGATCACTTTGTGGACCTTCGGATTGGAACACCTTACAATATTCCAGGTCAGATATTTTTCCTTTGCCTGAGCAAAGTAAAATGTTTCCTGATGAGAAATCCCTGTGGACATATGAAGCGAAGTATAGGTATCGCAACCCTGAAATGATTGGTTTTAACCAATGACGAATGACAAGTGGGAAAAGATTCTGACCTCTATAAGCATGAAGGAGTCCTGTGAATAGTTCTTTCTGATTTTGAACAGTGTCTAGGGGAGTACCGACTTCGGAGAACAGCACTCGAACATGCTTACGTCCAGTATACACGCGGTGTGAATGACGATGTTCAGATCGAGCAGATAAATGGCCTCCTACGGGATCGGCGGTGTTTGAGAAAATCAATGTCGAGCGTATGGATGCCGCAGAAGAGCTTGGTCCACGTTTTACATCATACAGTTTATATGGCCCCAAAAGATCCGTTATAGTATCTGCCTTTCCGTCGGTGCAAGTCCGAACCACCTCACATGCCTTTATGTCCATGAAGTATTGTCGATAGAGTGTAGGATCGTTCTTCGCATCCGGATCTTTCTCTTCGATTCGCTTGAAAATATCCTGCTGAACCTCGCTCTCCATCTTCCCATCCAGGGGTATCCAGAAATCCTTGAGCGCCCATTCCTGTTTCGTCTTATCGCCGAGCTTTCGAACGGTCCACACTCTGGTCGCTCGAGATATAATACCAGATGCTCGAAAAGAGCTCAGGCATTCAACCGTCCGATACGTCTCCCCATCGATCACGTAGTCATACTGAATCCGGAAACGAGCTGGATCTCCTGTGAGTGGAACTGCTACTCTGGTGATCGACGAATCGTAGCCTAAGGCTTCTGTGCTTCCAAATGACATGGATACAATATAGTGTATTAGGTGGCGGTATTCCTAGAGTAACGTTAACACCCGTCAGCGAACGAAAGTATATCTACACACCGTAATAAAATTGAACGACTCTGAGACGACTACCCTAGCCCTTGAGAAGTACCAAAGCCGGGTTGTAGTATTCGCAATGGTCATTCCAAACATGAACCGTCGGCTAGGATCCGCATACAACATCTGGGCTGCGTTTCCTAGCACTTTTTTATTATTCTGGATATCGCAGTCGTCAGCTTTGGCCAACCATTGAACCGTAACCAACACGTCGCCTACATCATTTTCGTCTTCCCAGGTATCCTTGAGCTTGTATTCCTCAATCTCCACACGGTCGCATGCCAATGCCTCCTGCGTTGTGACCGACTTAGAATTGAATGTATATATATAAAGAAAAAAATAGCCCCTTACCTTGCGTCCATAGTGGCATAAGTATTTGGACGGCAAAGACGACTCATCCTTTGCGAGCCGAGCACCCCTAGACTCACACAACGCGAAGTGGCCATCGGACATGAACTGTCCCTTCCGACCTTCAGACAGTGCGATTTGGTTTGGCCAAGTCTGCATTATCGCAGTCGGATCGCGTCCCAGCATAGACTTTGCCTCTTTGACAACAGCAGCAGCGATAGTTTCAAGTCCTTTAAAATACATAGCCTCGTTCGTTTCCATGCACGGGTCTACAGGGAATACAGTCCACCGTTCGTCCGGTTGAAGAATACCATTGGCTTGTAGACGACGGGCCATTTCACTAATTTGTGTAGGACTAGCGACTTGAGGGAGGATGGAGCCCTGAAACGCATCAAGAGATATAGACGGTACATTCCGGATGTCATCCAGGACAGACTCTGTAAGCTCCTTCATAGTAGACTGGGCGTGGCGACTGCTGTCGGTGATACGAGCGTGAGGGGGATTGGAGGAGCGACAGGGGCTTATGAGAGATCAGGCGAAGGCTTGGTAGAGGGACACCGGGTACAGTGGAATACACGGTTAGAGTGAAGACCGGGTCCAACGACGAGACGGAGGGAGCAACCTTGATCGCGTAGTCATTAGAAGCGTGAAGGACGCGTTGTTTGGCGTTGCTTGCTTTTAGCGTTAGACCAGACGTGCGCCGCCAAAGCTCGCGAAAAAAAATATATTAAAAAATATATATATTCAAAAATGGACCGGAAAACGTGAGGACAGGAGAATGCCTGGACAAATCTGATTCTATCATCCATCTAGCCAGCCTAGTAGGTCAATATTCCTCCTGTAGGGTTCTTCCTTTGACCCCAACTTCAAAATCACTTCATTCCCCCATCCAAACCCATCTTTCCGCTTCAAAATAGCCTTTGCCCAGAATTTAATCCATATGGTCCGCTGCGTAGTTGGCAGTGTAGCAAACAGCTCGTACTGAGGGTCCAGTCCTTGCTGTCCGGCCTCACCAACGTCTTCTACAAATGTCCACTCTGCACTGGAGCTGTGTACTCCCTGACCTCGTATACGAGCTGCAGTCTTGCGAGTATATTGCTTATTCTGCGAATAGCCGCCAGAGCTCGATAGAGATGCTGCTGATCCAGGTCCAACAGATAGCCCAAGCGAGATATTTGATTCCTTCCCAATGACGACTTCTGTTGCCTGTCCTACGTCGTCCTTCGGATGTATATCCTTGATCTTCAAGGGAAATGACCGTCCTTCGGCATCGCCGTCATAACCAAACTCGACACGAATGACTGCAGATTCAAATCGCGCTTTCACCGTAGAGTCTGGACCAAAGCCTATACCGAATGACACTTTACCAGGGTCCGTGTTGGGACCTTGTATCAGTGTCATGTTGAAGTACGAGTCCCCTTCATTAGCACGTCCGATCTCTAAGCCATGGCCCTCGCTATCGGTAGGGACGAAGTAACAATTATACTCCGGGTCATGGAATGACCTTCGTTTGTGAGGCCAATTCATCCATCGATGTTGATATGGTCTGTCCAGATGTCTGCCCTCACACCGGACCCCTCTGATAGGTAGACTTGAGGTGCTGCGAAGAGTTATTGTTGACTGAAAGGGACGAGTTTGTTAGGCGAGTGAGGTACATATCCGTTAAACTAGTACGTACATTACTTGACAAAGGTGCTGTCTGAACATGAGCAACTTCGGTATCAGAAAGTGACTCTTCCATTTCTTCTGGTTCTTCAGTTACTGTTATACTAAATATGAGAGTTAGCCCTTCTTGCTCTTATGTAGCAAAAAAACGACGCACGTCAGGATAGCGGTAGTCTTAGGTTGTAAATCTTCTTGGTTATGATCGACGTGCTTTACTGGGTCGAAAGGCCGGAGCCAATCCTAGAAGTCTGTGAGGACTGGAGAAGACTAACAATGGCGAATATCTCACCTCGAACTCGGCAGAATCTACAGCACCGTACCTTTCCGCCAGTTGTTTATTATCACAAAATATCATAGTCTGAGGACAATGACTCTAATTTTCGGTCAACCGATCAGCTCCTGCATCATCGCAATAGGGACATACCTTCTCGATGCACACTTCTTGAGCAATGTCCGGATGTTGTACACAATCGACCTTAGCAAATTTCATATGGCCGTACGAGGGCAAGTCGGCAATGTACAGAAGCACGAGAGTCATAGCTTGGGTGTAGTGGTCATGACCGTCGTAGAAGACGCAGACCGAGACGGTGTCTTGGGATATCTAAGAACAGTCTCATTTGTAGCAGAACGAGAGGACGAAATTCCATACCTACCTGAGCATTGAACTCCTCAAGTGATGTGATTTCTATAACACGCTCCTATGTTTTGTAAGTACAGCTATCCTTCCAGGGAGAGAAACATTTCTTACACTGTGACAGTTGCGCACATCAGCGTTCCGAATGGTAGCGAGGTGAGTGCATATCGTTTCTTGCTCCGGTTCCTGTTCATCCTCCGGTTCCTCACCACCAACATTGTCTGCTTCTTCGTCAACACCGTCGTCCGCTTCTTCTCCACCAGCATCGTCTGCTTCTTCGCCGCCAGCATCCGCTGCGTCGTGATTACTAGCACCCTCTGCTACCATCGCTTCCTCTTCCACGGTTGGTCCTTCTGACGGCGGCTGGGGATTTTCGTCCTCTGCTTGTTCTTCTGGAGTTGCTTGGGAATCCTCAGCGGGTCCGCCTTCAGTCGTGTCCTCTCCCTCTTCATTGCCATTCTCCGACGCGTCCTGTTCCTCCCCTCCAGAAAGATAATCCTCGACATTAATCGGCGCGGAATCCGCGATGCTGAGAGAAGTACCTTTAGTTAGATATCAGGGGCAGGTGGAAGTATCTTACGCGCTTGCTGAAAGACAGTCATCCAACCAATTCTGTGGGACACCCGATGAGTCGAGTTGACCTATCTAGGTAAGAGAATGGTCACCCACCGTAAATGTCGCGCCTTCAATAACATCGGTGAGTTTAGAAAACAGTCTCCCGTCTCGGAACATCCACATTACTGGTCTCTACATAGAGGCCTCGACATGAGTTATGCAGATGGGTCTTATAAAGACGTCTATCTCACAAAACGAAGCCACAGTACCTCGCGCAGGATCTCTGCGGAGTCTGACTAAAGGATCCTTTAGCAACAATCAGGGCAGAAACAAAGGTACCCTACTTGCTCGACGTCACAATCGACGCGAAGACAGTGCACATCCTTGAATTTTGAAGACTTGGCCGCACGCTTGAAGCAAAATGACATTCCATGTGGTGTGTTGGTGGAATGTAATCCAACAACGACATGTTTGTGTTGTCTGATCTTCAGAACTGTTAATGCACATCATCGCCGAAGCAAGGAACCAGAAACTTACAAATTCCTCGAACTGCGGACCTGTCCATGTGGGTATATCCAACACTGGGTCCTAAAACGCTGAATGAGAACCAGTGGTAATCGTAGAATGCCTGTGGGCACCTTTCCCCGTGCTCTAGACACAGCCATGTCTATGGGAGGCAACTACAAGTCCTTTCGGAACACCTTTCTCAGGATGCGGGGACGATCTGGGTGAATGGAAATGTACAATCATGAAGATGGAGCGAACACAGGCGCTGCACTAACCGGGAAAGTATGAGGTACGTCTTCAGCCAACCCTATTGAGGACGTGAATTTAGATACAACCGCCCACGCTGCGATGAGACCCACGAACTTCTAGCTCTTCATGATCTTGGATCCCTTCCAAATATTCGAATTTCTCTCCGTTTCTGTATACTTGAATCGTAGGATACTGTTCTTCCGTCAACGATGAATTTTCAATTGGCGGAACCAACCACATACACAAGTTATTCCCACTTCTTTCTGCGCGTCATACTAATGAAGAGCATCAGAAACCGGTCGCAAAACGAGGTAGAGGAAACATACATTCCAGTCGTTCACGTCACATAATACTCCTCCAAACGTTAGTCCGTTTAGCGTTGCCAGTCCAGAGACGTATTCGAAGGTGGGCCTCATCACATGGCAGCAGTAGCACCAATTCGTAAAAAACATAACAATAACATCATTATGCTTGGATATCTGTAGAATCTTCCAGTCAGCGATAAGATCCGCCAGGAAAGCCGAAGCACAAACAAGATCATGGAAGTCACTCTGTCTGTCAAGGTGCACGACAGTAGACATGAAGGCAGAAGGAAGAACAGTTTCAACAATGACGTTTTCCGGGGTTGTCCCTCGAACTAATGTTTCCCAGGCCGTTTCGCCGTCTGACGAATCCTAATAGCGCACAAAGAGATATTTATCAACGGGTAACAGGTCAGCCCATCATTGACCCTTGACATAGGCATCAAACAAGGCACGCACCATACAAGCTCGAAATAAATGTGAGCATTTCTCCTTGGGTCCTGCCAGTAAGCACCATTGGTATTAAGGCAGTGCAACTAGAGTTTGATGTCGACGCTGATTCTATCCAACCACGTTCAGCCATGTAGTATTGTGGAGGATAATATAGCTGATAGATTACTAACGTTTTCCCTGTCGTGTCTAGACTCTAAATAGGAAATAGACATATGGTGGCGTGCAGTAGTATCACGTTCCTGATGGGTATTGGAAACGGTTTCAGGAACGTTCTGATGCAGATGGACCTGGCGTGTCATAATAACACCCCTGGATTATTCAGGTGCTGTTGGATCACGGAGTAGAGCTATTCTGCCACCGTGAGCTTGCCTTGTTGCCCACTTGAATACCAGGATGGCGCCAGTAACGCGCATAGACGACGCTCAAGAGCTTCGGAAAACGGTGTGTAAACCAAACATGGAGGAATCATCCGCTGAGCGTACTAGCAGATCTCAGCTCAGCAACATACAGTCGTATTCTTCCATCAGCCATGGTGCTCACATTGTAAGAAAATGAGACCGATGCTTGATGCCATTGCCAGTTTGGATGAGTATAAGGAGGTCAAGTTTTGCGAGTTTGACCTAGAGGAACAGGAGGTGAGCCCTCATTGTATACGTCATTCAGAATTGTTTTACTTAGTAATTTAAGGACGTTATGGAAGAAATGGATATCAGGACTGTTCGTGCAGTTCTTCAAAGATGTTGAGGCCTTATCGACGTGATTCACAGTTTCCGAGAATCTTCCTCTTTCACCAAGGTGAGAAGATGGCTACAACCGGACCCCGTGACCCAGAGGCCTTCAAGGTAGGCATATCGACAACGTCGGAGTATATTGCTTGATATTCCTCGACAGACTTGGCTTTCGGCAGCCATGGCGCGTGGCGAGAATGTTGATACGCCAATTGAGTGCGTTCGTTCACTAAAAGTATTGTATTTTATTAATTTGCAGACAACAGCGAGGGAACCACTTGTACCGGAAGGTATGAGGATCGAAGACGAAATCTCGCCACTTTGCTTGGAGGAAGCAAGCCATTCCTCGACACAGAGAGCGGTTGCGTATTCCAGCCAACGTCAGATTCCAACGGCTTGCAGATCGGAAGAGCCAATCAGGGTACTTCCTACTTCCTAATCACCATGTGGAATTCAGAAACCGGAAATCCCAACAAAATATTCTTCGGCCTTCATTTCATGCCCGATCCCATACACAAAGCTCGCTTCGAATCGGCAAGGTTCTGGGTTACATTTGGTCGCGATGACGGGGAGGAAGAGCATTTGCCACTGAACGTCCTCGAGCTCACCCCGGCAAGTGCTGCAGACACCATTACCGCCTCTCCAGATGATGCAACTGATAGCTCGAGCATCTGGTCAGGCGAAGAGCCCGTCCGACTTGGAACCGCAACAGACATTCGCGGGCAAGGCCTGCATAGCCCTACGGCAGTATGGAGCTTGGTGGAGGGAACGAGCCGAGGTCTTGACGCGAGCTACACCCTTTCTGTCGGATTACCCACGACGACAAGAGTTTGGATGAAATTCTGGGCCAAAGCTGTGTTGATCCGTGGGGATACAATACCGCTTGACCTACGTCACAAGGTAACACTAAAGACGGGGACGATGGAAGAGCCGTACCAGAGAATCTTGGATCTGAGCGTTGCCATGGAAAGAGCTGAGCCAAAGAGTTAGAATTGAATCCATACTTAGCAGATTGCTGATTGAGTTTCTCAGCACTTGCTGATATTTGTATGTAATACCATGGGCATCGGTGAATGCTGCGGAGAGTGTTGGAACTCAAGGAAGATTATTGGGGTTCGTTGCGAACCACCGGCGGTAAAGTTCTCGGCCCGTAGTCCGGCAGATCTAATTGAGGAGTAAACAGGATTAGCAGACTTGGAGATTCATCAAATGCATACGCAACTTTGAAAGCATAAACGGGTATTGGGAACCCTGATTCGGCTGGATTTTTCAGCATCCCCGGTTGATCAGAAAAAAATATCTCTGCAAGGTAAACGAACGCTTATGTTCCCGCCATCTAGTTAAATACACAATTCTGGATACATGATCCAAATACGCAGAGTGTACCGGAAGTTTTCCATCCAGATTATGGATATTATTGGTGAGTATGATACAAGAAAGTGACGTAAGCCGTTGTAGGAGGCTGAATTTCTACATCTGTTTCCCAATCTCAGACGATATTCAGCCTGTGCGTTGCCGTTTTCTCCGTGAGGTAGTAACATCGAAAATCAAGGTGGCCCAAGCATTCTCTATATAATCCGGGTCAAGATGTGAGGTGCTAAGGTGACTTGAGTCTACGTGGGGCAGATCCGCTGCAATACTATTCCTCCACGATGCGTCCAAGGGGACAGGAGGGTCTGGTGACTCCTCTCTGGGTCGTTTGTGCGCCTGGTGAGGTTTTGGTTCGCCTGGAGCATTCGACGGTATCTTCCTAGGTCGACCCGGTCCGCGTCTATCCAGGGAATATCAGGCACATTAACTAAAATGTAGAGGACGCCGGCTTACTTCACAGTCACCAACGAGGAACCACGCATGGCGTCCGGTAAATCTACATCAAGCGATTAATTCACGGGAAAAAAAGAAAAGAAGCTGACCAAACAAACCAACTCCAAGTTGATTAGCCAACTCAACAAAACACGCTAATTTTTCCTCCCGTTTCAAAGACTGGGATAATAAGGTCTCCGCCTGGTCACTGAAAAGATGACATAACGCGGCGTGTATCTGTTCGGACCGAAAACCGAGATTTTTTGAATCACCGGTATCAAATATTGCCTTCGCAACCGTACGAAAAGTATCGCTGGTAGAAAGAGGTAGCTCTTCCCATTGTCGTCTCAAGACGTTGGGCGGGGAGCTAGACTCTGTGTCGAAAAGAAAAAGATACATCGCATACGCCGCAGTACTGAAAATAGTCAAGGGATATGGAAAATACTGAGCCACTGTTACTCACTGGACAAAATTTGGTATAGTAGACACCTGCAGACGTTCCTCGCCGGAACTCTTCGCTATATATGAATGCCTGCACAAGTGGTTAAACATACTGAAAAGTATAAGTTGAGGTCTATAGAAGAATTAACTTCTTCCCACCTAGTATTGACGGAATGTAAGGACGCCACAAAAGTTTGGTCTTGCTGAACGAGCACAAGGCTATGCCTATTGTTTTATATACAAGGAACAAAAACACACGCACGATAACTCTGATCAGGTGGGCTTGTGGGCGCTTATTGACATGTTAAGGCCACATCAGGACACCTGTCAACAATAGTCCGCTATTGCAGCCCTCGTCGCCTTTTTGAGCCGGAGCAAAGCATGCACGCGCATGCGCTCGTTGCCTCCGTCCATTGCCAAATGTGGCTGTGTCAATGTGGGTCCAAATCGTGGCCACGGACGTCAAAATACACATCACGACCATAATATTACACCCGGTCAGATTACACAAATTCATTAATGATTTAGATCTATGCACCGTCATTACCTGGTGGCACAAGTTAGCTCCGCGACCCTGAAACACAAAGACTAAACATACCTGATTCCCTCGTCCACTCGTCGTGCCGCCGAATATCCGCCTCAGTGACGGTCGGCCGCACAGTAGCCAATGACCTCAAAAAGTCATTTATCCTCAACGGAGGTTCTAATAGCTCGTCAGAATCAATGTCTGACCACGTCTTCTCTACAGCATCAGAATCCCCAGGCGAACAAGGCGTCCACTTCGTGGGCTCGTTGTCCTCGGAGGCGGGGTCGGCAACTCGTTTAAAGTGTGTGGCCGATATCACTTTTCGGACGGGCTGCATGAGAGCGTCGCGTACGACGATCGCTATATCGGAACCGGAGTAGCCCTCAGTCTTGTCTGCTAACTGTCGATAGTCCTTTGCCACTAGCTCGCAAGGTGTTGAACCTACGTGCAGTTGGAACATATGCCGTCGTGCGTCAGGGCCGGGGAGGGGTATGTATATCCGTTTCTCGAATCGCCGTTTGATGGCATTGTCTAGTTGCCATGGAATGTTTGTCGCTCCCAGGACCAGCACACCCGTATCGTCATGCCCAACGCCATTCATCTGCACTAGAAACTCGGTCTTTATCCGCCTCGAACCCTCCGATTCACCCTCGTTACGAGAACCCGCCAAAGAATCTATTTCATCAATAAAGATGATTGATGGTTTGGATTCACGCGCCAATTCAAACAACTGTTTCACTAGCCTGTAAAAATGGAGCAATAAATGACGCGCCGAATGACATGAATACGTATACTCACCTCTCAGAGTCACCTTGCCATTTACTGACCAGATCACTGGAGCTAACGCTGTAGAACGTGCTTTTGGCTTCCGTAGCAACGGCCTTCGCAAGGTAAGATTTTCCCGTCCCTGGTGGTCCATAAAGCAGTATACCCTTCCATGGCGTACGCTTTCCGGTAAACAGATGAGGAAACTTGATGGGCAAGATGACAGCCTCTTTGAGAGAAGCCTTAGCGCCTTCGAGACCTGCGACATCGTCCCATTTGACATTCGGCTTCTCAGATAGAATCGCGCTGGATAGCCCTGCTCGCAGTTTCTTAGTCTCAGGATCCTGATCATCGTCCTCGCCATCTTTCCTAAGGCGCATACAGTGAGGATACCGTCGAAGAAACTGTTGGGAACTCACTTTTTTCCTGTGCCACCAATGCCACCACCAGACCCGTTCACGCCCACCGCACTTCTCGAACGCGATTCATTCTGGGACATCAAATGTTGCTTGAGGGTCTCGGCACGAGCCAAATATTCATTGATCTTGGTTTTAATCAGTTGCTTTGACTTTTCATTTTTCTCATCTTTACGCGAGAAATGTCAGCAGTGTCTCGTGTGAGATGGTAAGAGAGCGTACACTTCAAGGCAAGCATAAAATAATCCAGAGAATTCGAATATTGCTTGTATGCTTCATTATAGTTCTGCTTAACATCTTCGTCAATGGCCTTTTGAACAATTTCGATAGCACGCTGTGGGAACGTCAAAGAAATCTTCAGAGAGTACGACATCGACGCACGTCAAGACTGCTCGCATTAGCCATCGTGGAGGGTATAAATCCAAGGTATTTGAACGGTCGTGACGGCGGGAGGCAGGTTATGTTTGGCTTTGTTACAAACTGAAGCTTCCGGAAAAAAGATAAGGCCACATCGCATCTTATCTTCGCCTTCCTTTGTTCCTCCCTTAAAGTTATTAGGTTTTTGTTCGTCGGCCTTTCTCGGCATCAGAGTAATGAATCCTCATGCAAGAATTCAATGACCCGTAGATATCCTTTGTCACAGCATCGCCCTTGCGGTTCTATTGATTGGCGACCAGCAAGCTGCCAGACACATGTTCCACACGTGCGCCTTCAGGGTCCCACGGATTCGCTATGGGACCGACAGCTGGCCTGTGTGTTTTCAACTGAGGAACTATCTGGAACGATTATCATTAACGACCTTCTTTGACACAAATAATGAGACAAGATGAATGTCAAATGGACCAGGTTTCCTTTCTTCTTTTGGTAAGACGCTGTTGTTCTTTTTGTGGCAAGGTGATGTTACGTTAGCGCCATCTCTGAACAATGGAGCCTTGCTGTGAAGCGATATATAAAAGGGGCCTTGTCTAACAGTCCCTCATCAAAGAGTTGTTATCTGACCCCACCGTCCCCCTCTGTATTCCCCCCCTGTGAATTCGTGCAATATGACAGTCTAATGCACAAGGCCGCCGCCACACGCGCAAGCAGCGCAACTCAAATGAACTTGTATCCCAGAAACTCCGAGCTGTTACACCGGAGGAACTCGATGCCTGGAGCAGTGGCTCTGACAGCGAGTACGACCCGAATGACCCACAACCCTCTGATCTTGACGAGCCTTGGCCATATATGTTCCAAGTAAGCGGTATTGCTATCCTCCGGCATCATTCTATTGACGGATCTCACCAGGCTGGTGATCGCGTGTGGATCAGAACAGCTGGTGGCAACTGGCATCCGGGCAAAGTGTCCGGTCAAACAACACGGAAAGGTCAAACACGGGAGGTTGGTCAAATTCAACACTGCCATCGCATCTTTTCTGACTAGATGTACATCAATCAGAAAGAGGGGCTGTTTTATGCGGTCGTATTCAATGAAAAACTACGGAAATATTTTGCACCACTAAATGGTGAAATCAAGCCCAACAATCGGCATATTCGAGGGCTGCTGGCCGATGCGGGTTGGTTGTAACTGTCGCCGCTTTTCTTGGATTCGATACCATATCAATATGTTTTCCTTTGTATTAACTGTGTACTTACGCCGATGGGGTTTCATGATCAATAATGAAGCAATACCAATACATATTCTAAATTGAAATAAGATTTTCGAGGGTGTGTGAGTACGCCAAGACTACAACTGTGTTCAATCATCTTCTTCTCTTCGACGTAGCACCTCCCAGCTAGGAAGATCAAAGTACGAAGGCAGTTCATCCCAAAGCAACCACCTTGCTGTCAAGAAGCTGTTCCTCCCATCAGCAATACAATGCTCGCAAAGCCTCGTCGACAAATCCGTCCAATTCACCATGAATCGGAATGGTGTCGGTATTACTGAGTCACTGAAGAACTTCTCCCATATCTTCAGCGACAACAGCCTTCCTTCATCACACCTGGCCTTGGTAAGGCATCTCCCCGCTCCCTTTCCTAGTATGAACTCGAGTAGCCTCCCTCGCACAGCCTGTATGAGCTTATCTCTGGCTCGAAGACATTTCCGCTTTGTATCCCAATCCAACTCCACATGGCTGCCGTCATAGGACGGAAGTCCGTCAAGAAGTGCGTCCAGACCGATCGCCCACGAGTACGCCATAGCCGAAGGCAACAAAATTTGGTGATTCGTTTCTTGTGCGAGGTTAATAATTGCTATCGTTCGACCTCTGAATTTTTGAATGGTGTCATTATCTGCACGCCTGTCCCACTCGTCGATGGATGTGGGAAAGATACGCTGAAGGTGTTCCACCGCCGCTCTCTGCAGTGTCTGGGCTTGGTACTTGGTGCTCAGACGCAGAATACCTGCGATTGCAGCAAAGGTGGTTTCCCTGGTTGGGTCGTAGTACCTGTACTTGGAGGCAACACTAAGTCAAAGGCCAATGGAGTCTAAGAATATCCACATACGAAGGATCATGTATGGCTTTCAAAAAATGCTGCCAATCCACAGCCGAGTCGTCCACCTTAAATACTCTGCAGCCACTAATCACCGTTTCCGACGTGGGATCGGGGCCGCCCTGTAGAAGCATTTGGAGCAGAACTGGAGAGTGGTATGCGAGGATGCCGCGAGTGACGCGAAACAAGGTGGATTCAGCTTCGAGGATGACATCGCCCTCATCCAA
Organism: Armillaria novae-zelandiae; assembly: GCA_030435655.1. Taxonomy (NCBI): domain Eukaryota; kingdom Fungi; phylum Basidiomycota; class Agaricomycetes; order Agaricales; family Physalacriaceae; genus Armillaria; species Armillaria novae-zelandiae. The sequence continues at coordinate 233,590 of JAUEPR010000024.1, forward strand.
CCAGAACTCCCGTGAGCGTCGCAAAGAGCCAGAGTCCATCGTATGCTGCAGAATGGGATCCGTATAACGTGAACGTGACTAAGGGTGGTTGAGGGGCGGTTCAGTCAACTGGTAATGGATGAAACTGATTCGATTTCATCCAACAGAATCTTGATGCGTGCTTAACGAGGCTTCAGCTTCCATGAACTGGGTTAAAAAGAATTTTCTTGATTGCCGGAACTTTTGTAATTCCGGGCCGGCGGCACAGCCACTGATTTGAAGTTCTGGAGTGGACCACGATGTAGCTTCTTAGCTGATTGAACTTTTAGGGCTGACAGAATGCCACATCTATTATTTGTGTGATAACACAGGGGATGAACAAAAATACCTCGAGTTCGGAGAACATCGAACACATGGACGCGTTCTTTCAATCACGTGATCTATTTACGTAACAGCGCGACGCTCAGAAAAAATTCTACTACTACATACATACCATTCAGTCCTTCCTCCTTCTGTTATGAACCTGTACCGTTTATGCCAGAATCGAGCATTCTCACACCACGAAGGCTGGCAGAGCTTCATTGTATGTAGTGTTCACGCGATCTCAGCTGCAACCTTATGGAATTTAAATAGGAGTCTTCCTCATCTGCTCCCCTCTAACAGTGTCGTCCACCGTGTCCAATAGCTGGACGAATTAGACCACTTTCACCTGATCTCTCAAAGGCCTCACGGTCCCCCTTCCCCCCGCGTGATAAAAGGCACACCCCATCACGCTCGCATGACTGATAGTAGCATTCACGCGGAATGTACTATAATAAGACCAGACATTCTATCCTGGATGTCATTAAAAATGTTCCGTCTATGTCTCTTGACGTATTTCGGCGCTCTATCCTCCCTCAAGTCGTCAGTCCTAAACAAATCGATGACATTGCCACTCGTTACAAGCCAATGGTTCTCTTCAACCGGACGGACGGTGCACACTGTTCCCTATCGACCCGCGCATGGAAACAGACGAGAATAGGTGTTTCAAAAGTCTTGAACTTTCGCCTGTGCTGCTGTCAGAGAAGCAAAGTATATGCTGAAACGCAATCTGACTGCGATAATGCAGACCCAGCAAACGCAAGTCGTACTTTCTGAAGGCTGCAATGGTCAATTTATATCTGGTGGCCTCTACGCGTTGTGTGAGTCGAAGGGTGCTCGGCTCGTAAAGGATGTGTTTTCCCTCCTGTCCAGAAAACTATAGTCCTATGAACACAAGGTGAGGCACTACTTTATTCATATTCGTTTAAATCTCTAATTTGGATCACAACGCAGGTTGCGTTGGCATGTAACCGTGCCGAAATTGAGGAGCACAAGCTCAAGGACACTTGGGGAGGACGAAGATGATGTAGGTGACATGTCGCTTGTTATTCAAAGCTGATGACTAGGATGACTAGGATGACAAGGATAACAAGATAATTCTAGGGAGCACAGCCTAAATGATGTATACTGATCCTTGCCAACGGTTCATGTTTGGAATGGTGATCGCGAATACTACGATCAAGCTTTGGCACTCCTCAAGAGCAACGGTACTCGTGTCCGAGCCCTTCAATTTTATTTCGGTGCGTGGATATAGTTTCGTTCGCTGACGGGTGTTGACGGCACTCACGGCACTCTAGGAATACCGTCACTTGATGCATTATGCTGTATCTAGGTCTTTGGAAGCACAGAAGACTCAGGCTACGATTCGTCGATCACCAGAGTAGTAATCCCGCTCTCAGGCGGTACAGCTAGCTACCGAGTTCGAAGACGGAGAGCGAGATTCAAAAGGATATCTTCAAACGGATCGAAGAGAAAGATCCGGATGCGAAGAAGAACCCCGCACTCTATAAACGGTACTTCATGGACATAAAAGTATGCGAGGCGGTGACTTGCACCGACGGAAAGGCAGATACCATAACGGATCTTTTGGGGTCATATTGTCTGTATGATGTGAGACTTCGGCTGAGCTCTTCTGCGGCATCCATACGCTCGACATCAATTTTCTCAAGCACTACCGATTCCGTAGGAAACCATCTATCTGATCGAACTCAACACCATCATTTACAGCGCGTGTATACTGGACGTAAACATGTTCGGGTGCTCTTCCGCGAAGTTGGTACTCCCCTTGACAAGGTGCGGGATCAGAAAATGCCATTCACTGCACTTCCTTCATGTCTACATAGGGCTCTTGACAAGGCGGTTGTGGTGGCCCTCAACGATATTCGACCCTTCCAGCTGGTAGTCCAGTCCATGCATGAAGGCGCTGAGGATAACGTCGAATGGGTCTTCAATTGTCTCAAGGAAAACAACTGTGCTGACGATGCCTCGAATTCCGGTGTATATATCCCTTCAAAGGACACTGCAACGAAGAAGCCTCTTGATGAGCTTGATAAAGCCGAGAGTTCGGATGAGGATCTTGCGTCGAGACGCATGCAATGATGATGTGGCTGTTAGTCAACCTGGTATCTGGTGCCACATTCAGTCTACACGATCAAACAGGACAGCCGTTGGAACGAGACAACTATTTGGTAGGTCCATAACCAAAGCGTAAAGGAGAGTAAGAAGGCATAGAACCACTGGCAGGTTCTTGTTTAATATAAGGTTCCATTAGAGTAAATCAATTACTTCTACTGTGATTCGCCTCTGGGGACCTAAGGCCTTATATTCAATATTTAACTCCCGTAATTAACATTGATTGCTTGTGTGAGTACTGAACTCATCAGAACGTGGTGAGCAGCAGACAGTTCTATCTATTTTACTCAATCCGGGCCGAAAAGATAACCGGACAAGAGTTTAGATGTGCCCAAATAGGATATGCAATTGCCCAATTTGTCACACCCCATGGGGTGTCGTTTGGATCCGTACCGCCATGTTGTCCCGCCTCTTTTCGCCTAGCGGTACGACGGCCGACGTTTTCCTCGTTCTTTCATAACTCTGCTGTAATCTGGGCGACCAAAAAGTCGATAAAGCAATTCAAACTCGCAGATATTGGTGAAGGGAATCACAGAATGCGAGGTCATCAAATGGTTGGTGATGTTCCGTCTGAAATGTCCAAGCGATTCGTCTAATGTACCAGTTCTATTTTGTAGGACTGTTGAACCAAAGTCTACTGTGCAAGCCTTCGATGCACTCTGCGAGGTCCAAAGCGACAAAGCCAGCGTGGAGATTACCAGCCCGTTCGACGGTGTTGTCACCCAGCTTTTGGTCCAGGAAGGAGAAATTGCAAAAGTGGGCGCTGGACTGTGTTTGATAGAGGTAGAAGAAGAGTCAGACACCGAGGACATCGTCAAGGAGGAAGCGCCAGTGCAGCTAGCAGTGAAACCGTCTTCGGAGTCGCGTCAAGACGAGGAGACCCCTGTGACGCGACGACCGCACCCATTAGATCCAAGCCATCCTGCACTGAAGGCGGACGAGGTTTTGGCTACTCCCTCCGTCCGACATTATGCCCGGAAGAATGGTGTCGAACTAGCTCAGGTCTCTCCAGGCAGTGGACGAGACGGCAGAGTCGAGAAGCAGGACATTGAACGACATCTCTCAAGACAGGCTCCTACATCACCCTCTCACGCCATTACTAACCAAGATGTCGTTGTAGAACTCGGTCGCACTCGATACGGCATGTGGAAAGCTATGGTGAAGGTAAGAGAAAGATCTGGTTATCAACAATACATCATTTGACGTTCTCAACAGAGTCTAGAAATTCCACATTTTGGTTACTCAACAACTCTCGATCTCACAGCCTTATACCGCCTTTTACCTACGCTGAACGCGCATATACCTGAACATTATAAGCCTTCGCCATCTTCACCCCCGCCGCCATTAGCAGTCTCGCCTTCCGCAGTCTATCCAGCTCCTACTCTTCCCCAAGTTGCGTCTTCTCAGCAATATACACGTCTGACGTACCTTCCTATCCTTCTCAAAGCCCTTTCCAAGTCAATGCTTGAATGGCCACTCTTCCGTTCGTCCATCACGCCCAGCATATCCGATCCAGGTGCGAAGCCTACTCTGACGGTACGCCCTCATGCCGATATTAGCATTGCTCTTTCTACTCCGACGGGTTTATACACGCCTACACTGCAAAGCGTCGATACGTATACCATGTATGGCCTCGCTTCATCTCTGAAGCATCTCTCCCATTTAGGCAGACAAGTTCCGTGCGGACTCACTCCCAACGAGATGCCCAAACGAGGCGGAACGCTAACCGTTTCCAATGTTGGAGCTATTGGAGCTGGGGAGTTCGCGGCGCCAGTGCTTGTACCTGGAGGTGGCGTTGCGATTGTCGCTATTGGGAGAGCAAAATGGGTCTGGGATGTAGAAGTCGGAGACGGAAAAGGAGAAAAGAGACTGAAAGTTGGGATAAGCTGGAGCGCTGATCATCGTATTGTTGAGGGCGCCGAGTTGGCAGCATTCGTCGAATGCTGGAGAGGATATGTAGAGGTTCCAGAAAGGCTGATCGCCGATTCAGTGTGAGGTATGTAGCATAGTTTCCCAATTCTCTTCGATTGTAAAAAGCACTTATGGCCTGTATCAATATTCAACAAATTACCGTTGCAAAGCATCAGATTGTCGGCAAAGTCGACGGCATTTTCCAGAATCTTCATGCTCCCGTCTGGTTGTCCTAGGTGTCGGTCTTGCTCAACATAAACATTCAACATCTTCCGAGTCTTGCTCGTCGCTGTCTCCTTCTCCCTCAGCAGACAAACGTCGGTATCTATTATTGGTTGTGCTGTAAACCTTTGAATATGGATGCCTGCTGGTGTGCCTCGCAATGATGACGAAACGTGGGATACCGCATGTTTCCCTCCTGTACATGAGTTTTACACCAGGCACCGCTCTGTCTCACTTCAGCACTCTCGCCGGCTAGATCGTTGCACCCAGGCGTCCCAATTTTCGTCCATAAGGCAAAGGTCGGGAAACTCTGAAGCGAGACCTAGAGCGAACCGATAGTCACACAAACTCATCTCTCCACGCACAAAGGAATTTGCATTCCGTTTCTATGATGAACGCCGCCGACATCGACAACTTGCATTTTGTCAATCCCTCTCTAGAGGCTCTACGACTGTAAACTTCTTTGACGCTATTGTGTCAATCTCTTATTAACTGCCTCCGATGACATTATAGCTCCCTGCAGTACCGTGCGTTCAAGTTGTATCATGGCACCGCAGATTTTGCCACCGTTTCTCCGGGCATCCAGACCGCATTTCGAGAGGTCGCAGAGGACATTGCAGAGAACGTCACCCAGGCGATGTCCCCCGATGAGCGGGAAAGACTGTCTCCAGTGGCTTGGGATCAAATGATCAAAGAGCACATAAGAAGAAAGTTCAATTTTCACTACAAGAACGGTGTCTTGGATCGCATAACTTCAAAGAAAGGTGGGAAAGAGTACTTTGCACAGGATCGTGGATGTGGAAATTTTATTACCGTGGTCGAGTGAGTGCTGTTTCTCTTAGCTACATATTGGGACGCTAATTCGTATCAGATTTGGGGAGTGACGGCGCCTAAGCTATCCTCGGTTGGGAACAGCACTAGATTTCAAATCACAACATACGGCCTTCTTCACCGCACGTAGAGCCTCGTAATGTAAACACCTAATAAACATTCCTGCATGAAAAAGACGTCGCACCATTGGAAATAGGTATACATCGAAAATTTCGAACTGTGGCGATCCTTAAGCAACGCGAAGAGTGAAACAAGTTTGTAATGCATTTCCCCAACTGTGTATACTTCGGTGTTCGCGGTGAGATCGCACTTGTGGACGCAGATGTGTCATGCCTCAAGGCTCCAATGCCTGCTGTCTGGAACGTTGCGTCGCATATCAGGAGCCCTGAAAATGATGCATGCGAGTGCCGTGGGAGCTACCCGTGACTTCAGCGCGAGGCGTACCTCCTCACACAATACCTGAGAAGAAGGGCAAGGCAGTCGTGTTGTCTAGGTGCAGACGAAGAATCTAGGCATTCGTATATCTTGCATTGAAGATGAGTAGCTCTTCCAGTGATACTGCGCGCACCGATCTGATAAGGTAAAGATGTATTTCTGGCCACGTCTTGACATTCGTATACTAAGTGTCCTCGTTTTGTTACTATAAGGTCTTTCGCATACAGGGCTCTCAATCTATGCTTTCCGACGATACAAGGGGACCTTAGTGAGGAGCAACGAGGGCTAGTGCATGCCGCATTGCAGGAGCTTGCAGAGAAGATAGTGGATCAAAGAGATAGATGGATGCCGCCAGAGTCGTTTCAAGGAGAGTTCCCAATGGATCCGATAATTATCCGCTACGCAAAGCGGAGGTTTGGCTCGTTCATTTTCAACCTCGAGGAAACGAGTCGGCTGCCATACATAGTTCCAAGAAACAGCCGCGGCCGGGTTAGGCGGCGATGAGACTCAAGGTAGGTTTACCGTTATTCTTGTGTGTCCTTTATCTCACTGTTGTAGGGCACACAGGAGGATTGTAGAGTTTTGGAGGCTGTAGGATGGGCAATAGAATCCTAGAACCTATAATTAAACCGACTGAGCGTTCTTGTAAGATATCCGAGTATCACCCAAGAAGTCGCAGCGCGGTACCATGCTATGCCATCTAAAAGGAACAGAGCCAGCGAGGTCAGATGGCACGAAGTTTATTGATGCTGCTTTATGCACCTCGAATACAAAGAACATATCAGACAGAACCGCAGGTAGGAGCCCCGTGAACATGGACAATTCAGAAGAGCTTCGTCATTTGATGTTCGATTGTGTTGTGGAAGGAATATACCGGTATCGCGGAGCGCCGTAGACACGCTTCATGCCTTGGAGTGTATTTGGAGGATTTTAATCGCGGCAATCGTCGAGTCGAATTCATAGAACGCCCTATACAGAGTAACAGCCTAGGGTTTCTAAAACGAAACAGAAGTCGCTCTGTTGGATTAGGCCCGGAAGTACAGATAGCATCTCGTGCAGTGAACATTGAACAAGGACTCGGACCTTTAAAACGCAGTACAGAGAACGGAGAGCAGCCCCGACCTCGAACATCAATTCTACGGTCTGAGACGTCGTCGTTCTTGCTGTCCTTCGTATAAAGAACAGTGTGGGATGTGGTGGTTGTCCGAGTCATTGTTAACAACGGAAGTAGCCGAAAGCCAAAGCGACTGTTCGCCGGATCTCGGCAACTCGATTTTTATGGTTTTCCCAGCTATGGTAGCCTCCGGCTAGTCGACATGTTTTCCCAGGGCATACATTATCGAACCCATCCAGGAAACCTCGTTCGCCCTCTGATCTTCATCTTTTTCAGTTTGAATCTGGTTATGTGAGATGTTCTTTACCGAGCTGGATGCATGTTGGGCAGACATACAGGTACAAATACAACAGCAGCTGCGTACTAGTGGATACAGATAAGCGTCCAACATCATACATACAACTATACATATGTATATATATCATGGTGGTAGAGATAATGCGAGACAATTATATGGTTCCAAATCCCTGTCCGGCATCGTAATTCCCAGTAGGAATCCGTTCTTCTCCATTGCCCAATCTCGATACATCTCCCAGCGATAGTACCCCATATTCCGAGTGCCCACAAAGTCGTGTAGGCTTATAACTTCAATCTTTGGCCCGGGAAGGACGGTATAGTCCAAGAATGTCAAGATGGAATGGTCTGGCGCAGATGGATGGGCATCGCTGTAAGCCTTCCGCATAGCATCGATAGCCTCTTTTTTCGGTGTGCGGTAAACCTCGCTCTGGCCAATGACGATGAACCACTCATCCTCGGAAGGTGACATCAGACGGGGATATCCTTCTATCATCCGGATCAACAATTTAGTGCTAGCAGTGTATTGCAGGAATAGGCCAGCCCACCTCGAAATTGCCGTTGTAGTTCAATGCACTGCTTTCGATGTCCATCTCTCCACCCTGACTGGGCGCATTTGTAGGAGCAGTAATAAGCATACTGGCAGCCGGAACATCGCATGTCACGTGCTCTAGAAGATGTATCCCCCTCTCGTCTGGTCGTGCACTATCAACCCATTAGCAAACCGAACCACGGATTGGGATAGAACGAACATACATTATCGCTCATACAACAAGCTGCGCCATTGCGAGCCACATAATAAACTGGTCTCAGACTCCACAAGCGGTCCACCTTTTCTTTCAACCTCAGCCAAGCGTCGTTCACAGGTCCCTGGAGATTTAGCGCATCCTCTATCACTTCTGCCCTCCTCAATGATGTACGGGCACGGTGCAGCACACTCCTGTAAACTGCGAGCAGGGTGATTGTATCCAGAATAAACACGATTGATGACTCCACCGTGAAATTTTTAGGAGTGGACTTCTGACGGTCGTATACGAGGTACGGCTGCGCCTTCACGATGGACTGCAAGATCCCTTTGTCTAGGGCATCCGAAACCCAGGTAAATCCAACCTTGAGACTCTTCTTCAGATACATGACGGACAGGTAGATGGCCCGTCGGGCTAGGGGTAAATTTGAAGGTTCAAGGTTGCGAGGTCGGGTTAATCGTCCCATGACAAATGTCACCCACGCCACGGATTGCTTCGAGAAAAATTGAAGACGAAGTCTTCCATCGTTTCCTGAACAAAAAAGCAGGATTTCTAAGCGGGCGATGAGGTCGGGATACGAGATTTGGGGTTTTTCCGCAAGCTCGATGAGCCGTTGGACTGTCCCAAGTGCGAGTTTATCAGGTGCTTTCGATGACAAGATACGGGAAGCGTCGTCCTGCCAACCCTGGTCCAATTGCTCTGCGGCGGCAGAGATGATAGTGATAGTTTTTGAGGTAGCTTTCAGGATCTCCGAGTCATAATCCACCGAAGCTGCGATGAGGGACATTGTGAATATGTGTCCAACAAAGTGAGGAACGGAAGCCAACAGTGGCAACACCTCTGGTATTTGAACAAAGAGGTTAACCAGTTTGGTCGACTTCAGCAGGGCTTCATGGTCATCCACGGCTGCTTCAGTGAGGTCCAAGGGGAATTGGGTGATGAAGAAGGATAGCCATGGACGAATAGAGTGCCAGAGGGGGACAAGAAGGGTGGCTGATTTACCGACGAGAGCATTCTCGAGACCAAAAATCAAGGAATCAAAGCAAATGAGCGCCATCTGAATGGATGCTTCGTTCCGCGTAGGTACACTCGAGAGATGTTGTTTGACGAGGGGAAAAATGTGAGCCAGCTGATTCTTTCCCATTGCCCTCGTGGCAAGTTCTTTCATCGCAGGTATTGAACCATTTCGGGCTGCTCGTTTCAGCGACATGATGTTCATGTCCTATGTGGAGGCTTTAGGTTGAGTTTAGAGCAAAGAAGTCTTCCACATACACATATGTTCCCCGATTCATGTTGCATGATGCCGCAAGACAAAGGAATGACCGGTCTGTCACATTTACCAACCAGATTTAGGGTGGATGATCAAAGTTCGAAAATGATGATCGAAAAACTTGGTGATCGAATCATTGTTTGGTTGTAGCTTCAGAGACAAGCACTAAAAACCCGGTCCGGAAAAGCAAGGATTATCTAATCCAACAGTTTCTTCCTTCGCGCTCCCATCAAGAAATTCCCAGAGCGGGCGAGTTTTCTTTTCGACCAAGTCATACTACAGCCGCCGCCCACCTTTCCTTAAGAACCAATAGCAACGCGATATATATTCAGCTACTCAGTGTGCTCAGATAACACCACTTACTTAATTCCGATAAACGCGACGCGCTACTAGTAGGATGCCCTTGGCTGCTGCACAAAAGCAAGCCATTGAGGAAGTTGTCAATGCCATTACTACTGCCACTACACCCAAAGGAAAGCGTCTGCTCTCAGCCATGTTTATGAGCCTCGTCGATCCGAAGGAATGGCCAGAATATTACGAGGTGTGCTCTTTCTTCACTCGCGGCATTGCCCTTCATTGTTGTAGATTATTCCAGATCCTCGGTGTATTAGCAACATACGTACAACACTAGAAAAGAATCGGTACCGGGCAGCCCTGGACGCGTATACAGATTTGTCCCTCGTTTTCTGGAACGCGCTCTATTACAACGAAGCGGGTAGCCAGATTGCATTGGATGCTGAAACCCTCAAAGTATGTTAACATGGCGCGAATATCATTTGATCTTGTGCTTACCATAAATTCTAGCGTCTTTTGGAGACTGAATGGAAGAAGCGACCCATCCTCCCCACTCCTCGGGCGTCTCCGCCACCGAGATCTGCTCAGAAAGTCCACAAGACGGAAGAAGAAGAATCGTCACCTCCCCCCGAGAAACCTGCTGGTCGTCCTGCAGCCACCAATACTACAGCAGCTTCCACAAAGAATACGACGCCTATAACTCCTACAATTATACCAGCTCCAAATGGTGCCTCTGCCAATCATCACGTTTCTAATGGCCGAACGGCTCCTAGGCTGTCATCTCCCGAGGAAGAGGTAGACGTCGGCAGTGTGGCGGATCTTCAAGTGCATGTACCAACGGAGAGAGATGCTGCAAGTGAGGAGATTATCCGTCATTTGGATAAGAGTTTGCCCAGGTGGCCCGGCTTTTCAGAAGAGGGTTGGACGGGGAACATGAAGGTGATATTTCCGCTTGTTGTTGGCCATCCTTTTTCTAATCGCCAACGGCACAGATTTCTTACATCGATATAGTCCATGCCATCAAGAGCCACAAAGACGTTATGTGCGTCAAGCGAATAGTCGTTTATTCTTTGACTTATTGTATTCAGAGGTAATCGATATGCTTTCGTCCTGGAATCCGTGCCAGAACGCGCCGAGATACCATATCTGTCGCTAAACGTTGGTTCTCATCTCATCTCTCCTCGTCAGGTGTTGTTGATTTCTTGCAGACACCACTCTCTTTAAAATCTATTGAGGTTCGTGCCTATCATTTATTCTTTTCCAGATTGACTGAGTTTTTGTTTAGAGTCGAGCGCGCACAAAGGATTATTCGACTCCGAGAGACTTCGACACCGACTTCTTACAGCTCTTCACTAAAGCGAGAAGGTGGCATGATCCTGGTTCTGATGCTTATGGCCATGTTCTTCTTCTACAAGTTCGTGGATTTTTTATCTCGGCTGCGAGAAAGGCTCACAGATTTCCAGAGATTGTATCAAGCTTTGACTTCAAAGGAGCTACCACATGGTCCGCCATATTCTTCATCAACCAATTTTGCGTCTCTACACGCGGGACCCGGTGCATTCGATCCTGATCCAAGTACAGGTGTAACTAGTGATCATATTCCTACCAAGGACAGGAAATTTGTGGATCTTCATCATTACAAAGGCTGGACCATCAAGGTTGGTGACTGGGTACACCTCAGCAATCCTGATTATCCAAGTCTCCCTACCATCGGACAAGTACATAAATGCTGGGTTGCTGAAGAAAGGCGCGACCGATATTCGATGCTCAGCTGACGAGCCCATGCTAATTTTGACGCTTAGATCACGGAAAGGTCAACATGGCGTAACTGTTTGCTGGTACTTTAGACCAGAGCAGGTACATATATATTTTTCTTCCTTATCTTTCTGCCTAAAATGATCGATAGACCCATCATACTTCTGATAGGACGTTCTTGGAAGGCGAAGTATTCAAGACAAGTACGCCCGTGTTGTTCTCATTCTCGGTCCCTTCTGATGGTTTCCTTGTAGGTCACTTCGCTGAACATCCGCTCGAAGACATACTGGAAAAGGTAGCGTGCCAACCTACCGTCGATAGTTGTCACGGGCGACCTAGGGCACCGTACTGGTATCCCGGGTTTCCACTGTACGTGTGCGAATCTCGATACGACAGCGGTAGCCGTATCTTTGTCAAGATAAAAGACTGGAGCTCATGCATGCCGGAGGAATCCCGCCAATCGGTGCCTATATATCCCTTTGAAAGAGTGGTTCCTCCACGTCGGCTTCCTAGTCCCTTTGTGGGTAAGGGAAAGAATGGCGCCAAGGCGTCAGGAGGCCTTATTGGTGGCTCTATTGTTCCCAGCAGCCGAGTTACCCACATCATTCCCATATCTACTTCGGCATCAAATGCTACAACAGCCATGGATCGCTCAATTTTATCCGGTTCCGGACTGACCTTGGGAAATAACGCACAACAGGAAAAACTTCCTCTAGAGACCAGTGCGTGATGGTGTACTAACAGCTTGAATGTATTGCTCATCACATGCTGTGTCTCCACAGCTAAACATTTTGACCGCGATCCAGAGACCGACGAGGTTCTTTGGTTTGGTGCTCCGCCGATAAATGTTGCGCCTGCTCCTGTGCCCAAACACAGCTTAGCTTACCTTCACTTCCTCGCAAAGAAGCGTAAAAATGGCGCCCAATTTAGCCCTTCAACGAAGAGGGTCCGCACAACACCACCTCACCTTGATCCATGAACGGGTAAAAGTGTAAGCTAGGTTCTTCGATAAATTATCCACTGTATCCTCCAACGCTGTATGATCTAGCTGTATCATAAAGTTCCATCATATCTGGGCGATCTGCACTATATAACTCTCTCATCAAGGTCACCTCAGCGGGCGCTTATTCCTGCCTTACGCAGTTAAGGGACCAAAATACCTTGACCCGTGACAAACTGGAATCGCATGCGTCCGTCTACCGACACGATCTTTTGATCATCCACCTGCTCAGTTCTATAACGCCGCGAAGTCAGATTGTGACTTTCAGCTTTAATGGCGATGTAGGGTCCCTCGTCTAGGCTCCCGGTCTTTGAAATCAGTCCGCAGCGTTCAAGATCTATCTGGTTCCGATGCACGTTCCTGTTCCTGTAAATAAACTCGCTCTTTTTCCAAATTCAACAAGATGTACGATCCGCCACAGTGAGCAGCCGGCTACCGGTGCGATATGTGGCGTGCTTTTCATTTACCGGCATCGCGTTATCCGTACCCTCATGCATCGCGAAGTCGAACACCGATATCCCAACATCACGGACACAGACGCTAGGAGAAAGCTGCACATGACACAACCATTCTGACAGCCATTCTTGCTGATAGATCATCTTCGATATAGTCAGACGCCCATTGATTCAGGCCCGAGGTATCAACAGCAGCCGAGATTTTCATACATCGTCGTCTTGCTTCCTGCCCTCCTTGTACCCCTACTTTGTTCATCCGGTACCGTCTCTTCTCGTCGGAAGCGCACCCTCTAACTGTCATCATGCTCTTCCGACGACGTTTACTCAGTCTGTCATGGTGGAGTGTTTGTCTGCTTACCTCATCGGCGGCGCTCGTGTCGCGGGGTCTCCAGACGAATGCAACATGCACGGCCGATTTTACTTGGGCCGACAATGCAGAGGAACTGAGTCCTTGTTATGTGTTGGCGTACGTTATGACTCCTTGTCTTGGCACGAATAGTGAGTGCCTACGTTGTCATTGACTTCCTCCGAATGCTCACAATTTGGGCTGAATAGCCTACAATGTATTACCTTTGAGCAATGGTACACACTATGACCGGCCAGGGAATAATGTCGTCTCAGTAACACCTTGTTCATGGTTGGTTCCACCGCCATCGCATAGTGAATTTTGAGATTCTGATTCTTTACGCAATAGCTCCTGGGCCGCATACAACCTTTTCAGTGCTTGCACAATGTGCCAAAGTACCAGTTATTCCATCTGGAGGTGTGTTTACCACATGTTTTCCTATGCACTATCTGAAGACTACGCTTTAGCTGGGCGGCCTATAAGGCAAATTGTGGCAATGATTCGTCCACGACAACGTGAGTCTGTTATTATGGTAGTACATACGTGATATCAATAAATATTCTTCACAGCTTCTTCCCTTATGATGAAAATTATACTCTACCTACCACCGCTTCTATTCCTTATTGGGCGGCACAAGATCGTCAGTGTGGCCTGCATCGTTTCTAATTAGGATACTTACCATCGTGAACCTAGCGTCGACTTGGAACAATGGTAAATTTGATTTTGCCCAGGCGAAAAATTTGTCTTTGGAAGGTGAGAAAGCGACCAGTCATCAAACGACTCAAGCTTACCTCCCACCTAGGACATGTCGACTTAAACGGCTCCTCAACTAATACCAATAATGGTTCTGGTTCCTCGACACCGGTGGGTGCTATCGTGGGGGGCGTTGTTGGGGGCGTAATTGTAATGGCAGGTGCAGCTGTAGTTGCCTTCCTCCTCTTCCGCCGTCATCGTCGACGTCATGTGCCCAGGATTCTAGAGAGTCGACCAGGACATTTCCGCTCACAATCTGACTTGACACAAAAGAGCGGCACTGCAATGCTCTACAACGATTCCATAAGCCAGCGTCCTTCAACCCCAATTACTCAAGCCCCTCACACCATTCTTTCGCACTCTGGAGAAGGGACCGCACCTTCATATTTTGGTTCCGTCCACGGCTCTTCTGTTTTCTTGTCTCCGCCCACCTCTCCGACACGCCAGTTAACGTTCCCTCCGCCAATGATTATGAATCCCGAGGACATCATTCATCCATTCACTACTACTCCCTTGACTTCGCCGCCCTCGTCCTTGGCAGACAGGAAAAGTGGAGGAGTTGCGGATTTATCATACACCCACCATCAACGCCCTTCGGTAACATCCATGGACCCAGTATCGTCCGGTCATTCTGCGATCAACTCTGAAAGTGCATCGCGGCCACGCATAAACCCTCCCGCTTACAGTATGTACCAAGACGCATCTCCTAATCTGCATCAGACGTTGGATGGTACTGGTACCCCTTCACGAGCTCAGACTCCCAGTCGAGGACCCCGATCTGAGAAGCGCAGTCAAGAGACTGCCCCGCCTTGGAGTCCAGTTTCGCCAAGTATGCAGGTGCGAAACACTGAAAGTCGATCACATTCTCCTGGACCTGGAGAGTTTGATAATACAATGAACGCCACCATACCACCCAATAGCGCACCGAGCGATATCGACGTATCGAGGATAGCCTGATTTGTGTTATTATCTGTTTATCCGGGTTGTGATATTTTATGCTGTCGTCATATAGGATTTATTTTCTTTGGTTGTCACCAAATTCCTTGACTATTTGTAGTTTCTTCCTTGATGATCGGTGAATTCAGCGGCGTCCTTGGTATGAGAAACGCGCAGAACGGGAACAACTGACCGAAGTGGCTGATCACGTACATAATAGCAGCGGTAGTACATCCACCGGCCGTAGTGCACTCTGAAGGTAAAGCCACTTTACATAAGTTATGATTGTATGAACCCTGGCACTTGATGTGGCCTCTAAACTAGTTTCCGTGCGTTCTAGCTAAAAGCGACCTAATAATTCCTCAGACCATTGTGTCAGGCGAGGTGAAGAAACCCTGCCAATATTTAAACACAGGACCGTCACTTGAGTTCTGACATTCAAATTTTTTTCGTAGAAAACCAAACTTGACAGCGTTAGAGTACTTGATCCCGGCCGTAGTGATACTGCAGATCTGAAAAGTAAAATTGAAGGAAATCATATCTTTCATGGTACGAAATTCAATGGACTGTGCAATGCACTAACGGCCTAACCGGGCGAACTTCGAACTCCTGATACTTTTCACTTGAAAGTTGACAGTGGACACTTGAGTTGCTCACTGCTCAGTAGGGTTGCGCACGAAACCCCCAGTTTTGATACACCCCGGTTTCAGACCGGTAAGTTACCGGTAAGAAACTGGTAAGAAACCACAGGTGAGTGGAGCATATTTCATTGAGGTAACTTACCGACCACGTGACAATATTACCACCAATCTTTTTATGATTTCACTTCGCAGAGCAGTAATAAGTAAGAAGACGTAGCCAGAGTATTCCGATGGGAATTGGGACAGAATTCATGAGTATTTGAGGTATGACTATGGGGCAGCGTAGCGTCACGGCGTCGTAGAGATGAATTTGGAAAAATGACTCCGCGGTGGTGACCTGAATGGTCACATGACCAGTAAGAAACCCCCCATGTAGGGTGGGTACATAACGGTATCAAACCCCCCCCCCCCCGGGAGGTTTCGTGCGCAGCCCTACTGCTCAGTGCTCATCTCAGATCATCGTCAAAATAATTAGTGTGAGTCGACCCAGGTTCGAACTGAGGACCTTCTGTGTGTTAGACAGATGCGATAACCAGCTACGCCATCGACCCATGTAGACATAAGGAGTCTTATGTAATAATAATGTTTTTAAAGTAGGACAGGGCATGCTTTGTTTCGATATTATAAGCTGATCATAATGGCCATATTACATGTGCGGATATGCACGTACTCCAAAATTTGCATTCCTCATTGATAATGTACACCAAATCCGTCCATTGCCCACCCATAATCGGAATACAACAACCCTGCCAAGTTCTGCCATCGTCGTCTCCCCAAATGTGAAACCTGGTCCATCCAACGTAACATCAGGATACAATTTGTAACCTGAGCGAGGTATTTGGAAAGACGGTAGGATCGCTGTGGGTGACGCGCTGGACCCAGAGCCGGAACCAGTGGACACAGACCCTGGACTACTTGAGTTTTTGGATGCATCGATAATCATCCGCTTCGCGATGCGCTCAAAGGGTTCTCCTTCGCTCTCATCGCCTTTCTTATCCCGCCCCCGCTTCCTTGAAGGCTTCGATGGGAGATCTGGTTCGGTAGCTACCATGGAAAAGCACTCAACGACAGGAAGCGGTGGGGCAGAGGAGAAAGCCTCACTTAATAATCCCTCCAATAACGCGATAGCATTCCTCGAGACCACAGATATATGTTCTGCAGTCTTGAAAAGATCTAGCACCTGCCGAAGTTCCGCCCTCCGCTGATCCAGACACAGCCCATCATCAGCCGCTTTCTGATGACATAGGTCAATGAATAGCACCACAGCGGCAGCAAAACCATAAAACAGCACGATCCACCACTTGAGCAGGATAGCGGACTGCTCGTCATCAGATTTTAGATGGTCTAATATTGCTTGAGCGGATGCTATGCATTGTTCACGAGATCTCACCTTCGAGGGGGCGTAAGAAGGGAATGTATTCGAGGAAGTAGTCACTCACGTATTTCCGATCTTTATACCCCCGGAACAAATACGGCCTATGCAGCCTCAAACGCCTCGTCTCCCCCATGATTAAACATAAGGTCAGCTCAAGCCCCTTCACCCCCTCATCGACCGACGAGTCGTCGGTTATGAAATGTTCGGGGACGCCTTTCAACATTTCTTCTAGCCGCTTGTCCATCTCCCCGACGAAACTATAACCCGTCGGTGCCTGCATCTCATCCACGATCTCCCGATACAGAACAACGAACCGCAGACGTGTAAGAGAGAACGTCATTTCTGTGTATTCTTCCGTAGGTCGCGGACGTAGTGGTCGACCATCGTCAACTAGATCTCTGTCGTTCACATTGGCAGGCCATCCCGTATGGTTCTGTGAAGGATGTATGGAATATGTACCATTATGAGCTGCTGCATGCGACCAGTCGTTGAAAACCTGATCATTGTGAGAATGATAAGGGAGGGATGAAAAGAGACGTACAAGACTCCACCATACTCTACGTGCTGTCTCCCGCTTGACTAAAGATTTCCACGTCGCGCTATACGTCCGCTGCTCAGATTCAGAACCTAACCGAGACATACCAAGGTTCTGCGCAATCTGATGAAATGTTAGCACTTGTATTTTCCATGAAAAATAAATGAACCTTGACGGCCGAGCCCAATAACGCCCAATGGGTGCTATTGATTTTACCATTCAGGTTATAGTGTTTTATGTTGTAATTGAAGGACCACATACTCAGCTTCGTCTAGATTTTGTTGGTACACGCCCATAAGTCTGAAGGATTGAATGTGTGAGCTGGATAAAGAAGATGAGATAACGTGATACACACAGGATACATTGTAAGTGCTCCAGGGAATGCGCGCCCAAGAAGTCGTCGTAATGTAAACAGGCTTGTGCAGCAGAATACATTCGTTTGGACAATTCTGATGCCGTAGAAAAATCAATGCCGATACTCTCGCAAACATACGGTTCTATCAGGTGTAATGATAGACATAATATCATGAAATACACCCCAAGAAACGAGACGCGAACCATGCCCAAACTTTCGCTGGATTTTTGCATTAGAAGGACATTTAGCTGTGCGATAGATCAGCTGATGATCAGTATAGGAGACGACACGTACCTCACTTATGAAAGTCGGTGCGTGTAAAACCTTTGAATACCATTCCAATCTCTCGAACTAGAGGAGTTGATGAGCCGCAGCCACTCAGAACATGAAGTCATACGCACGTAAAACTGCACTAATGCACGGGTCCTCATCTCGTCAGGAAGCATTGCTACAAGCCTCGCTATTATATTGACGCTGGGATCCAGCAGAAGGAGCAAAGGGTGTCCACTGGAGGGGTTGGCAGATGTATATGGATCCTCGTTATTATTTGTCGTGTCAAAATCTTGCGTGGCTCTATTCCGATTCACGCGGTGTCCCATGGCAAAGTCCTCCAGCATCATTGCGACATCCTCGTCGGTCGAAGTAACGCCAAATGACGACCGAATAGCTGAACGACCTTTCTCCCTGTCCTTTACCTTTTCTTTGTCCTTCCCCTGGTTGCCAGACGAAACGAGCTTTGACACAGTCTGTTCAAGAATCGCTACGCGGCCGAGTACATCGTCAAGTGTTTCTGCAGCAGTCTTGCCTGACCTGTCCAGCCAACGTTTAGAAGGAATATAAGAGAATAAGGTTTGAGATGCATACGCAACGGCATTTCGATCCACCTCCTTGCATTGACCGCCCTCCCCCCTTAACAAACATGGAGCACAGGGATATGCCCTATTACCTGTTTGACGTCAGTAATCCCCTCGACCAGGAATGTAACTCGAAATTACCACACACATTTTATTTTACGCTTGCGGCCTAGCGTGCATTAGTGACATTCTGAGTAAGACAAGGCGATGAACGTACATTGAAAGCAGCTTTGTATCGGTCTCGACGACGTGCGCAATTCTGCCATAGGACACTGAGAATGGAAGTCGATAAGAAACAAATAGTAAGCCTGATCGAGATTTTGAAAATGTCATACCCGATCTCCGTCCCTCGGTCCGTCATCCGTTCCTTTATCAACGCCGACTCGGATAAGGGACTGTCAAGTAGTGACGGCAAGAATTTTACTGAGGCTATTCTTTTGGTTCTTGAATCCGTACATCGTGTCAGACATTTTTAAGAAGGACGGTACTTACGAAGACTCATATTCATCGCTTGCTGGAGATGCCACAGGAAGTACGTGAGAACATCCTTAATGATCAGGTGGTAGCCCAGGAAGACCACAAAGTCTGCAGCCAACCCAGGAGATGAGAGTGATGGCAGGCCAAACATGACCTCAGCTGCACCACGCCGTGGGGAACACCGTGAGCGCTCTAATTTCAGACAATACAATGGCTGCGGCGGTATAAGCCCGGATTCGACCTGGCGCAGAGAACGATCAGGCTCAGATGATTAGAGAACTATCCCTGATTGGCCACATGCCCACCTCGAAGTGTATACCGAGCTCTTAGAGCCGGATATTCTCCCATGAACAGGGATTAACGGTACGGTTGTAGTGATGAAAACTGGTGATTGATGACTGTGCACAAGGCCACAAGTCACGACATACAGCCCCACTGATCATGAGAAGATAGGTCTGAAATGAAAACGTTATGAATACATATGTTCATCGTGTGGAAAAGGGATTTCCTCGTGGTATTTCGAACCAAAGTAAGATCCAGATGAAGCACATTCCGGGGTTCCGGCTGGTTGAATATACGATTAAAAAGACGCTGAAGTTGTGTAGCTTATACCTCTTCAGTGACATTCGACGAATCTTGGGTTGCTTGTTTTTTCCGATGAAATCTGTTTAAAGGAACTTGGACTGGTGCCGGACCGGGTAGCCGTCAACTTGAGGGCCAGCCGATCAACTTGGGCGAGTCTCGCAAATTTCAGGTTGATTTTAAGAGTTGCCACGGGCACCCTACAAAGCTATCTCTGGGCCTGTGAACTAAGTTTACCGAAGTACGTTAGAGCTGCATTTTCTACAGTAAGACATTTCAGCTAATGGACACAGCATTTCTACAAGACTCAAGCTCTGGGAACTCCTACCCACTCTTTACTCTAGGTTTGCGTTGCTCGACGTACACACTGGCTAAGCTATTGCACGACCGATGAGTGTTATAACATCAATAAGACGGTTGCCTCATGTTTCAAGCAATCGGGCCGATTCGGCTAGAAGGGCCTTTGGGTGGTTGAACTTGTTCGATATTAGCTGCAGCAGTTCTAGGTTCCCTACCGGGTCTCATCGATGGTAATTTATTGTGAGAACTATTGTGGGCAGTTTTAATCCTCTGGCCTTTTAATAACCAATTAAATTCTCAGGTAAGTGCGCATATCGAGGACTTGTAGGCTCAGCCATCTACTACTAATTCAGGATGATTGAGATATCTCGTCATAGAAACCTTGTACGCCTACCAATAAAATATGATCGCGACTTGACTAGCTTGACCTTGCTTTAAAGCCAACTGTCTTGATTTGAATTAGCACCAGTGCCGCTCGCATGGCACTACTCGTCGGCTATATGTACTACAAGCTTAAGATACCATAGAATTGAAAGCTGACTCGCTAGTCGCTTACGCCCGGTTCTTGGACATAAAAACTGGGTATACCCAATCATCTGGTTTTTATGAACTGTAAGCGTTATTTATGTGAGGTATACCCGAAAAGCCATCAGCGAAAACAATGCCAACGGCGAAGGATCGGACACAGCGGACCGGATGCCTGCCTGCCATTGGAAGGAGCCGCGGATCCAGGCCGCAATTACATTTCCTATCTTGCTTCCGTCCCTATCAACATACCGTATGAAAGGTTCAGGCATCCAGGATCATCTTCTATACAATCCCTGCGAATAGGGGAAAATACCCTGACGTCTACTTGAGCGCCATGGCCAAAACTGTGTCTTACAATCCTAACTCACCCAACGAAAAGTATGTTCCCTTGCCTTCGGCGCCGCTTGTTACTTTGAGCGAGAATGCGGTTCTTCAACCACCTTTGACTCGCCGCGGAACAGGTCCTGGAATGATTATTTTCCTTCCTCCAGTATCAGCACTCCAAGCCAATACCGAAGGTGATAAGACATTGGATCCAGAACCAGTGCAGAAATGGGCTGAAGAAGGCTTCGCTATTGTCGGGGTTACTCCTTCTGCGTCTGGTTGGTCTGTTGAAGAAAGTATATCAAAAGGTGTTGATGCCCTGCTGGGTCTGAAAGAACTTGACATTAAAGACAAGTTTGCCGTTACTGGTGCGTAACGACAAGGTCGACATTGATTTTTCTGTTTATCAACATCCTACCTTTCAGTCTTCTATCCAAATATCCTTCGCGCAGTCCTTGATGCAATATCAAGAGATCTGCGTATTTCATGTGTTGTCTCATTTGGTACGGAGGCAGCGGTGGCGTCTACCGTCCCGATAGCTTTCCACGTCCCGACAACATATGAAACACCTGAAACCAATGCGTCAACTTCAGTTTACAAGTACAAAACGACATCACCATACTTTATTCTCCCTCAAGCTGAGGATTATAAGCCGACTTTTGCTTCTATTGCGCACACGCGGAATGTTGTCTTTCTCCGGAAGCATATTGGCGGTCCCCATTTTGATATTGAGGCAATTTGGGACGAGCACACTTATTTCGAGTTCGAAGTTCGAAGTGTGTCCCAGACTATGGGAACGATGGTGGTATGTTGTTTACTTAGTGGTTTCTACGGGGTGATCTCAACATCATGGTTCATAGCAAGAGCCCTATGTCAATCACGTTACCACTGTAAGTTGTTCTCGTATGTAGTCGCACTCGCCAAATTACTATGCGATATCATAGATGACTGGTGGCATTGGCAGACAGAATTTGACTGCCTTCTACCGAGATCATTTCATCTTTTCGTAAGTTAATCTCCCGAAACCTATACCAATTCGCCTTATCCCGGTCGTAAGTAACCCAGCTGATACTGAACTTGAAACCGTTTCACGAACTGTCGGTCCTGATCGCATCGTTGGTGTGTATTCTATCGCTTGATCATCTTCCGACACATCTCTCAATACTTCCTTTCATAGAGGAGTTCATCTTCAAATGCACCCACGACAAAACTATAGACTGGCTTCTACCTGCTGTTCCTCCGACGGGGAAAAGGCTAGAGATCCCGATGCTGGGCGTGGTGAATGTACGTGGTGATCGACTATATCATGGTTAGTGCCTCTATATAATCGATTGTTATTGGACTCATTCATTGCTAGAACACATTTGGTGGGACCAGGGAACTGCCCTATTGCAAGCAGGACTTATCCCCACGCAAGTACCATTTCCCCTTGAAGATGGAAAACAAATGCTTCGTCTTCCTGTTGCCGGACAGGAGTGCGCGAGACTACTGGTCAACGAAAGAGATGGGAAAAGCAACGAAATGTTCGAATGGGGTATCCGAGAGTAGAAACGAGAATTATTAACCAGAGTTGTATGCTTTCATCGAAAGGCTGCACTTGAAGTAGGTGGACGATGAGACTTTTAAGATGGTTACGGAGATTCCTGAAATCTTCTGGTGCTGCGGATTTATCATTAGAGATAATTAATAATTGGCGGAATCCCAGCTCTTAAGATGTACTCCAGCCCGTAAGGTGCATAGGCGAACACGAGAACCTGAAAAAGGCGAGGAATTAAATCTGATAAGTTGATCCCTTCCAGTAAGGGGACGATAAACGTGAGCCACTGAGTACGTCTTCTGGCGTTCAATTTCCGACTAAAGAGACGTCGCACAGAAGTAATTACCTAGAGACTTGAAATTTTTATTGTTTTTGGGCCGAAGAGACCCGGACTTGGAGGAAGCTTCAATTTAGGGCAGCAAAAATGACCCACGATAACCGTTATTGAGGATATGGTTATACAGACACTTGGGTCGCCTTTCGTGTTAGCTTACTTTTATTTTTGTATCGATCCTGACCGCTTCTTGGCCTCGTACCACCACCACCTACGTATAGCGGGGCATATTTGAGTTTGTTTTAGGACGGGAAGGAATGTGCGTTCGTTCGAGCCATGCCTGTCACGGCTTTTTGTCCCTGACATTCCCAGCGATAACAGATGTTGAACGCATTAGAGTGACGCCATGGCCTGGATTCAAAAGTGATCGGATTAATCCCCAAATTTGGCACGTGATCGTGCTACGTACTCCCAGAATCAACCGCCATCAGAAAAAACAGTCTGGCTCTGAAACTTGAAGTCCCGCACGTTTCTCTGGCCACAATATATCTTCTGATATATCTAATAGCCAACCTGCTTTTCCAGGGCACTTCGCTGGGTCAACCTGGGCTATCGCCTTCTTTCCACCACTCACCTCGTGGTGTGCTCATGAGACTGTTCTTGGGATATTGCTTGGTTCTTCTTCTTCTACCTCGTGGATAGATCTGAATATGCTTATCTAATCCTAACCTCTTAGCACAATCGACACTCATGAATAATTCAAACGAGCACGAAAGACAACTGAATTTGATTTTCAATTCGAGTCCGCGACCACCGTGATAGAAGGGCCCATACCTTCAGACTTCCTTCTTTTTGGCTTTCTTCTACACCGACAATTGTTGCTCCAAGGTCCGGCCGGATGACCATCAATGAGAGGATATCTACTGCACCTAGCTCTAGGTAGTAAGGCTTGGGCAATCTCCTCTTTGATTGTCGCTAGAGATGGCCCTCAATCCAAATGGTTCACAGCCTTCGCATCGGGTTTCGGACAATGTTTCTTTCTAGACATTAGTTCCTACACGTGTTTGATTTTCACTTATCTTTTTCCATAGTTGGAACTCGCAGGAATCAATCTTGTGGTACAGAACTCTCATTACCCTCCCATACCCGGTGTTGAACTTGTTCCGTCATCAAGGGGCCCATCTTCGTGATATTTTAATGGCCAGCTCCACCGTCAAACGCTTCTCTTGCGCATTGTATGATAACCAGTGCTCGGTGGATCAAGTCCCGATATTCAGTCACAACTAAAAATATGACCTTACTGTTTACGGTTCTGCACTCCTGAAAGAGTATTAAAATCTGTCTCACCCGAGCTCAAGGTGTTAGGATCTGGTCTTGTCACCTCGTAATGAAGATCTCACAATTCTGCCTCGGCGTCGCCGTCGGTTCAGTCCTCGTAGCAGGCGACCTCCGGAGCAGAGACTCGGATGCGCCTCCCGATAGACTGGAGGTTCCCATTTCGGTTGACAGTAACAAGAAATATTCTGTCCATGTGAATATGGTACGTCTGATTATTGTGCGTTTTCTCAATTATTCTCAGTGACTCTCCAGTCTCCAGGACCTCAATCTCAAAACTTCACCTTTGCACTCAGTTTTGGAACCGGATACACTGTTGTCGCAGGAACGGCGTGCGATGACTGCGCCGGTGTTACGCCGTTCGTGCCTCTCAATCTTGAACGATAAGCTGCAGAAGATCTCATGCACATTCCTCTAGCTATAACGAAAGCGCCTCTGCGAGTGTCAAACAGCTATCAGGCAGTCGAAATGTTTCCGTCATAAACAGCTCTGCGGGGGGCAACCTCATCACGGAGGATTGTAGCCTTAGGCTGAGCAATGGATCTGGCTGGTTCTACCCTAACCAAACCAGTAAGTACACTAAAATCCTGGTATCTCACGCGGTGTTCTCATGACCCTAGTCGTCCTCGCGAACCAATCCGATTCGCTAATATCTCCTGGACACACTGGAATCATAGGTCTTGGGACTAACTCTAGTGGGTTTCCGATGATCGCGTTATCAGACCTGTGCTGACCGACCCATGTGTAGGGGATGGCGATTTTGATGCCACTGTCTTTGGGGGTTTCCTGTCAAGCCATCCGTCTCAAACTAACTTTAGTTTCGGCATGGCGCTCAATCAAGCACCAGATGATACTCAGTCTATTGCATCCGACTCAGATGGTGGTGTGTTCCATTGGTTCCAACCGGATCCTTCGTACTACGATGGCGATGTGGCATGGAAGAACATGGTTCCGTCTAACTCTAGCAGTCTCGCGGCAGATTTCCAGGTGGGTATGGATAGCTGGACATTCACGACATCTTTGGGGAATAGTTCGCAAAGTGGGGATCTAGTCACCCTCATCGATCCAATGTACTCCACAATGACTTTTCCTCAAAGATCTGCAGCCCTTGTGTGTGGGTACTTTCATATGTTTCCTCCGTATTTACATCGTTGAGCTGTATCGTATCAGATGCCGGTGTTTTTGGCGCTTCAGTCGTGGCCAACACTTCGCTTACCAACATATGGGGTGTACCTTGCATGTCTAAAATGAATATCACCCTCACGTTTGGTGATGTCTCGTTTTTGGTCGACGAATCGGTTCTGGTGCGAAATCAAAGTGGGCAGTGCTTTGGCGCCATCGAAGAATGGTCGTCGCCGTCAACTACGGAATACCTTTTGGGATCTGATTTTCTCTCTTCAGTCTATGTGTCAGTGACACCATGGTCTTTTTCATCAATTATCCTTATCTTTCTCTTCATCGCAGAATATTTACCGTATCCAGCGCGACTGATGGTATGGTCGGGTTTGCACAGCGGGCAGTCAAAAGAAGCTCAAAAAGGCTGAACGCGGCCTCCATTGTCGGTGTCGCTCTAGGATCAGCCGCCTTTGCTATTGCCGTCGTCGTAGCTGCTGTGTTGATTTATCGCGCTCGGCGTAGGAGAAGACCGACTGAAGCCGATAAGGAAATCACTCCCTACACCCCCAACACACCCCTCTCCGGTTCGACTTCAAAGTCACCACCTCTCTCTCCAGAGATAACAACAAGTTATACACCACCTTCCACTGGATATGGTTACTCTTCAGGTGCTACGTCGAATCGGTCGGATTCACCTTCGCACGGAGCACCAGACCATCCACCACCGTACTCTGGACAAGGCAGTGGACTCATGCAAGTTGTGGAAAGGCGGGGACAGGAGGAAATGCCTGCGGTGCACATTGGACCACCACCTGGGGGCAAACGAATCAGAAATATTTCTTCCACGGTGGCGGGCCCGAACTGATGCATTTTTAGCCTATGCGATTTCCCTCTGATGAAGCACTTGTAAGTTTTATGTATGTCGTGAAACGGGGGATCAGTTTGTTCCCAATATATACGCGTGGTGTCGAGCTAATAGTATTGCGCTTGGCTGAGCTCTGAAAATGCATGAGGATGTGCACTATAGTACATACTTTTATACTAAAAGACTATTTACTAGAACTTTACATACATATCTTCCTTCTTCCTTAATCAGCAAGATCGGCATCATGCCGGATTGCCAAATTCCAACAATGTGCCAGTGAAAATTCTACTTCTGATTTTTTCCCTATATCATGGACAACTCAAAAGTTATTGGGGTTACTAAATCATACGTATACGGTCTCAAGAAAGGGCAAGAAAGTGAGTTGACGCGGTCACGTGCGCCAGCTGTCGAGGCTCTTGCCAAATAGGCCATCATTGACTTGTTTCTCGAATTTCAACTTGTACGTAACTCTGATTCTTACCACCATCATGAGTCTTAGCAGAGGCTTCATGTACCACGCCATTCCAAGCAGCGAGGCGATGCTCGGAGCTCATGGACCATACGGTCGGTCTTGGACTACGTTAAAGACCTTTTCCTTTATAACGATATCCGTATTTCTTCTGTTTTTCTGGTTTTGGTTATTCCTGGAAACGCCCTACTACGAAGCATCCTCTTTCAGCAAAGCGATTCACATATCTCAGCAGAAGGACGTTTTGGACAAATCTAAGATATTTGTCGTCTCTCTTCCACGTCGTCGCGACCGCCGAGCACAAATGGAGTACCTGCGGTCATTTCTGGGACTCCAGTGGACGTATTGGGATGCCGTAGAGGCGGATGATGAGCGGATAAGTGCTATACTCGACCAGGTACACTCTATCCGCAGTGAAGCAGCCAATCTTAGCATCGACACCATCTCTGAACGCATTCGGTTACCCTTCCGATGGCCGAGCAACGCCGACACTCTTGCGCGAAGCAATGTATCACTTGCTGCTGCCGGAACGTTATTTTGGACTTCACCTTCGTCATCTCATCCCTCTGAGCAAGATGCATCCCGCCCACCTCTAACCTGCGCTATCGCCGATTTTACCATCTTGCCCTATGATGCAGATCTCCCGGAGCACAAGATTCTCAATGCTCCGCGAGTCGCATGTTGGGAATCTCATCTCTCAGTTATCAAAGAAATTGCTGGGTTGCAGAAGGATACCTATGGTGTTATCTTGGAGGATGATGTCGACCTAGAGAAGGATATTAGAAGCCGCTTAGACCGCGTCTGGTCCTATTTACCAGACGAATGGGATATGGTATACTTAGGTCGATCTCGATCTTCTTCTTCTGGCAACTCTATTCTCACATTACTGCAGGACACTGCTGGGGCAACGAAGCTTACTATCCCGCACTAACCCCCTTCACGGCTTCCAACGAGAGCCAGCTGCATCCGTCAAGGAAACCCAAATGCACTCACGCCTACGCCGTTTCGCCGCTTGGCGCCCGACGACTATTGCTCTACCTTACCCATCCGCCATTCGCATATTCGCGAGCAATTGACCAAGCGTATGCATGGCTGATCAAGACCGAACGCATTAAGAGTTTCTCCCTTGTGCCAAGTGTGGCCGTTCAGACGAAGAAGGACCTGAGCTGATATCAGCCAGGAGAAACTTAGCGTCTGGAGAGAAACACTGGTCGATGGCGTATTCGAGGTCTAGTCCTCATTTCTGACAAATTTCTTTGATTTTCTTCGATTTGGATCAATTGCATATAATCTGGATGGTCTTTGTTATATTGTTGTCCATTGTACTAGCTAAATGTTCATGAGATGTACTTATAGATATAGAACTCAAAGTGGTCCCCCTAGTCGTCGAAGTACTACTCTTCACAGAAACCAATCCTATCTTTTTTCCTCGCACAGATTCCTGAAAACGCTAACTCAGTAACGTTTCCACTCTCCACTTCGGAACCCTTTTTTCAGTCGACTTGCTATAAGACGCCTTCAAACAGTTCCAGCAATGATCAGACTCGTTTGAAAACGGCTCAGGACACCAATCAAGCTCACGGGGTCGGAAGACCCCGTCTCATTAACGGGGGGAACACGACGTCGTTGGCGTGCCCCTCCGCAGGTAGCAGGGGCCCTTGCTGTGCAGGATGTGCGAAGCTACACAAACGTTCCACACAAAAAAAAGACTCGTTTAAAACTTCTCGGCGAAGATGTTACCTTTCGAAAACCTAAGGCGATTCGCAGTCAAAGGACCTTTTGAGGTAAGATTCCATCAACATCCCAGCATGATACTTTCATCTAGTAGCAACAGACGCGTAATCCATTTCGTAAACGAATAAGTGTACATTTGCATCCCCGGTAAACCTGAAAGTCAACTACCAAGGTTCAAACCAATCTCCTTTCCATTTGCATCCTTCCTTGCACGAACCGCCCAAAAGGCAAATTCGGTATCATCCCCACTCCCATGACCTTTTCGCTTGTACAAGCTGCTATACGAGATCATCAGGCTGAAGAATCCTTCAAAAAGCTCAATCAAGGATCCATCAGGATTTGCCTTCGTCCAAACGCGTTTCATCATGAACTTTCCACGAGCGGTCTGAATTCCACATCCTCCGTCGGTGATACCGGTATTGGCGGTAATCGCAGGACCGCTCCCCATGTCGGAGTCATGCACCAGAAAGAATGAATTTTGGTGCTCCGTATGGGAAAGCTTGTTCACCGCTTTGATGTCCTCGAGAGATAAGTCATATGGCAAGCACTCCATGGGGTCACGGAGGGCGGGAACCGGTTACGCCATCCTTCATGTACGGCGCATCAGGAAGAGCGATCTGGGCACTGAAATCAGGCTTTGCCTGGTAAGTAAGGATTGTCTTGTAGAGCTCTTCGTATTGCGGCGTTGACGAAGAGTTGGTAGGGAGGTAGACTTTAGACAGAAAGGGCAGGACCATGGCATAAAGGTCGAATTTGCCGGAAAAGAGGGGTCCGTTTTCCTCTTCCTTCTGGTAAGGAGCAATGAACAATTTTGTAGTTGGTGAAAATGAGATTGGCGCACCTGAGTCTCCGAAACTGCAGACTAGACAAAAATCAGGATAAACTTTACTAAGCGTCGAAATAGAGGCGTACTTACATCATTCTCGCTATGACTTGCCATTTCAACAATCTTGGCGCGTTTCTCTTCCCCCTCCACCATTTTTGACGCGTCAAAGCTAGGAGACCGCGCTCGTTTTTCCCCGACGTTTTTCGCCGGAGCGGCCTTCTTCTTAGAAGAAGTTTTCTTGCTTATCACAGTGGCTCGTCCTTTTTCTGGAGAGGATGCATTGATCAGCGGCTTAACAAGTAACGCCAGAGCTTGACTCACTGGGGGCATAGTAGGCGGTCAGGTTTTGGGGAATGAACAAGGTGGTACAAGCTTTTATATGTACGGGGCGGGGAGGCGGTCGCAAAGATCGAAGCGGAGGTCAAGGCGTGTCTTGAAATTTGGACCCGTCGACGCTTAACGACAAAAAAGAGCACTTCGTGGTACGGTTCGGTGCAATTAGGTGGCATCCTGTAGTCACATTGGGAAGATGTCACTTTTTGGCAGTCCTCAAGATTAAGCCTAAATTGTAGCATTTTAGTAGCATAATTTAACGGTCAGCAAACGTCGCGTTTTGGAGGATCAAACACCCGTTCCACCCGCCAGAGACTGAATTTCAGGAGCATCGAAGTTTATGTAAAATCTGTGCCAGATTCGAATAAATTTATGGCAGGTATCGTCGGGCGATGCTATGGATTGAATATCAGCCTTCGAGTCTTCTTGGGAGATTGAAATTTGAATACGTACGACCGCACGATGACACTGTTTGCGTGGGAACTATAGTCCGAACCGGCCAACATGTTGCTCATCTCAACAGGGAAACGAATACGCCTTAAAAGATACGAGACAATGAAGAAGCCTAAGGAGTAGGCTGTCTATGGTTGGCGCCAATGAGTGTATTTCTTATTTACGTGTAGATACAGAGGTAGCAATCCTGACACAACATATGAGCAGGCATCGAAGGTCGAAAAGAACGGACTCACACTGGAAAGGTCGTATCGAATGCCCTTGCCTCGCAGAATTGTTGTGACCAAAGTACTAGTATTTCAGGCAGTGATATGTTCAATACTGGTCGAAGTGGTCAGAGTTTCCCATAGTTTGTGCTGTATAAGGAATGGATTACAGTAATGTGTATCCTCCAATGATCTACGCATTACTGAGATGCATACAATTCGTTCTCAGGAAAGTCGTCAGATATCGCTCTTCTCCAGATTGGAACTTCGCTCTGAGGCACCGACATCAGATTTCGTTCGCAGTGGGACAATTGGACATATATATGTACCCAGGAACCTGAATAAATTCATGACTACTGATGCCACCGACTCTGTACGCAGGCAACTGGTAAAATTCTGATAGCATAGAAGGTGGTGGTTGCGGCGGAAGAGAGGAGCCTGGGCACAACCGTCCCCTTTGCCAGCTCCCAGGTCAGCTTGCCCTCAATATCATCCATATCCTCCTGATAGTTAAGCGATGCAGCATGGACCAGGCAGCGACGTCGCTGGCCCGACATCCTTGTCGATAAACTGCAACAGTAGGCCCTCGTCGCGGTATAGAAGAGCACTGTCATTGACGCTGTACAGGACACCAGGCCAATGACCGACTCCTGGTAGGCATCTGCGGGATCCCAGCGTCGGGCAAATCAGTATTTGCTGACCTCCTGGAGCGGTACACGAACGAGGTGCTGGAGAAATCTGGTCATCAATCTCGTGCGGTGCTCGTCGGACTCGATGGATGGCACCTCACTCGGGCTCAGCTGGACCAGCTTTCCTGACCCAAAATTAGGCGCATTCCAGGCGCGGAATCCACTGGACGTTCGACGGCCCGGCATACCTTGCATTCGTGAAGTGCCTTCGTACACCGTTAGATGTGTCGCCCGTCATCACCTGCTCCATCTTTCGACCATGCAGTCAAGGATCCGGCCCCGGATGCGGTCACCATTCGACCTCACCATCGTATTGTCATTATCGAAGGGATTGTACACCTGCCTATCTGTTGATCATTGGGCGGAGGCGGGTCGTTTACTGGATGAACGTTGTTACCTACGTTTGGATGTCGAAGAGGCGAGGCAGAGGCTGGTGAAGCGCCATGTATTGACCGGGATCACGCAGACATTGGATGATGCCCACATTCGCGCAGAGCAGAATGATATGCCCAGTAAGTGTTTTATCTCCCAATATTCCATCCTTCAATTGACAAGACTGTTAGATGGCACGTTCATTATCGAAAACATGTTGGAGCCCACGAGAATCATTGACAGCGTTGAGGACCCTGCCTTCAAGCTCGCTTGAAATGGATAGGTGTCCAGGAAATCTCATTCTGTAACAATACTGTAACACCAGACCAAGAGACTTCAATTGGTTAGTATTGTTCCAATTACTGTGCTAGTGGATATTGATCTAGTTGATGCAAAGTAGTCTAAGAAATTTATCCATGGCGACCGTAATGACTTGATTTTCAATTTTCAAGCACTATTCACCTTGTTGATAGAAGATAGTACCGAGTTCAGTGGAAGTCTTTGTCTTGTTCCCACTTGATTCCATTGCTCCAGCATCTTTCAATGCTCCCATTCATAAATTGATAATATGAATTTATGGCCGGTTCTTCTCCTACAATGCGTCTTTCCTTGTTGGATCTAAGCCACTTTAAAGGAATTTGATGGGGTCGTGGCTATCATTCGGGTACCAGGCTATCAAGGATGGGGCCTAGGACAGTTAGCCGCCGACTCGGAAGAACATTCTGTCCTTGGATGCTTCGTGCGAAATAGTCATTCATTTGAACGGGTCAATCGACATTTCCCTAGAACGGCTCGAGACTGCACCGCATGGTCTTCGACTCGGTAAAAGATAATATTTTGGAAGGAAAAACGCCCTCAGCACAGCTGAGTCGGGACAGTTTAACCTTTACTCAATAAGGACCGGTTGCTCCTTGTTGGACAGAATAGAAATCAATGCGTCGCTCATCGAAGCAGACCACAAGAAGGCCACTTCGTTGTTGTGACCGCCGAAAGGTATGATGAGCCTCCGTTCGCTAATGTCAAGAAGACGACCAGCATCATTTTGGATCCCATATATTCTTTGGAAAAATTATGATTGCTAGGCTGTAGGCTGTTTTTGATTTTTGAGAAGTTGTATAATACTGTAGTACTGTAGTCTTGTCGTGACAGGAAATGTGATATTTAACTGTGTAAGAAGCTGGTCGCACAGTTGCGAATGTCGGACATTAACCGGTCTGATAGCCATTCCTATGGTGGCGTTGTCTACATTGTTCCTGTACCACGACGAACGGGCATCGCCACAATCTCTCGATGAAGTACTACACCAGCATTGTCATCGCGAGACGAGGAAATATTTATGGTTATCGATGAGGCAATGAAACATGCTGTACGTGACCGCAACTGGTAAAGATCGTAATGGACCGCCACGATCATCTCTCTCTGCAACCACGACCACCTCACCACGATGCACCATGAAAGGCAATTAAAGAGGTACGTCGTCGACGTCCGGGAGCAGCTGTATACTCATTTGCTTCGAGAGCGAATCCCAAGACAATCCAAGACAAGTTTCTTGTTGGATATCAAGGATGGTGAGCGCGCCGCCGCCTGCATACGAAGATAACGATTGCTCAAGGAGGAGGAACAGGTTTACTTGTGGTGGCGATGGCGAGCCAGTCGGCGAAGGTGAGTGTCAATGACCTGTACTCGTCGTCGTTTCCTATCTCTCCAACTAGGTCACCATGGGTGGCTCCACTGGTTCAACTGCCCAATTCCTGACGGTGGAAAGCCTAACATCGATGTCTGGCCCGACGTCTCTGCCTATTCACCCTCAGAGCTGTTCCCGGCGCCAGGGCTCAAATTCCAGTCTGGAGAGCAAGCGTTTCTATTCTCATCAAGACATCCGAAAACTGTTCAAAAGTAGGATACATACTCCATATACGCGCTCACTTCTCATCCTTGAGGTAGGACATTTCCACTGGATGGCAGAGCACGGTGTAGATGGCGCGTTTCTACAGCGATTTGCG
Organism: Armillaria novae-zelandiae; assembly: GCA_030435655.1. Classification (NCBI taxonomy): domain Eukaryota; kingdom Fungi; phylum Basidiomycota; class Agaricomycetes; order Agaricales; family Physalacriaceae; genus Armillaria; species Armillaria novae-zelandiae. Next base: position 266,607 of record JAUEPR010000024.1, read on the forward strand.
GGAGAAGTCGACATCGAAGGCGGTGCAGTCGGGAACCTACGTATACGTGACGAAGTCGGAGACGCGGTGATGCGAGCAGCAGAGCAAGAAGGCCGAGTCTTTGCCATAATGTGCGCCTATTCTTACAGCTCCGATCTTCGACATTGATTATAACGCTACACACCAGGTACGATGTAACAGGGCGCGCCACCAGACCGCATACAACGAATTCTAGAGCGTGATTGGACCCATCTTGTACGAGAGAAAGGTATTCTCGACAGTCCAAACTATCTTCACGAGAAGGGCAAACCCGTCATTGCGCTATGGGGATTCGGGTTTGCCGAGGCAAGACATACCCCAGACCTCCTACGTGCCATAACCAATTCAATACGGAATCTTACACCTGGAGGCGCATACTTGATGGCGGGCACACCCACTCACTGGCGTACATCCGAAAGCGATGCTGATCCGGACCCTGGATTTCTGAACGTCTGGCTAAATGAATTTGATGCAATATCTCCATGGACGGTGGGACGGTACCGAAGCGACGAAGATATAGAAAGATTCGCCGAGACGAAAATGAAGGGCGATATGGACTTGATAAAAAGACAAGCTGAGAACGGCGGTCGGAAGATTGACTATATACCTGTCGTCCTTCCTGGCAGTACAGTCAGTCTTGCTCACTCTTTTTTAATCAGACTGTCGTTAACGTTTTCGCAGGGCTTCAACCTCACAGAAGGCAGATGGACGTGGAATGATATGAAACGGAAAGGAGGTAGGTTCCTCTGGAAACAGATTTTCCACGCGAAACGACTTGGTATACGGACGATGTATGGAGCTATGTGGGACGAGTAAGCATGCTGATTTCAGTCTTCATTCTCTGGCTGAATATTGACGGCTGCAGATATGACGAAGGAACAGCGTTTATGCCAATTGTGACGAAAAAGAGCATGCTACCTCAGTCAGGACAAAGTACCAATTCATGGCACTTGACGAAGATGGCTATGATCTACCTTCTGATTGGTTGGTGCTTGTACCTATCTACTTCTCGTGATTGACTGAACATCGTTTTTCTAGGTACATGAGAATTTGTGGCTTTGCTGCTGAAGGGCTACGCAGTGAACGGTTAATCCATGAAACTTTTCCTGTGAAGGAGCTTGACGACTACTGGTCCACACGACCCAAGTATGAAGAAGATGCCCAGAAAAAGGAGGGTAGACGGAGAACAGGCATACCAAGCATGGTTATTCTCACAAAAGGAGGAGAAGGATGAACTTCCGCCTCCTCCGTACTCGCTGGAGGAGGACGAAGCTAGACCATCAGGCTCTGGATCAGGTTCTACGTCTCGTCCGGCGAGTGTCACACTTCAAGCTCATCCCCCAGCTGGAACATCGCCACCAGCTCAACCTGGAGCACTGAACAGCAACTCCAACGTTCCATACGGTCGACCGACAGATCCATCCCCTAGCTCGTCATACGCCGGGCCATTACCATCATCTTTACCATCTGGCTCTTCATTGTCGTCGTACGCTCCTAATGTGCCTCATACGGTAGGTGGATCTTCAGGATCTTCTCATGCTACTGCAACACCTCAGTCACCGTCGTCACCTTCCACTTATAATGATACCTTATCGTCACTCACAAATAACTTTGCCCGTCAAGAGATTTCATCCTCCTCCTCGCCTCCAGTTATATCTTCCACTCGGCCTTCTTTTACACCATCGCCTCCTGTTCATCCTGCGTCGTCATCTGCCTACCGACCACCTCAAAGTCCTCCACAATCTCAGCCGTCATTTGGTATATCGCCTCCGCCTGTACATCCATTATTGGCCAAGCGTCCTTCGTCTACCTCGGCCTCCCGTCCTGGACCATCTTCGACCTCCGGACCTCCACCCCGACCCGCAGCTGAAACGCGCCCAGCCAGCTCAGCTTCAGTCCGTCCCTCACCCAGTGTCAATTACCACACTCGTCCGCCTTCAAGACCGCAACAGCAATCGTCCCCACAATGGCCTCCGCCAGAATGGGGTACGTCTCCCCCAGTACCCAGACCGGAATCTGTTCCCTACTCAGCTTACTCGAGACCTTCATCGCGTCCACCAGGTTCTCCTGGACCTTTTGGCCAATCCCCTTCGCCTCCTATACCTCACTCTCATAGTTCATATAGACCTCCGTCCCCTCCTGTATCATTCCCTTCTGCCATGGGACCCTCGTACCCCTCAGAACCTGGACCCCTGCCACCTCCAATGATGTTTCCCGGAGCGGATACATTCCCCGCCCCGGCACCACCTCAAGATCTGTATCGACCACCATATATGTATCCAGAGCCTGAACCGTCACCTCCCGGCTCCACGTTCCCTGTGCAATCAGGCTATCCTGGACAGCCGAATTATCCTGGGCAAGGACAGTCCAGTTATCCGTCATATCCATCATACCCCGGACAAGGACAAGGATACCCTGGACAGTCTTCATATCCCGGACAGTTTGATCAGCCTACGCCCGGTGGATACATGTATTCGCAGCCCCAGTCGCAGCCTCAGCAGGGATCCGGGTATTACAATAACAGCGCTCCTCCGCCTCCAAGTGTGTGGGTTTTCTTTGGGCCTAAGTACTTTTGATTGATCCCCTCAGGACCACCCACGAATTCAAGTACCTCATCGATGCCGGCGTATTTAGGTTCTGCGCTGAATGCAGTGGCAGGGAAGAAGCGGGGAGACCAGCTTATGCAAAGTGAGTATTTATCTGTTCGGTTGGAGAATAGGACGCTGATGTGATTTAGGTGGGAGTAAGCTATTTAGTAAGTTCACGAAGTAGATTCGGCGTAGACAAAGAAGGAAGTGAGATAGCAGTGTGTTAACCAATGCATACGATCTGCGTTTTTACTTTGCCCAATAGTCCAAACCTTTACAGTCAATTCAAAGGAGCCTCAAAAGCAGTTCTCAATATGGTGGATGACGTACACACTTTACCTCGACATGGATATGTATTCCTTCGGTCATAGAATGTTTGAATTTCGGGTCGGCATGTCATTAAATATGGGCAGGTGAAATAATTGTTGAATGAAGCCCCAGTTGTGGTATCACGGTGCACTATTGGGAGGACAGCACACTTGTGGAATTAAATGTAGGGTGCCTTATGTACGTTGATTCTTATATGCTATTTATCTTTAAAGACTTTTTGATGACTTGGGCAATGGGCAATGGGCAATCTGGATGGGTCTCGGAATAGCTATGAAATTTAGTGTGTAAACCCTATTTCAGTTTTCAACGTTCAAAAGCATCTATGTCTAGACTATGATTCTGAATAGGGTTGCGCACGAAACCCCCAGTTTTGATACACCCCGGTTTCGGACCGGTAAGTTACCGGTAAGAAACTGGTAAGAAACCACAGGTCAGTGGAGCATATTTCATTGAGGTAACTTACCGACCACGTGACAATATTACCACCAATCTTTTTATGATTTCACTTCGCAGAGCAGTAATAAGTGAGAAGACGTAGCCAGAGTGTTCCCTGAATTCATTGATCTGCGATCGAGCAAGGAAGAAAAAAACATAGAAATTACTCCCTCCTGATTCGGATATGAGTCGACCCAGGCTCGAACTGAGGACCTTCTGTGTGTAAGACAGATGCGATAACCAACTACGCCATCGACCCATGACGTCACAACTAGTGATTATAGCTTGAACTTAGGAGTTATGCAACAAGAAATGGATAAGTTTACAGTCCTCGAGAATTCATATACCAGACGCCCCATAGCATAGGAAGACCTTATGAGTTTACTATAGGGGGTTGAGGGATGAAAAATATTAAATTATCTATGCCGTGTCAAAGCTTCAAGCAGGTTTTGGCTGTTCGAACTTCGCAGGGATGATGAGGCGGTCGCGTTCCGATAAGAGGCGTTAATTTCAGCCAATAACTCAACCTCTTCCTTGTTCCTTGTTCACCAATAAAACCATTAGGAAAATGGTGTAATTATCTCTCACCTACGATTATTCAAATTTCACTTACAATGCTGGTTGCGAGATCCGGTGGAGTTTCAGTAGTAAATCCTTGACGCAACTCCATAATAATTTAGCTAATTGGATAAGATTCCTTGCATTTCAATGATAATTTTGAGCAAGTTAGTTGTCGTGGCAAATTTCGGATGATCGACGATATGAATCCGTAGTCATTGGTAAATCTGATGCGGAAGTTATGGTCATCGTTCTAAGTGAAAACGAACATGTGGATGCCGCTCCGGACACATATGGCACATATCTCTACTGCCCTCTCATTTCATTGACTTCATGTAAGTAGACCATGTCTGACAGTCCACTACATGCTGTAGGTCAAGTCATTTGATTTCAAGAATGGAAGAGAATTAAACGAAGGACCAACATTTTTGAGTGCTTTCAGGTAAGAACATCGTCGTTCAATGTAGGGATTCTTCTCATCTTCCGGTAGGGAGAGATAGCAGGCTTTCGCCTGCTCAAAATCACGTCGGAGAAATACAGTGTGTTCACCAGTCGTTCGTTCTCGTCCTTGCGAAGATGTCAACAATGATAGGTTCGAAAAAGGGGACAATCCGCATACGCTTCTTCATCCGGGTAGGAATGAGAAACAAGATACGTGACGCAAGAAAGTATTCATTGCTATTCTCGTTCTTTGGGAACACCACAGCGTCAGAAATGATCCTAATATCACAAAACTTCAGGCTACGACAGTTTGGAAGACGGTCACCTACTGATTTTTGGTGCAGGCGCCACAGGTCCGAACACGAAAGAGAAAATCAATCCTGCGGATTCCAGTCCTGGAGCAAAACTGCGTGATACAAGTCCAAACCGCTACGTTAGTAACGCCCAGTTGACCGTAACAGCGGAGGAGACAAACATGACAAGTTGAATCAAAAGCAAGATTCGCCCACGCAGGCTCTGAAAGTCCGGGAGGCGGCCCGGGGAGCTTGGGTATGTCTGAGCGAGCAACCCGCCATACCATTTCCGACGATCGGCTCATCAGAACAGAGCGAAACTGTAAGCTTGTGCGAGAGAGACGCAGCAGATCGGAAGGGTGAAGTAGTTTGAATATCTTAAAGCGGTAACGTCATTTGGTGTACCCACCATCGAGGGGATCACAAATGTCCTTACCTCAAGCCATAGCTCCAAGGGAAGATTCATAAGGTTCTTGGTGGCACTTGAGTCCGCCCGTATCTTTACAAGGCGGCTGTCTGCAGTGTTGGAGCTCCTGTGAAATTTGATTCGTCTAGGTGTCATACCGCCTGCTCGAAGTCCGGCGCTTTGAAAGATCTGGTCGAGAAGGAAGGGAACGATGCGGTCAGGCACGTGCACATGTCCGCTTTTGGGCATGACCGCCGCACGGTTGCACGAAATCGATGATTACATGATATCTTTTGATCATATTGGTCGCAAGGAGGGTAAAATATTATCTTCAGCAATACCAACTGGGTTTTCAGGATTCGCTTAGAAGATATACAAGAATCCGAGTGGTCGCTGCTGATGCTTGATTTTGGGGTCCGGACTACTTCTTGGTGTTTATTGAAGAATAACTCACTCGGCAGTTTGAGAAAAGATGCTAGTCTAACGATTGTTATAAATAACTTATACAGAGAGAGAGCCCATATCGAACTCAGTACCGATTAAGTATCATCGGGCAAAGTTGGGGATGCACAGGAAGAATGTTGCAAGGACAGGAATACAGCGACGAATGACGAAGGTTCTTGTAGGGGAATAGTGTCCAGCTATTCCTGGGGTAACTAGTGCAGAACGAATGATTAATTGTGCAGCCTCGAGTTGTCCGGCCTGCCAGTGTAACGGTTGTGTGGTTCTATGCCTGCCCACGGAAAGCGGCAGGTAGGTATGTCACACTGTGATGAAGAACGTTTCAGCGCTTCTTTGCATTGTAACCTGAAACAACTAATAGACGTGAAGAGACATACAATATAATATGTGAAGTCTGTTGACCATATCACGGTGCATTACTTGCCTACAGCCAGACTAGCCTATGGACATAATTCTTCGGACAGTCTGATCGCGGAATGGAATGAAGAAGCTGAGGACGAACTCAGCGATGGTAAGATTAACCATCCGACTCAAGCATTCACTTGGCAACACAACAACTTCACGGACACTGCGCTGTGACAAAGCTCGTTACCGGGTCCTTTTAATTCGAGGTGAGCAATCGGGAAAGTAAGGATCAAGATCGAGGGTATTGAAACGATCAGTTGGATCAATACCACTGGCACCTGTTTGGCAGCATTGCGGAGCAGACGTTGCCGTACAGCGAGACGTGAACGCAGTGTGAACCAGACAAAGATGACCTAGTGACGATAACGAGTGCTTCTCGGCCAGTTGCGAGGACTACTACCCGAAGTCGCGCAAAGGCACATTTAGAAAGCTCCTAGTGCTTGTCAGTGGCAATGGTCGTTGGACGATCATTATTACCCCTGTGACCTCCGGCCCGGGCGCCGCAGTTAAGGTAAGCGAAACTGGCATGTGCAATCGTTCGCAATCATAACTGGCATCGTGTGAGGGTGCAAGCAGCATAGTCTCGCAGACTGACGTTCCAAGTGACGTTGTGCCGACACTCGTGCATTCTTTGTCTGAACGCGAACAAGATACGAGAGATTCTGGGTTGTTTTACACTAGGCAACCCACCGGCGGCTGTTCTTACGTTCAGCGAAGGAATCTGACTCCTGAGACGTCCTAGGACACCGTAAAAGGACTAGACAGACAACTTCACTCCTGTCAAGTACTGCACCCTTTACTTTTGAGCGCCGCGATGGGTCTCATCCTGATTTGGAGGTAATGTAGAAGAGAAGATATCGTAGGTGATCTTGGATGAGGGGGTTTAGTAGGGGCGCTTAAGATATCGAAGTGGAAGGGTGTGGGTAATGGCACCACATGAATACCGAATGGATACCCAGCGTTTACGGGAAGGAGAAACGCACTCAGGCTGGGCCAGGATAATAGACCCACTTCTTTTCGACTGCGAGGTGCGAAGCAATATTGATGCCTTAAGCACGGAAAGACTCGTGAACGACAATCCATAATCAGACAAGGGGTGAACAACCCAAATCTTCACGAACAAAGAGTGCCTCCTTACTCTTAGATTGTGTGTTTCGAAGATTACCTAGTAGAGGTGGGAGAGGGCTCGCATCGAAGTCAAGTTGCATTCCTTGCGTCGTTTGAGCGTCGAACGTCATGTCCACCGCAGACGAGCCCAGCCTGTGTGCGCGAGGTCCTTTCAACGAACCAACAACGCAAAGGGAAGAGATACGTACGCCAACCAAGAAGTCATCAAAATCCGTCAACTCAGTGTCCACCGCTTCAAGTTCGAACTTCGATTGCTATCTGAGAGGGACCTCGTCTGCGCATACCCGTACTTTGCTGACAGTATTCTTCTATGGAAGGCCGCTGGTAATGGTGTTAGTTACAGACTGGTAACCAAGCTCATGAAACACGCATCTCTTGGGTAAGATGCGCTCTTTCAGCAGTCGGCATTCCATTTTTACGCCGCTTTCGAAGTCCACGCACTTCTTGGTGGAGTTCTGCGTCAAGTGTAATTAATTCTCCGCCGCTAGGGTGGGCATCCCTGGACCATGGATTCCGTCGAGGATATCATCTCCTTTTGAGGGCGACGACAGCGACAGTGCTCAGGCTTTGCGCCCGACACGGACAGCAAACTACATCACGAGTCTGGGTTATGGGGAAGAGCTAAAATGTGCCGGGGCGCTCGGAGATGCAGTGGTAGTGAACAAAAAAAGCTAAAAGCATGCTGCGCCAGCATAGCACTTCTTGGAAGCGCCAATTATACGTTTACATGTCATCAACGACATATTTAGCTCCCATGTAGCTGTTCAAGTAGCATTAACCCAGCGGTTCATTGAAGGGTATAGCCCGGCATTAGCAGCATTCAGTCAGTGCTAAAATCGGTGACGATCAATCTCACAAGCTTGGGCCCTCTTCTGTCGGCAGGGCTTCGCCGGTGTACCTGTAGCCTACATCATGAAGTACGCCTTATAAAGAAGTATACCGCCATCTCCTTCGAACTGATTCATTACAGTATAACGTCACAATCAACAGAGCAACGTGGTGAGATGGGTTCAGTGTCGGCAAGGCACGACAAGGCTACGGAACGACGTTAGGAGAGGATGATCCATAGGAAATGACGAGAATCTCGGACGATGACCCAGGAAATGAATATTGAACGTGATGAAGGAAGTTTCCAAAAATTCGAGTCCCCAACAGAATGGTGAGACTGCGGGGAAAGTGCACAGCAAATTGCTCACCAAAAATCAATAAATGTCTCGAGTCACGAATAAAAAAAGGGGTGGGGGGGAACGAACAGAATTTGATGAAAGCCGAAGAAAACAACACACAGATGGGGAGCTGCGCCAAAAGCTTTTGCGCTTGGCGTTCCGTAAGTCTGTGGCGATAAGGAAGGGCCGACAAACGGACTTGGAACATTCGGTAGTTCGGACCGAAGGCCGAACTCATCCACCACGATCAACGACCGACTCGGACTTGTCACAATCGAGACAAATTTCTGTGAACTGAAATTAGGTATCGTCGGCAGGAGTGCAGTGTCTGTATATCTGTAAGGAGATTTCCCACTCGTTACCACTAGCGATATTGAAGCGCCTTGCACGTAGTTTACTGCATAACGGTCACGATGGCCGAAATCTTGCCTGCAGATCCTACAGCCAACCACGATGACTTCGTCTCCTCGCTCATTCACACTGACGAGCCCCTATTAGACTCCGATAAAATCTGGATACAACAGGACATCACCATTTTTGAACGTGATATCTTACTGATCAACGACAAAATCGCTTCGCTGATCAGTCAGAGAGATATATTGCGGCGACGTCTAGCCAGATATAAATCTGTTCTATCGCCCATTCGCTGTCTTCCTCGAGACATCCTAATAGAAATATTCTCCCGGACCATCCATCCATCAACGTGCAGTCTAGACGTTAGCCAGGGTCTGTGGCCGCTCTGCCACGTCTCTGCGTCTTGGCGCAAGATCCTGCTGAGCACCCCTTCTTTGTGGTCCACCATCATTCTGGTCCCCCCATACACATTCCGACACTCCAAGGGCATCCTCGCAGAACACCTCCTTCGGTCCCAGAGCCACCCTTTGAGGGTAACGATCACGCAGGAGAGGACCGTAACCATCATGGTCAGTCAAGTCTGCGACATGGTGCTCCAGGCATCGGACCGCTGGCTCTCCGCGAACCTCAACCTGGATCCCTTCTATGCGTCGCGGCGGCTCAATTCTATGTACGCGTGCTTGCCGTTACTCGAGGACGTGCACTTGACGGTCTTGTTCGTCGACGAGGGGACAATATCTGCAGGCCGCGACGTGTTCTCTATCACGCCTTCTCTCCGCCGGGCAGATCTACCGTTTGCGATTCATCTCACGCCGCGGAACGGAGATCGCCTTACGCATTTGTGCTGCACCATCGGAGGTCTTGAAGATATCCAATACATCTTCCAAGCTCCCTCTCTACTCGAATGCAAGCTGATATTGCGCAAAGCTGATAAAGTCTATGATGGTCCTCTCATTTGCAACGATACTATCCAGGCCCTGTGGGTGAACGACATGGATATCGTAGATATACTCACCCTCCGAGCGCTGAAGAAAATCATCATCCGATACGTAGGCGGTGACGACGCAGTACGAACCCTAGTCGACTTCCTCAGCAGATCATCGTGCTCCCTCCTGGAACTCGGCGTAGAACCCAAGCTGGGGAAATATCTCACCCGTCTCTCCGCACACATCCAGAGCATCCACCGATATACCCTCTATCTTTACGACGACTTTATCAGCACCGACACCGTCGTCGCGCTAGGGCAGCTTGAACACGCAGACCTCATGCCTTCGCTAGATCAGCTCGACATTCATTTCCACCGATTCTTTATACGCTTCTGGAGTTCACTCCATACAAAGGCCATCCATAAAATCGCCCGTCGGCGCTTCCTTAACGACCCCGCATCAGTGACGGCGGAGAGAGGGCCGCGCGCGCCCATCACGCTCCGTTGCAGTCATGAAGCAGCAGATTTTGTCGAAAGCTTCCATACGTGGGACCTTTCCGAACTCCAAAATGCGGGACTCGTAGACGTTGAGCCCGTATCGGGGGTGTCACCACCTTACTGGATGAAGCCGCATTGGATGGACAACGGCAACGAATAACGGCTTGTTGGAGTTATGAAGTCTCGGGGATTTGATTGAAGGATTTATAAAGTAAGTGGCGACGCGGTTGAGGACCTACGTCGATTGGGGAGCGAGAGGTGTAGATAAAAGAATGGATGGACAATTCGAAGGGAGGGGGGGCGAAATGAAAAGCGACGGTCTCACTCGCCGGGATTCACAGTCGAATCGTAATCTCGACAACCCCAATTTAAGGGGGGAGTTCCATGCACTGACTGCTCTTTTTCTTTCAGCCGAGGTCGCTTATCTCAAACGACAAAACTATAAGATGTCTACTCCACAAAAAAGAAGCTATGGCGTCATTTTACGGCGGTGAATCGCATACATAGGCGTTGCTTGCAAGCCTTAATCCGCTATCCTGAATCTTTGCCGAAGCAGGAAGTTTTTCAAATCGGAGAATTATCCCGACCGGTACAAAAAAATCGGGTCGCCTACGAATCCTGATGTTATTGCGTAGATAGCGCGACGATCAACTTTAGGCTGCGAGTGACTGGCCGCATCGAAGTTAGTAGTACTGTGTCCGGAGCGATGACTTATTACGCCTTACGCAGAAACGTTTTTAACTTGTTGCACTGACATTACGGAGCAACAAGGCGGTTTACGCTATCGGCGATTAGGAATAGAATCGTTGATCTACAGCCGACGCGTAATGATTATATGTAAGAGAGAGAAATGCGTGCCCCGTAAAACAACGGGAATCCACAATTGAAACTATGTTCGAAGTCAGTAATTGCCTCGAGGCAGCAACTGTCGAACGCGAAGACGTGTTACGAGTCTTCTTACCGGTGAATTCAATCAAGGAAATCGTCAGAGCAACGTAAAACTGTCAAACGTCGGAGCGCTAGCGTCCTGAATTGAGTGAAGATCCATGGGGAGGCGAATGGTCGTCTTCGAAAGTACAATGCGAGGCAATGTAGAATGGATATAGATTCCTCTGATAGAGAATACAGCTAAATGGTATACTTGAATGAATACAACAACAAAATGCACGTACAACCCGTGTCCGAGATGGAATGAAACCAAGAAAATTCCGATCCATCCAAAATGTAGCATCACGAGCAGAGATACGACGTCACAGCGCCTAATAGGCACGCGGTGTCAGCTAGTATACTGCCACCCGCCCGATTACCCCCCACCCCATCCCCGCACTCTCCTCCCACTCCTCCTTCAGGCCCACTCCAAATCCGACGCCCAAGATGACCGCTGGGCCAGGCAGCCTGGGCTTCCACGCCCAGTCCTTGGGATGGTAGGGGGTCACGCCGACCTGCGAATCGTAGGAGTCTCGTTCGTCGTACGGCCCGGGCGACACGGGGAGCGCCGGACAGGACACGTGGCCCGAGAGCACGACCTTGTAGGCGCGCAAGGAGTACGGAATCCAGACGGTGGGGGACGGCGCGCGCCGCCGGCGTTTGGCCTGCGAGGACGGCGAGGAGCGCGTCGGAGGCGTGGGAGAGGGCGTTCCCGATGAGCGTGCCGCTGCCAGAGCCGGCAGTGCCGCATTCACCGGCTTCAGAATGCAGCGCTTGACGTGCCGGTTCAGATTGGAGGCCACTCCGAACCGTCGTCCGCACGTTTCGCATTGGTGCGCTGAGTCCAAAAATAAGTCAGCATTGCTATCTATTAAAAAACAAGACAACATCATCTGCACCTTTCTCGCCCGTGTGCACCAAAAGATGTTTCTTCAGTGTGCTGGGCCTGTCAAAGCGCTTGTGGCACATTGTGCAGGCGTGCTTGCGTTCCCTGCCGTCGTGAAGACCGTCCATTACGAGTACTGGCAGGCAGAGACTTTGAAAAGCGACAGTGGGAATGCCGGACGCCAGGTCGAGGCTCATAACTTATATAAGAGCGTCCCAGGGAAGTCTTTGCTGCGCCACTTGCCATCGATAATGTGCCTCGTGTCTGCGATCGTCGACACGCCACATCATGCAGGAGGAACGTCGGAGTTGCGGCGGACTAGTCCAGTGATCCCATACTTCTGGCCCCTTCTTTCACAGATCACCTCAATTAGTTACCATGCGGTTCCGTGAAAAAGATCCTTTTCGATTTCTCTAGAGTCCACGCGTACGAGTTGAGTTACCGGGGGCTGGCCAGAGCGCTGCACCCTTCTCTTCTGTTTTCCAGCGCTTGGTTTTACCGGGCTGCCTGCCTTGCAGAACACATGCACCGCACATTTCGACGCCAAAGGGGAAAGACGGTACTCAATACGTGGGTTCAGCTTTTCTTATCTCAGGTATGATGGATCGTGTCCATTCCGTCGACCCTCGCACACTGTCATTGAATCCTGCGTTCTATTACAGGATCCTATTTCTTCGTGTCCTGAATGCCCCACTTCGACAAACGACCGAGTATAAATGCCGTGAAAGCCGTCCAAAGGGCACCTCAAAGTCTTCGCGTAGCCCGAGCAATTCCCTGAATGGATACTCCGTTCGAATCGCCTCTCAAGTCTCGAATTCCTTTCATTGCGCCGGCAAACCCGTCGAGATTCGCGCAGGATCTTCCCACCCACGGTGATGCAATGTTCGGTCTCTAAAGCCTACGTGGATCGGATGCAAAGGAAGACGACAGTCACCCTACGCGGGAGATGTCCCAATTGCTGCCTTCTCTTCTCACATGACGGCCCATATTCCAATTTCTCACCAGAGCGATAGCTCGTGTGTTTTCCGTATTTCAAGCTCTCAGGATGATTGGTAGATAAAGCACCCAGACCCCCGCTGATATCAGCGTATCTGCAACGAGTGGCGTATATGCCTACCTCTGGGAACTTCAATATACGGACGGTGGATCACTTCGAGACTTTAACAATCAACACTTCGCGTTCCCACTCCAGCCTTCGTGGACCGTAGTTACATGTACAATACGCTTCGATCTCCTGAACAGGGTCACTGTCGTTTCATCATGTTTCTGGGCTGAGTGCTGAGGCCAGGAACAAACCCTTCCTGCAACGACAAGATCACACCGACGTATCAATTCTGCTTCTCTTTTTTTTTTCTTTGCCATGACAAAATTTCACTTTCTGATACGCAAACTACGGAATCATCAGATGCCAGTGATTCTTTGCGCCTCGATCGTGAACATCAAATTCTGCTACTTGTATCTGACCGAGTCGGAAGTCCGTACTAGGAGCGTGAGCGGAGCCTATATCAAGCATCAATTAGCGTCGGATTAGGTGAGAAGGCCGATTAATTTATATTGTCATGATATCAACACTCCCCTCCTATTTATAGGGTCGATGGCGTAGCTGGTTATCGCATCTGTCTAACACACAGAAGGTCCTCAGTTCGAACCTGGGTCGACTCACTCGGCCGGATCAACGGTCTCTTGTCCGCTTTTTCCATCCTTCAAATCCTTTTCTTGCTCTTGAGTCTCCCAGCTCGCTACTGCGTCTGTAATAGGGCTGCGCACGAAACCTCCAAGGGGGGGGTTCGATACCGTTTTGTACCGACCCTCCCTGGGGGGTTTCTTACCGGTACGGTTATTTACCGTTTCTTACCGGTCACATGTCTATTCACGTGACCTCGGCAGGCCGATTTTTCGAAACTGAAGCGCGCCGGCGCTGCGCTGTCGCATCGTCGTAGCTCAAATCCTAATGAATTTTGTACTGATACCAATCAGAATTATCTGGCTACATCTTCAAACTCATCCAAGTCTATGATCTCTTCTCCCCAATCCAAAGTCAACCAGGTCCTGTAATTTATCGATGTTGATAAGGATTCTGTGGATGGACCTAGATCTCGAATTCATTTACATCTTCGAAACATCGTCGACAGCACTCAGGATCAATGCGCAAGTACAATTCCTCTAAGTGTTGCTGTATCTGCTGGTAGCTACAACATTTCATAATCTTCAGGTATAACATTGTTCTCTAAGGAATTGACAAGCTCGTTGTCGGAAAGAGGTGCCATGGTTTGACTCCTGCAAGTGTAAAGTGAAACGAAATTTGGCAATAATGTCGTCACGTGGGTGGTAAGTTACCTAAACGAAATACCCTCCACCGACCTGTGGTATCTTACCGGTCCGAAACCGGGGTGTATCAAAACTGGGGGTTTTGTGCGCAACCCTATCTCCCAGCTCGCTACCGCGTCTGTAATCTCATTTGGTCGTTGCGGTATTATGTAGGTTCTTGTTGTCATCATTATCTCTTACTAAATTGTCTTATTTCTTTAGCCGATAGGGCAGTGGGTCTACATCTTATGTTTTCCGTGTAAGTCATATCCTAGATCTTGGATTTTGTCCATATCTAATATCACTGTAAATAGATTCAAGGCCCATTCACGAACGTGTACCTTCAATCTTATATCATAACTAGCATTATTTCATGCGAAAACAACGGTATGGCCTTCCCGAGCACACAGAGTGAGGACAATGGTTTGTAGTAGTGAAAGGAATATCCTAGCCCTCATTCTTCGATGCCAGGCTCAATGACTCGGAAGGTGAGCTATGCGTTCCTGCTAGCTTGTTAACTGCCTCTGACTTAGCATCCACCATTCTCCGATCCCTTTCCCTAGCCAAACGGCAGCGCATGATATCAACTCGGAGGCTGATTTTTGTGGCGAGGCGATGTATCACGTTCCGGCGAACGAGGTGCTCTGACAGGGAGAACAAACCGGGAGGCTGGAGGGGGGTGATGATGTGCATGTTCCCTGAGCATGCGGATCTCGCCTCTTTCCGCATGCGTGTCTGAACGCGACGACGACGTTGAATAGATCAATATGGGTGGATTTTTGATAGAAGGAACGAGGTGACTCGGAGACGAGGTAGGAGTCCAGCATCCGGAGTCCGAGTCGTGCTTTGGTTTCACCCACTCTGAGGGTTGCTTGCGGAGACGACGGGTTTGAAATGGTATATACAACCTCCCAGACACAGCTCACCTGTACTCGCAGCGAACACCTGTAATCGAGCAGTCATTGAGCGTGATGGTCCCATAATGAGTGTCAAGCCCCATAAGGAATCCTGTGTTCTCAGGAATAAATTACCTGAAGAACGCGACGTGCTCGTTTTCTCCAGGAGAAGGGACGACTACCGCCCCGCCAATGACGCGGAGTCCTTGGTCGGGAGCTATGATAGTGTCCCTGTGACTGTGTCTCGGTGCCAGCCATACAGGTGGGTGCTGCCGATATGAACATGCAGTTGAGGGCCACAGCCCAGAAAGTCGAAAAAGTAGCGCGAGGTGAATCACCCTTCCATCAAGATGCAGGTAGTTTTCAAGAATAACTGAAGTGCCGATTTCATTTCTCTGTATGAATAGGTCTGTAATTGTCTGGCTTGGGTGAAAGGTACTTGTAGGAATACACCTGTACTATAGTAAACTGTGAATGAATTAAGTCCTTGCCGAAATCATCATTCCTTTGAGACCGACCTGTCAATACACGCTTGTTCTAGCTGTTAGCTTAACTCCATATTTTCCCTGGCCACTCTTTAGGATAGGGTATGATACGAGTTGCGTTCATGTATTAAGAGAATAGAGACAGCGTCTAGTCTTGAAAACCCACCGCTCGGAGAGGCAGTTTTTGACATATCGACAGTGGACCTGAACCTCCAGCCAAAGAGGTTTGATGTCCAATCCGAACACGGAATACTTCGAGGTTCATCCCCATTTCCACATCGCTAAAACCCCGATTCAATATTCGATCTCGTCCAAAGACTGAACATACTCGCCTCCCTGGCGTACGTGACCGAACCAGAGATAGAATTCTCCAAATTATCAGGACGCAGCTGCTCTGACCAGGTACCAGCACGTTCACTCGAATCTTCCCAGCAAAACTCGTTGCCAGAACAAACGCGAGCTTGGCTCTGTGCAACCTAAATCACGTCGATTTAAACAAGGTGCAAAGAATGGCAATGCACATACAGTTGCCATGGGGCTCGTTGTTCACCTTTAGTGCCACGTTACTGACGTTGACGTGCCTCAGGACTACGCTCTTTTGACGAAGCATAACTGGAAGGCATGCATCACGAAAAACGGGGCGACCGAGTTAAGCGCGAAGATATCAGCTCAGCTCTGTACTGTTTGGGGTTCAAGGGAATCTTCTGTGTGCGTATTTTTTGCAATGAAGTCCGGATGGCAGGACCAGCAGGGTCCGGGACTCTGAAAAGGCGTACGGACGAGAGGGAAGGAGGGCTCGACATGCTACAAACTTGTTGACGAGAATATCAAACTTTTTGTCGATATCTTCAATGTGCTTGGCCCCGGCCTTGACGCCTTCTTCGTCTGACGTCCATCTGGGTTCTGTATGTGCATCTGGAGTGATCCCTATGCGGATAGGACAGCATCCTACCGGCCCTAGGACACCTGTAACTGATGCCGCAGCTTTCACTAGTACGTCCAGCCCTCATCCAGTGACGTGTACCTTAAATCTCTTTGCGTCGAAGGCATTGGCAATCGTAAGTCCTCTGTCCGGTAGTCAACCGGGAGTCACAGGTTGGAGGCGACTACCTGCATTCCCCCGTATTCGCCGACATTATGACAAAATTTCCCGTGCCTGGGGCGACAATCCCAGTTACCGTGATAGTAGTAGTGCATGCCGGATGCTGTATAATGTTCTTTATTGGGAGAGGTACATGCTAAAGGCGATGCTGCGCCAGGATACTTTGGTGATACTTAGTTGCGGGTTTGTCGCATTAAATCCATCGCAACTCACCTTCAGGATAGTTTGATATTACTCTAATCGAGCTAGTATTCTGGACCACGCTAGTATGAGAATGTTCTTCAACGATTATCCAGACCGGGGATAAATCGACGAGGTAGCATGAATGTGGGGCGCGAGAGAAAGGACTTGTACGGGACATTCCAGATTATTCGTCCAATGTTTTCGCCTTTCCTCTCCAAAATTAGGCGGAGCAGGCTGTTGAACCGAGAATGGTAGGATCATTGCGCTCTTGCACAACGGTGAGTGCTTGACAGGATCCTCCAATTCGATGATCGCCATAGCTTTAAGGCTGAATAGAAAGAAAAGAAAAATTACGGTTCTGTGTGCATGATAACGCTTGCAGCCAGCGAGTTTTAAACTCCGACCGTGTCCTTCCCCGTACATGTGAAACTATATCTTCAACTCTTCACAACAAAATCCGGCATGTACCAGGCCTTTGGCACGATGGATTATTGGTTTCGGTTTTCCGACACAACAAACATCGGGTGGCCTTTTTCACACAGGAGCTCCATTGTGAGCTCGCATTACTCCTGGTAGCCTATCTCTTATCCGTGTTATCGGTGGTACTGTCAAGCATTTTGACTGTCTTCTTTCTCACGAAGTAAGACGCAATGCACGTACTAATTATCACAGAAACTCTCACACCATTCCGCCAGGCACTCCCCGTTCAAGCCCTGTGCCTCATTCTGGTCACGGTCGATTCAAAAGATGTCTTATAATGTCCTAACCACCGTGACATGCTTAGTACTAGAGATGTCTAGAAGAGACTCTTAGCACATCTGTACGTTCCTTTGCACTGCGAAATGCAGTACACGTTGTAGAACGAGTTTTGGACTACCAGCAACATTGCATCAGACTCTGAGAAGCGTGCTATATTGGGGCCACCCTAGCGTGTTCAAGTATGATGCTCCCCGTGTGTGATGTGAAGCTAGGGTTTGCCTATATTATAAACCGGGTCAACACGTTCCCGGTGTATCCAGCCTATTTTGGCACTCCCTTGACAGGGAGAATGTTGAAAAGAGCCTGGAAGGTAGGGAACTCCGAACATTCAATCTGACATTAAGTGCCCAAATGGTCTTTCTCCTCCACATAACTTGGGTCAGGGTAAGTCCTCGTCATTCTTGTGAGAACCTGCAACGAGTAAATTTATACCGAACTTGGCTCTTCGTACAAGTTCACAAAATGTTTGGCTGCTGCAAGGCTGCTAACATACCACCTCGACAGCTCTTCGTCCCTAGGCCATAACGTGCTTGCAATAAAGTGGCAGGAAACCCTCTACATCCATTGAGTATTTTGTTATCCTCGTTGGGCTCGGTTTACGGCACTATGAGTCCAGGCAGCAAAAATCAAACTAAGATATACTCGTGTGAAAAGACGTAGAAAGATGGTGCGAATGAGGAAATTTAATATCGCGCAGTTCAAGGTGGGTGCGGAAACATAACGCGAAATTTGTAGTCCTAGGCTCCCGGCAAGTAGCTGAGGAAGGCTCAATTATTTGGCCCCGGCGAGAATTGGGTACCGTATGGCATATGCTCCACGGCTGCTATTCACACAGAACACTCAGGACTCAGAAGGGTATGTAGTATATAATCAAAGTTCTTCGTGTGGAATTAAAAGATATCCTACGCGACGACAAAATGACTTCTCAAATTTTCCCTGCAAATGCATTGCACGCAAATCTCCATGCCCAAGGCTGGGGAGCTCGACTCTGGCCCTCCACTCTATTTATTCTAGCCCGTAAGTTCTTTTGTTCAGGCTATTCCACAGACTCGGACTGAACAATCCCGTGATTCCTTTAGGACGTTTATTGCATCCCGTCAGACTTCGAAACCTTGAACAAAAACCAGAGAAGGTTGAAGACATCATACGATCCTTCGTACACCAATTTGACACTACCAACTTGCCGTCCATCTGGGATCCTGAACTCGAAAGTCTTTGCATGAAAGAGGTCGAACGCCGAGGTTATGCCCTCGAGCCGCTTCAACCCTACCTAGTGACCGGACTCAACATCGCCGCCTCCGCATACCACCATGTCGACAACATCAATGTCAAAGTCTACATCGCCATCTACACCGCGTTTGCGATATACTTCGACGACGCCTATCCTGATGACACTGACGCCCTCATTGGAGTTCCAAACTTTACCAAGGTAAATGTCGATATCTATATCTCTGAAAGTGGAATTCCGTTAACTTCTACGAAGAACTTCGCTTCTTCAGAAAAGCAGCCGACCAAGATGCTGGACGACTTCGCGGGCGTGCTGGCAGAAGCCTCGCAGCTGTTTGGCGAAGTAACCGCTGATCTCATCGTCCAGGGGATCCTCAAATTCATGACTGCATTAGTTTTAGAGACACGAGGTAAATCTGAAACGGCGAGTAAATTTCTATCAAACAATTGGCTTACTTGCTCACCAAAGATGTGACAGATCAAAGTTGATAAATACGCCATATTTCTTCGAGAACTAAGCGGAATCGCCGAGGCCTACGCCGTTTTCATTTTCCCTAGCGAGCTGCCGTACTCTGTATACATCCAAGCTCTCCCTCTCCTCCGTGACGTTATCTGTCTCATAAACGACATCGCCTCGTTCTACAAGGAGGAGGCTGACGGTGAAAACAACAACTTAATATCCTTCTTGGCCGAAGCCAATGACGAACCAAAGACTAAAACTCTTCACAAGATGGTGGGGAAATGCATGGAAACACACGAGAGAGTGTTGCTCATCTTGTCGCCACACAACGACGCGCATGGGATGTACAAGAAGTTTGTAAAGGGGTACTTGGCGTATCATTTGGGTGCAAATAGATACAGACTTGATGAACTGAAAATGTAGCCTGTGGATCGCAATATGGATATATGTATCGATTTTCGTGCATAAGACCGAGAATGCTCGGCGAATCAGATGGGTATTTGAGTCCGCGAAATTCTTGCATGGTGATCACTGATGAAGTCGTTTCCAGGTATGTAGGCCCCATATAGCGGAGTCTCTAGTCCTCGCCATCGGACGAATATTTTTGTCGAGTTGTCTTCGTGAGGACCTGATTCGAGAGATGTACTACGATGATGGTAGTCTTTGGAAGCTAGGATCAGGTAGTCACGAGCGACAAAGCGTTGAATATCAGACGGATCCAGTGCAGAAAAGGCCTCCTGAGTACTCTACGTTCAAGTAATCGACGTTCCTGGCGAAGACCATGATATGATAAATCCTTTGGATCATCTCTACGCAAATGCCCAGATACTCGATAGAGCAGGCGGATGGCGCTAGAAAATCTCGAAGCGCATGAATATCGGTGTCGCACTCGTTTGAAATGGAGGCTTGATGATAGTTGAATTTTCTTAGCGACAGGGCAATGAGAGTATCGAGTATTTTTACATTAACGACTGAGAGGAACCGGTTGCTCCATTCGAATAGGCAACAAATTGTCAGAATACGAAGGTCCATTCGGGTCATCAAACAGAGGATGAATGGGCGTCTGTGTCTTGGCGATGTACTGAATTTCCACCAAATAATGCGTCCCGTTGAATGTGTAAGGAGGGTATCATTCAAAGGAGGTGGGAAATAGCCATTGGTTCGAAGTCTACACATCCAAGAGATAGTAGTGGTCGTGGTAGTGGTACCGGCACCAGGTCTCAACGAGGAACGGCCGGGTCCGCAGCTTTGACATGGCGTGCCATGGTGCTGAGGACAAAACGTGATACGTTTCTCTTCTAGCGACGGAATATTTCCTGATACAGAAGATAGTTTTGTCAAGTCCTTCAATGATACCGGATTGTTGAAGAACCATATCGAAGACACGACTAAGAGTCCGCGCTATTGTCAGCCGTTAATACTTGCCGCAACGGAAGCTTTGAAGAGCGACGACAGTGACAGGTGAGGATTTCCGTTGAGTATTGCGTGTAAGGTGGTTCTAGAATGACAACAGACCATAGTATCGATAAGGTCAGTACGATATCGAACCACCACCCACATACCGAGGCCGGACTCCTTGGGTGACATCGAGACTGTCCTTAGGACAATGTGCGACACAACGATGTCCCTTGACAGGCGCTAGTAATGATTTGCACCTGGAAAGTGAACGCCTCAGTTGATTTCTTCGGCAGACCAGTTGTGAGCCTTGAATATCAAGCTTGAAGAGCTCCTGCTCATATGCAACGACAAGCTGTTCAATCCAAGACATCATCGTCCAGTAGGGGTCTCTTTTTGGGTAGAATTGCTGTTATCATTGCTTCGCATTCAGAATCGTCGTTGGTAGTAGCCGAGTGGAATCAGATTGCAAATTATGAAATCTTTGAGGTGACGGAGCTGAATTGTGGACTGCAAGTTCAAGTTTACAGGCTCTGTACTTTGAAGCAGCTGGAGGGTACTCACGTCAACGCACTGAGAGGTGCCATGCACGTCTTGAACGAAAGGCCTCTAGGCAACTCTTCCCCTTTCTTGTTTCGACCGTTGTTTCGTGACGGAGTAAGCGTCCAAATGGCTGACAAAGAAAATATCAGTCTACATTTAGCAATACTCGATTTGCTTCTGTTTCTCATCTTGTTCTAGCGGCAAAAATTCCAAGATGTATCCGTTGCGCTTTATAGTCACTCCAGCGAAATCCACACACCAAGGCGATGGTAGCGGTGGACTCTCAGTAACCAAACAAATGCGGAAGATCCTAGACCAGCCTGGCTACCTGTCATGCGAAATGGGCGGTCAAACTCTCCGACAACTTTATAACGGCAGATCCTCTTCCTTTGACCCCCACAAGCTTACATATTTTGGACTGTGCTGCTACCTGGGAGACTATGACAAAGTAGTCAAGGTGAGCTTGAGACAACGAAACCTGTTTCTTCAACCACTAGACTGTGAAATCAGGAAATTGAGTCTGGCGACGCACCGGACCTCGAAGGAACAGAAACACCGTATAAGTTTGGATATCTTACAATCGTCGTATCTGGCGCCCAACGTCTAGAACAACCCAAGCCCCAGCACATTAAAGTCCTCAAGTATCTCATATCTCGTGGTGCGCCTGTAGACCTCCCAGACATCACCGGGTACACTGCCCTGTCCCACGGAACTATGAACCACATGGCCAAACTCGATCTATGCCGCGTTCTCCTGGAATCTGGGTCAGATCCCAATCAGCGTAATCGCTACGGTGAAGTTCCCCTACTCTTGTGCTTCCAGACCAATGGAATCGGGGCAATCAACCTTCTTATGGAATTTGGCGCTGATATAGACATCGCAGACGCAGATGGAGTCAGGCCTCGGGAGTTTCAGCTCAAGTCTGGCCCAGAGGTGAGTACAGCTGCTGTGCAACGATGGCTGAGGAAACGTTCAGGGGACGAAAAACCGATGGATGCCAAGGCATGCGAACTTTGCAAGAAACCAGGAGGAGACGGTGTCCAATTGAGGCTGTGCTCAAAATGTCAGACTGCGAGGTATTGTTCGACAGCGTGTCAGCGTGTGTTTCAGCCTTCGTAGTGTGTGATGCAGCCCTGACATTCCATTCAGGCTCACAATGGCCTGCACACAAGCCCCTTTGTCAACCATTCTCCGCGCGGAACACTGTCACCCTCATCCCATACTACCCAGACTCTCAAAACGGGTTCTGCCAGCCGATGGCCAAGTTTTCTCGTGACCTTTTGTCTATCCCGACTCCCGACACTCCTGAGTCTCATCATCGCTTCGCGCATACGCCCAAGAACCTTTCGGTCAAATCTCCAAAGAGTATCGTTATCAAAGTGCAGGTACCCTTTGACGCATTTTCGAGCAGACCATTGGCAAACGTAAAGCTCGACGGGGACCTTCTGGTATACACACCTTATTGGGACCTGGCGCCGGTAACAATACCAATACCAACACCAATACCACAAAGAAGAGAGACTTTGTATGTACGATAAGACGGAGTGACGCTCCAGAAGAGTATGACCGCATATCACAAGTGGTCAGGACTAAGGGTGTTGGAGGAGCGAAAGCGTATTTTGCTGCGGAGCTTAGAGGAAAGGCAGCGTTGATTGTGAAAGTGTCGGAGGTTCTTGCAGAGCAGCCATTCTAATCTTGGTACCGTCCACCGTTTCTGGTACATGGTCCGTAGAGTCCTCTACGACCGAATCGAAAGAAACGGAATCTCTCCTCCTGCAACGTGATGTAAGAGGATGGCACACCATCGCTCGTCCATTCTTGACAAAGCTCTCACGAGAAGGTTCAATGCCGAAAGAAGTCGTGTCCTGTATGGTCCGAGCACATTAAATCCCTAAGCTCAAGTCGGAAAGGACAGAAGAATCGTACAGTTTCGAATGCAAAATAGTGTACGGCCACTGGCCTCTAACCTGGGATTCCCATTTCGCCGCAGTCAGTGTTGGCTGCAGCTCTCGTAGTAAAGTCTGCAGCACGTAAACCTTGTGAGGACATACACCAAGAGCGAACATACAGCAAACGCAAGCATCCTACGCGTAAACTTCTGTTTACGCTCCTCCTTCGTTGAGCCATCAATGGACCAATTCGTATCTCATTTCTCCAAGTCACCATTAAGCAGAGTCTTGCGCTGTTCTGCTAGGAATGAGGTTCACTCTAAACTCAGCCATCTTGGCTCACCAAATACAATTGTTATCTTTGTCACTGGGATGATATGTGATGCTCTTTAACATGAAGGTTGAAGTCAACGCTTTCTGCATTTTTTACACTCTCTACACTCGAAGTCCAGTATTTGAGTTATTGTCCAATAAGGCAGAGACAAGAAACACGCAACGTGATTATAACGACACCATGTTGGTTACCATTCTCTCGAGCAGCATCGATATACCCTACCACAAGACCATCTATTTCTTGCATCAACAAAGAGCCTAACCAGAAACGGTGAGCTAGTACTGAGCAAACCAATGCCAGTCCCGATCAATCGGACGCCGTAACTATACATCTAGACGAAGCAGATATCTCAAATGGACGGAGATAAGCGCATTGAAGAAGTGGTGCTGACGACAACATAAGTACTGAAGCACATTATTTCTGTGCTATAAAGGTAACGCTCTTCCAGTAAAGGAATATTCCCGAATAGAAAACAGAGTCGAGCCAGGTCATTTGGTCGCCCGCGCATGTCCACCGTTTCCCAGAGGGTCAAATTCTCGAGGACCATATTGAATATACGATTACCATAGTCGTAGCCCTTGGAGTTGCCAAAAGAACCATCATGTCCCTTCGCTACTACCCGCAGTAAATGCTCCCCAAAGCGACGGAAGTCATGGGTTAGGGTGTTCGCCGAGGGCTGTGTGTATGGAGGTTTCGACACGACAACAGATCAAAAGACAGGCGAAGACGATACAATGTTTCGCAGGATGATTCATAGATTTAACCTAAAGGTCACAATCCCTTGGTGACGTCGAGGCTGTTCTTCAGATGATGCGCAATCCAGCGAAATATCTCCAGAATGATGTCCCTTGGGAGTCAATAGATAGATAGACCTGATTTGTGCCGGAAAGTAAAGCTCGAACTGTTCTTTTTTGGGTGGTTTGTTTCTCTAGAAAGGGATTTCAAACGAAGAAAAATCTTCTTCAATCCAAGACACGTCAGCAGCTAACATGACGAAGGGGCAATGTCATCATTTGTTCGTGTTCAGGCTCGTCTGCTTGAGGATAAAGATAATCTCAGATAACGGCATTTTGAAGGGCTGAACAAGCTGAAGAATGACTATGGATTATTGATAATATGCAAGCCCCTTCCAGTCAAGTTACTCACTTTGTCGTGATGACGCCTTCGACAAATAGGCGTGGGTGAAGAAATTAAGACTCGCAAGCGGAGGAGGACACCAGTGAAAATGATGTCGGACGAAAGAACCGATTACCGAGTGGCCCGGGTCGCAAGGGAGTTTTACTTCAAACACTTATCAACGCCGTCACAATAGTTACGCTGGATTCAGCCCAACGTAAAACCTGAATGAGAATACACTTCCCTACACCATCTCTCAGTTACCGGAAGGAGTGTTAGTTGGTCGTCGAAGTCAAAGAGATAGATATCAAGCCCCCCAGCTAACACGGACCCGAAGTGAACGAATACGGGTCCGGTCAATCTTCGTCAATATGAACTGATGGAGGACAGTCAACCGACAAAGAACCTTCGTCGAAGAGAACTCTACAAGGAGAAGGAAGAAAGTATTTCCTCAATACACATACTCTTCCTACGCACACAATGTGTCGAAGCGACAACCCTCATAGATCTGTATCTTGCGGATTCGCCCATCCGCTTCAGATGTTTAGAAGTACACAGCGGACTAGATCCCTTATATCCGGGAGAAAGGGACTTAGCACTACCCTTCAGAGCATGGAGAATGGAACCGTTCAAAATTGTAATCAGAACATTCAGAGTTTGACAAGACCATAGAATAATTTTCGTTTCAGAAGTTACACTCCGCTACAAGTTGACCGTAGTGGGAAAGATGATTCATGTGGTCCTGAGGGCAAGAAGGAGATACATTAGCGTCGGAACTCGGTTCAAAAGGAAGTTACCATAAACTGGCAAAAGGTTACAACAAAATCGACAAGGGCCAAGATGTAGTAATAACGAACCAGATCACTGGATTTGATCTTCAAGGCTATCTTAGGGATCGTGCAACCTACCCGCGGCTGATTGAAGGAGATAGACATTCAAAATGCAAGCCACGGTGGTGATGGTGAAAGATAAGTGATGTCATGCGCCCAATACAGAAAAATACAGAGTCCTTGGCAGCAATTTGAACCTACGCTGTACCTTAGCGTCGGTAACCTAGCTCCCCGGCCGACAGCCGTTGGATTTCATCGTACTACAACATTTCAAACAAAGAAATCGAAACAATGAGGTTGACTAACTTTTATTTCTCGGAAAAATAAATAATCTACTAATCTATCCCGAGGCCATGCACGTCCGAGGTGCAGTTGAATGGCACGCAGTCATAGCCCTTCCGAGTCCGGGAGTCGATTAAGATTGAACCGCTTCGATTCCGAGACGACATGGAGCACCATCGCTAGAATGTTTTCAGAAATCACCTCTCGCTAGCGATCGTCGCTCCATTTCGGTGGCGGCTGCAGCTAAAAATCGAGGAAGAACATAACATATATAAACCGGCATGTAATGACAACGAACGTCCAATATGACTGCTCGTACATATGCCGGTGCCGACGGGATCGATAGGGAAAAGGAACGGAAAAGTGATAATGGGGACGAGCAGATGAGTCAGATGGACTTAACAGCAGTGAAAGCAGGATGACAGAGACTTGGGTTCAACGTTAACGTAAAGTATTGGGAGGAGCGTGGAGACGGTACCTTGCAAGATCGACTACCAAACGAAGGCCAGAAGTTCACGAAGTTGAATAGTATCCGCGACCAGCTCAGGACCAAAGATGCCCAGCTGAGATTGGACCTTCTGGACCGGGAAGAGGGCTAGATGCGGAAATGCTGTCACAAGATAATGAAGGGCCGGGCGAAAATAATTTACCTCTGATATACTATCTCCATCCCGAGGGGCATGATCTCATCAGAACTTGGGGCTAAGCACGCATGCACATAAATTGCACGGAACTTGAGCATCGATGAAAGACCTGGGTAAGAAGATGATATTGAGAAATAAAGGACTGAGAACATGATGGCATATCATCATTGATAAACGCGCTACCTGATTACAGACGTATATGTAAGGGTTTACTTTTGCAACGGAAGAAGTGTCCTACCGCAACTAGACTTCAGTTTCATGCGTACGAAAGACCAGAGTAAATGACAAGTCACAAGTCCGAACCGAGGGTTGCTTCGCCCTACATAGATGAGAGCTCCCCAGAAAAGCTTTCGGCGTACAGAGGGATACCGGACATGCATTGTATGTCCTCGTTGACAAACATGCTTACGGCTGGGAGCAGGCTGCTCCGCTGAGGTGAACGGCAGAACTAATTCTGGGCCCAGCGGCGATGTCCAGTAATTTAAATGTGACACCAACGTTAACTGAATGCTGCGGAAAGCAAACATTTAACCTGTGGGGAGACAAATTAACATCTACAAGTGACAAAACCGGTGTACTTGCATCTAGCAATCAAGGATGGACCGTATGTCCGAGACTCGGTGTGAGGCGTGTGAGGACCGAGCTGCAAAGAACAAAGGGTAACCTGTCCACACGTCGTAATATGGGGAACATGACCGGATGATCGTTAAACGAAGACGGGTGACCGACCAAGCAGTGATGTCATGCGGGAACATTTTACGGACTTGGAATTTACTGGAGGATCGAAATGATAGAATGACGCAGAGGAACACAAGGTCCTTCCAGGGTGATTGTCATTGGCTATCTAATGATAGGACTAGTGCCAAGTTATACAGAGCATAGCGTAAATATAGCATTCGCTTAGAGTGCGCTGGAGTCTGAGTTGATCGGTCAGCGAAGTTGTAGACATACTAAAGTACGTACCAGTGAACATCAGTCCAGCAATGAGATATGATTGGTACGGCTGAATTAGGAGAAATGAGTACTATTCGTCATCACAATAACCAAAAGGGAACAAACCATTCCCTCCTAGTCAGACATCATCGGAGATCCCGCGAAGGATTTAAGCATGTATATCGTGCGACCAAGTATTACTGACATCAATGACTTGTATTGGCATGTCCGATGAGAACACGGGTTCGCACATAAACACCGCTGGCCTACTGGTATTGATATATCTGACACAAAGCCAACAACAGTCTTATGTCGACAAATACTCGCTCGCCTTCCTTTATGGAACACAAGTATCATTCCCCGGATATCCGAATTCGTATCATAGAAAGACCTTCCATATCAGCGAAAAGCCCATTCAAGTCGCTGACGGAAAGGCGGGGACAGGACGCAACCTGAACTCCTTAAACACATAGAGCAATCTCTCAAGAACGCTAAGGATGCGCCGGAGGGCATTCAGAGACGTATCATTTCAAGTCTAGACCCGCAGATATATCAAAGACATATTCAGCTTCCTACATCAGAGACGAGATGATGAACATGAACCGACCTTGCGAGCGTAGTTTTAGTATAATGCTCAATAAAAGCAGATTGAGAACCCACTTGTCAGACATAAAAAATGTTCAATTTAGGTGCGAACTCATCAGTACCAATAACCCCTCAGCGGGACCGAGTTTCAGCGAAACGAATGGGATGTCCCGTGATTAAGGCAGAGCTGTGAAACTTCGTCAGCCTCCAGATCGACGCACGGAGATATGAGCCTAGGCACTACATCTACAAAAAACATCATCAGAAAGCAACAAATTGAGGACAAAACCGTCTGACTCACCGCTCACACGCTCGCAACCAGATGTGAGGGCGACAAAGGAACGGAATGTATATTGGATAGCCGGCCTTTTCACAAAGGGATGGTGGAAGCGAGCAGACTTTCTCCGTCCCGCAGGGCGCTGAATTGCGCAAACTATCGAAGACCGGACCGGCACTAACCGGTGTAATGTTTGTTTCCTAGTTGGTCTGTGTTGGACTTTGAAAGATGAGCTTGTGACCATAGTTACGAGGGTAAGTGTATTCCTCTACGAACGACTGGTGTGAAAACCAATTGGGTTTGCGTCGATGAAGGGTGCCAATGAGAACAGCCTCCGCGACAAAAACCTAAACGGCGGTCTGCGCGACTTAAACCCCCCTTCGCGACTTCTCCTCCAGGGTGCATCTGCATTAGACCACAATTATTCGAGTCTTGCTAGGTTATGTCCTACGCCGAAGTTCCCCCAAAGGGCGCTTCCCGCAGT
Source organism: Armillaria novae-zelandiae (assembly GCA_030435655.1). Lineage (NCBI taxonomy): Eukaryota > Fungi > Basidiomycota > Agaricomycetes > Agaricales > Physalacriaceae > Armillaria > Armillaria novae-zelandiae. Next base: position 295,158 of record JAUEPR010000024.1, read on the forward strand.
CCACTTCTGTTCTCTCGTCACTCCCTGCCGTTCTCCTGTCGTGCTATATCCACGCTGTACCCCTCGATCGCATGCAAATGCACCCAGAGACGCACGGCAGCTCCATGTAATAAGTAAGCGCGAAGGGATCAATAGCTTGCAACCCTGCAGAACCAATGCTTATGGTACGAGTCGCCACATTCAGGGCATTGAGTTCTTGACGGGAGATCCGAATTTGGTAATCGCCACCGGAGGAGGATGGGCGGCCCAGCAACCATCCCGAAATCAACAGTGCTCAATCCCGAACTCATAAATCCAACCCAGATACCGACGAACACGGGCCCGACGAGCTCAGTGGCGGGCGGGTGTCACAATAGTTCGCAAAGCGTTCGTTTACGTCCGTTGTTAGAGAGGCGATGGAACAGAGGGGAGAGAACCGTTTGCTACAACTTCCATGAGATGAGTTTGAAACAGCAGATTTCACAGATCGCCACAGTACAAGGATCGGCTGTCCTTCTGCCGCGATGCTGGCCAAGAAGGCTTTAAATAGCCTCAACCAGCCATCTTTCCCTTCGAGTCCAATGAGCGCTGATTCAGCAACGACATCAAACCGACTATCGAAAGCGAATGAGAAATAATTTCGAATCAGTCAAATGGCATAAGAGCTAACCGACACATAAGCTTCATTGCTTTAGCTCAACAACTCCTTCATCCCATTGGCGATCATTTCGCAACATGACGAAAAAAGGCCTTCCAGAGCACAAGTGTGCTGTCAAACGATACGCTGGCAGTGGCAGACGCCGGAAGTCCCTGGCTATGGGCGTACCACACTTCGGATCAGGACTTGTAGTGAGAACACGGATGAAAACATACCACCGACTATTGTTGGAGCGTGGGTAAGGAGGCGCTTCCGAGTCGGAAGTCGGTGACATGGTATATCCGAAACGAAACGAACATTTTTCTTTCACCTTCATACGCGTCCACTTGATCGGAAGTCTCCCCTCTCACCAGCCCCGCGCCGATCAAAGCAATATCATCACATCCTTCCATTCCTTCAACCGCGAAGGACAGTCCATGCGAACGGCAACTCAAGGAGCTAGTGTACCAGCAGGTGATGGCGACGGGTTGCAAACTCCAGTCGAGGTGTCAAAGAGGGTGTTGGACTGGGCACGGCAACAGATTGTTGACACACGGACCGAAGAAAATGACGGCGTTCGCGAGGGGTGGAGAGTACGTCTGTAGACGGACCGTAGACGTACTCGTAGACAACGGAGGTGGTGCTGTATAGCTCGAATGAATGACAGCACGGTGGCAGCTTAGTGCCATGGTTACTTTGTCCAATATTTGACAAGCGGCCCATTCTTGAGGAGAGCGGGTGGTATGAAGACGAAACGGTGACTGCACATTCTTCCTCTGGTTGAGAGGTAAGGTTAGGTGTAAGTGGCGAGAACTTTCTGGAATTGGCCAAGCATGCAGGACCCAAAATCTTCTCCGGAATAGCTTGGCCTGCGTTTGCGATCTACCAATTGCAAAATCAGACGTTGAACTAGGGTAGAAATTTTTTTGAGCACTAAGGACCTGAACCAACGGAGGTGCTGTAAGTTATCCTGCCTGTCGGGCTGCGACGCACGCAGCGTCTGGCCCGCGGGACAATGAGCAATCATTCTTAACATCGTCCGTACTGAGTCCACTGTCCGAGAACCCCAACGATTGACTCGAAATGATTCAAACTATGTTTACAGCCGCACCGTCAGTCACTCTGGCTTATTCCCAAAATTTCGCTGCTCAGAATGGAATTCTCAGCATTGAAGTAGGGCATCGATGTCCTGGCATCATGGTGCACGGCAGGTCTGGACTCCAGAAGGGCTAAGCGCGTAAAGCGGTAATTCTGCTTAATATTGCGGCAGTCAGCTCAATAATCCGTTGGAAAAAAGGAATAGAACGTACATTGGCATCTTTTCCGTGGGGATAAGGATAACGACACGAAAAGTAGTTGAGACAAACGGGGACGTGGGAAAAAAAAGAAAAATATTCCTAATTTGTCGCTTAGGTGAAACGGGTAGGTCCGAGTGGGTCCACACATGGTCTCCACTCAGAACTGACTAGGGCGCCCACAACGAATGACCTCGCGTACCTTCGTTGCGGGATATTCCGTCTCGCTTGGATAAATTCGGATGATCTTCGAGGTATCTCAACGCCAGCCGAGCTCTCTGACCATGGGCCGTGGCTCGATGACGCTTCCCATTGTTCGTAAATTGAATCAAAACCCACCCACTAGGTCGCCGATTGTGCCCTACCATCGGTTTCTGTCCGCCGCTCATCTCGTCGGGAAAGAAAACGCCGTAAACAAATGTAATTGAAAAAAGTTCTTTTTCTTCACTCTTCCAACGATCCCGTAAATCATAAATCAGCATTTGTATTCCGTCAAGTATGGATATGAATCCTCCCATCCATCGTTCCTGCCAATTACATCGCAAATGCTCCTTGTTCGAGCCGATCTTTCTCTGTCATGACGCATACTACCCGACGGGCCTTCTCCCAAAGCCGGAGATAATTAACCTTAACGCCTCGTGTTCGTATGACAATGAACCTTCTTGCTCCCCAAAACTGTTTCATTTAAGCCGGACATTCACCCTTCTTCCTAGTGCCACACTAGCAAGAAAAAAAAATCCCCCTTGGAGCTCCTAGATCTAAGGGAAACAGCACTGTGTGCAATATCTGTTTTCGCGGCCCGAGATCATGCTCTATAGAGTCAGACGGTGAGGGGGGGGACGGAATCTCGCTTCGAGTGGCGCCGACGTCACGGAACGAAATTGGAGGTGCAAAAGATTCGGGAAATCTCAGGGGGAGAGAGGGGAGGTGCCTCGGTGTACGTCAGGGAGGGAGTACGTCATCATAACATATGCTTATTACGACAAGAGACGATGTGTTATGATATAGTAAGAGTACTTGAAGTAACACATAGGTATTTGCAGCGTCGAGTACAAAGTAAGCAACACAAGCGGCGCTGGCTTTCACAATTTTTTTTTTGCTTGGGATAACTTTATCTGGAGATTTCCGAAGACCAGAAGTTTGGGCCGACAGTGCGGGAGAAGGTCGAAAGACAATGCTAGATGTGGGGTTACATCTTTCGCAATAATGGAACTGAGAACATAGAGGTACAGCCATGGAACCGGGTCTTGGAGTGGCGAAAGGAAATTTTCAACGTCGTTAGTACTTAGTGCTTACTAGATTCAGGCTGTTTTTAGCACCGATCTTGGCTGATTGTGAGTGGGTTCGTGTGCTTCGTTTCGTCGTCCACGCAAGTTACGCACATCCTGATTATTGACCATAGCTACTTCTCTCGCAGCAGTAAATGCACTCTGACAAACAAACGCCGTAGAGCGAGGTTTGGTCACATTGAAATAAATGATCGTGCACTTGAGCACGATTGACAATCTATGCCTCATGTCGGTTGTCTTGCACTGGCAGGGAAGAACGCTTCTTGGGGTAGATGCGCACACCGCGAACGCATGCAAGTTTACTAAAATTAGGGTCAAATTTATCAACTTGAAAGACTTTACATGTGCGAGAACGTGCGAGTCCTCCGTTACCGATAATTTTTCTCGCAAGCGTCACCAGTTACCACTAGATCGTAATGTTTTGTGAAAGGTTCGTCGCCGTCAGGGGCGTTCATCTACGGGGCCAAGTGCATGTTGACGTTCACATCTGATTTGGGTTAGATTCATCAACCCTAACGAAATTGCGAGATGCTTCCCCGTCTTGAATGTTAATCTCCCGTGCGCAGTGGCAACGGGTGCGCGTCCCCAAGTCCTTCCCCACGAATTATAATTTGACTGTCCTGCAATCGTGAGACGATCCTGTCGTATGCGTCATAATACCCTTTGTCATGTATGGAACGCTCGAGCACTTACCCGGGAACTCTGAGGTCAACAGGCCGCGAGATCTTATCTTGTCCCGCTCGTCGTAGATTCTGTGACGAGGGCCGGGTACAATGCAAAGGGATAACTGCGTAACGTACATCATCTATCACTTTGTTAGTACGTTCCCTTTAAGGCGAGGTTTGTGAAGTCATATATGCGTTACGAATACACCCCAGGGGTACAGAAAACGCCTAGAGGTGGCCCAGAGCATGAAAGTGTTTGTGAAAGGAAGTAAAAGGCTCCGTATACAACCTGAAAAACGTGGAAGAAGCCCATTTAGCCTGTCTCTGTAAGCAGAGGACATTTCGGAGACCCGAGTAAGTAGGTAGGTAAGGCAGCAAACTCTATGCATGAAAGACTTGTTACCATCTTGTCACAACGGAAGTCATTTGCCAAGGGCAGCTGTTTCACGAAGTCGCAAGCCATTGTTTGTGTCTAGCCTAATCTTGTAAAATGACGGCGAGTCACATAGTGATGGAGGGATGCATGTTCGTAGTCTGATCAGTCTAATTCAGTCGGAACAAGCACTCTGTAGCGTCACTTGGTGAAAACAATGTCCAAGGGAATAAGAACATCCGAGTCAATCAGAGAGATAAGAAGCCACTGGAAGAACAACCAGTACTAGCTTTACATAGAGTTAAACTTGCCAAATCACCTTGTGGCGAGCAAAATCGGAAACTAAGAATGCAAGAGATCAGCTTCCAATGTTTCGAATAACTCCACTAGTTAAGTCTGCATTGAATCACAATGATTGAGCGTTTAGAACAGAACACGATTGCGAGACAACCGGAGATTTACAAGAAACAAGTACCAGTTTCCTTCTGATGCAAAGGTAGGTCGAGCGTCTGAGTTATTCGGACCAGCAGAACGAGATCCAGGAATCACACGCGCGAGATCTGAAGGATGCGAGCGCCTAGTGTGAGAGCAGTAGCCAAGTATAGCCCGGCCCAGTTCGGCAAGGAGAAGCATTGGGCAAACAGGAACAAAGTGACATCCAAAATTAGTTTCTCTACTTTTTCTTCTCATTTTCATGCGGTCTGAATTATAACATGCCGAAACGCGGACCCAAACGCCAGAAGACCTCAGGTGACGACAATGCGAGTAAGGACGATGAAGAGAGAAGGCTGGAGAGCCTACTTTTTGGGGTGCCGTATGTCCCGGGTGGTGAGGAGATTGTACTAGAAGACGAAGACGAGGGTGAGGAAGAGAATGGGAAGGAACTTCAGAACCTTACGGACGGAGATGTGTGTGATTATCTTTTTACCGTTATCGATAACCTAACTTGTTTGTTTTTTTCCAAGCTGTTCTTTGTAGATGATGAAGCTGGGCCTTCTGGTGATAATGGTAGGGGTGAGGAAGAAGACGACGACGAAAATGAGGGAGAAAAAGGGAGCGACGATGAAGATAACGACAATGAGGAAGCAGAGTCTGCACAGCAACCCGAACCTATACTCTCGTCTCGCAAAAAGCCAGCATGGACAGACCCGTCAGATCCTCCCGTTGTGTCCCTTGTAGCGTCCAAGCGTTCCCGAAAACTCCGTGACGCGCCCTCAGAAACGACGCTGTCAGGTCGCGAGTACGAGTCCCGCCTTCGCCGCCAATTTGAGCGCATACATCCAGCTCCAGCATGGGCTAAGAAACGACGGCGCGATGGCGAAGATGAAGACGACAACGATGACAGCCTATTCACGTCAACGGCTGGAATACTGTCACGACAGAGTCGGCGCACGCTGTCGCCTGGTGTTCTCGCCATCGAGCGACTCCGGGACGCCAATCAGTCTTCACAAAAAGCCGACGTCAAATCGCTCGCCTTTCATCCCAGCGAGCGTGTCCCCGTACTCGCAGTCGGCACGTCGGACCGTCGAGTGCGCCTGTACAACGTTGACGGGCACACGTCGCCACTCCTGCAGACGCTGCATATACCCACCATTCCCTTCACGACCCAGTCCTCCGTTACCTTCCATCCATCAGGTACGCACCTCCTCCTTACTGGCAACCGTCCATACTACGCTGTGTACGACCTCCAATCTGGCTCTCTCAAAACACACAAGGGGCTATGGGGAACGCGGTTCTCCACCCCTTCAATTGCCAAGGCGGAGTGCATGGAGATAACAGCATTTTCACCCAGTGGCTCGCTGCTCGCTGTGGCCGGCCGAGGGGGGAACGTGCATCTTGTGGACTGGCGCAGCGGGGGCGGACAGGTCGTCGGGACGCTCAAGGGCGGGGCGAGCGGCGGGATCCGGGAGCTGTGGTGGACGAAGGACGGCGAGGGGGAGGGCCTGGCGGTGCTCTCGGGGGATGCCGAGGTTTGCTTATGGGATGTTGGTCAGCGACGGTGTCTGAGACGATGGCGGGATGAGGGCGGGTTCAGAGGGGCGGGCCGGGCCATGGCCGGGTCCACGACCGGCGGGTGGATGGCCATTGGGTAAGCTCCATTCCTCCTTGCCATCACGTACTCGCCGTTGAAACACAGATGGTTATCAAGTTCAAATTCGGGGTTGGTGAATATGTACAACGCCGACGCATTCGCTGGCACCAGTAGCTCCGCCCAGCCAAAACCGACTAAAACTATCGGAAATTTGACCACTGCGATATCAACATTACGCTTTAACCACGACGCGCAGTTAATGGCTGTAGCAAGCCGGGAGAAGAAAGATGCTATGAAACTGGTCAGTTGTTCCCGTCCCTTGCCTTCATTCATTCATTCATTACTATTCATTTTAGATACATCTTCCATCTCTCACAGCCTTCTCCAACTGGCCTACATCAAGTAGTCCTATTGGACACGTCACCGCTGTAGACTTCTCTCCGCGAAGCGATTATCTGGCTATTGGGAACACCAAAGGAAGGGTGTTGCTCTATCACCTAAAGGACTACGGCAAGGCGTGATTTCACGGTAAAAGTAGAATGGACATCATATGATATTATTGCCGTGACAAGTAAAAAAGCATGCGTATGATGATTACCCATAATGACGATACATTCATAAGAGTGGGGCCCAGGGTAACAGAACAGTGGGCGCTACGTCAAACAGAAGGCGGCGCGAGATCACACATCAAGAACAGAGAACAAAGAACAAAGACGGAGGCAGAGAAGCCAACAAGACCAAAGAGCCAGAGCCACAACAGACGAGAAGCATCGCACTTTTACCCAGTCGAACATCTCTCCAACAAGCGCGTATACGTATCCGAGATCTGCCCCATCACCAGGTCAGCTCCACCTAGGGATGCAGTAAGAAAACAATCAAAAACATACCTTTTCCGCTCGTTCCTTTCCCCCAGGCACGTACCTACAAATAACCGTGCTCGATTCGAACCATCTCTTGGCTTCATCAAACGCCGATGACCTACATTGTAATGCACATAAGCTCCAAGCGAGATGACGGGAAACGGAAATCAGACTCTAGGCATTCAAACCCAACGTTATACGCTGTACTCAATAACCAGAAACGCTCGTCCATGGGGTAAGGCTAATGAGGGAAGAGGAATGAGGAGGGGGGCAGGGGTCAACAAGCACCGTGAAACCACAAATCGCTCACCTCATCGCCCCCAACACTCCCCTCAATAACCCCGACAGCCTGCTCGACATACCCCACCGCCTTGAGCCGATCATTCCTCGCAATCATAATCGTGCACAGCGCCCTCAGCCACCGCGAGAACTTGTCAATCGAGAGCGAGCTATGATCGAGGCTCGCGCGGAGGATGGCCTGGTTGGTTGGTTGGTTGGTTGGGTTGGCTGCTCGACAAACAGAACAGTCCAAACAACGGCAACGACTCACCTCCAGCCCCACGTAAAGAACTGCCGGAAAAAGAGCACATATTTAGTTTATATATATCCGTATGTGAGCAGTCAAAAGTGGTTTTTTGATACGTACTGTTGATCGGGCAATCCTTCCTCACCCACTAAGACGGGACGTTCCCAAATGAGCCGCGGATCAGGAGGGGGCAGGAAACCTTACTTACGAGAATATCCGCAATCGCTTCGTACGTGCTCGCCGCTAACGGCCCAGCCTTAACCGTATCCTGACCAAGACCAAAACCCAACAACGTCATGCGCCGTCCCACACGAGTAAAGCACCAAACGCACCTCGACGACCCTGCCCACCGCCTCCCACTCCCCCAGCCTGACGAGCACCTCCACCTCAAACACCCTCAGCGTGTGCAAAAAATACCCTATCCTCACCACATCATTCTCGTCCGTAATCACTCCCTTCCCCTGGATCTCCTCAACCCTCTCCCGACACGTCCTGATCTCCGAGGATATATCACGTACGCGGGCCTTTTAGTCACATAAGCAAGCAAGCAAGGGGGGGAAGGGGAAAAAACACGGAAAAATAAAAATCAAAAAAGGGCCCCTTCTCTCACATTCATAATGATATTAGTCTCCGAGTCCGAGTCGGGTTCCCGAGATTGCCGGAGTGCGAAGACTAGCGTGAAAGAGATGCGAATGGGGTTAAGTAGGGATTGGGTTGGGTTGGGGAAGGGAGGGAGGGAGGACTCACCCCGGCCGGACACGCCGGAGAACGACGCTATGATGAGATGCAAATACACTTCCGCATCGACGTCTACAGGTGATGTCGATGATGCCTCGCAACACGTTTCTAGCAGCTGTAAAACAATTAAGAATTAAAAATTATGAATCATCATACCATCCCATCCCTTAATTACTCACATCTCGCGCTATATCAAACAAATCCGAGATCCGCTCCTCGCATTCCCACTCCGAACACCCTTGCACAGCGCAGTTGAATGCTGTTCTCCATAACCACGAGACGTCTTTCCTTATCAGATTCAGCGCCTTTTGGGCGTTGGCCGCTTCGATGAGGATCTTCGCTTTAAATGGGAGGAGGGGGAAAGCAAGTCTATTATTCTATGTCATCGGGGGGAAGGGTCGACTTACCCGTCCGGAAATGCTCCACCATCGTACCAATAAGGACTGGTCTGCAACAACACGAACATGACAAGAATTCAATTAACACCAATACTTACCCACGCAGAAGCAAGGGACACCAAAAACCAAAAACCCAAAACAAAGAAAAAGAAAAAGAGAAAAGATCCGACACGCACTTATCAGCGGCAGGCTCGGTAAGCAATCTCAGCACAAGCTTGATGATGCACCGAAGCAACGCCATCGCTTCCAGCACAGTCTCGCCGCCCTTTGCGAGTTTCAGGGTCTTGAGGAGGGCCTCCAGGGCAGCGAGGAGGATCCGCCTGTTCGCGGACGCGTGCGAGACCTGCGTCGCGAGGAGGAGCATCTTGCGGTCGAAATCTGCGGATTGCATCATGCTGTGGACAGCTCTAATGGCTAGAGGGGTGGTGCAGGTAACGTCATCAATGCATTGGGTGAGAACAGCACGGAAACGGACCTTCATCATCGATGCCTTCCCAAAACAAAAACAAAAAAGAGGATGAATGAATGAATGCTTTCAAACTCGAGTTCCCCCCCCTCCCTCCTCCGTGTAACGATCAAAACCGCTTACCTTGATGAACAGCAGTGAGGAATATAACATAATGGGTAGCCGCTTCGGTGATGGGACAGCGGCGGATGACGGCGGAGGCCCTGGCGTACTCCCGGTGCTCAATATAGCAAAGCGCCGCCTTCCGGAGGCACTTTGCGCTGCTCCCCGGGCACCGCTCCCAGAACAGCCCGTGGCTCCCGGCCACAAACCAATCAGCCGCGTCCGACCATCTCTTTGCGTGATAGTGACGATCACCATATTGCCATAAAAGCTAAAAAGGGCAGAGGGGGGCAGGTTATATTGCCGGAACCAAAAAACTAAAGCGAATAAGAGAAGGGGAACACACCGTGAGACATGCTGTTGCCGGTACGCTCGGAAGTTCGTAGTCGGCTTCGTGAATAGCTAAAACGGAGGATGGAGGGGGGGGGGGGGGTAAATTTCCAATCAGTCGGGGGGATGTGTAGGTTTACTGACATGTGAACGCTGCATCGAGGGCCGCCATTGCTCTGGCGTGGCCTTCGTCCTTTGAGCAGTGCACGATCAGCGAGAGAAGCAGTCGGCCAACATGTCCAGACGACCGGTCAGGACATGCGAGAGCCCGTTTCAGACAGTGCTGATTGACGGCAGTAACGAGGGCGCTGGAGCACGGAACCTGTTTAGCATTTTGCTTTACCCGAGGGACACATGCAACTAAATAACTAACTGTTGGTGGCTGATTGTTCGCAAGTCCTGTAGAACGCTGACATGCTGTGAGCTTGCCTATCTGGGGCATTCCCATCGACAGCACCGAGCTTACTCAGTTATTCTCGACTCTGTGAATTCCATGTGATCAATTATAGACTTGAATGCTAAACGAAAAAGATTATCAGGTCCAGCAAAAGGGTTTGAAATTACAAGGGCATCAGTGTGATCGTGCTGACCATCTAGCACAGCTGGATCGCCAGCTTTGCGCCGTTTAAGGATAGCCAATCGCAGCCATCGAAGTTCTTGGTACTCGGAGCTTGCCTATTAAGATTTCAGGGTGGGGGGACGAGTCGAGAGCGCGGGGTGGACCTACGGGATGATCTGAGGAATCTATGGATGGGACGAGTTCGTCAAGTGTTGCTTCTGCGCTGTCGTACGAGCCCGAAAGGAAATACGCTCTCGCTGCATATGCTTCTTAGCCCGGGCGAATCTGAGCAGGACGAGACGCAAACCTAGAGTTCTCAGCATCGATATCTGATAAAGGAGCGTGAGAGTCGGCACTGAATGGCGAGGGGGCTGTACAGGACCTTTAGTTGTGGGACGCCGGACACGGCCGAGTCGTCTAGTTGGTCCGCCATAGTGAAGGCCTTCTGTAACCACACCACCGCATCTGCAGGCTTCGTTCCGTTGTTGTCCGAGGTGGCGTGGCTTTTTAATATGGCCCTCCCAATGGCATGGAACTTGGTAGCCAGAAGGGTACGCTGATAGTTGATGTGAACAATGAGGGGAGCGAATCATTATGCCTAAAGCGGACTTACATCATGAGGTGGTAGCAGAGCGAGACGCTGGTCGTCGTCTGTTGTGATAGATACACGTGAGAGCGATGTCGGCATTCCTTGGAGAACGGAACGGACGTGTTATCTTTGAGGACATGAAATCAGCCAGGGTGTGGTTTCCCTCCTTCCATGCCTGGATGATGATGAGTACGGACGGGGGCTGTGCAGGGAGGAGCACCTACGGCGTCCATCCGACTAGAGAAGTAGACTACTATAGCACGGGCCCTAGCCTGGCGATGCGTTCCATCCGGGTCTGGCGCGTTTCGCAGGAGCTCCTCAAACTAGCACCAAAGTGAGCAGCAGGCCCAACGCAGACGATCAGCACCCATTAACCTTTGCGGCGCTAGTGAGCACACAGCCAGCACCATCGATGTTTCCCAGTTCTGACATGCATTCAAACTCAGCCGTGGAAACAGGACAAGAGAAGGCGGACGGACCTGAGAGGGTGGCGCCCGTCTTGCTTGCCATCTGGAGAACATGGAGAAGGGCTAATAAAGGGATAAGCTACGCAGCAGGCCAGGGAACGGGGGCTGGACACGACATTCTATCCCCGGCTTCGGTTCCAACCCTGCTTCAACGAGACGGAAAGCGGCAAGTCTGACTGCAGCCCCACGGAACGAATAAGCGAAGCAAACAGATGCTGCACGGTCCTTGCTTACGTGCCGCGACGACAGCCCGGCCGTCGACTAGACTGCATATGTTCCACAGATTGACACCTGCGATGCAATTTGTAGATTACCCACTCTGCAGGAATGGAACTACGCGCCTTCCTGATCCAGCACGTCAGCGAGCTCCTGCGGTCGCTGGTCCGTGAACGACTCGGCGAGCGAGGCGACCTGGTGGAGGTCCTGCACCAGGGCTGCGTGCTGGCTCGGGTCGTCCAGCTGGGACTTGGCGCGAGTCAGCAGGTCTAACGGACGCGTCAGCCAGGCAGGATATTGCTGGGGGAGCTCACCCTGGATAGCCTCAAACACGCCGCGCGCCGACCGTTTCTTGGCCGTCGACATCAAGGGCCTGTGTCACGCACGTCACGGTCACCTTTCCTTTCGTTCGTTGACATGGATCCCCCGCCTGCCGATGCTGTCGAGCGGGCCACGACCGTGCGTTGCGTCGCTTCCCGTGCTTGCTGGTAACCTCGACGTCCGTTTCGTTTCTAGGAAGGCCGCAAGGAAGGACTGTTTGCGGGTCTGACGTCGGCGTTGGCCTCAGGCGAGTCTCCCAGCTGCCCCCCGGTGCTCGCTGCTGACTCTCGTCTAGGTCTCATCGGCGCCAAGTTCATGGGCCTCAACCGGAACAAAACCGTCGTCACCATCGTCCGTGAGTCCTCGCGCATACACCCAACTCGCGTGTTATATTCACCAAGCACCCACCCACCAGTATCGGGTGCCTTGTCGGGGTATTATTTCACAGAGGTCTGCTCCCCCCTTCCTGGCAACAGCCCGTCCTGACGTATACACAGGCATTCACCCAAACCGCCCTTAAGCAACTCCAAGTAGAGTGGGAGAAGCGTCAAAAGGAACCATCGCAGGGCGAGGAACCGCCGGCATAACCGGTGGAAACCGTGCCTTGTCGTGGAAACCAAGGTGAAAAGGCAATGTATGTATGGCGCGGACCCTGTACGAACCCACTTGTACATACATACCTCAATTGTGTCGTATACGTCAAGGGCTTCGAAATCTTTTTTTTTTTTTTCCTTTCTTCGGCGCGGTGTCAAGTCATTGGACGTTACGCCGTGCCCGTGGCCCCCTCTTCCTTCCTGGCAAGTGTCATGGCATGGCATGCAAATACCATTTTCCCTGGACAACGGGTAAGTGAACACACCTTGCGATGGAAAGGAGGGAAGGCTAGGTTGGTCCCGATGCAGACGTAGGTAATTCCGAATCCGTGATATATTCAAACAATAAATAAATACCCCGGACGCTTTCTCATTCAACAGCACAGGAGCTGTAACATAGCCCTCTGTAGAGTCGTACCGTTTGCAATATATACCCTTCGAGACTGTTGAGGACGAGTCATAAGATAAGGTTCAGCCGACGACGGAACGAGCCGCAGAGTGTATGCTATATCATCAGGAGCCGAGTGCGGGAGGGTATTTCGTTACATTGCAAACCCATTCCCGAGCTGTCAAACTATCCTACAATTTCAGGGTAAAGGAAACGTTACTTGTAGCGACGATGGATGTAAATACAACAGAATAAATGAGATAATGCGTATGTATGTATGTATGCGTGTAATGCAATTGCGATGATGGATGGGAATGCAAAAAAAAGTATGTGCGAATGAAGGTCCTAGGGATGCGTAGAAGCTTTTGAATATTATCATTACTTGCTTAATACCCGCGGGCGCGATACCAATTATCGTGGTGCGGCGTGTAGCGCGGCGGCGAGCGCGGGGCTGTAGAGTAGAACTGGATGCCGGGGGGGCCGGCATTAGCAAACGGCGCGGGGATGGGACTAGGCGTATTATCATTAGTGTAATGGCGGCTCGGCTGCGGGTGGTGCAGCGGCGGCAGCGCGACCGGCTGCGTCCACGCCGTCGAGCCGTCCAGGTGCATGTGCACGTCGTTGGGACTCGTCGACGCAGACTGGATGTTCACCGGCATCGACGCGCGCTGCGAGTAGCACGCCGCACTCGCAGACGGCGGGGGCGGCTGGTGGTACCGCAGCCGTGGCCGGCGAAAGCGGTCTTCCTCGTCCATTGGCGAGCCAGTCAGGGTATAAAAGTACAGATTCTACGCAAACGTCAGCTACAAGTACGTGAGCACAAAAAAATACACACTTCAGGAACTGCATTCCGGGTGCCCTCGCTCGCATGATACGCCGTCACGAGCGTCTGAGGAACAATATCCCGTTTAATCGGCACCCAAGGTGAAGACGGCGGTGGGGCCCGCGACGGCGAGTGCAACGACATCTTCGCAAAGGACTGCAGGCCTTCCAGCGGCGAATGCGAGCCCGTCGAGCCCACAGGCTCCGGAATTTGCAGGGAGATCGCAGCAGGCCTCTTGGCGGGGACCTGCGAGAAGCTCGCGCTCGTCGGCGAGAACGCGGCCTCCGCCGTGCGCTTCGCCCCGGAGCGCACCGCAGACGGGCGCGAGATCTGGTTCGGCGACGTCGAGCGCGCGCGCGGCGCGTAGCGCGTCGAGTAGCTCCGCGCAGAGGGAACGGTTAGCCGCGCCGCCCGGGCCGGGGTGCGTGATTTCCGGAAATGGCGGCAGTCGCGCTCCTTTGCGAGGACAAGTCCCTTGAGGAGGCTCAACCACGACTCGTACGTCTTTTTGTCGACGTACAGGTTAAAGTCGACGCCGAGGAGGAACTCGCGCTCCATGCGGTTTATCTCGGGGAGCTCGATGCCGGAGACCTCGGACCATGTTTTGTTCGTGTAGGTGTTGCTGCAGCTGGGTGAGAGACGTGTCAGGACGCGTAAACGGGCGACTCACTCGTCGAGAAACTTGTTCGCCATCATGAGGGCGGCGACGGCTATGCGGAACTCGCTGCCAGCCTGAGCCGGGGTGCCGTTGTTGCGGTCTTTGAGGCGGTAGATGTAGTGCAGGGAGAGCACGATGACGCTGTGCGAGACCTGCGTCGTCTCCAGCAGCTTCTGCATAAACTGCACAAAGGTCGGCGTCGCGACAAGCTGGAGGTTGCTCGCCGCGGCGGGGCGGTTGAGGAAGGGCGAGGTGGGCGGGGACGACGCGAACCAGAGATAGCAGATCATCTCGCATGTTTTCTCGGCGATGAAGCGTGCGGAACGCGTCCGCGAGACATCGAGCCAGTCTATCGACATGTCGAACGCGGGCGGCTTCGCGGCTGGCGCTGGCGAGTATGTCGGCGGGGGGACGTCGTCCGGGGGCGTCACTGCTGCAGGTCAATATATGCGCGTTAGCGAGACAAAGTGGGACGCACAGGGCGGCATCGCCGAGGCGAGGTGGCGCACCGACAGCTGGCGGTCAAAGTGGGCTATTGAAGGCAGCTGGGGCACCTTTCTCCGTTCAAAGGTAGAGGTCATGGGTGGGGTCAGGGGCACGTCCTTGGGCCGCCAGTGCAGCGACCAGGACGACAGCAGCTCAGTGGGCAGGGCATTCATGGTGCACGAATGGGGGATGGAGGACGGTGTATAAAAGGCCATGGTGTGGCCAGCCAGTGTTCAGACGAAAAGGCGAAGCGGGTGGCATATTGCTCATATTTAAAACGGAAGAGATGTACGGTCTCGGAGGAGGAGTAAATCTAAGGACGTGATCTAACGTGATCTCAGGACGTGGCTGCATTTCCGCTTAGAGACAAACAGGGGATCCGTCGAGGGTCACCACGGCTTGGGCCACCCCCAATTTGGAACCAGAGCGCCTCACCACTTATTCTTTTTTCCAATCAAATTCCGTCAAATCCTAAATTCATCCTCAACAATTCAGACACTTATCCCTCCGCACGTGACTCGGCACACCCGGCACAGGGGACTCCCCAGGGATTCCCCATAGCCTTACCCTTAGTTCATTCATCCCTCCCTCCTTTTCTGGCCTCCTTGTCCTCCTATTCTCCCACGCTCCCATTATTTTCTGCTTTATTCTCCCCGTTTATGCCCTTATTCCCTTTTTCTTTTCTTTTGCCTTCCTCTCCCCATCTCCCCATTAGGCATCCTCCTCGTCGTCCTGTTCACCTCCGAATATACGCTCATCAGCCTCATCTTCTCTTCCTCTTCCTGTTGCTCATTGACACACGTCCTTTCCGGGTTTGTCCCCCGTCCCTATCCACAGCCGTAAATTCGTCCAGATCTCCCCCCCCCTCCCCCAGATTTCATCCGGATCTTGTCTCGTTTTGCTCCTATGTTTTGACAATACATACATCCATCCTTTTCTATTTCATCAGCTGCGCCAGTGTAGGCGCGATCACCCGTGGCGCACCACTACGACTAATCCCACCGTAATTTATTTCTTCCTCTTTCCAATTCTTTATCTATCTACCCAAGCCCAGACATTCTCGTATTTCCTACCAACCCTCCCCCCCTACCCTTTCGGATAAAGCCACTTCTTTTTCAGTACAGTCACAATCCGTCAACGTAACACTACCACACTTTGATTACACCTTGATTTCTGCCTTGAATCAGATTCGTACTGCTTTCTTTCAATCAAACGCTACTACGCCGTCACTATGCTCAATTTCCTTACTCCGAATCCGTGTCACCTAGCTCCATTTACGGTCAGGGGTGATCTCTCCGGACCTTCCTATCCCACCCCGTAAGACATCTCAACCCGTCGTGGAGTACGAAAGGGTTGTCCTCCTAATCTTCGTCTATCATTCTCTCCATTCATTCCAATTAAGCCGCTACCGCGTTTCATTCCGAAGCCACCTTACATTTTTCCGGCCAATCTTCTTCCAAAACTCCTGCACAGCTTGTGCTTCGGAACCCAACACACGGCACATCCAAAAAACAAACTCGGCATTCTCCCGCGTTGGCCCTGTTCGTCTTGCTGCTGTCAGATGGTGGCACAGAGCGAGAGCTTCGAACAAAATACGCTGATTCAACGCTGTATGTATGTATGTATGAGTTTTTTTTTTTTTTCACATCACAAGAAGGCCGTAACATAAGGACGGAGGTGTGCTGTTGGTTCAGCTGGGTCCGGAATGTGTATACGCCCGTTTGCGCGATCTAATCTATCCTTGCGCATAATATCAGCCACCCACATCAGACAGACCCATCGCACGAAAACCCTCCCATGCAACCCGGGGCTTTTGCAAGACGCGGTGCGTTCCATACCAACGAAAATGGGGCGGCGCATATCAACCTCGAAAAGGCCAATTTGCCATGGCGCCGAAGAGAAGCCACGCACAAAACTACGTGAAAAAAGGCTCGTATCAACCGGAGCCGTCTTCGGTAAACACCGCGACGAAAAAAAAGGCTCGACAGAGGACGACCTATACTCGGGATTCGCACAAGAAGCGTACTAACGTCGGCCCGATGCCTCTCTATTAGGACTCGTTCAATATTTAATTAATCAATTATTTATCCCAGCCACCACATTCCTCATCAAGCCGTGGACCTGAGATTATGTAGTAGGTTGCCAATTTAGAAAAATGATGCAGGGTTTTCGATATACGACGTCCCAGAACCTTATGAATCTGGATGTCTCTCATGGTCGTAGTGGTGTTGTTAGCCTAGGGAATGTGCGCGCTTCGCCCTTCGCCCAGCACTTACCAGGATCGGATCCCGCAAATTATCCCCCCACCCACCTACTTACCCACTTAATACTCGCGCTTTTCCCCCGGCCTGATCGCCGCCACATCTGATTTATTAGGCCCTACGGAACGGAGTTCGAAACACACCCTACCACATAACACACTCCCACTTAAGATAACCGTGCTTAATTTTCAGTTAACCGTGGCCAGATCCCGGCACCCTGATCTTCTCCTACGAGATTGGGTTGTCCACCGCATGGATGCCGTGCAGGCAGGCGTCGTTATATAGGACTAAGTAAACCCGTCCGCTGGGTTCTTTGAAGGAATCGTTATTTTTTCGGGTCTATCACTTCCCTTCCCTTCCCTTCCCTCATGAGAGGATTATCATATCATATCATATCAGGGGCAACTCCAGTGTGGGCCGACGTGTGGTGTGCAGGCCATTGCGATGGCCCGACCGGCGGGACGACCGTGTGGGTCTGTTTGTTTGTCTATCTGTCTGTTCGATTTGCATTTCCCGGTACATCTACATCTGCCTGACGGGACCGAGCATGTTATGTATTGCCCATCTGGGAGGCCTCGGGTGAGCGAGCTGTGTACCCCCGTCAATTGGCATTACTTTCCTGTGCCCAACCCAACGACAGAGCCGCGCGCGAAAATGAAAAAAAGATGCCCATGCCCATGCCCATGGTGAGTGTCCAGGCACACACCCGTAGGCCGGAACGGATGCAAAACCCAAACTCAAACCCAAAGAAAGAGTCCAGACAAGCTTTCAAATACGTTCCCCCTCCCTTCGTATTTAGCCAGACAGATAGAAACGGCATGGCACGCCATGGGCTTGCCATACATAGATTGATAGCAACTGAGTTCCAAGGCGAAGACGCAGCATCAGAACACACACAACATGCGATGCGATGCGTGTAAGCCATCGAACTTTCGAACGGATGGAAAAAATATATATTACATTGCATTACATTACATTACAGGTATCCAAATGCGTCCGGTGATTGCGATGAACGTTGATGATTGTCGAACAGTCCATTAATCGTGTAGTACCCTCCGGGAGGGAGGACAGAACTGATCATCACTCATCACCCATCACCCCCTACCCACCAACCACCCAACCAACCATCCAACCCGGCACCGCTCCCATCCCTCAAACCCGACGCACGCCCGAACTTGCCATCAAGCCCATCAATAATTTGATGCCCTATTCTGGCCCTGCGATGGAAGGAATTATTAGGCTGCCAGACGGGAACGGCAAGGAACGCGACAAATGGACTGCAAGTTATTACTCCGCTCCCTTCCCTTCCCTTTCTTGCTTGCTTGGTAACGTACCCCTCCACGTGGTGCGAGGAGGGGGGGTACACGTCTGGCCGGACCGACTACCCGCTCTAGTGCGAAGAACGTGTGCCAGTGATGGATGGCTCTGCTGTCCCACACACACGCACACACACAAAAGTCAAAGTTTTGCTGTCCTTATGCGGTTGCCGCGATTATCCCCACGTATATTGCTGTTCAAGGGTGCTTTGATGGTGTTTTTCCAGGGGCACACAAACACAACAAGTATCCTTCAATCACTGGGTGATCCCCCTCCCCTCCCTTCAGAATCCCGGTGTCACTTACTGCTTAATACCCGGTTTCTAGGCTGCAGCAATGCCCCCCCTTCTCGGATGGACGTCAATTATGATGGTACGTACAATCAATCCAAGAACCGTCCGATGCACCTGCAACAAGGCAGCCGCTGCGTAAATGTAAGAACCGCTGTTCCCGTAACATCGTTGCAGCCCAAGTCCTAGGGCCTTTTGCCTAGGGTCAATTTTTGAATGGATCTTCCCCATTGTACGTGTCAGCCACAAACCCAGAAATTCATCTCCGACCAGAATGCACGCTGAGCACCGCCGGATATACCAAAAAGCAATTAAGACGTGAAGAGAACAAACGAGTATGTGTCCATTGAGATAGTCGTAAAGCCGAATAATACCGTGATCAATACCCTCCTCCCGCAGGAGGATACCCGCCTCTGTTATACCCGCCTCTTTGTTGATACAACTGCGCCCCGCTCACTCCGCCTACTAAAGATGCTGGCTTGCCTGCGCCATACCCGTTATTGTTGTAACCGCCGTGATAGTTACTACCGCCGTCTTCTTCAGAATAATCTCCGCTAGGTGCGGACGCATTTGAGGACCCAGGATAGCTTGATGAGAGAAGCGGATCCTTGACCTCCCATACGGCCTGTTTGGAACCCACTGAGAATTCGAGATCCTCGCGCTGTTGAATAGAGTTGAGCGATCGACATCGAGGTGCGGTAGATCGTGCTCACCGTTATACTATCCCAGTATTTGTACACCATCATCACGCTCAGTAAAACGCACAGCTCCGAGAAGAAAAGTCCATCAATGTAATGCTTGATGGCGTCACATATGGTCGTGCTAAAAGCGAAGAGGATGACCATACCCACGACCCAAAAGCTGGTGCCGAATACAATATCGCCAATCGGCCATCGGTCCTCTAGCGTGCGGAATACTAATACCAGCTGGGAGACAATGTAGATCGCTACGCATATAACTGGCCACAGTATGTAGATGATCCATAAGGGAAGTGTTTTGCTGTACGAGAAGGAAGCGAAGGATTTGAAGGTGGCGATTGCGATGAAAAAGGCAACGCCAAAAACGACTAGACAGGTTATGCGAAGGAACCACAACGAAAGGGGAGTTCCGTCTTCAGCAAACTGAAAGCCGACAAAGGCGTTGATTAGGATACAGCAATACGCGGAGGCGACGAGTCCTGTATATACGGCAGCGAACCACTGCACAAAGGGGTAAGCAATAGAAATTAGCATAGCACCGGCCTACGCACTGCATATACCGCATTCGACGTCGGTATAATACCCGAATCCAAGAATATTCCCAACAGCTGTATAACGGCATACATCCAGAAGAAGAGGACAATTTCCTTTCTTCCGACTGCGGTGTATTTACTGCGAATGTGGTAAATCATAATGGCGGTCATGATGATGGCGACGATGTGAATGAAGGATGTCGCTAAAGCTACTGTCAGGGAAATACGCAGCACACAGGTAGCAAAACTGACATGGCTGGAAGATAAGGGTCCCCCCGACGTCCACATTTCGGCTATAGCATGTCGGTACGATTCCTTGGTCAGTACCGACTAGTGGGCATATAATGAGCGCTGCTGTTTCGCATAAGGAATCAAAGGACCCGAATTTGAGTCCCATCCCGGGATGAAGAGAGAATCACTAAGGAGAAGACAGTAAGCTATAGATGCGGCAGGGCTGTCGAGGGCCGAAAGGAGTGGAAAGGCGAGCTCGACGTTTGTTGTGGGCGTTGTCACCGTTGATTGGAGCCGTGACGAACGTGACGGTCTCTATTTGCCCGTGTTTCCGTTCGGCGTTCTTGCCGCCGGCAAGTTAGTCTGCGTTGACAAATCAGAAAAATAAATCTCGAACCTGCTTATGGCAATGCAGCGCTCACGCTGCTGCGAATCGGGATCAGGTATCAGCGCTGCAGAGGATGCACTAATTGAGTGTCAGCATACCTGATAAATGTAGGGTGATTCATATTTTTTGCTAAGGCTCTCAGGTAAGCCATCAATATTAATCGCAATTCTAGCTCGAGTAATGAGTCGCAGCGTTCCTGGACCTTGGTAGATTAATCGGAGGGTCTCGGATTGAAATTTCTTGATGGTGATTCAGAGTCCACAAAGAAATCTTTCTAGATGTTGTCTTACGTACCAATAAATTTGGAGCGCCATACAATAATAGCACGATGTCATGATATATTGTACAGCACGAAGTTCCACAGCAACACCACCCTGCTGGTGGAGGATACGTGAACGTGATTTAGAACACAACAGCATGGTAAGATGAGTTCAACAGCTCCTATTTCTGGCCCTGATAGACCACTATGAATTTGGTATGTCGCATGTCATGAATAGCTGGAGCATCAAGAAAGTTCTGGAAAGCTGTAATGGTGGTAATACCTCTTCCAAAGAAAGCTTTTCCATGCAAGGAGGCCATCATCGGAAATGGCTATCTTTATCACGACATCGCAACTCACAATCTGATCAAACATTGTAGGAACAAACGATTCAGATTACCAAAGGGAGGTGCACTTCCAACGAAAGTAAAAACTTGTTAGTGATGGTTTGCGTAGCACCAAGTAGTAGTACCGAAATGCGTCCAGTTGACTCAATTGCTATGTTCGGCCTCGGCTTTCATCTACAGCACCTAACAGCCAAATCAACGGTTCATAATAAATCCAAGGTTTTGCCCAAGTCAAGATTCACCCCCTCAACAGGATAGGAATTCTTAGAAACTACTGATACCGGATCTCCGCATATGTATTAACGCCAAACTTCCACGAAATCCACAGAAGCCGGGGTGTAAAGAGGACTGACTACCCACGGAATGAGAGTTTCCGACCATGCGAGCCGCACTCAGCGTGGAAACGCATGACCGAATCCGGCCAATTGGATTTCACTCCATCCCTTTGCCGACATTTCGGAGTTCCCTCCTGTTGGTCATCGTTGCTGTATGGGACGTTGAGCGCGAGGGAAATACCGCGTTTATCTGCCTCGCAAGCCTGGACTCTGATGTACAGCCTATAGAGTTGTGGTCTTCAGTTCGGCTCTTGTCAAGGTTCAGCCACATCCGCTTTTACGGTACGTTTTCGTAATCATCTACTAGGGCCAGCAGTGCTTAGGAAATTTGCGGATCATGCGGTTTAACGTCGAAAATGCACTTGTCTGCGAAAATGTCTTTCTCCGAGCATTTATTGGGTGTTTACTCGGGTGTGTGTGTGTCCAATTGGCAGTTGCTATTCATTATTAAATCATATATAGAGTAAGTGTGCTACGAAGTCCATTCGTAGGCATATCACGGCGCTGGTTTATGTTGGTTGTCCCCCGCCCGCATGGCCTGTTTTTGAAATCATCGATAACGGTGCTGCGAGCAGCGGCATTTCTGGGCAACTTGAAGCAGGTCTCTCCATTTCTTACGCTGACTCTTAATGCGTTGTTATCGCGGGTCTTCTCAGCATCATCTTGTGACTCCTCCATGGTTATTCTATCCACGATCGTCATATGTCAATCTGCTGTGCCTTGACTGGATTCCTGTCGATCCACCCTGTCCTGAAAGTGATGATATTGACGGTCTCTATAGACGCGTTAGGCTGGTGGCACCCTACTATTCGCTCGTAGAGAAACTCGTAATATCTCTCGTCAACTGGATTCATATCCTCCTGATAACTCCAACGGGGAATCTTATTCTTTGTTCGTTCTTAGTGATCCGGACTCCTAGTGTCCGATGTCACTCGTACTTAACGTACTTGCATGTCTCCTCTCATTGTGACCCATATGTCTCTGAAACGGCGACCGAAAGATTTAAGCCTGGGGATGTGCCGCACACCGCGGATTGCTATCAAGTGCTTGGTCTTCTGAAATAGAATTTTGCAAAGGAGGTCGCCTTGCTCTCCACATGCAGCTGACGTGAAGGCATACAAATATCAAGTGAATGATATTTACCTGAATGCCATATTTGCGATGCGAGCACGCGCCAGGATGCTCCGATTAACGCTGTGTATCATCGTCGCTGACGTCGACAATTCGATGACCGCTGTCGTTATCGATACAGACTTCCCCACAGGCCGAGCGGTCGTAAGCGAACTCTGGGGCCCATGACTCATTCTTGTCGGGACTCGGTTCCAAGGCGCACAATTCGAATTTGATGTCCTCAAATCCCACCGCGCTGCCCATTAAGACACCTTGGGGTCGCCGCTGACGGATGAAAGCTGTCTCCGTAAATCTGATCCTATTGAACAGTTTCAGCAAGACTGCATACCCCCAACTTCAAAACCGGTCTAGATATTAGGTACTCTTGCTGAATGTTGAACCTTGACCGCGGGAGGCGAATACGTACTTATGCCTTTTGGACAGCCAGGCTAGTATGGGTTACGACTCGAATTGACTGATGAACAAACTCCACAGTGGCCTAAAGAATACAACTTGAACAGACTATACACTCATGATCCACTATTCCAATTCGTTAGTAACGGCAGATGTGTCGCAAACGAGGATAACCAAATAGATCCAGCGCTGTGATGAGACTGATACATGCAAGAAAGGACGAAACAGCAGCGAGGTGTTTGTACGGCAGATCAACAGGGACACACATACTCGTTTCCAGTATATACTCTTAGCATGGCCTATTGCTCTGTTTACCCTACTACACAAGGACCAGGTGGACGATGCCGGCATAATAGTAGCATGGAGAACACAAAGATATGTCGAGGCATAAGGTTCGTTCTCCACCGATGAGAATTCGGCGTCCTTGCAGCGACCCGTGCTTCCAGGCGCTTCTGCAGTTGATGTTCTTGACGTAAAATTTGCAGTTGCATATCTACGAAGTTGTGGATGGGTACCGATGAGAACGGTTTGAACATCAAGGGAAAACAATGAATGTTGAGAACTCTGAAAAATGAATCTTCATCGAAGCAGTCGTCGACCTTCGCGGATGGTGGCTCAGGTAGATTTGAGAGTAAAGATGACATCAGCGGCCACGCGACTTCCGAAGCGTATCCATGTTCGAACAGGACGTCGTCGTACCATCGGTTAATACAGTTTCCTTTCTTCTGCTCTCTCCACCACCATCTCGGTCGCCATGGTCGCGCAGCAGACAATCAAGGAAAAGGCGGCGACGTGGCTGAGGGCGACCTTCAAGTCCAGAAGGACCGTCAAGACTTGGATTCGATGCTGCATTTCGCTCGCCATCTCGTTGATCTACCTCTGTGCTACCGAAACTTCGAATGCTGAGGGACAGGCGGCGTTCTTTGCTTCGTGCGTTTCGGTTTTCATTTTACGCTGGTGTTCGGCAATTTGTTTCCTAGGATCCTGGCAGTTATGCTACCGCCGTCGTTCGCGCTGTCGATGTTTCTGTTTGTATCGGCTACGCTCATAATAGGTTTTTAGCCTTTTTCTTGCTCGTGGATCCACCTAACAGCGGCTAGGTATGCTTTTCGGTTGGGCGTGGGGCTGCGCCGCCATGGCTTCTGCTCTTTCGGTTCGTGACCAGGCTCGATTGGCGCGGCAAGTTCAGGCTCTTGGGGCTTCGTTGGTTCTTTACAGTCATTGTATCCAAGTTTAGGCTCATATTGTGCCTTCAGCGGCCCTCCTACGGCACTTCAATATCAAAGTGCCATATTCCACGGCCTGTTTCTTGATCCTCGGTCTGCGATCTCGCCCATATCTGCGCCTTCCGCTCAACTTTATCGTGCAGGTCTTCGGCCGTCTTCGGTGCTTTCTTCTTCATTGGGACCTTCTTTCTGTCCACCGTTCTTGCATACAGACCGAAGCTCGCCCTTTTCAGTATATTCGGCACCATCGTTCTGGACGTCATGTGTGTCTATGGTCCCAGTTAGTTGATAATCATAATTGTTCTACGCACCGGATTTGATCAATCGCCTGTAGCTTTTCCGGTGCCTCAGTATACTCTCGCCAAACTGTTCCTGATTCCTAGTGGCTTTTATCTAGCAACTGCCATCGCATGTCTCATTTTCATTTTCCCAGAATCTCTGAACCATGTTTGGCTGTGAGTGCTAATATCAAAGCTATATATCCCTTAAATATTGGTATCCAGGAGCTTGCTTGGTGACGGCATGCTTAAAGTTTGTTTTCGGGTTTAGCTCTTCACACCCCTTACCTAACCGTGTGTCTATACAGCCCGTCCTTAATATTATCGATCTTCAAGCTGAAACCCTGCAGGCGAATGCCTCGGACCACGAGGCAATTGAAGCCCTGATTCAGCGAGGGAAAGCCTATCGTGCGTTAGTAATCGCAGGATTCCAAGGCCTACAGGGCCCAATTGGCCTCATTGATCTCGAGAGCTCGATGGGAAGGCTAGGCGCTGCAGATTTGAAGCAGGTGAACAAGGAATTAAAGACATTGACGAACCGGACAGCGTGAGTGTTTTCTTGATGCGTGATAGGAGTTGATGATATTCACGCTCCATCACAGTGGATTATTGGCGTTCCAGACGGCAGTAGACGATTTACTCGTTGCACATGCCAAAGCTGGCAATGATGGAGATCCGAAGTCTAACACTGCAACCATGAACCGATCAATCTTGCTATTGCGCGATATTAGGGCTCGCGAAATGAAGCATGGTCATGACCTAGAGACATTGGTCCCATTACTGTCTAATGCGTCCAAGACCCTTAACAGTGACTGTTCGGAAACTGTCAAGGTCATCACGTCGTGGTTCCAAGATTGCAATAGTGCAAGGTGGACGTGGTTGTTCAGTAAGCCATCTCCCGAGAAGATCCAACAAAGGCAGCAGGGTCTAGTTGATCAGTTGAATGTTATCAAGAAATCATTGGACCACTTCCGTAACGTCGAACGTGTTAAACTCATCAAGCCATTTGAGCAGTTTTTCGATCCAGTCACCGGTCGACCGCTTGCCTCAGTTGAGGAAAATGCGGGTAACTCGGGTTTCTCTGTGAGGTGCGTGGTTACCAAACGTGCCTGGATGCCTTGTATACGCTCATCAGTACTGATTGGGGTATTTGTTACTCTTAAAGGTCGTTGTTCATATGTTTCGTGTTCTGTGATACTTTGGAGGCCTTTGCGGATTCCCTAATCAAGCTCATGACCCTGATTGTCTGTCTTGATGATAAGCGGCCGAAACCTAGACTGTGGATGCCCATAGGATTTGGGAGCGTGGGGGGGAGAGCAAAAGGGACCGTCGGAACAAATAAGAATGTTTCGCCCTTCGCAATGGGGGCGCCCACAGATCCGTTCAAATTTGACGAGAGCCTAGCCGAGTCTCAGGATACGTTGAAGGCTGAAGGCGAGAAAGCTGAAATGGAGCCAGGGGTACTCCGACGTGGTCAGTTGATATTTTCCCTGATGAGGCTGATTGATACCGATGATTGTGTATGTGTAGCTCGAGATCCTGATGCACTTCCGCCCAAATCTGCACTTGGGAAGTTCTCTCTCAAGCTAGCCTCGGCTGTCAGGTTTTTCTGGTCTCCCCAGGGTGTATATGCGACGAGATATGCCCTTGTGTCTATAGCGCTCTGGATTCCGTCCGTTTGTTTCTCGAGTTCATGGTTCGTGTATCAGTACCGAGGACTTTGGGCGCTGATTATGGCTCAGGTGGATTTATTTTATCTTGTTTCTTTCTGTACACTACTGTATACTGATATATGGTTATCGATAGATCGGTCTAGCTGTATTTGCGGGAGATCAGGTATGGTCAATGTTTTATGAACGGGGGTTGAAGTTATTCTGATTGTTTCGTCTAGATATATAGCTATGGCGTCCGATTAATCGGGACTGGCATTGGTTTACTCAGTAAGTTCATCGGTTCTGGTTAGGTTCTTTGTTGATGCAAGACATAGATGGTCTGGTGGCGTGGTATATCGGTGCTGCCCGAGGGAATGGTAACGCCTACGGTGTCGTTATAATCACGGTGCGTGTTTCTCGTCTCTGTCTTATTGGGTACGCTAACTCAAACCCCGGATTTCGAATGTAGACAGCATTGACTGCGCCCTTCATGTTAAAGAGTATCACATGTCGTCCTAGTGACAAAGCCTTCTGGAGTATGATCGGAGTAACAACTGTATTCGGTGAGCCAAGATGGCTGAGTTTAGAGCGAACATCGTGTAAACGTGTTTCCCCTAGTTGTCGGATACAGTTGGGTCGATGCCCATCAGGTCATGCTGGTCAACACTGGAATAGGTATCGATATCGCATGGAAGCGAGCGTGAGTCTGTTATGCCATGTGCAGTTGTTGTTAATTGTTACTCACTTTTTTAATCTTAGCCTGCTTATCATCATAGGGTTTACTGCTGGGGTACGCGATCTATACTTGTCTTGGTTTATGTGCACACCTGATACAGCTTCCGTCAATGACCAGTTTATCGTGATGATTGTACCTAGACTGACATCTTCTCGTGTCTTCGTCCGTCGGTCTTTGGCTGCCAGTATAGATGAACTGGGTCATATATTTGCGTCGGAAGTTGAAGCATTCCTAGCGGAAGAGCGCAAGACTCGGCTTAATGTTGACCTGGAGAAACACCATACGAATGGATCCGATGATGGCTCAACGAAGGAGGAGCGTATCCGGAAATTCACACCTAGGATACTTGCAATTGCTGTACGTTCCGCTCTCTCGGTGCCTGTGCTCATTAACGTTTACGTGCTGCAGACTCGACTACAAGAGCTGCAGCCGACGTTGACCGCGGCAAAATGGGAACCCCAGGTTAGAGGCCAGTGGCCGTACGAGCAGTATACTTTATTGCATTCGAAAGTGTATGATTCTTCTGTCCTTGCCGACTTGAGCTTAGGCATTTAATGTGCTTGAACTATATAGGACACGGCTTCTTTCGACATTGAACCTTCTCGTGGGAGCTTTGTCAAGAATGGACGAGCGATGGTGTGGCATCCTTGTACATCACGTTAGTAGTGTTCTATGTTGCTTGCATTCAATATTGATCTTCGCTGTAGACCCCGTTCATGAACCCCAGCTTCGTGTGTTCTTTCATCCGCTGTCATGTCTTTCAATGGGGTTAACTCAGGATCTGCAGCTGTCCGATGTCTTCACAAAGATTTCCGTCATTTCCAGCTGCCTATCCGGCGCTCGTCCTTTGCCTCCCGCGTTTCTTAGTTTGAAGGATCGGATCATCTATCACGAGCGTCGTTCGAAGGCTGTTCGGCAGAAACATGCCCAGATACAAGAGCAGGGAAAAGATGACGACTCCATTTCTTCCGATTCCGACGTGGAGGACTTTACGGATCTTGTACCGGAAAAGGTGGACGATACCAAGATTGGTATCGAAGAGCTGACACTACGGCTTCTTATGGTGAGTCTTTATAGTTACGACACTGATATATACTAATCACCACGCATAGGATCCTCATCTTCCGGCGCATTCCACGGGTGAGCATTCTGACTGGCTGCGGCGAAGTGTTGATTCTCAATGAGACTGTCATTTCCAGCTGTAATTGCGCTTTCTTCCGTCATGACAGTGAGTTCCAGAATCCAGACTTTATGATGGTGTGTGAAGCTGACTATGACTCGGTTAATAGCTTCTGGATGATATTTCTGGTATCATTAAGGATCTGTGTGGCGAAACATCCTTTGCTAGTTTGGATATGCTGCATCGACGTTTCTTGACTTTTGAGGAAGAGGCACTGGGTCGAACCGTTTAGGACATTATCGGATACCCATCGATCGTGAGAGGTTGGGCAATGTCGAATGAATCTAGCATCCTTGTATTTTCTCCGTGTACTTCGGTCTAGCCCTCTATGAGATCGTTCGAAGATATGTATGGTCGGCCCGAGCTGCGGGAGAGCAGGAATTGGAGCTGAGGAACGCTCAAGTGGGTCCATGCCTAAGCTAAAACGAGGTCGAATACTGTACAACGAAGCGCCTTGTTTGCTTGCATGGTTTTCTTTGGTATATCGCTGGGTTTAGAATATACTTTATCAGTCTAAAGCCACCGTGGTACAGTCCCACCATAGAACCGTCTCGTACGAAACGCGCTAGCCCTTCCGCTTGCCGAACTTACTTCTTGATGCCCGTGTAAAAAGACTACTTGAACTTCAGTGTACGATACGGAGATACAGAAGAGTAATGATTATGAACATACGATCACGAAAGAAAAATTAAAATGGTTGTTCAGCAAGAACCTCTGACACTTTGACAATCAACGCATTCTTTCCCCTAAGCTCCGCAGAAAAATACGCTTTCGCCCCTCCAACACCCTTGGTCCTGACCACTTGGGATATGCGATCAAACTCTTCTGGACCGTCGGCTCGTCTGATCTTGCAAACAAAATCCCTCTTCTTCGTGTAAACCAGGAGATCCCCGTCGAACATTGGTCTGCGTGAAAGTAGGTCAACCTGTACCTGCACTTTGATAACAATGCTCTTGAGTGAATCAACGGAGGTCTTCTTGGGCGTATGGGCATGCCTTAAGTGGTGAGGAGACTGAGTTGTGTCGGGAGTGGGAGTAGACAAGAAGTCACGATATAACTGGGCCACTGGTAAGAGAATCCCGTCCTGAGGGTCATAAAACGGGATGAGAGTGACGGTGTTCCCCAAGGAGAATGGCTGACAAAGGGGCTTGTGGGTACGCCAATGCGAGCCTGAATGAAATGTTAGGTAGACATAATACACTACAACAGCTGAAACATACGCTGACACGCTTTCGAACAATACCTCGCAGTCTGACACTTTGAACACAGCCTCAGTTGAATGCCGTCTCCTCCTAGCTTCTTGCAAAATTCGCATGACTTGGTCTCCATCGGTTTTTCGTCCCCTGAGCGATTCCTAAGCCATCGCTGCACAACAGCTGTGACCTCTGGAACAGACACAGGCTGAAAATACCGTGGCGTGACTCCATCTGCGTCCGCAATATGTATGTCGGCGCCGAATTCCATGAGAAGGTCGACAGCGCCAATTCCATTGCTCTGGACGCACAAGAGGAGGGGAACTTCACCGTAGCGATTACGCTGATTGGGATCCGACCCAGATTCAAGGAGGACGCGACTCATATCGAGTTTGGCCAGGTGGCTCATAGTTCCGTGAAATAGAGCGGTGTTTCCGGTGATATCAGGGAGGTCTACAGGCGCACCATGAGATACGAGATATTTGAAGACTTTAATATGCTGGGGATTGGGTTTTAGGTCTTGCGCGCCGGATATGACGATAGTAAGATACCCCCACTTGTATGGTGTCTCCGTACCTTCGAGATCGGGAGCGCATTCAGATTCGACTTCCTGATTTGACATCTCAGGACCTGAGAAAACTTAATATAGGTCGAGCTCACCTTGACAACTTTGTCGTATTCTCCTATGTAGCAGCATAGTCCGAAGTAAGTGAGCTTAAGAGGGTCAAAGGAGGAGGATCTGCTGCTGTAAAGATCTCGTAGAGTCTGGCTGCCCATTTTATAGGACAGGTAGCCAGGCTGGTTTAGGATCTCCTGCATTTGTTTGTTTACTGAGATTCCACCGCTCCCATCGCCTTTATGGGTTGACTTCGCTGGTAAGACTATGGGCTGAACTAGGGACATCTGGGAAGAGGTTTAGAACTGGTCGATACGGATCCTCAGAACAATGGGAGATGGGCAACATACCTGTATATATGCAGGGATGGTAGTTGAATTCTGCGTTTCCACTTACGTGCATGCCGCGTGTTCAGGTGGTACGCATGTGTTGTTACGTCTGTGAGAGCGTGACTGAGCGGGCGTCTTGTACGTCGGCGCTTGCAACTCAGTCACGGGAACATCTCCAGAAAATTCAGAAATACGAGTCAATAAGAGAAAACGCAACTAGCATGCATCCTGGGAATGACATTAGATATCAGGAGACCATACATTTAAACGCACGCAGGTTGAAAACATGAAAACGCATACAAATGCAGATGAACGCGCACACGAAAGGGTCGAACACATAATCGTCTTGGGCCCATATATACGTCGGTTTGAACTTATGAATCACTTGTAATTATAAGACCAGAATTATAGGGTGGGGCACTTCGAGTCCAGCATTCTATTTGGCACCCCTAGGACATAGATTTTGGAACGCAGGCTGAGGCAGCAACGGTAAGAGACCCAGTATGTATCAAGTATGTACGGAAAGACAGATCAAACCCAGGTATTTGTCGCAATAGACCTCGAAGATGGTCTCGAGTTCAAGGTGATAGCGACTAGATCTGCAGGGTTCGCATAGCTAGATAGATAATCTATCCATGCCAGTGGAACGCCAGGGCTCTGTGACACCACGAAGCGTGCCATTCTCGAAGACAAAGTCTGCAACAAAATGCTAATCAAGTTGACGGATTGAAATGCACGCTGGAGGGTCCCAGACAGAGTGTTTTGAGCTACAAACGACTCAGAATTCGATACTGACAAATTATCAGTTTGAGCCTTCTCTTCTCCTGATACAAGTCGCAACCTGTCATTAGATGGGATCTATCAGTGTCGGTACCGTAGGGACAATAGTAGCGCCCGAGGTCAAATTTCCTTTAGAGGTATAGACAAAGCTTGCTAGGTACGACGTTATGGACGTAGAGAAAATCGGACTGGAGGAAATGGGAGACGGAAGCAAAATGCGCACTTACTTAATGTAGACTGACATCTCCTTTGTCAGCCGTTTCGGACGTGATTCTCGACGGTGGTGGTTTCCTGTCCATTGAAATGCCGCCGCCCGATCTCTGTCCGTCTTTTTCTTGCTTTCAGCGTCGAGTATGCAGAGCGGTTCCGAATCTAGCTAATTCTTCCAAAAGTTGCCACCTAGTCAGGCCAATGTCTTTAAGTAAGGAACACCACGAAACGGAAGACAAGGCTTGGAACAAAATGCCTTTTTGGATTTACGCCTTAACAGATATACATAGTGGTGTTTGAGCCACGGACGAGATACTGACTATAAATTTGATTCTTTTCCTCTCCTGATACAAATCAGAAACTGGTATTAGATGGGGATATCAAAATACAACGTCCGTACCTTGAAGCAATGACAGCGCACATAGTTAATTGTCCCTTCGAGTTCGGGTCAAAGCCTGCCAGTGCAGCGTTATGGATGAGGGACTGCGAGATGGGAGAGGAATAAGCCTAATGTAGACTGATATCTCCTTTGTCAGCATTTCGGACCTGATTCCCGAGAAGATTTTCTCCATCTAGACTCTAAATGCCGTTGCCCTTTCCCCTAGTTCTGCGACCATCACTTTGTTGCTTGCAGCGTCAAGTGTACAGAGAGGCGGTTCTGGATCTACCTTGTTCTCCGAAGTCCCCATCTGGCCAGGCAAATGCCTTTTCGTATCTCTCCTTGCGGTCGGGGATGACTCATTCAAATTGTGCAGGTCGCCTTCTTGACCTGCATCGCTTCTCTATGGTCTGGTAGTAACGAACTTCTAATTCACCTCGTATTCATTGAATTTGGCATCGGGTTTCATCCAAGCAGTCGCGATATCATACGCAAGAGCCGGGTTTTGACTTTCGATGCAACTGTAGAAGAATAGCAAAAAAGTTACCATTCGCCCTTCCTTCCGCATCCTACCCTACATTCGGGTGGTTGAACCAGCCGTGAAGGCATTCAGTCGAGTGTTTCATGCTAAGAAAGTTGCAGGGGTAAGCTCTCCGTTTACTCTTCATATCCGTTTCCAATGTATTGCACAGGTTACCGTGGCACCCGTAGCAACTGGTGGCCGAATCGTTGAAAAGGTAGACAGCATACTTGCAATCGGCGTTCAGACGCGATTCTTGACATGAGTAAAGAAGTAAGCGGATGCTGGGAAAATGTCCGACGGTCGAGATTGCGCTCCTACGCGAATATCGATCGTGAACGTGAGGTGCTTCACCAATGCCGCGAGTGGCTGCCTGTACCGCCATGTCAGGACGACGCTGCCCGTCTTTTGAGCAAGGTTCCTATGCGTATTGAACATACATATTTTCAAAATCTCAAATTGTCCCGATAATTATCTGTGTTTGTCGCCGCGCAATTTCTCTGTGATAGTCCAGCTCATATATCTACAGCTAGCAATAACCAGCTCTGCGGCAGCTATAACCACAGGCATCTATGCTTTTGAAGCAGGTGGCATGATTGAGTTCAACAAAAAGAAAGTTCTATATCGATCGAGGTAAGTCGCCGGCTAGACTTCCCACTTTCACCGTATTGGTTTTTAGGCAGACATGATGTTGCGCGTCTGCCTTGTGTGATATCGGCATTGCTGTCTGCATGACCTACTACGTGAACTCTCTCTTTCAACTATTTTTATTGGTGATGATTATGTTTCGAAGCTTATGTTGAGCGGTACTGGTTCCGTCGTACCCGGATACTGGTCGCAAAACTGATACATCTCAGCGGTATTTAAACGGGAGTTGTGACAGGTGTTCAATTCGTTCGATCTCACTGCCAGAAGATTAACGCTGCCTGATTTTAGTTGCTGTAGCTCTGCTCAACTCCCTTCGCATTCCCTCATCAAACTTTACACTACACCGGCACTGCTCATGCCCAAGCTGTATGCTAATGCTGTTTACATGGCGATGAATTTACGAATCCGAATTATCGGTGGACAGGATACTTATACGTCTTCCGTCGACATGAGCGTTCCGACAACTATCTTACGCGATACTAGTTCCCCATCATGAAACGACCCGGTGGAGACAGAAGGACACATGCCAATGGTGGCGATAGCATTCAACCATGATTCTAGCCTTGGCTGTGAAATGCGTCAAATGATTGTCAGTTGTATTGATGAACTTTGACGAAAAAGCCAACACCATCACAGCTATTCCACTGCCTCTCTTCCTTCTGATTCTGTTACACTTACAAAGCTGGGAAAGAATAACTACGGAGCGGTCGCTTAGTGTGAGAATAGGAACATGCCGCAGCAATGGCCACATATACAGTTTCTCTGTCTTGCATTACATTCACTCTCTGGCATACAACTCCCAATGTCTAGTCCTCGGGAACCCGATATAGCGTCATCCAGCAAATCGAAAGGAAAGGCGGGCGATCCCACCGAGCATCCAGATGGTGGAGGAAATGTAGATGGAACCGACAAGGATGAGGACAAGGAAAATGTGGCACAAATCGAGGAGAATGCTGTCAAACCTCCAAATACTGCGACCTTCTCCAAGGCGAAGAAGACTTTCGGGATGCACGGAGCTCAGCCTACAGCGAGGAAAGGTATCGTATCATCTTTGCATCCCTGGTTGATATCTGATAGGATTTGTTAGGCAACGACCTATCCTACTACGACAGATTCCCTGAAGACCCAATTTATGAAGAGACAATGCCGAACGCCAGAGTATGGATGACACACCAGGCAGAGAGTGCGATCCATGATGCGAACATGGTTGAAGAAATTCGGGATAATGTTGACGTTCTCCTAGTATTTGTGAGAAAAGCATCTATCGTCTCTGCTGTTTCTAATAGTATCACTATAGGCCGGTCTTTTCTCCGCGGTCGTCACGACCCTTGTTGTCCAGACTTACCAGAACCTCCAAATTGATTATGCTCAGGTCTCGGCGTCTCTTATATTCGAATTACTCCTCGTTCAACGTGCGATCGCCAATGGTTCTCCCGTCGAAACAATACCCATATCCTCACTCAACCCTCAGACCGCATTTGTACCTGCAGCTACAGTTGTCTGGGTGAACGGATTATGGTTCACCAGCTTGTTTCTTAGCCTGACAACAGCATTGATAGCCGTTCTCGTGAAACAATGGCTGCATCACTACGTTGTCCTCCCCTCTGGAACTCCACGCGAGCGGTGTTTTTTTCGACAGTATCGATATTTGGGATTCCAAAAGTGGCGGGTCGAGATAATTGTTGGCGTGCTGCCTGTTCTCATGCATCTGGCATTAGCACTATTCTTCATTGGATTGTCGCTCTTCCTCCACCCCCTCCGAGCTGCTCTGACATGGGTTGTTTGGACGGGAACCGTACTGCTGATTGTAGCATATGTGATCGTGACCATCCTTCCTATGTACTTCCCTCAATGCCCATACCGCACCCCACTCTGTGATCTCGCATACCCTCCCTACATCTTTGTCACGACCTTAGTTCAGAAGAACTACCTTCGACTCCGTCAGCTCTTGCAGCGATGCCCCCTCTTTAATCTTGCATACAGTCCACATATTTATGTCACGTCCTTAGTTCAGCAGAACTACCGTCGACTTCGTCAGCTCTTGCAGCCATGCCCATACCGCATCCCACTCTTTAACTTTGCATCCACACCCTACGTCACGTCCTTAGTTCAGAAACACTACCGTCGACTCCGTCTGAGCTGGCGTAGTAATTTGAATGAGGTTGATTCTATGAATGGCATAGGGGCAAAGCCAAACTCTTTGAAGCAGCTCGAGCTTGAGGCAGTGGAAAAGGCGTCGCTTCGATTATCGGTCGAAGCGTTGCAGTGGCTGTTTTCTGCCTCGTCAAACCCTGCAATTCAGAGTATCGTCGTAGAATCCATAGGCGGACTACCTATGGCGGCTCGGGTAGAGTTGCAAGACATTCTTCATGGCAGTCCATCCTTTGTTGATGTTCAAAGGAATCTACTGTTGTCGCTGACTGGTCACAATTATCATGACAACTGGTTCAAAGGGACGATACTGCCTGGAATGGAGCACAAGTTAGAACGTCTTCTTCGCTCTGGCATGTTCATTCCTGGAGAGAAGCACCTATGGTTCACCATAGATGTTCCAGACCAATTGGATGGAGACGAATTTGGTGCTACTCTTGTCACCCAGATTCCAAAGTTGTGTCAATTTGCCGGGTACTCGAGCTTGTGCAAGCCGGGTGTGTTTCTCCACAATATTCTATCCCTCAAGACGCCAGCAAGGTTTTCTCTCGTTGTTTGGGAAAGCCTCATCCAGTCGGCTACTACCTCCTGGGAACCTGACCTCTTTAGCATTGACCAATTCCCCATGCTTCTTTGTTCAGGCATGATTAGGAGTATTGTTGGGGCAGACAACCCAAAGCGGCACCTATTTGCTTCGCCGCTTGTTGTAGAGTTTCATCAAGCGGTTGAGTACTTTCCCGAGCTGGCGCTCGAGTATATGATGCGCCGGCTGTTGCCATTCGATCTGCTCCCTGGAGAGCGCCTGGAGTGTCGGGTGTTGGCAGCTTCTATCCACCTCATGATCCATAGCCTCTCACGATCAGCTGCAGGCACAGGTATTGCTAGAACCCTTGAAACAAGGTTGCGTTTCCTGCTCGTTACAGCATGGCGTTACGCTGCGAAAAATCCCGAGGACGTTTGGAAGGTCCTCGAATCGGTCATCGTCAATACTCCCATTTTCAGCCAGAGAGCAACCTCAAAGTATGATGAGTGCGCCGGTTTGGTCCTGGGCTGCTACACTCGCTTTGTGCTAGAGCGTAATCTCGCTTCACGTATACATGCTTCCTCATTTGCTCTTCAGTTGCTTGTCACCTTCATTACCACACAATGGTCCACACTTCGCACCTCTACCAGATCTAGAGCCGCGTTGAATTGTGTGATATTATGTCTACGAAAGCGCATTAGGCCTGCATATGATGTGTTTCGTCAACAACAGTGTCTGAAGTTCCTAGCGACACAGCCGGTCTCTTCATGGTCCGCATCGCTCCTGGAGGCATATGTCATTGGCATCGCCACTGCAATACACCCATCTCGCGGTGATCCCGAGGAGAACCAGACGATCTTGCAAGCAATTGACTGTATCCACGAGCCTGAAACCCTCTTTCCTGTGTGTTCTACCTTGGCAATGTACACTCACTGGGAAAAGTGGGATAAATGGCCACTTAAAGAATCAAGAATCCCCGATATTATGACAGCTCTTGCTCAAATTCGGCCGCTTGATCCTGCGTGGGATACTTGTCGACAGAGGCTTCGGGAGCTAGCTGAGGCTCCAAGCTTCTCTGTTGCATCAAGGTGGAGAGAACCAGATATCGAAGAACGGAGGTGCAATATACGCAAAGACATCAAGACGCTGGACAGATTCTTCTCAAATATAACCCCTCAGGACACAGCAAGTTTAAAATTTGTACATTTTCCTCCTACCTTCCTTTCTCTCGATGTTGCTGAAGAGACTTTAGCCAGGGCCAACACCGCAACCACGGTCTCGGTTAGATCGCCTGCTACCTTGGCGTCGACTGCGACAACAGGATGAGCAACATCAATTGACGGAAGGTGGTCACACGCATTCCACTCACATCCCCACTGATGCTTTATCACCCTGCTAATGATCTCAATCTCACGAGTTGAGGTTTCGAGTCTGTGCTGACTACTTATACGTCCAGCATGGTATTGGCGATTCGTTTAAATATTTTAATACTTATAGTTTATTTTCGTTACTAATACATACTCTGCCGTTGTATACGATTAAACCAAAGGATGACAAATCTTACTTAGATCTGCGCGAGCTGAATCCTAAGGAGAATAGGGTTTAGCAAAGCTTCAACGCAACCTTCGTCGGGACTTGCATTGATTAGCGCGACTCGAAGCCCACCAGTGCTGAATAAGTCCTTTGCGCCTGGCAGGAATAATGCGGAATTATCGTGTACCAGTTGCATTGCTAATGGTGACACTCTATTTTTCAATCGGAATACATAAGTTTTCCCATCAATATATTCGTAAGTACGTGAGTCGAGTTCTTAGTGCCAGTGTGGCCAAAGCTGCGGTCGCATGATCGGGCCGCAGACTCACGTCACTGAGTTACTATCAACAAGGCGTCTGGGAGAATCACTGATATCGGCCGTTGGTTCGCACGGTCGCGAGATTATGATGTTATGGGTATGTTCTACTTCTTTACAACGTGATTGAATTGACCGACAATTCGTGGACTATGTTCGTTTGATGCGCGGGAGGTGAAGTGCGAAAACGGATGCGATACGGTATCTTTGCACGAGATAGATGTGACCAATAGGATACGGGGTGTCCTAGTCTTGTTTGCGCGCGATATGGGCGAAACTAAGCTAGAGCTACGGAACCAGATCAATACCAAGGTCGCGGAATTCCGAATGATGAGAGGACGGCAAAGCCAAAATCATTAGTACGTGTACTATTTACATCAAAATGTTTGCGCACTAACTAGAGAATTATTCAGGTCTCATTTATCGACAGGGTTCACATACTCGACATAGAATGCGTTTCATTCTTAAGCAATACCTCGGAAAACCTTATGACTTGTAAATTCTAATCGCGGCACGGCTCGTATCCGAGGGGCCACCTTCCGCGGTCCTCATGGATTACATGTAGATCTCCTCAATCGCGTCTTCGTCAGCACCAAAGTGTACATCAACTCATAGCGGTACGTGCAGAAATACCAGCTGCCTTTCTGCGCCGATGTCTGATGGGAGCACAGGTGTCGAGAGGATGTCACCCTTGTGGCGGGTGCTATGAGCATCCTGGCATCCACAGCCATGCAAACAACACTGCGGTACTCGCTCAACCTCGTATCATGCGCAGAGGCTGGTTCAGAAATGAAAGATGGACCCGCGATACACCACCCTCAAGTCTGATGCCCGGCAGTAGGCCTTCAGCATCGACCATGGCAATATAACCTCATCACAAAAATATTAACAATTCCATTCGAAGTGTCTGAGCCGCATGAACTGAGAAAAGTAATGTGCATACGTCCATATCGGTTTAGGCTACTGCAGTGGGTACTGATACTTTGATTCGAACCAACAAATCTAGCAGATTTGCTGCGATGCCCTCAACGGTGAGAGGATATCCTCCGAATATTTTATCCAACACAAGAACTCCCATCGGATAACCCGGCAGCGTAGCATGAGCATGCACACCTCCTCATCGAAGATGGGTTCTCGAAAATCCAGTTTACATAGGTCAGACGATGAGCATCCAACGAAGGCGAGGTAAACAGCGTATCTACTACGATCTCGAGGAATGTGCAAGGAAGATGGAAGAGACGCTCGCTCCTTCGCGCACATATTTGAGAATGGATCTTGCGTAAACCCGACCAGATCAAATGGGAACGGATTATTGAGAGAATTCATCCAAAATTTAAGGAAGCTGCAGGACTGGGAGTCTCTGCGGAGTAATCGGTTAGCACAAGGTTTCAAATTCCGTTTAAGATCTGTTTGAGGTGGGGAGAACGAAGGTATCGCGTATCGCTCTGTGGAGACTCGGACTTCCAGGGCTTGAAGCCGAGGAGGAGAGGCTATTGCATTCCAAGTGTGATTGCGTGCGAAACGAGACATGGAGAGGGATGTGAGATTCTGCGTGGTTGCAGGACAGGGCAAAAAGCGTTCTCAGTAGACTGGAGGTTGATCTAGGTACTATAATATTGGCAATGTTCCCACAATTTGTCGTCGAAGACACTGCGAACCCGGAGAGCTGAGTTTTCCAGGATAATGTTATGAGTATGTCTGGAGAGAACAGCGTTCGGGTCGAAGATGTCAAGGCGACTGGCAGTTAGAATGGCGATCCTGGCACGGACCTGAGAGCGGAGCGAGTATTGTGGCTTTCTACCTGCAAGATGAAAGAAAGGAACCAAAAGAAAATATCACATCAAACAAATAGCTGTGAAGTAGGACGAGAAACAATGGAAATGTTCCCTTTGGGGTGCGATATCGAGAATCAGGAGATTGGCCGAGTAATGTACAATGAAGCACCTTGTTTGCTTGCACGCTTTTCAAGTTTGGTATCGCCACATCTAAAGCCACCGCGGTACAGTCCTCCCTCTATAGAACCGTCTCGTACGAAACACGTTAGCCCTTCCGCTTGCCAAACTTACTTCCCGACGCCCGTGTAAAAAAGCTACTGGAACTTCAGTGTACGATGCGGAGATACAGACGTGTAATGATTAATGATTATGAACATACAGTCACGAAAGAAATTTTTAAAATGGTTGTTCAGCAAGAACCTCTGACACTTTTACAATCAACTCTGTCTTTCCCCTAAGCTCTGCAGAAAAATACGCTTTTGTCCCTCCAACACCCTTGGTCCTGACCACTTGGGATATGCGATCAAACTCTTCTGGCCCATCGACCCATCTAATGTTGCACACAAAATCCCTCTTCTTCGTGTATACGAGGAGATCCTCGTCGAGCCTCTCATTTGGTTTGTTCGTAAGTGCGTCAGAGGGTAAGGCTACCTGAACTTTGATGACGATACTCTTGGGTGAATCAGCAGAGACGTTCTTGGGTGTATGCGCGAGGCGATGATGAGACTGGGGTGTGTCGGGCATAGGAATAGACAAAAGGTTACGAGTCAACTTGGCCACTGGTAAGAGAATCCCGTCTCGAAGGTCATAATATGGGATAAGAGTGACAGTGTTCCCCAAGGAGAATGGCTGACAAAGGGGCTTGTGGGTACGCCAATGCGAGCCTGAATGAAATGTTAGGTAGGCATAACATGCTACAAAAGCTGAAACATACGCTGACACGCTGTCGAACAATACCTCGCAGTCTGACACTTTGAACACAGCCTCAGTTGAATGCCGTCTCCTCCTGGCTTCTTGCAAAATTCGCATGACTTGGTCTCCATCGGTTTTTCGTCCCCTGAACGTTTCCTCAGCCATCGTTGCACAAGGGCTGTCACCTCTGGGCCCGACTTGAGCTGAAACTCCCGAGGCCTGACTCCATCTGCGTCTGCGATGTCTATATCAGCGCCAAATTCCATGAGAAGGTCGATAGCGCCGATTCCATTGCTCTGGAAGCACAAGAGTAGGGGAACTTCGCCGTAGCGATTACGCTGATTGGGATCTGACCCAGATTCCAGCAGAACGCGGCACAGGTCGAGTTTGGCCCTGTTGTTCATAGTTCCGTGGAATAGGGCAGTGTATCCGGCGATATCTGGGAGGTCCACAGGCGCACCACGAGATATGAGATATTTGAGGACTTTAATGTGCTGGGGCTTGGTTTGTTCTAGCCGTTGGGCGCCAGATACGACGATTGTAAGATACCCAAACTTATATGGTGTTTCTGTTCCTTCGAGGTCCGGTGCGTCGCCAGACTCAACTTCCTGATTTTACAGTCTAGTGGTTGGGGAACCAGAATTGTTGTCTCAAGCTCACCTCGATGACTTTGTCGTAGTCCCCCAAGTAGCAGCACAGTCCAAAATAGGTAAGTTTGTGGGGGTGAAAAGAAGAGGATCTGCCGTTGTAAAGTTGTCGGAGAGTTTGGCCGCCCATTTCGCATGACAGGTAGCCAGGCTGGTCTAGGATCTTGTGCATTTGTCTGGTTACTGAGAGTCCACCGTTTCCATCGCCTTCGAAGGCATCCTTCGTCGGTGAGAATATAAGCCGAAGTTGGGACATTCTGGGAGAAGTGATCGATGCGAATCTTCAAAGCAATGGGAGGTGGTGATATGCCTGTATATATATGTCAGTTTTAACTTTTCAATTGCCTGAAATTATAGTGATAGAATGTTAGGAGAGACCACTTCGAGTTCATTCTAACTGGCACCCCCAGGACACGGTTTTTGAAATGCGGATTGGCGCAGCGAAGGTGAGAGACTAAGTATGAACCGAAATACAGATCGAACACAGGTATTGCTTGCAGTAGAACTCAGAGATTGTCTCTACCTCCAGAAGATAGCAGCTGGATATGAAGGGCTCGCGAAGACAGACAGAAAACCGGACCATGTCCAGTGAGGAACACCGACCGGCGACATCACGAAGCGGAGGACAAGGCTTGTAAGAAAGTGCCTGCTTAGTTTTCCACCTTGGAGCGTATACCAGAGGGCTCCATATATAGTGGTGTTTGAGCCACGGACGAGATACTGACTATTATTTTGAGCCTTCTCTCCTGATACAAGTCAGAAACTGGCTTTGGATGGAATACATTAGAGTATAATGTCCGTACCGTGAAACAATGTCAGCGCACAGAGTCCGATTTCCCTTTGAGTTCGGGTCAAAGCCTGCCAAGTACAACTTTATGGACGAAAAAACCGGACTTCGAGATGGGTGACGGAAGCAAATTGAGCGCTTGCCTAATGTAGACCGATATTTCCTTTGTCAGCATTTTGGGCCTGATTCCCGAGAGTATTGACTCTTCTCCATCTAATTGCCGTTGCCCTTTCCCCTGGTTCTGAGACCGTCACCTTTTTGCTTGCAGTGTCAATTGTACAGAGAAACGGGCGAATCTACCTAATCCTCACCAAAGTCACCGTCTGGTCGGGCCAATGTCTTTCGTATCTCTCCTCGCGGTCAGGGACGACGTGGCATCTAAATTGTGCAGGCCACCTTTCTTGACGAGCAGTCCCGATATCATACGCAAGAGCGGGGGATCCTGGCGTGTGATATAAGTTTCGATGGTCTCGATGCAACCGTAGAAGAATAGCAAAAGGTTACCATTCGCCCTTTCCACATCCTACCCTACGTTCGGGTGG
This sequence comes from Armillaria novae-zelandiae, assembly GCA_030435655.1. Lineage (NCBI taxonomy): Eukaryota > Fungi > Basidiomycota > Agaricomycetes > Agaricales > Physalacriaceae > Armillaria > Armillaria novae-zelandiae. The sequence continues at coordinate 337,063 of JAUEPR010000024.1, forward strand.
TTGAATCAGCCGTGAAGGCACACAGTCGAGTGTTGTATGCTAAGAAAATTGCAGGGGTAAGCACTCCGTTTACTTCATATGATCCGGGTCCAATGTATTTCACAGCTTACCTGGCACCCGTAGTCACTGGTGACTAAATCGTTGAAAACTAGGGCAGCATACTTGCGGTCGATGTTCTGACGCGTTTCTCGGCATGCGTGAAGACGTAAGCGGATGTCCGGGAAGTGTTCGACGACCCAGAGTACGCTACTACGTGACTATCGATCGTGAACGTGAGGTACTTCACCAATACCGCGAGTAGTTGCCTATACCGCTATGTCGGTACGAGGCTGCCCGTCTTTCACTTTTGTTATCTTCGTTTATCTCCTGCGTAGCGGTATCACATACTAGCAGGGATCTCCGTACCTTTATCCCTGCGTGTATGCTCCTGGCTGCTTCGGCCCATACGCGAATTTGAAGTTTCATCATATGGCAGACTCGTACACGCAAAGAACAGTGATATCTGGAAGGATCCGGAATATGATCGTCTACCGTATGGTGAAGACTTTTTGTAAGCTGAGGATGAGTAATACAGTATTACTGATCGATCAAGCCGAACCAGGGGCCACCGTTTGAAAAGGTAGGTCGCATCCAACTGACCAAGCGCCTCTTGACAAATCGACCGGGTATGCCGAGTCTACCGGGATAGGTAAGTCGTTTACAAACATGTGTCAGATATCGAAGTAGTGGTTGCAGTATAAAAACCGACGTGTTTGCGAACCAAATTTCCGGCATTCACAGAACATGGCAGATCTCAGTGTAGCTACGACAATGTCTCTCTCTGGACGTGTAGGTTTGGTTACTGGAGGTGGAACGGGGATGTAAGTCTCTTGGTCTTCTATTTCGGTTCGCTGTTGACGCGTCAAATATAGAGGATTCAGCATTGCAAAAGCTTTTGCTGCAGCTGGAGCGAAAGTATATGTCACTGGCCGGAGGTTGGACGTTCTGGAGAAAGCCGCCGCGTCTGTCACAGGCGTGTCGGGATCCATTGTCCCGTTAGTTCCCTTCCATGTTATAATCCGTACTAGTAGTACTTACACGCACCCAGGCTCCAGTTGGACGCGACCAACGAGGAGAATGTGAACGCCGCTGCTAAACACGTCGAAGGAATTGATGGCAAGCTTGACGTTCTCGTGAATAAGTTCGTCGTCAATGTTTTCTGTTCCTTTCTCTTCTAGCGCTCATCGATCTCTTTCCCTAGTGCCGGGTTCGCCACCTCTCGTGATCCCGGGTTTTATATGAAGAAAATGGCTGCAAGTAACCCTTTCGAGCCCGAAACGGTGCAGAACTGGGCAGACATGTTCGCCTTAAACACCATAACGCCCTTCTTCATCATACGGGCTTTCGAATCTCTACTCATCAAAGGAGCACAGTCTCGCTCAGGGGGAACATCGAGCGTTATCAATATTAGCAGTGTATCAGCAAACATACGATCAACCCCAACCGGACTTTCGGTATGTTCCCTTCGCTTTTGCTTGTTCTCAGCCCGAGGTGATACTAACTCCCATGCGAAGTTTGCGTACGGGGCAACGAAAGCCGCCTTGAACCAGCTCACCTTAGCCTTGGCGACGAATTTTGCTACAAGGGATATTCCTATTCGTGTGAATGCGATCACGCCCGGACCATTTGCGTCGGAAATGGCAACTCCCGATTTCTTGGACTTATTGAAGACGCAGGTCATGCCTGGGTTTGTGGCTCCGGTACCTGCAAAGAGGCACGGGAGGTAAGTTCATGGTTTCCCTCCCGATACGTGCGCCTTTATCTAACATTATTGTAGCGAAGCTGAGATGGGCATGACCGCAGTGCTTTTAGCTGCCTCCGACTATACTAACGGAGCCATCCTACGTATTGATGGTGGAATGTCGTTGGTAAATCCGTAATCATTCGTACTTGGGCGCTAGTAGTTTCTGTTTTAGTATAGTTGCAGTTATGCAGGATTTGCGGACAATATAATAGAGTATGAGAACTGGTTCATCTGACAGGTTATGCACGGTGTTGGCTACGCCATTCTTGAACAAGTGGAAGTTGGAGTGGGCGGGCAGATCCCAGGAACAATTATTGGTTCTGCCATTTGATGCCGCTGGACCTAAATCCACGGTCTTCATGTTAGCTCTATACTCGACAACCGAAGATCCACATCGCACGACTTAGAGCTAGCTGAGCCTGGAACAGCCTCCGGGCGACGGCTGGCTAGCTAGTCAGTAATCATTAATGTCACAGTCTAAATCTGCCGTGTGCACAGTGCACACTGCATACCTATTACCGGGAATCCGGAGTAAAAACATTAGTTTGAATCCAGTTGTTTGAGTCGACCCAGGCTCGAACTGAGGACCTTCCGTGTGTGAGACGGATGCGATAACCAGCTTCGCCATCGACCCCTATTTTGAGTGAATTTTCTCGGAGGCCATAAAATGCTTGCGGGCACAGTAATCAGCCAAGATCTTCGTCTGTGCTTCGGAGTACACGAATTGGACCGTGCGGTCCTCGATTTCGACAAAGGATGCGGCCAACATATGAAGAACACAGATAGAACGGCAGTGATGCACTTATCCGACTCAACAGGGAGGAGGCGTGACGTCAGATATCCTGTTTGGCTTTAACGTTTTGCCCGTTCGAATGGAGAAACTTCAGTTACTCTCGAATAACGATGTATAGATGCTAGATGTTCTTACGGCTCCGTCGCTGAGAAAATTCGACTTGGCCGGCCTCTATTTTAAACGAGGGCGACACTGCTATTCATCATGATTGACTTAGAGATCTTCCAGCGCGATCCGCTTGCTCTATCGATTCTTTAGGCATTTGCGCACAGATAGTAAAATATATTTACCTTCTTGCAAAACGCATCAGTCGTTTGGCTGTGCGCTATCCAAAAGGCCGCTTCACACCGTCACTGGAACCATTAACTTTGCAGGCTGCCTGAAGCCCTTCCTATAATGAAGAGGCTACGACCCGGCATCACGGACCGACTGAGGAGATGTATACGTCGAACGGATCATTTGTTGTCCGCCAACGCTTTAGATAAAGAGCGAGCATCAGCTGTGAATGTTACAAGGCTATCTTTGTGTTAAGGACTCGAGAGCTGGATTCATCGATCGGCTGCCAAAAGGAGAAGGACTTGATGCACTTGAGGACGAAGGCTTAGAATTGGAGAAAAAATTACCCTACCTGCGGGTCGATGAACATTGGACATGTATCTGGTTCACCTAGAAATTTGAATGCAGATACATGACTTATTTCCACCGGTACAGAACACGAGGAAACAAAATCGCAGGAGCGCCGTGCCCGAACCCTCGGTCGGTGCTACTCAGCAGAGGCTACGCCAGTGTTAGTACTAATAAAAAGCAATGATTCTCCGGCGGGAACTTGAAGCAGAAAAGTTTCCGGTGACGTCGAATGCCATCTTTGGCACCTGAGAGAATCCTGACGCCAGCACCTCTCAGTATGTTGTTAACAGTGAAGAAAGGGTCGTCGTACATCGAGACGGAATATTCAATGGGAAGTTAGTACACTTAAAATTCGAAGTAGACACTTACGACTTCAATGATTGAACAATAAATCTCTCCCACAACATAATGTAGTCAAAAGAGTAGGTCCAAAGCCAAGAATTTCTTGAGAACTGTGACAAAGAAGCATAGTGAAGCATGACTGGGCCAACGGAGACAATGATCAAAACAATCGGCCGGGATCTCGCTCAAAAAGGACATCGAACTACGTCATCTTTTGCACCCATTTCCGCCTAAGGTTCTCTTCACCTGACCACGATGAAGACCCTCTCTTGCTCCGTACCATGTCCATCAAGGACCTCCGTGGCATTTCTCCTGGTATGTACCGCCTTTTCTCATCATTTATCCCTCTATTGACGCGTCGGGTTACTCAGATATCCTCGAAGATCTTATATTTTACTTCAAATATGCATCGTCGGCGTACACCCCCGTTTGTCCAAGACCGAATGGCCGCCACCTCGTAACGGAGGTTCGAGGATTTCTCTTGAGTAATGTCTAATGGTCTTAATGATATCCTAGATATCCAACTCTGTTTCAGATATCCAAGGCTTCATCGCTCGCGACGGGGACAAGAAAGAATTGGTGCTTGCTCTCCGTGGAAGGTCGATTTGAAGATTTTCTATTGATAAATAACGATGGGCTCAAGATTTCACGGAATGACAGTGCATCTATCATCGACGTCCTGGTCGATTCGGCAATCGTTCTCGTACCGCTGATCACACCCGGTGTCGAAGCTCCAAGTGAGTTGCCTTTGAGTTTGCGACAGAGATTCCCATCCAAAGTCGGCAGGCGGTGTGCGGGTGCACAGCGGATTTCTCGTCGGGTGCGTTCAGCTTGCGGTCCTATCCATAAACGCAGTTTCACGTTCTTGCAGGTGGAACTCTATCGCGATACAAATCATAGCAGTGATCAAGCAACAGTTATTTCTCCATCCTGATCTGAAGAATCTCGTCACGACTGGCCACTCTCTAGGAGGATCGCTGGCGACGCTAGCTGCCATCTGCCTTCGGAGAAACTTCCCCTCACTGAGGACGCGCACGTATTCTTACGGCGCGCCAAGGCTAGGAGTAGGTCGTTATTGTCATTCTATTTGATGGTCCATTTATCCATCTAGAATAAGGAGTTCGCTGACTACTTCAATGGCGAGTTTGGGGTAAATGCATTCAGAGGTGTGTTGTATCATTACTTTCTCCTTGCGCTATATCTGAAAGCCTTTCAGTAGTTCACAGCAATGACGGGTAATATGTTGTATTTCATAGTTACTTGCTCTTCTGACGTCCCTTCAGTGTCCCGACCATGATCCCGACCTCCCTCGGCTACCACCATCATGGCATGCACTCTTGTATAGGCCGCTGTTGTTTTGGCTTGCTCACCTCTGTTGCAGGCGTAGAATACTGGCAAACGGAAGACCCTCCACAAGAGAACTCAACAAAACAATGTTCACCTGACGGTGAGGACCCTAGATGCTCCGCCTCAGTGCCCAGTGAAGGCGTCAATGCTGCGCACATGACGGTATGTGTAGGTTTCGCCCCTCAGGTCAAGATTGTGCGCCCATTCTTTCTTTAGTATTTTGGAATTTTGGCGACCACGCCATTTTGTATATAAAGAAAGCACTATTCATGTTCGCAACTATTCTTTGTTTATATGTCCACCTGGAGTGCTCTCGTCGACTGCGAGATGTTACTATAAGACTAGATTATAATGCTGTCCGAGAGGCCTCTTCGTCAGAAGTAACGAACCTTGCCAAGAGCTTCCACAACATTCCTCTCATCAAAAATATCCTCAGGCGCGCGCCTAAAACTTGGCAGAAATGGGGGTGAAAGCACCCGCGTCTTTGCCTGATTTGGTGTTCATCCTTGGCTCATCCTTTTGTCTAGATCTGCCTGTAAATCTTTGCTCGTGAAGATGCCTATCCACTCTTCATCATGTCTCTCGGATGCTCGCGTCATTCGTTGATGTCGTACCTTTATCATCATGTCTAAAGGCCTCTATGAACAGGAAAGGTTTCTCAAGAGTATCTCACTTCCTCGTATGGAATCCTACCAGCAATTGAATAGCTCACGGGGGCATCAAAGTATCTGAAACGCATAATGCGAATAGGAACGAATGTCCTTTCGGCATCGAATAATTGACGATTTGATCGGTACGGCCAAGTAATCAATTCGCTAAATTTATCACTGACATGTTCAATACAGATCTTCTGCAGCTGTTGACACCCTCGGTCATCTTGGCACGGTTGCGCTCTGAAGGTCGTAGCCACATACGGCATGATGGAGAAGTATGAAGCTTGCACAACAGGCTAAGGCCCAGATTTAAATGAACATCTCCTCCGGGATTTCGTTATCATGGTCAATGTGGACTTGATTTAACTCCAAGTAGTCTCCCTGTTTATTCAATTTTCGGGTTCTAGGACCAACTACTATAATAAGGCTACCTTTACTCTGACAGCCGGAGTTGTTTCTTCGCATGGCCTCATTCGTCATTGCAGTCACCTTGCTCCTCCTAGCCTCTCTTCTCCATCGGTGGTTCAAGCGACCGTCTGTCAAGCATGTTAAAGGACCACCGTCACCCTCCTTCTGGCTAGGTAAACCATCTCTAGGTGTCTCAGTCAGTATAAGTCGGGGCTTACTCTCCGTACTACGAAGGTCACGAACGTGTCCTCCGCGATCAAGGCAATGCAGGTGACCTTGAGACGAAATGGTGCAAGGAATATGGCACCGTTTACCGTATTGCTGGCTGTTTTGGTGTAAGCAACGTCTGCGTCTTTATTCTGGTCACTATTTAATCAAACTTCACAGCAAGACATCCTGACCGTGTGCGATCCCCAGTCCCTCAAACATATCTTCCACTCCTCACATCCTTACCCCAAATCGCAAGACAACGAATTTATTCTTGATCTCGTCATCGGCAAGGGACTTGTCACCGTTGATGGTGAGTCTTCATCCTGGTCCAGCAATTTTTCAACGCTTCAAACAGCACTTCCAGACGAAACCCACCACCGCCAGCGCAAAATAATGAATCCGGCATTCTCCCTTGTACAGCTTCAGAAGGGGCAGGGCATCTTTCAGCAGTGTAGTGACAAAGTAGGTTCTATCAACACGTGTTGCGATATTTGGAAGTTTGTAGCGATCATAGCTCGTGGATGGTATTCAAGGATCTCTGACTCGTAGTACGACTGACACCATCAATGTCCTTGATTGGACGAGCAAGGCTGCTCTAGATATAATCGGACTAGGTGAGTGGTATGCGTGACTTCCTTTCACTAGTTGATCTGACGTCCGAAAGCCTCCTTCCGGTATGATTTTGGTTCACTCGATGGTCGGAATACCGAACTAGGGCAAGCGTTGAGACATACTTTGTGAGAAGGCTCCATCATTTATTTCAATAACTATCATATCTAACATCCGATTCAGCACGGCATCTCAATCCAACCCAACAGCACTCGAGCTTGTTCTCGTGTCCCTCATACGAATGGTCCCAGTTTCGGCACTTGGATTCCTAAAGCTGTTCTCGACTAGAGAAATTCGTCAACTCGCCAGCGTAGGGAACGTAGCAAGGACAACTGCTCGAGAAGTCATGGCTATCCACGATGATGTACAGACACCAGAGGGTGACGGAGATATCGTTGATATCCTAGGCCAGTTCGCCAATTTCGTCGACACACACCTTTTTAACATAACTGTATCTTTAGCACGAGCACGCTTCGCAGGCAAAATGCAAGATGATGAAATTGAGGCGCAATTAATGTTTGTTGTCTCTTTATTTCGAATCATGACGTTTACTCTTGTGCCAGGACCTTCGTGGTTGCAGGACATGAGACAACGAGTATCAGTCTATCATGGGTACTATATGAACTGGCTGAACATCCTGAACATCAGTCCATAATCCGTGCAGAGCTCAAACAATCAAGCGACTATGATTCTATGCCATTTTTGAATGCAGCTATCAAGGTGGGCGTTTAGAATCGTGTATCAGATGCATGTGTTTATCCCTGGTAACAGGAATCCCTTCGTGTACACCCAAACTCACATACCTTCGTACGCACCGCTCCCCATGACGACGTTCTACCTCTCTCCGGAGGGGAGAAGCTTGCCATAGCCAAGGGACAGACACTTTTTTGTTCTGCCTACTTATATAACCGGCATGCTTTTCTCACTGCTACTTCGATGCAAATTTAATGTGATACGAACTTTTTCTAGTCTTCCATCTCTCTGGGGAGACGATGCGGAAGAGTGGAACCCGCGTCGGTTTCTTGATAAGACACTGCCGGTATCGCTGGGTGTGTATGCTAATCTGTGAGTGACATCTTGGTCCTGTGTGTGCGCTGACATTTATCCGGTTGAATCCTAGAATGACATTTAGTGGGTCATATTTCAGCGAGCCTTCTCTATCTAACACCACCTTTCCTTTAGGCACCGGATCTCGTTCATGCATCGGGTAATTAACTGTTACGATTGACTTCCCCTTGCTGATCCTCTTCCGTAGGTGGCGATTTGCGTACGTACCTCGTCTTTCCAGTCTCACTCCAGCCAAATGATCAGCAAATGCAGAATCATGGAGATGCAAGCAATCCTTGCTAAGCTGATTCTACACTTTGAATTCAGTTTACCTGAGGGAGTTGAAGTCCAACAATTCCCCGGATCGCCGTCCGTCGTACCAATTGTGAAGGGCAAAGCGCATTTAGGCTCTCAGTTACCCTTGAGGATGAGAGTTGTACATCAGTGACTTGGACCGAGAGTTGTATTTAGCATATCCTTCGTCAACGAGCTTGATTTGCTTAAGACATCGCGGGAACTGGCTTTGGTATGGACGATAGCTGGTCCATGGCTATCGGTAATGTCACGATTTGAAAACGACCTCCGAGTGGTCGGGTGTATAGCGCAGGCTTGCACAACTGAAAGTAGTATCATGTCCCAAAGCCAATTGACTCGTGGGAAGTAGACCTGGACCGCAAAGCGGTGAGTGAGATTCAAGGATATAACGCATAGGTCCGTTTAAGTTGGTTGCAGGTGGGTAAGTAATCCGCAATAAGATGAGCCCTCGATGTGTCGTGCGAACCCCTTCTTCGCCCGTGGAGCGAATGAAAAGTGATGTAACACTTGTACATGTGTAGTTAGGTGGTGTTGGGGTTCACGTCTGATGATGGACATAGTGACCTTGGGAATGAAAAACTTGTATACCTAGCTGGTGCTTACTACGTCAGTTTGCTGAAAAAGTAAAACGGTTAGTCGATGCTCCATGTTCGCAATGAGCTTAGTGCTTTCACGTCATATTTTGTTTCCTCAGATAACCAGAATGACTCGGAGCCCTCAGAGAGACGGACGTGACTGTTCTGAAGGACGATTCACTGCACACACGGTAGCTGGCACCTGGAGGTGTTTGGCATGAAGTCAGCGGGAAAAGATGTGCTCGTATGCTCGATCTTTCTGTTATTCTTTTGATGACGACCGTATACGAGCAATTCGGAATTAATTGAACATTATCGCTCTTCCATTAAAAACAAGTCGCTGGATATATGATAGGTGTCATTAGGGATTCACCAACATCACTCCACCGTCGACTTTTAAGACCGCTCCGTTCGTATAATCCGACGCTGCCAAGTAAACTGCCGACATCCCCATCTCTGCGTCACTAGCAAGTCGAATTAGTACCACCTCTAGTCCGGTCCTGAAGGCGCTCACGTTCCATGTCTCCTTACTGGTATCGGTGCCACCGATCCGGGCAATGGCTTAGTCTTCAGCGACTCCAAAAGCTCAGTACTCGTCGCCTCCGACGCAAACATCCCAGGCTCCAGCGCGTTCACCCGAATCGGGATATCCCTCCCAGCAAAACTCGTTCCCAAATTGAGGGTGAGCCTTTCCAAAGCGGCCTTCGTCGGGCCGTATGCAAGCTACATAGAATGAATCCAAACTCAAAAGGAATTGGAGGGTACGCACAGATAGGAAGGTTCCCGATCCGTTCAACTTTGCTGCTACGCTGCTGATGTTGATGATGCTCGAGGTGCCCTGAGGACGGGAATGTGCTCCTTTGATGAGGAGGGACTGGAAGACGCGGACAGCGAAGAACGGGGCGATGGTATTGAGCGCGAAGATATCGGCCCAGTTCTGTACCGTCTCGGGTTCAAATGGATCTGCCGCTGCGAGCTTTTTCGCGATAAAGTCTGGGTCGCGATGGGATGCGGCAAATCCGGCACTACAAAAGAAGTTAGTATTGGAGGATCAGGAGCATCCTAGACCAACTTATTGACGAGTATGTCGAGCTTGCCGTCGATTCCTTCGATGTGCTTGGCTCCAGCCTTGAGGCTTTCTTCGTCTGTTACATCCATCTGGAGTCTGTGTAAGGGTAAGCAGGGAATGTCCTGTAGAAAGGAAGGTTACTGACGGGATAATGGATCCTCTCACTCCTGTGACAGACGCGGCGGCTTTCTCCAGCACATTCAGTCGTCGGCCAGTGATGTATACCTTGGCTCCGTTGGCAGCGAACGCTTTAGCAATGGTAAATCCTCTACCGGAAAATCAACCGTGATTCGTAACCGAGGAGCAGAAGACTTACATCCCCGTTCCTCCGCCTGTAACAAGACCTACTCGTTCATCCAACGACATTATTGTAGCCACGTTGAGATCTGCCATGTTCGAAGAGTGCTGAACGGTCTCTGCACGCGGCCTCTTTTATTACAGCATGTTGTTAGGTGTTATTTCCCGCTGAGAGCGGCAATAATTAAGTACCTTGGTATAGTATACGTTCCCTAGGCGGCCAGCCTAAAAGATGAAACTCCCGGCATAGGTCGCTTTGAAGTTTGTATTGAGAACGCAGTAAGACGTTGTGTGTTACAGAACGGGTCTTGAGCGTTCCCGGAACCGCTGGCAATAGTGTTCGCTTACGACCGTCAATTTGTGGTTGCAAGGACAACTTCATAAGACTGCAATAGTGAAGTATATCCTGGTTCTAAAAATGAATGTGGAGTCAAATCGCAAATGGAATGAATGAATGAATCCAATCTCTGATTCGGACTATGTAGCCTGGTGCGGGAAGCCGCAGTACGGTTGTATTCAGAAGAGCACCCGTCATACTTGGCAGGTCTGAGAGGGTGGCCAGTGACCTGATATGCAGCGTTCCAGCGACAAAGCATACCAATATAGACATTCTGAGTCGTAGCCAGACATGGCCATTGCGTCTCCAGAATATAAAAGTAGTCAAAAGTCCGTACTACGTTTTTGTCTGCACATCCTCACAAAGCAAACAGAATTGGGTTGCTTGTTTTCTACATGTGCATGGGTGCTACAACCAATCTCGAATTGACGGTCAGTCGTTGGAATATTCGTGCAAAGTTACTCACCACCTTTCGCTGTTTCAAAGTATTTGTCGTAGTCAAAAAGCTAGCTGTCAGTTCCCCGTCGTGAGCTCCGCCGTTTCTACCACGTCGTTCCCAATCGTAGATTCAAGTGTTGGCGTTAGTACCGGCACAAGGTCACGGTTCCAATCAGGAACTGGCCGGGTCCACAGATGTACGCCCACTGAGAACCGTAAGGAAGGTCGCTGACAGTGGCAAACATGGCATTCCAGGAAATCGCTATATTGTGGAAGGTTGCAGGCAAGAAGGAAGGCTAGTGTCGGAGTTTAAAATACAACACTGGACCACAAGACAGCAGGCGGCGCGTCTCTCCTTCCACTGTTTTCCGCGGGTCAATACAGTCTGTTCAGTTTGTTCAGTTTCAAATGTCACGGTCTGTCAACGTTCGACTCATGTACATCATCCTGCCTCTTGATTTATTCGCAGACTAAAGACATGTATCTTCAGCAAATCAAACCCTTGTTGGGTTCGGGAAGGATTACGGATTTGATGCTTTACTTGTCTCTCCTCCAAGGGCTTGCTCGTTTACATGAAGGACGACATTCTAATGCCAAAAAAGTCGACTCCTGTTAGCGTATAGGTGACGCGTGACATTTTCTTCACAAGCTGGAGTCCCAGCAAGAGGGCTCGCAGCGCGCGTGTATTGCACATCGTTTTTGGCCTCAGCTGTGGAAATACTCTCTTTTGTTTCAACCTCTGCTTGATGTTGTCAAATCTATTTAATCACTGCACCCCTCAGTGCTCAGTACCTTATTGGGACCTTCCCGAATCTTTCCACAGCATCGTAGCTCATTACCTTTAAACAAAGGCAAAGGAACGGATGTCTAGACTTTCACTGCTTTAGTTTGGGGAGCCCTCTGAGCCCATATGGTATCTGACTTTCGCCGCATTGATGTATACTTCTCAGGAAGACCTTTCTACGGTATACGTGGGAGAGGCATGAATAATCACTACGAAATTTGCTGTCTTGGCACGACGCGCGTCCACGAGCCGATAAATAGGGTTTCTGTCCCGAGAACAGGAGCTTTCGTCACAATACTGACGGTCAGATGAACAGTCTATTACGACGTGAAACCACACTTCGGGATACGATTTCGCTGAATAAGACCAGAAATGTATGTCATCTAAGTAACAACGGCTGAAATAAAAGGAACCACGTCTAGAGGCTATCCAGCATTCCCTGAACATGGCAGATCTTAACATGGCTACAGTGATGTCGCTTTCTGGACGAGTAGGCCTCGTTACAGGCGGAGGAACGGGGATGTATGTTCCTTGACTCTCGATTGCGACTCATGGTTGACTGTCTGGTAGAGGATTTATGATTGCGAAAGCGTTTGCTGTAAATGGAGCCAAGGTATACATCACTGGGCGCAGGCTGGATGTCCTAGAGCAAGCTGCGGCGTCAATTACAGGTGTCCCAGGATCCCTTGTCCCGTAGGCATTCTTTCCCAATGATCATCGCCCCTGCAGCTGATGTGCCTACAGAATCCAAATGGACGTCACAGATGAAGAAAGCATCAAGGCCGGGGCCAAGCACATTGAAGGAATTGATGGAAAGCTCGATATTCTTGTCAACAAGTTCGTCCCCAGTTCTCCCTCAATCGTACGCTAATGCCTTCGCCATAGCGCCGGAATTGCCGGTCCCCTTCGTGACCTAGACTTCGTCGCGAAGGTCACAGCGACAGATCCTTTTGAACCCGAGACGGTACAGACCTGGACAGACGTCTTTGCACTCAACACTATCGCCCCATTCTTCGTCGTACGCGCTTTCCAATCTCTCCTTGTCAAAGGAGCGCTGTCTCGCACCCGAGGCACGGCAAGCGTCATCAATGTCAGCAGCGTAGCAGCACAGATGAACGCACCGGGTTTGCACACATCTGTGAGTGCCTACCACCATCGCTGTTAGCTTGTCAAAGCTAACCTTGATTTAGCTAGCATACAATGTAACGAAAGCCGCTTTGGACAAGCTCACGCTTGTTCTCGCAATGAGTTTCGCTGGGAGGGATATCCCGATTCGAGTGAATGTGCTGGCACCTGGCTTGTTTCCGTCGGAGATGGCTGGGCGTGAGCTTGTGGAAATGGTCAAGACGAAGCCTTTACCGGGGATGGTTGCGCCGATACCAACGAGGAGGCACGGAACGTGAGCGTGTTCTGTTGTTTGGATGGGATTAAATGTTGATTTGATTTCTAGCGAGGCGGAGATGGGGATGACGGCAGTTTATCTGGCGGCATCCGATTATACGAACGGAGCAGTGTTGAGCGTTGATGGTGGACTGTCGCTGGTCAATCCTTGATTCTGTTTATCTGGAGTGCAGCTTTCTTGAAATCCAACGTGTTTTTCTTTTCGAGACTGCTGTTCGAGGTAACATATCCTGGTCCACACATCTTCAGTGGGTCACGGTCATTACCCCGATCAAAGTAAGCGAGATGCCGTCCGCACGATCGCCTCCCGAGTTCTTTATGGAGCAATGAGTGGACCAATAAGCAGCATATTGTCGGGACATACCAAATTTGCAAGATTCGACAAGTGAAGTGAAGGTAAAAAGGACCTGAACTTTCACATTTGCACATATTTTGATGTTCGACAGATCTGAGTAAATAAAGTGGTGCGGCGCGGGCTACAAGTCTAGAAGGAACCCAATCTTCGCCTTCATGAAAGTCGAAGAGATAGGAAGGGTGTACGTTCGTTATCATTGCTGAACAGTTGAGGTACGTTTCGAGTCAAACTCAAAGGAAACGGCGGAGTACATACGCAGCTCATCCAAAGCTCATCTGTACTGTGTGTATCCTGACTATTCTTCGGTTTTGTTCCATCAGCCTCTGGAACATAGAATCGTGAATGATGCAGATATTGCACGAATGCGGAGATAGTAGAGACGATCATTATGCATCATGAACTGGCAAGGGATGGTCATAATCTTAATTGGATCCGCTCTACGATAAGCCAATGAGGCGCACGGGATCGTCGCCGGCCCTCACGTGCACGGTCTGGGAATGTAGCATTCGAACCCTTAAATTTCTTCTACCACCACTACCACAGTCATGGCCGAGCCTGGTCGCACAGGCATAGACTCTGTTCTTTCTGTGGATGTTTTCGAGTCGTTCTACCATAACAGTAAATTGGACAATGGATTCAGCATTATTGGTGGCCGATGCGAAGAAGCTCATCGACCACTTCCGTACCGGTCTCGACCGCGAATCCAGTCTGAACTATTCACTGTATAAACTCTTACACGCGATGTTGGACTATGCGCCATGCTCGGAAGGGGGAGCGTTACGTCGCATCGGTCTTACATGCTATCCCGCGCGAGGAGAAGGCATTGCTCGTCGTCGCGAAGGCTTGGCTCTCTAACTTGATCTTCCAAAGTACGCCTTGCTTGGTTCTTCGACTCATCTGTCTATTACTGTTATCTAGTGTTGGCGTTGAATCGTTTAAAGTCTCCTGTTTCCGGCGAACAGACACCCACGATAGATGACACAGCCGTCTACATCGAAAGAGCAGATAGAACCGAGCAGAGCCACTTGCGAGATCAGGTGTGCTTGATGTATACCATTTCTTGTCTTTTGTTCATTCTCTTTATCTCTGCAAGGTGGCTGAGCGTGAACGCCATCGCTGTGCTGTTACTGACTTTGTCGATGCTACTCTTGATATACCTGGCGGCACCGACCGGCGTGCCCGCATGGTAGCCGCGCACATTATGCCGTTATCCCTCGATAGCTCAGATAAGGCAAAGTCGATAGTGAGTATGTTGGCGACCCTTTAAACTACCTCGTTGATCCAGGTCGACATAGCGTGATTTGACGACGACGTGGGACATGTTACGCAACTGGACATCTATCGACTTTCGCGCTCTCATTAGCCCAGATATCAACACACCCAAGAATACCATTTTCATGACAAGTGATTGCCACAATGACTTTAGAAACTTCCAATTCTATTTTGATGGGTTTGCTGTGAGATATCCCATTGCCTACCCTTGCTGAAGCTTGAAGTGCTGACCACGTCTAGTTCCCTGAGCCGAACAAATACATGGTACGCAGTGTGAATGCGAATCCGCTTATGGGTTTGAGGGTCCGAGAGGCGGTCTGCGGGTTCAATACTCAGCCCAACATTGTACCACCTGATTCCCCCTTGCTTGCTATCCACGCGGCCTTCGCCAAGGTCCTCTATGCATGCGCCGGGGCAGGAGAACACCGTTTCGACAGAGTACTCCGAGACATGGAGGAGATGAAGGTTCTGAGCAGTGATGGTGGGACCGATATTGGACTTTTACTGTCATCTCGCCTTGCTATCCCGGTCTTCGATGGCAGTTGAGTCTTGTAGTTGCTTGCCTTACGTGCAGTTGGTATCATTCTCTGGATCCCTTGCTATCACTTCTGTCACACATTACGCTGATTCCTCCCTCCATATGATTTTGAATCTGGTCTGGCTTCATCGACCTCTTGAATCTATACATGTTCCGTGACACCGTCTCCACCGATCCTTCGCATGTATTGGTAAATATCAGTCTGAAAGGCTCGTCTATTGGGTCTCATGCGTTCCAGGCATCATGTCGTCGATATATTTCTTGAACGAAAAAATTTGGTACCGTACATCCTAACATCCCGATGGTATACGAATAGCCATTTCCAGCCTGCACTCGAAGTCTGACATCCGCGGCGCGCTACTGATTGACTCGATTAAGCACAATACCACTATCTACATCAGCACCATCAAGGATTCACCAGCGTAATTCCACCATCAACGTTCAAGATGGCCCCATTCGTATAATCCGACGCTGCCAAGTACACCGCCGTCATCCCCATCTCCGCGTCACTAGCAATTCACATTAATATCGCCTCTACTTCGGCACTGAAGACACTCACGTTCCATGTCTCCTTGCTGGTATCGGTGCCACAGTTCCAGGCACCGGTTTAGTTTTGAGCGCCTCCAAAAACTCAGGACTCGTCAACTGCGACGCAAACACCCCAGGCTCCAGCGCGTTCACTCGAATCGGGATATCCCTCCCTGCAAAACTCGTTCCCAAAACAAGGGTGAGTTTTTCCAAAGCGGATTTTGTTGGTCCATATGCGAGCTAAATATGTAGGGTGAGTCCAAACTCGAAAGGATCTGAGGGGTTAGGTACGGATACGAAGGGCGCCGATCCGTTCAATTTTGCTGCTCCGCTGCTGATATTGATGACGCCCGAGGTGCCTTGTGGGCGGGAATGTGCTCCCTTGATGAGGAGGGGCTGGAAAGCGCGGACAACGAAGAATGGGGCGATGGTATTGAGCGCAAAGATATCGGCCCAGTTTTCTGTCGTCTCCGGTTCAAATGGATCTGCCGCTGCGAACTTCTTCGTGATGAAGTCTGGATCGCGAAGGGATGCGGCGAATCCGGCACTACAAAAGAAGTTAGTGTATGGGGGACCAGGAGCGGCATAGACTAACTTGTTGACGAGTATGTCAAGCTTGCCGTCGATTCCTTCGATGTGCTGTGCACCGGCCTTTAGGCTTTCTTCTTCTGTCACGTCCATCTGGAGTCTGTGGGGGCGTTAACAATGAATATCTTGTAAAAAGGTTAATTACTAACGGGACAATGGATCCCGAGACACCTATAACAGACGCGGCGGCTTCCTCCAACACGTTCAGCCTTCGACCAGTAATGTATACTTTCGCTCCATTTGCAGCGAAGGCTTTCGCAATGGTAAACCCTCTATTGAGAAATCAATCGTGGATTGTAATGGAGGATCGCATAATGACTTACATCCCCGTTCCTCCGCCAGTAACAAGACCGACTCGTCCCGACAATGACATTACCGCAGCTATATTGAGATCTGCCATGTTCGGGGGGATGCTGAACAGGCAGGGATAAAAGGTCTCAGGCTTGTGCTCCTTATCGGCTATTGAACGCCTATGTGCCACAGAAGGAACTTTCATGATGATTATTCATGTTTTTCCACACAGTTCGAGGTGAGCCGATTCACGGATGCTACGAGTCTGGGTGAACAAACAGAAGAGCGGCCAAGCTTTGACAGTCAGGATAAGTCCTCATCCAGGATATTGAATCAATTACCTTCAAATGAATAGCAGATCCCTCCCAGTACATTCCGACGGAGAGCATTTCCAGCAGTAACTGTGATGGGCGATGGCACATATTGGTTTTATTTGTGGGATGCTGATGCTCGAAGCAAGAGAATAAAGACGCGTCGCCTTGTCATGGTGGTAAGAGGAAGAAAACAATTATTAAATAATATTTTGATCCGATGTTGCGACAACGTTGAACGTTGAACGTTAATCTCCGACCACCATCTCTCTATCGCTATTACCGCCATCCCGATATCTGGCCTGCTTCGCATTGATACCCTTCGAGTCGCTGTACACGACATCGGATATTCCAAAAGACTCTTGGTAGGATCGTTCTCGTTACGAAAGGTCATCAAGTGCGTGAACTAGATGTCGATACCGAGCTCAACTAACGGATTTGCGTTCCTCCTCACTGAAGCGCTGCAGGAAATCTCAACAACGATTTCATACGAAGAGGTCAACAGGAATAACACGAAGGCGGGCACACTACGTCGGTGCCGGTGCTCCGACCGGACGCAGTCGTGCACAGTTCATGGCTGTCTCCTACAAGACAGGTGACTAGGAAACCAAGATAGAGAGCGAGGATGTCCGTATGTTAAGCTCAAGGTCTATGCCCTGCACTGCCAAAATCGGAACGAACACGGTATGTATGGACAGGTGTCAAGAATCTCACCATTAATCTGAAATGCGGCGCGTCCCACTACCACACGATTCCTATCAAAGGGTCACATCGCGCCAATACTCCAGGACCAGCGACCGGTTGACGAAGACTTCAACAGGCAATGCCGTCCTTAACGGCTGTACATCAATTCTTTCATTAACTGGCTCCTTCGCTGGACCTGCGTCAGGTATCTCAAAGTTCACTGAATCTGGAAATTTTCGATCTGGACCGACACTCGTGGAACGGGAATCTGTTCGGTGTTATAGTGCACCCTTTATTCTCGTATTGATATACCCATGGCTGAAATATGTGTTGAAGTCGTCAGAAATAATCCCCCACAGCCTCGATGATGGAAATCGAAGGTTGCTCTTTCTATCCTATTGCCAATTTGAATCGACAGTGTGATGATATCAAGACTGACACTGGAGGGCTGAGATACCGTCAACCCAGCCAGTACGAAAGATATATGACGTCACGATGTGCGTTTTTACATTTCGCACAAAGACCTGAACCGGGAACGCCTTGGCAAGACATCTCGCAGGAATAGAAGATTGAAACGATCGCTACGAAACCCTGTCGTCTTCTTTGCAGAAATCTCCTCTGAGTACTCGCAAACAAGCTTGAGCCTTATCGTATTCGGCGTACTCTATGCTGTGAAACACGGGGCGTCGTGGGGACGCTCAGTATTCCCCGATACCGAACATTTGCTTCGTTTACTGGTCGTCGATGACACATTCTTCATATCTTCGCCGTCGGAGGAACTTGGCGCGACATGCCTAGCTCCGAGTGGCACAAGATTACCGAAGGTTGTAAGCATTATATGACATGTGCGGATTGTGCGGAGCCTGGAATATTGGCTTGATCGAAGAAATCGAAGATGAAGGTGAGTTACAATAGATTCCATATTTTGATTCCACCGCTAAACCGTTTCTGCTCACAGTAAATTTCCATTTCAAGGTCTCGTACCCTACACGGTGCTCGTATATGAATTCTTATCTCGGCAAGATGCGCGTCCATGAGCCGATGAAGAGACATGCCATCCGGAGAACAAGAGCTTTCGTTACAACACTAACGGTCATATGGGCAGTCTATTGCAACAGGATACCACACTCCGGGATAAGATCTCGCTGAATAAGACCAGAGGTGTATGTCATCTAGGTAACAACGGCTGGAATAAAAGGAATCACGTCTAGAGACTATTCAGCATTCCCCGAACATGGCAGATCTTAACATGGCTACAGTGATGTCGCTTTCCGGACGAGTAGGCCTCGTTACAGGCGGAGGAACGGGGATGTATGTTCCTTGATTCTCGATTGCGACTCATGGTTCACTGTCTGGTAGAGGATTTATGATTGCGAAAGCGTTTGCTGCAAATGGAGCCAAGGTATACATCACTGGGCGCAGGCTGGATGTCCTAGAGCAAGCCGCGGCGTCAATCACAGACGTCCCAGGATCTGTTGTCCCGTAAGCAGGTGTTCGTTCCCATTGGTTATCGCCCTAGGCCCTGCAGCTGATGTGCCTACAGAATCCAGATGGACGTCACAGACGAAGAAAGCATCAAGGCCGGGGCCAAGCATATTGAAGGAATTGATGGCAAGCTCGATATCCTCGTCAACAAGTTCGTCCCCAGTTCTCCCTCAATTGTACGCTAATGCCTTCGCCATAGCGCCGGGATTGTTGGTCCCCTTCGTGATCCAGACTTCACCGCAAAGAAGTTCGCGGCAACAGATCCTTTTGAACCCGAGACGGCAGAAACCTGGACAGACGTCTTTGCAGTCAATACTATCGCCCCATTCTTCGTCGTACGCGCTTTCCAATCTCTTCTCGTCAAAGGGGCGCGTTCCCGCCATGAGGGCACCTCAAGCGTCATCAACGTCAGTAGCGTGGGGGCGCAGATAAACCTACTGAGCCCCTTGACCTCTGCATGTGCCATTCCATCCCTTTGAGCTCGTTCAGGCTGACCCGATGTAGGTTGCATACCCCATGACGAAAGCTGCTTTGGACAAGCTCACGCTTGTCCTGAGCACGAGTTTCGCGCAGAGGGACATCCCCATTCGGGTGAACGTCCTGGCTCCCGGCCAGTTTCCGTCACAAATAGTTCGTCCCGAGGTATTGGAAGCGATCAAGGCGAACCCAATTCCGGGGGCGGTCGCGCCGAAGAGACAAGGGAGGTGAGTATGTTCAATGTTTGGGTGCGATTGAATATTGATTAGAGATTCTAGCGAGGCGGAGATGGGGATGACCGCAGTTTATTTGGCGGCATCTGATTATACGAATGGAGCGTTGTTGACTGTTGATGGTGGAGTATCGCTGTTGATCATCTGATGTAGAATATATTTTGGAATCCAAGAAAGCCAACATGACCATACATGATGACGCATGGATCCGTCTGTGAGGAACGTGGAGCTCCAATCCATGAATACGCGCGCGATAAAACAACAATCTCAGTGGCCGGACGCGGGATTCATTCACGGGAGCACAGGAACACAACGTCTTCTCTTCGTCTGTGAGGCTTCACCTCCTACAGACCTCCTTCCCAGCTGTTCATCCTATCGTATATCATACATATTTGATTTCTTGTCGTTTGCTCACCGAGTTTTTTCCATAGGATACTACGAAGAAAGCGAGGGCCAATGTCGAATCATCTTAGGAACGCTTGTGTAGTTCTGGTAGCACGAGAAAGTACACAGATGATTTCCACGGTAACATGCCTTCTTCCTCTGACGGTTGTGTGGTGTTTTCTGAGTATCGGCGACGTGACCTCACGCTCAATACCATCAGATTTTTCTGGACAGCCGCTTGTGGAATAGGATTTATAAACCGCTCTCAACATGTTGGGCGGCCGGGTTTGGATCTGAGGACACCACGAGCAACTTGAACTCGCAAGTACCACGCGAGTCTTGCCAACCTACCCTGGCGGCCTGGCCACTGATGGATGGTACATAGCGTAGCTCTCATAATGTACTCATCTGTATATAAGCTGATAAATCAAATTTCTCTATGAAATTCGGTGTACACAACTGTTGGAGGATATCCGTATGTATACCCGATATTTACTTTCGTTCCTACTTACCTTTTATATCTATTCTGAGCGATGCTAGACTGTGATCTCCGTAGAGAGAGTAGGAGTATATTATTGACCTATAATACATATCAATGTGTAATTTGACAAACTCGAACATCATGAAAGACACTAGTAGCCGTAGGTGGGGTGAAGGGGGATTCCGATAAAAATTTCGGAATGCCTGTGGTGAGGCGGAATGGAAACAGAACGACCCTGTTCCATTTCGTCTCAGCTACCATTATCTTCTGTGATGTACTGTCTGTGTTGATTGTTATGCGCTTATTTGATTGCGTTTTTTCCAATTGAATTTTTTGATTTTGGTGTGGGTGGGTGGGCGATTTTATTGAAAGAAGGCCTTTCTCAGCTAGGCGAGCAGAGAGAAACGAGGAGACGGAGATTTCTCAGAGGTATGCTCGTGGTACGAAGAGAAAGGGGAACGAGATCACGTGTTCTCTGCAACGCGTCTGAATCCGCGCAGACTTTATTCCAATCCAAACCGACCTTCATTCCGCTTCCATACTCCTGTCATTTCCTCGATCATCATATATAGCGAGCCCGTAGTTACCCGTATACCTCAGTCGTTTCGCCCACGCTGTGCCCGACTGAGGTATGTATATCCTTACTGTGTTCCGACTATATTACTCACTCTCATTCGTAGACCTTACTTATATTCTTCTACCAATAGGTACAGTACACTCATTCAATATACAGTCGTTTCGCCCACGCTGTGCCCGACTGAGACCTTACTTATATTCTTCTACCAATAACAACATTATATCAAACACGTCTGCAGGACTTGGTCGTTACTGTTGAGGATTATGGTTTCACAGCCACCAGGCCGCCGGCCCGCCGTCTTTTTGCCATATTTTGATTTTCGTTCCGATTATTATCGCTTCTTGGCTTCGTACCACTACCACCACCACCTCTACGTATTTGTCCACGAGTATACGTTGTTTCAAGCCTTCAAGCCATACCGCCCTGCGTTCATTGTACCTGCCGACATGTATTCCTAATAGTTACTTTGTCGCCGCGCGATTGCTCGCAAGCCACGATCCGGCTCGTCTGGGCGTGACATCACATTCACGTAATAGGGCAGAAAGCACTCCCAATCGACTGCCAGCACCTGGCTCTTTCGCCTTCACTGCAACGCTACATTTCACTTAACTTTCCTGATAGGCGTGCTAACATCTCCTAACGTCAGTATGGATGACACGCCTACTCGCCTGAAAGTTATAGTTTGCCCCGAAGTACGCAACGTGGACTTTGAGCAAGATTTGAGAAGTTTGTCCGGCAGGTCCTTACTGCGACACTGTCGGTATTGGAATCAGTGTAACATTATATGAATAGGCACTACGAATATATCAAAGGACCTATGGCTACCCAGATCTTACAATGACCTCCAATCTATTCCGGAAGACCAAATTATCGGGTCCCAGGCTTCCTTTCAAGCGTTTCCACGTCGTCAGCCTATCCCCAAGAATCATCATCAATTCGCAGACGAGCACTCCGAGGAAGTTATCGCTGAGCGTTTTGCCCGTGAGAAACTTGGTGCAATCGTTCCTCGAGTCTTATATCGCCCTCCTCTTCTCCTCGCCAATACAGAGGATGCACTGACTGCGGCACAAGCCAAAAATTAACGCAAGGGCTGCTGGTATATGGCTATTTAATACTGCCCAGGTGTTCGCACTCCGCGACGTCGTCGATGCCATGTCCCCATCTGAGCTCGGTCATATCGCGGAGCAGCTAAAATCCCTCCTCATACGCATGGTGACCATCACTTCTCCTACGAACACAATGGGCTCAGTTACCGATGGTCCGTTCCGCAATACCTTTTTGCCAGACGGGCTCGCTCCAGAGAGGCCTTTCACGACTCTTGAAGAGTTCGTTGCTTATTACTGCTAGATGATCTTTTTTGGGCAGTGTACGGAGGTATGGACGGAGTCTGTCCTCTCCCAACTACCCGAAGAAGTGACTGTTCGATTCACTCACGTTGACCTCGCTACGAAGAACATCGTCGTCAAAAGGTCAACGATTCCTGGTATAGTAGATTGGGCTCTATCTTGTCTCTACCTTAGCTGTTGGGATTACGTTCTCCAAAGAGTTTTTCCCGGACCTCGACGACAGGCGGAGATCAACTCTGTTAGGCAACCACTCCGCATCTTGCTCACCGTGTTTTGAACGGGCCGTTGACAATGCATTAATTTCATACTCGATATCAGTCGGCCCATGGAGAATTTATTTGCCTCTTCAGCTTCTGTGTGGGAATTACAACGCGTGTATGGATTAAACCCATACATAAGGTTGTGATCAAGATACTTTGCTCGATAACAAAATCATCCTCTATATTTATATTAACGGAAAATACTCACCATCGTGTGGTGACCTCCAATACCAGTTGCGGAAGGGACAAGCCAGACCGCTGCCAGCAACAGATGCTGCCCCATCAGGACTCTGACAGTGCTACAATTGCTTGACGCTGGATTGGAACGTTTTGGCGAGACACGTCTGGCACGATCGAAACGATCGCTACGGAACCTTGTCGTCGACTGGGAAATGCCCGCTGCCCAAGTGGCTCAAGCTTGCAAAGCAGTATTCAGCGCACTCTGCGCAGTACCTGTTCCTTAAGCTTTCACCATCGGAACAATCAAATCGAGATGACGCGCATCCGGTTTTGAACGGCCCAGTGTTATCAAGGCGCATACGTGTTTGTAAGCCGTGATGGCGTGCGCTAACTAGTCAAAAGGAGTCTAGGATGCCGGTTTGATCGGCGGGGTCGAAGACGGTGAAGGTGAGTTGTAATAGACTTGCTACTTCAGTTCCACAACAGATTTCGCTCACGGCGGGCTTTGATTTCAAGGTCTCTTGAAGGTCTCAGCCTATTTGGTACCTATGTCTGCACTCATTCGTCATACTCGCGTGTCCTCAGGAAGACCTTTCTGAATTACGTTTTTCTCAGGTTTTCCTGAACACAAGACGCGTCCATAAGCCGACAAATAGGATCCTAGGCATATGGCCTCCGAACAAGCACGTTCGTCACGATGCTGACAAGTGTGGAGATCCGGGCAGTCGCTTGCAAAATTTAACCGCCATTGCCCGCATATACCGGTATATGGCTGGCTGAATAAGACTGTAGATTTATGCCACTTATGCAGCAACCACTGGCAGTGGAATAAAAGGGACGATGTCTGCAGCCTATCCAGCATTCCTCAATCATGGCAGATCTTAACATAGCTACTACGATGTCGCTTTCTGGACGTATAGGCCTCGTTACGGGTGGAGGAACGGGAATGTATGTTTCTTGATTCATGATTGTGACTCGTGATTGATTGCCCGACAGTGGATTTATGATTGCAAAAGCCTTCGCTGCAAAAGGAGCCAAGGTTTACATCACTGGCCGACGGTTGGACGTGCTAGAGAAAGCCGCCGCAACTGTTACAGGCGTCTCGGGTTCCATCGTCCCGTCAGTGAACATCGTTTATGTTGTGGTAACCATTTATAATGCGTATACAGACTACGGATGGATGTAACAAACGAAGAAGACGTCAAGGCCGGTGCAAAGCATATTGAAGGGATCGATGGCAAACTTGATGTCCTTGTCAACAAGTTCGTCTATGGAGCCTCCGGTTCCCTTCCTCTGTACGCTAATCTCTGCATAGTGCCGGATATGCTGGTGCCCGCGATCAGTCAGGCAGTCACGACAAGGATTTCACCGCAAAGAAAACCGCTGCAGAGGATCCTTTTGAGCCCGAAACTGCACCGAACTGGACCGATCTCTTCACACTCAATACCATCACGCCGTTCTTCGTCGTACGCGCCTTCCAATCCCTCCTTGTCAAAGGAGCATCTTCCCGTCCCCAAGGCACGTCAAGTGTCATTAACATCACCAGCGTAGCGGCAAAGATGAACACATCAGCATCTATGGTTTCTGTATGTGCGCCATCGTTTGTTCGAAGCTTGCGCTCACTTGGCTCGATTTAGCTCGCATACAGCGTGACCAAAGCCGCATTAGACAAGCTCACTCTCGTTTTGGCGACGAGTTTTGCAGGGAGGGGTATCCCGATTCGGGTGAATGCGCTGCAGCCTGGCGTGTTCGCGTCGGAGATGGTGCCTCCTGAGGTATTGGAGGTATTCAGAACGCAAGTACTACCTGGGCAGGTCGCGCCGATTCCCGCGAAGAGGCATGGGTCGTGAGTTATCCGGGTTATCGAACTGAGATTGATCGTTGATTTGAGTTTCTAGTGAGGCGGAGATGGGTATGACGGCACTGTACTTGGCGGTATCGGATTATACGAACGGGGCCATCTTGAGTGTTGATGGTGGAGTATCGCTGGTCAATCCTTGAGTGGCGTTTGAGTACTTTAATTGATGTCGGAATTGCATAGATATCGGACTTTGCATATAGATACCGGACTTGCCTAGAATTCATTTCGTGTTTCCCTCTACTTTCAGTGTGATGGATGTGACGTCTGAACGCCCGACATTACACTATGCACCAACAGCTTTCGAATAACATACGAAATAACATACCATCTACATTTATTAGGGCATTTGGCACTACCTCGGCATATAAATCATGAGTTATTGAAGTTTGGTTTGGCAATTTCCTATTTGGAACTGAGTCGAGCCGCAGTAACAGTACATAGAACTCCCCAAGAGCTCCCTCTCTGCCTGTGACACTCATAGTACTTATTCCCACCCATGCATCGAGCATCGTCAGCATCGATCGATCGTTGTCTCTATTTCCGTGGATGTCTTTCTAGCTCGGATCAAACTCACCAGGACAGCTGGATAGCTTTTGGGCGCTCCTTCAGTACTGGACACGATAAAAGAGGAGAGTTACTATGCCGGGCCGGATAACCATGCGGTCGATTTGGTGAGGATTATGGTCTTACAGCCACCAGGGCCACTTTCGTCATACCTTATTTTGATTTTCGTACCGATCATTAATGTAGCTTGACCTTGTACCACAACCATCAACGTATCTGCACTCAAAATATACGTCCGTCCGAGCCATTACCCACGTTTGTGCCTGCCGACACGCATTCCCAACACGATTGACACCTCGCGGCGCGCTTAGTTCACTATCACGACCATGTGAACCCATCCAATGCTAGCTAGACTGCTGCTAGTAACAGATGCTGCCCCATCGGAACCTGGACACCTTAAAAGATGTGCATTCTCCGAAATCAACGCTGCAATTGCTTGCCGATGAATCGGAACGAGATACATCTGGCACGATACGATCGCTGGAATCCTGGGGCCGTCGACTTGGAAATCCCGTTGGAGTGGTTCAGTCTTGCAAAGCAGTAGTTATTCTATAGGTCTGGGGGAAAAATAGAATCGGGGCAACGCGCGTCCTGTTCCGAGCGGCACAGGATGATCCAGGCGCGTACGTGTTTGTGGGCCATTATGTTAAGTGCCAGTCAAAAGGATTCTAGCATGTCGGTTTGATCCAAGGTGCGGTCGCAGACGGTGAAGGTGAGTTGCAGTGGATTCGATACTTCAGTTCTATAAACAAGTTTCCCTTGCAACGGGCTTTAATCTCAAGGTCACAAGGTCACAGCCCATATAGTCCCTGTGTCAGCACTCTCTCACCATACTCGCATGTATTTCTCACGAAGACCTTTCTGAATCATCTTCCTTTCTTGAAAAAGACGCGCGTCCACAAGCCGGCTAATAAGGTCCCTTCGTCGCGATGCTGACAAGAGTGTGAATATGCAAGCGTCTCTTTCAATGTAAAACCACCATTTACCGCATACACCGCCGACCGAGATATGGCTTGACTTAATAAGATCGGAGTTTATGGCATACAGGCAACAACCACTGGAATAAAAGGGACCACATCCAGAGGTTATTTAGAAATCCCCAATCATGACAGACCTTAATATTGCTACGGTGATGTCGCTTTCTGGTCGAGTAGGGCTCGTCACAGGCGGAGGAACGGGGATGTATGTTCCTTGATTCTCGATTGCGGTTCACCGCTGACTGCCCGACAGAGGTCTCATGATTGCACAAGCCTTTGCTGCAAACGGAGCCAAGGTATACATCACTGGGCGCAGACTGGACGTCCTAGAACAAGCCGCCGCATCGGTCACAGGCGTCTCAGGATCCATTGTCCCGTAAGAATCTCTTCTCTCCACATGTCGTTCATCCGGTCTGACGTGCTCATAGAATCCATATGGACGTCACAAATGAAGAGAGCGTCAAGGCCGGCGCAAAGCTCGTTGAAGAAATCGACGGGAAGCTCGACATTCTCGTCAACAAGTTCGTCAACGGTAGTTCCTCTCGACCATGCTAATGTCCCGATAGTGCCGGATTTGCTGCATCCCTTCGCGACCCAGATTTCACTGCGAAGAAATATGCTGCGGAAGATCCTTTCGAACCCGAAAACGTTCAGAACTGGAATGATATCTTTGCGCTCAACACAATTGCGCCGTTCTTCATCGTACGTGCCTTCCAATCCCTCCTCGTCAAGGGAGCATCTTCTCGTCCCCAAGGCACCTCAAGCGTCATCAACGTTAGCAGCGTAGCGGCAAAGGTGAACACAACGTCGCCCATGGCCACTGTATGTGCCTCAGGTTTTCATTTCTATTAAATTTACAAAGCTTGAGCTCACTAGATCGCATACTGCGTGACCAAAGCCGCATTAGACAAGCTCACTCTCGTTTTAGCGACGAGTTTTGCTGGGAGAGGTATTCCGATTCGGGTGAACTCAATACAGCCTGGCCCGTTCGCATCGGAGATCATGACTCCTGAGTATATGGAGTCACTCATGGCGCAACCGCTACCTGGGCAGGTCGCGACGGTACCCGCGAGGAGGCAAGGGTCGTGAGTATTTCGAGTTTCTGACTGAGATTAATTGTTCATCTGGATTTCTAGCGATGCGGAGATGGCCATGACTGCGGTTTACTTGGCGGTATCGGATTATACGAACGGGGCAGTCTTGATCCTTGATGGTGGAGTATCGCTGGTCAATCCTTGACCGGCGTCCGAGTCTGAGTATTGTATATGATACGGGATTTCCACATAATTAATGTTGTTTTCCCTCTACCTTCAGTGTGATGCATGATTACACTGACAAACACAACACCAATGAGGCTCCAGGAATGCTTGAAGGAGGAATACGGACCTCGAAGGAGGCGAGGCCTGAACCCTAGAGCAGGCAATATACCTTTGTGCTCGGTCTATCAATGTAATCCAATATGGAAGTAGTGTAGAAACGCTGTCACTAAAACGAATGAAGCCAGGCATTGAGGATCTGCAGTATTTCGCAAAGACGTACCAATGACCAAGATGTCAAAATAAAAACCACAAGAGAAACAGTGAGAGGATCGCCAGCCAGAGCATTTTGGAGAGAACAGACGAAGGGATAAACACGTCAGTCAGCCCAGTTCAACCAAGGACGGCGAGCCAAGGATGCGACACGGAACATAATCATCGATGAGAGGCTAGCCGTTCGTCCAGGAGCAAATGCCTGTACGCCTCTGGAACAACCTCAACTCGGTGAGGATGAAAATCGTTGCTCAGAGGAATGACGAGCATGGCATTCCAGTAAACTACACTAGAGGCGGGGTAGACGCAGGTAGATGGACCGGCAATGTCATTAATGAACGGCAGTTGGTGTCGGGGTTTGAAATACAGCATGCCACTAGGACGCTTGTTTTTCTTTATTTTGAGTCTCAAGATAACAGTGAATGTCGAATCTAAAGAGCTTTCTAACCAAGCAAACGTCCAGCTGGGTAGGATGCCCGCGGAGCTCAGTGCCCCACAAGCACACGCCGAGTTTCTTTCCATTTATGATCTCCGTTTCATGGATCTGTCTCAGATTCTTCTTAGCTCGGATGATAGTGCGTCTCATTACAGTATGGTAGATGTTCGCAGTATCACCGAATCCATTTAACAGTTGATCCTCGTACACATTTATCGTTGTTCTTTGCTGTAATGGAATATCGTCTTCAAACCAAATTCACTTTGGAAGCAACCCGTCAAAATGGACATCGGCCTTCCTTGGGCTTTCTCGAGCAGGACCTACCAAATAGCTCACGGAATCCATTGAAAGGATATCTACTGCGGACAGGCTAATATTGGAGAGATAAGAATGCCGAAAAATACCGGTTGAAATAAATACCCTCCATATGACGGGTTGTGCGAACAAAAGTAAACACGTTGACAGGTCAATTCAAGCAAACATTCCACCTCTCATTACTGACCACATGTTTAATACAGAACTCAAGAGGCGGTTACCGCAGATATGATATATCCTGAGACATCAGGAACTCGTCTCCAACAAGATTAGAATAACAGTTGGACGAAACCCCGAGTCTCTCCCACCATTACCAAAGTGGAGTTGAAGCAAAATCTAAGTGCCGGTGAGAAGAATAAGTCCTTCCTATAAAATCAGCTCAGTTCAAGAACTCATTACTTGCCACCTTTCATAAACACTCTGATTATAGAAGTGTCTTAAAGGCTCGGGACATACTCAAGAGTCCTAGCTCTTTCTTTAATATGGCCATATTCTTCATCGTAGTCATTGCATCACTCCTGGTAGCCTCGCTACTTCACTGGTGGTTCAACTTCAAGCGACCCTCAGTCAAGCACGTCAAGGGACCACCATCGCCGTCTTTCTGGCTAGGTAAGTCATCTGAGGATCATGTACCAACATCAGCTTACACACTATATACTAGGCCACCAACGTGTCCTTCGCGATCAAGATAACGCAGGTGATCTCGAAACAAAATGGCGCAGGGAGTACGGTACCCTTTATCGTATTTCGGGCTGTTTGGATGTAAGAAAACTCTATACCTCTGCCCTGGCCACGCCACAATTAAAGTAATACTTCATAGCAAGACGTCCTAGTCGTTTGTGACCCCATAGTTTTCGGACATGTTTTCAACCCCTCACGACCTTACCCGAAATCCAACGACAGCGTCTTCGTACTAGATCTCCTTGCCGGTAAGGGTCTTGCCGTCGTCGCCAGTGAGTTTTACCGTCATTTAGCCTGGGCGCCTATATTTAGAGTGTTTAGGTGAACCCCACCATCGTCAACGTAAGATTCTGAATCCGGCATTCTCCACTACGCAACTTCGGAATTCCCAGTTTATATTTCAGCAGTGCAGCGACAAGGTAGGTTCATCCGTGCGTCAAACAAATGTGGAGGTTAGAAGAAACCTGGATGATTACAGCTCGTCAGCGGTATCAAAGGATATCTGGCTGGTACCGGCTCTAGCAACATTATCAACATTCGTGCCTGGACAAGCAAGACTACCCTAGATATCATTGGTCTAGGTAAGCGGAATCCATGATATTCTCTCGCTATTCAATCTAACATCCACCGTAAGCCGCCTTCCGGTATGACTTTACTTCAATCGATGGCTCAAACACGGAACTAGAACAAGCGACAAGGCATGTTTTGTAAGAAACGTCTCTCCCTTTCAAATAAAAAGGCTTATTATAACTAAAATCTGATTTCAGCACCGCATCACAAGCTGATCCGTCGGCATCAGAGCTTATTCTCGTAGACTTAATGCGTATGCTTCCAGATCCAGTACTGGAGCTTCTACGGCTAGTTCCAACACGAGAGTTTCGTCAACTCATCAGCGTAAGGAAAGTGGCTGAGAAAACTGCTCGAGAGATCATGGCTCGCCATAATGGGGTGCAGACACCGGAAGGCGTCGGAGATGTCCTTGATGTCCTTGGTCAGTCCGCTCTCAAGGTCCAATACATCTATGAACATGATTTCATCTCTAGCGAAAGCGCGCTTAGCAGGGAAGATACAGGACGAAGAAGTCGAGGCTCAGCTAATGTTTGTGATATCTCTTTCCTTACTCCTCATGATGATGATGTAAGTTTTAGGACCTTTATTGTTGCCGCAAGTGAGACGACGGGCACTAGTGTATCATGGCTGCTATACGAACTTGCCGTACATCCCGAGTATCAGTCCATAATCCGTGGAGAGTTGAAACAATCCGACGATTACGACTCTCTGCCATTTTTCAACGCCGCTATCAAAGTAAGAATGCCTAGTAGCTACGCCTGACCGTCCGTGTTCACCTCTAGAAACAGGAGTCTCTCCGTCTACACCCAAACGCGCCTTCCTTAGTACGCACTGCTCCACACGACGATGTTCTACCTCTGTCTGGAGGAAAGGCGCTTACGGTACCCAAAGGGCAGACACTTGTGTGTTCTGCCTTTCTATACAACCGGCATGATTTTATATCGCTTCAATGCCATAAATCTGACATGAAGTTTTTCTAGTCTTCCATCTCTCTGGGGAGACGACGCAGAAGAGTGGAACCCAGCTCGGTTTCTTGATAACGATATGTCTGTATCTCTGGGCGTGTATGCTAATCTGTGAGTACGACCTTAAGTTTTAGACGAAATTTCGAGACTTATTTGGCGGGATGCTAGGATGACATTTGGTGAGCTCCATCCCGACCTGTTTTTCATTCGCTTACGCATTTCTCCAGGTACTGGACCCCGTTCATGCATTGGGTAAAATTTTACGGTGTTTGACATTCTTTACCTCGTTGCTGATCCTTATCTGACTCTTGCAGGTGGCGATTTGCGTATGTACCTACCTCATTTTCTCATTTTCGCTCTATTCAATCAGTTGATGAAATACAGGGTCATGGAAATCCAAACAATCCTAGCCAACCTAATCCTGAACTTCGAATTCAGTTTACCTGAGGGGGGTGTCGAGATTCTGCGGTTCCCTGGCTCACCGGCTGTCGTACCTATTGTGAAGGGTGAAGCGCATTTAGGCTCTCAGCTACCCTTGAGGATGAGAGTTTTATAGTCACGAAATACAGTGAATGCCAGGACTATATGTATGTATCAGTGCAATACCTCTTGAGAATCCGACTCATTGCCGTTCATATTCACTGTGAGATTTGGAGCGAGCAACGACGCTGGTGTGACGGGTAATTTCGTGGGGTTCGATCCTGGATAAGATATTCTCTAGTTGATTACTTTTAGTTACCTGCCATTGAATTTTATTTCTCTGCAACGGTGCATTGCTCTCTTTTCTCCAGTGGTCACCGTGTGCTGGAGAAATATGCGGCGTTGGTTATACATGGCATAGGATCCATCATCCCTTAGGCAAAATTTCTTTCCCTGCGTCGTTCTTTTCTAGTATAGCTGTACACGTCGCTAAACAATGGTAGCAGGTGGGACGATAGCAGTTATTCCATGGTAGTGGCTTCGAGAGCTCCAGAGGATTCCCGGGCCTGGGATAGGAAGTTTCCAGCATGACAGGAATACACATAGAAGGCCGCACATGCCAATGGAGTTTCCGATGATATCGAGGAGGGCTGGCGTAGAGTGTTTTTGTAATATTGTATCATTGGGTGAAACGGCAGTAAATTTAACATAATGGCACGTAACGGTTTATTTGTGGGTAGCTGACACTCGAAGCAAGAGAATGAAGAGGTGTTTGCTCAGACATGGTGGGAAGAGCAAGAAAGCAGTTGTTGATCGATTGATCTCCGACCACTATCTCCATCTCCATTACCACCATTACGATATCTTGCCTGCTTCCTATTAATGTCGTTCAAGCCGCTATAAAAGACATAGAATATTCAAAGGGACTTATTACTCGCGTTGCTCTCGTTACGAAAGGCTTGAAGGTGCGTGAGCTGGATATCGGTGCCGAACTGCAACTAATGGATTTGGGTTTCTCCTCAAAGGCACCTTTATCATCCATCGATTCCAGCGTAGCGGGAGATCCCAGCGACGATTCCATGTAACTCGGCCAACAGGAATAACACGAAGACGGGCACATACTACGTCGGTGCTAACGCTCTGACCAGACGCAGCTGTATCCAGCTCATGTCTGTCTCCTCTACACCTTGAAGGCAGGCGACTTGGAAAACGGTATAGAGAGCAGGGGCAGCAATTTCGCAAGCTCAAGCTCCATATCCTCGCTCTGTCTATCTTCCTAGGTTCGATGGCAAGACTAGCGATCCTTACATTAAAAAGGCGAACCTTTTCGTTCTCTGCGGGTTTATGTTTTCCATTGCATCAGAGGCCATCCCCCCATGTTGAGATGAAGCACTTAAAACAATAAACACAAGGTGCGGGACATGCACATAAGAGTCAGACTTACCTCACTCATCGTCCTGCTTTTCAGCGACGATAATGCCGGACTTATGGTACAGAAGACGAAGAGAAGGCCCAAGGAACAAACACCCACTGGCAGTTCACTCCCACTTTTCCCGATCCTTGTAGCCCAAAGGAGAACAGTTTGCCTAGTCATCTTCGATTCCTTATCCTCCCCTCCGTCCGTGTCCTTATTCATCCGTACACTCTTTCAGACTCGTCAGGACCTACTTCATCCATGATTCGATGCCGAATGTTAGACCCAGTAACCGCCAAAAGCGGATCGAGCAAGATAAATGCGGCCCGGAACTTTGTTTTCGAACGCAGAAATCTCGCTTCAATGCTTGAAAAACAAGCCTAATTCTGGCAATATTCGGCGTACTTTGCGCAGCAACGCACAGCCTTCCCATGACTCTCAGAATCGAGCGACCGCCACGTTGTTTACATTTCTACACATTTTCAGAGTCGTTAGGGTTGTTGACTCATTCTTCATCTTCACCGTCGGAGGAATTAAATTGGTGCGACGCGCGCCGAGCGCCACAGGATTAATGCCAAGGCATCCGAGTCAGCAAGGAGGAAATGTTGGGTTGACTCTCAGTAGGAATCGTAGATGAAGGCGAGTTGCAGTAGACTCGATACGCCAATTCCTCAGCTAATCCGTCTTCGCTTGCAGTACACTTTTGTTTCAAGGTTTCCCGGCTCATATGGTGTCTCTGTCTGCACTCTTTCGTCGTGCTCATATATGCTTCTGATGAAGGCTTTCTTCGGCATATGTGGCAAGGCATGAGTAATCTCTATGAAAGTTCTTTTCTCGGCAGGACGCGCGTCCATGAGCCGATAAAGAAAGATCCTTCCCGAGAACAATCTTTCGTCACAATGTTGACGGGAGTCTTTTGCGATGTATAGGTTCCATTCGCCGTACCCACCGGGATACAGTCTCGCTGAATAAGACTGAAAATTTATGTCATGTATGCGGTAACCACTGGCGTTGGAATAAAAGAGGCTGTGTCTGCAGGCTATCCAGCAATCCTCAATCATGGCAGATCTTAACATGGCTACAGTGATGTCGCTTTCCGGACGAGTAGGCCTCGTTACAGGTGGTGGAACGGGGATGTATGTTCCTTGATTTTCGATTGCGAACCATGGTTGACTGTCTGGCAGAGGGTTTATGATTGCGAAAGCGTTTGCTGCAAATGGAGCCAAGGTATACATCACTGGGCGCAGGCTGGATGTCCTAGAGCAAGCTGCGGTGTCAATTACAGGTGTCCCAGGATCCCTTGTCCCGTAAGCAAGCGTTCTTTCCCAATGGACATCGCCCCCTGCAGCTGATGTGCCTACAGAATCCAAATGGACGTCACAGACGAAGAAAGCATCGAGGCCGGGGCCAAGCACATTGAAGGAATTGATGGAAAGCTCGATATCCTTGTCAACAAGTTCGTTCCTGGTTCTCCCTCAATCGTACGCTAATGCCTTCGCCATAGCGCCGGAATTGCCGGTCCCCTTCATGACCCAGACTTCGTCGCGAAGAAGGTCGCAACGACAGATCCCTTTGAACCTGAGACGGTACAAACCTGGACAGACCTCTTTGCACTCAACACTATCGCCCCATTCTTCGTCGTACGCGCTTTCCAATCTCTCCTTGTCAAAGGAGCGCTGTCTCGCACTCGAGGCACGGCAAGCGTCATCAATGTCAGCAGCGTAGCAGCACAGATGGACACACTGAGTCCGCACACATCTGTGGGTGCCGACTACCATCGCTGTTAGCTTGCCAAAGCTAACCTTGGTTTAGCTCGCATACAATGTAACGAAAGCCGCTTTGGACAAGCTCACGCTTGTTCTCGCAACGAGTTTCGCTGGGAGGGATATCCCGATTCGAGTGAATGTGCTAGCGCCTGGCTTGTTTCCATCGGAGATGGCTGGTCGTGAGATTGTGGAAATGGTCAAGACGAAGCCATTACCAGGGATGATTGCGCCAATACCAGCGAGGAGGCACGGAACGTGAGCGTGTTCTGTTGTTTGGATGGGATTAAATGTTGATTTGATTTCTAGCGAGGCGGAGATGGGGATGACGGCAGTTTATCTGGCGGCATCCGATTATACGAA
The DNA here is from genome assembly GCA_030435655.1 of Armillaria novae-zelandiae. Lineage (NCBI taxonomy): Eukaryota > Fungi > Basidiomycota > Agaricomycetes > Agaricales > Physalacriaceae > Armillaria > Armillaria novae-zelandiae. Next base: position 371,946 of record JAUEPR010000024.1, read on the forward strand.
CGGAGCAGTGTTGAGCGTTGATGGTGGAGTGTTGCTGGTCAATCCTTGATTCTGTTTATCTGGAGTGCAGCTTTCTTGAAATCCAACGTGTTTTTCTTTTCGAGACTACTGTTCGAGGTAACATATCCTGGTCCACACACCTTCAGTGGGTCGCGGTCATTACCCTGATCAAAGTAAGCGAGATGCCGTCCGCACCATCGCCTCCCGAGTTCTTTATGGAGCAATGAGTGGACTAATAAGCAGCATACTGTCGGGACATACCAAATTTGCAAGATTCGACAAGTGAAGTGAAGGTGAACCTGAACTTTCACGTTTGCACATATTTTGATGTTCGACAGATCTGAGTAAATAAAGTGCTGCGGCGCGAAGTGGGCTGCAAGTCGGGAAGGAACCCGATCTTCGCCTTCACGAAAGTCGAAGGGATAGGAAGGGTGTACGTTCGTTATCATTGCTGAAGAGGTTCTATGAGCAGGAAAGGTATGATACTACATCTTTAGCAAAGACAACACAGTGGGAGCTTACTACGAAATACGCAGGCCTCTATATTATAACATTCACGCGGAAATAAGCAAATGAGTAAGAGGGTCTTCTCAAGAATATTGACGGCGGCTAAATGTAGGTGTCAGGAGAAGCTCGAAACTTCTCAGATTTCAACACATTGGCAGGTCACCCGTGTCCCATCAAGTCAACAAGTATTCCACCAAGCTATTTACTAACCACAATGTGCGCTCTCCAGTCGTAGCCAAATATGGCGTATACTCAAGCCCCGACCCGCCTTCTAACAGAATCGGACCTAGTAAGCTAGTCCGCAATGCTTCTTGTCTCTGCGCCGGTGCGCCTATCAAACTTAGCGGAGCCGCGTTAAAATCCTAGTCCGGTTGAGAGGGACTGGTGGTCTCGGCTAAACTCACATCTTAAAAGCCTGGAATGTAAATATCTGGAATCTAGCTCGAAGAACCCCAGTTGTTTCCTTACATGGCCGTGTTCCTCGTTGTAATCGCGTCGTTCTTGATAGCTTCGTCACTGCTTCATCGATGGTTTAAACGACTATCAGTCAAGCACGTCCAGGGACCGCCGTCGCCATCTTTCTGGCTAGGTAAGTAATCTGTTGGAAATCTAGAGATTACTGAATACAAATCGCACATATACCAGGTCACCAACGCGTCCTTCGCGATCAAGAGAACGCAGGTGATCTCGAAACGAAATGGCGTAGGGAGTATGGCAACCTTTATCGTATCGGGGGGTGTTTGGGTGTAAGCAAGTCCTGCCACACTGCTACCCTGATTTCAATTGAAACAATGATTCGTAGCAAGACGTCTTGGTAGTTTGCGACCCCAAGGCTCTCGCACACATTTTCCACCCTTCGCGGCCTTACCCTAAATCGAAGGACGCTGTCTTCATACTGGGTCTCGTCGCGGGCAAGGGTCTTGCCATCGTTACTAGTAAGTTTTACTTCAATCTGGCTTTCACACAGTTTTGTAATTAGCGTGTTCAGGTGAAACCCATCATCGCCAACGCAAGATTCTGAATCTAGCATTCTCCCCTGCGCAGCTTCGGATTTCGCAGGTTATATTCCAACAATGTAGCGACAAGGTAGGTTTATCCGTGTATCGAACAAATACGGCTATCTGAGGTTATAATGATTGTAGCTTGTGAACGGTATCAAGGGATCTCTGGTCGGCGGTACTGATGCTACTGTCAATATTCGTGATTGGATGGGCAAGGTTACTCTAGATATTATCGGTCTAGGCAAGTGCGTCCGTGACTTTCTCCCCAGCTAATCCGCCTAACCTCCACAAGCCGCTTTCCGGTATGATTTTAGTACGCTCGATGGTCAGAGAACGGAACTAGGGACGGCGATGAAGCATCTCTTGTAAGAAGAATGTTTTCTTCATTTCAATGATCCTCATAATTGAATACCCAATTTTAGCACTGCCTCGCAAACCAATACAACGGCACTCGAGCTTATTCTTATAGCTCTGATACGAATGCTTCCAAATTCGATGCTAGGAATTCTACGGTTATTTTCGACCCGGGAGATTCGTCAGCTCGTTAGCGTCGGAAACATGGCCAAGCGAAATGCTCGAGAAATATTGGCTAACCACAACGACGGGCAGATCCCAGAAGGTGATGGAGATATAATTAGTGTCCTTGGCAAGTTCTCTGTTTTCATCTACTTAATGCACATATAAACATGCTTTCATTTTTAGAGAGAGCGCGGTTAGCAGGCAAAATGGAAGATGACGAGATCGAAGCACAGCTAATGTTCGTGACATTTCTTCGAGTACTACCTGCTCTTCACGATGCAATTTTCTGTCTCGTTCTAGGACTTTCGTCATTGCTGGGCACGAGACGTCGAGCACTAGTCTATGTTGGTTGTTATACGAACTTGCCGTGCATCCTGAGCATCAGTCCATAATTCGTGCAGAGCTCAAAGGATCAAACGACTATGACTCGATGCCATTTTTGAACGCAGTCATCAAAGTGAGTACAGCTAGTTCCGTCGGATGCGTTCGTACTCACCTCTAGTGACAGGAGGCTCTTCGTCTATACCCAGTTGCGCATTCATTGATGCGGACAGCTCCTCATGACGATGTTCTACCTCTCTCCGGAGGGAAGACGCTTGCGGTACCCAAGGGGCAGACATTTGTTTGTTCTGCTTATCTGTACAACCGGCAGGTTCTTCCCATGTCACTTCAACGTCAACTTGACAACAGCTTTTTCTAGCCTTCCATCTCTCTGGGGAGATGACGCGGAAGAGTGGAACCCGGCTCGATTTTTGGACAAGGCTCTGCCCGTATCTTTGGGTGTGTATGCTAATCTGTGGGTGTGATCTTGGCTTCGCGCATGCCTTAGAGCTTAGAACTTAATCTGTGGAATGCTAGGATGTCATTTAGTGTGTCATACTTTCACTCTTTTTTCTTTCACTTATGCGATCCTCAGGTGCTGGATCTCGTTCATGCATCGGGTAATTCAAACTATGCGAATTCACCTTATTTCTTTGCTTATCATTACCACGTCTCGTAGGTGGCGATTTGCGTATGTACCTTCCTCCCTTCCTAGTCTCGGTTTATTCGAACTGCTCGATGAAATACAGGATCATGGAAATGCAAACGATCATAGCCAACTTGATTCTTCACTTCGAATTCAGTTTACCTGAGGGAGATGCTGAGATTCTGCGGTTCCCCAGTTCCCCAGCCGTCGTACCTATTGTGAAGGGTAAAGCGCATTTAGGCTCTCAGCTACCCTTAAGGGTAAAGGTTTTACAGTGATGAAGGATGGAGGCTTCAGAGAGGGCATTTTAGCAGATTCTAACCTACTACCGATACACTTCCTCGGCGATCCGAAATCGTTCGAAGAAGTCCGCAAGAGTAGTGCCAATCATCATCTATCATCGTGGGATTTATCTTTACATTCACGCAGCCAATTGGCGCACCATTCAACGAGTTGAATGCATTGAAACAGAATATCGTGAAGCTGTGATTCGTGTGAGTAGGAAATACTGTCGCTAATGTAGGGCGAGCCACTGACATGATATATTTTGCCCTAAAAAAGAAAACCTCAAGCGAATTATAACTAAGGTTATCCTCTCTGTCAACTTATTGCAATTTTCCGAAGGAAATCTAGTGATGGCTGAAGACTGTCGACAAAAGGAAACTGCTCTTCGTGCGTTGGCGACAGAAATCGATATGTTCGAGTTGGGAATGCTAAATAGGCCGACTGACGTGATGATCCTTGTCTGCTCTCTTCCAAAATCTTCTGGCTCGCAGTCCTCCCTCTGGTTCTCTTGTGGTTTATGTTCTGGTAGCTTAGTTATTAGTACGTCTTATGAAATATTGCAGATGCACATTGCCTGACTTCATTCCGAGTCCTATGTATATAGGAAACTCGGTCATTATAAGGTCCTGAAACCTCGTGGGAAATTTATTGGTAGAATCAATTATGGCGGCAGTACTAGAGTCCTGACTAGGTGAGTGTACTGTACCCCTGCATCTTCGCCCAGGACGTGGCGTGTTGCAGGTTACCAATATAGATTTTTCATTATCATCAGCGGATGCCAATTCTTGAGACGTTGCCGTAATCTGTGTTCGCTGTTCGTAGAGTGGCTCCTCCGGTAAGAGACGTTGTGCATATGATAAATTGAAAGCCAACTAGGAAACGTTGTTTGATGGTGAACGCATTGTCTGTTAGTACAATGCGTCTTAGAACAATACGAATTCTACCAGGGTTCGGAAAGTTCACAGGCGGTTGCCTTGATTTCGACGGACTAAGATTCGTGGGTAAGCGAATCTCGGAGAAAAAGAAAAGCAAGTCCTCGCCATGTACTTACAGAGTACGCCAAGCATATGTCCCTGTCGCCGGACCCGAACCAACAAATACCGAGAACAACGAATAGAAATGGCCTATGGAATGATCCTCAGTCTCAGGTGAATAGCCGAATATTCGGTAATGTCAAATCATCACTATAAGACCTGAACATAAACAGCGACAGTTAGATGGGTTCCCCCAGGTTTTGTCGCGAGGTCGTGTTGTTGGCCTAGGGCGATCTGTACGACAGATCACCTTGAGTAGTATATAGCATGGCCTTTCGAGACATTGCTCGCCAACTCGAATGCTCGGCCTTTGATTAAGAGCGCTCGGTTTTGAGTCACACGGATAGATGATTGGTCAAAAATGGATTGGACAGCAGCGCTACATGTAAGAACGATACATCCGATACATCCCCATCCATCATCAAAACATCGAAGAAAACTATGTTAAAAGCATTCAGCAAAGGGACACCTGACAATGGAACATGGAACCAAGACTACTAACCCTACGATTGACAACTGGCCAACCTCCCAGTACAATCAAGTACGACGATCAGTTCACTCACTGCGCGCGTTGAATATCAGCCAAATTCACTGGAACGAAAGCAAGATCTACTCACAGGAGAGAGAGGGTGATGTCGCCGTTGACCTTAGCCTGGATGGCGATCTCGACCTCGAGGTTAAGGTCAAGGCGGAGCTTCAGGGCTGCGGGGGGTGCAGCCTGGCGCTCAGAGCGGCCTACGATTTGTCCACCGAGGACGGAAGAAGATTGGGTAGGTGCGTACTGGGTTTGTGGGGCAGACATTGTTGGGAGACTTCCTGGTCAGTCAAGACTCTTTTATATGCGACCAGCATTTCTGGGGGAGAAAATTTGGAAGTCCGGAGTCCTCGTGTGATGTAGGGCATGTTCCAATTGTCGAACTGGAAGCTACATTCCAGTTGTCGTAATCCTGTAGCAATGAAATGATGATAATCACGCTCGTCGTGGTATTCTTCTGCGCGACAGAGGGTTGCGGTCGGTCGCAGAAAGGTAAAAGAAGACCATTAAGGCGAGAAATGATGGTTGTGGCGGTTAGCGAAACCCGGCCTAATTTGTTGCAACAAAAAGGTGAGCCTCGAACAATACCCAGGCAGGCCGACTCACGAAACTGTCATCCCGTCAAAGGTTCTTTTCTCGTGATAGCTGATTTTCAGAGCAGGAAGAGCTGCACGTTTGATGGAAAAGATAACGAAATGGGGTGCGTCGAGACCCAAGGATGCGGTGAAAATTTCTGGAAATTTACTCTGGGGAATGAAGATTGCGCCTCGAGGACCGTCGCGGGGAATTGATGGCGTAAGAGTCGCAGAGTCGTGGATGATGGGGGTTGCAAATCAAGCCGGACTTTCCCGGGATGACTCTTGGAGTGGAATTTTGGACCTACAGGCACCCATACATATGGCTGGCCATGGCATCAACAAAATGCTGTATTACACCAGATTACACCTCGACCTCGCGTGCTCTTCTCTACACGTCTATGCTCAAAAGGCCCCGAGTTGCAGGCAAGGGTATATTCTGCAGCGTGCTTCATATGAAATAAGAACCGTTACGTAGTGAGTGCCTTCTCTGCAGCTTCGCGACGAAAAAAGCTAAGTTGCTTGTGCGAGGCACCCGACCTACTGAGCTACATTATTGCACGAAAATATCCTCATTCATACCTGGGGTCTGTCGATTCTTGTATAAAAGCCTAACCAAAGCGTCCTACTCAGTATCAAACCATGTCTGCCCAAGAAACCTCTATTGCCGCCCGCTCCACTGGAACTGTTGCTCCCAAGGAAGCTTTGAAGCTCCGTCTTGACCTTAACCTCGAGGTCGAGATCGCCATCCAGGCTAAGGTCAACGGCGACATCACCCTCTCTCTCCTGTGAGTCGATAATCACCGTCGCCTTGGATGCCCCACACTGACTGCGCGTTTTATAGCGAGTAAACGGGCCGTAGGAACGGAGAGAGCGTATTAGACTTCAATTGCTGATTCTCGGTGAGATTCTTAATTGGGCTCGCTGTTGTCGATCCTGACGACCGTTTGTCCAGTACATCGCCAACCTGAGCCTCTTACCTTCTTCCCAACCTTTATGTCGCCCTTCCGCAGATGTTGTTAGTTCTTTGGGTTTCATGCACGTAGTACTACCTACCAATATCATGTGTTGCTTTTCGGGTTTCATTCATTCATTCTAAGTCATCGTCCACCGTCCGGTGAAAGATCTGTAGAGGCCCAGTATTCCACTCTATGAGGCTTGGGACACCCGTGATATTTACAACTGTCAATCGGGATCCATCGGAAACCAGGACCGCGTGTTCAGTATGCTAAGTACACGAGCAAAGTTTTAGTGAATGCAAAAGCAGTAAAAGGAGTAGAGGGGAAACAACAACATAGGGCTCGGATCTGCCACTCGTATGAGGTGGTCCACACCAACTAGTTTGTTTTAGTGACAGCGTTTCTATAATATTCTTATATTGGATTGCTCTGATGGACCGAGCACAAAGGTATAGTGCTAACTGCTCTAGGGTTCAGTCTTCTACGAGGTCCGTTGTTCCTCCTTCGAGCATTCCTGGAGACTCATTAGTATTGCATTTGTAAGGGTAATGACGGGCGTTCAGACGTGGCATGCATCACACTGAAGGTAAAAGGAAAAACTATATTAATTCTGCGGAAATCCCGTATCATATACAATACTCAGACGCCGGTCAAGGATTGACCAGCGAGAATCCACCATCAACACACAACACCGCCCCGTTCGTATAATCCGATACCGCCAAGTACAGCGCCGTCATACCCATCTCCGCCTCACTGGAAACTCAAATCAGCGGTCAATCTCAGTGCGATAACTCGGATAACTCACGACCCAGGCCTCTTCGCGGGTATCGGCGCGACCTGCCCAGGTAGTAGCTGCGTCTTGAGTACCTCCAATAACTCAGGAGTCATGATCTCCGACGCGAACACGCCAGGCTGCAGTGCATTCACCCGAATCGGAATACCTTTCCCAGCAAAACTCGTCGCCAAAACGAGAGTGAGTTTGTCTAATGCGGCTTTGGTCACACTGTATGCGAGCTTATTCGAACCAAGTGAGCGCAAGCTTCGAACAAACGACAGGATACATACAGAAACCATAGGCGCTGATATGTTCAGCTTTGCCGCTATGCTGCTAATGTTAATGACGCTTGACGTGCCTTGGGGACGGGAAGACGCTCCTTTGACAAGGAGGGATTGGAAGGCGCGTACGACGAAGAACGGCGTGATGGTGTTGAGCGTGAAGATATCAGCCCAGTTCGGTACGGTTTCGGGTTCAAAAGGATCCTCTGCGGCGTATTTCTTCGCAGTGAAATCCTGGTCATTAGTGCCTGACTGATTGCGGGCCCCAGCATATCCTGCACTATGGAAAGATTAGTGTACAGAGGAAGGGAGCCAAGGTCATAGACGAACTTGTTGACAAGGACATCGAGTTTGCCATCGATCCCTTCAATATGCTTTGCACCGGCCTTGACGTCTTCTTCGTTTGTTACATCCATCCGTAGTCTGTACACGCATTATAAATGGTTACCGCAACGTAAACGATGGTCACTGACGGGACGATGGAGCCCGAGACGCCTGTAACCGTTGCGGCGGCTTTCTCTAGCACGTCCAACCGTCGGCCAGTGATGTAAACCTTGGCTCCTTTTGAAGCGAAGGCTTTTGCAATCATAAATCCACTGTCGAACAATCAATCGCGAGTCACAATCAAGAACCAAGAAACATACATTCCCGTCCCTCCGCCCGTAACGAGGCCTATACGTCCAGAAAGCGACATCGTAGTAGCTATGTTAAGATCTGCCATGATTGAGAATTGCTGGATAGGCTGCAGACATCGTCCCTTTTATTCCACTGCCAGTGGTTGCTGCGTAAGTGACATAAATTTACAGTCTTATTCAGCCGGACCGTATACCGGTGTATGCGGTAAATAGTGGTTTGCAAGAGACTGCCCGGATCTCCACGCACTCGTCAGCATCGTGACACAGGCGCTTGTTTGGGGGCAGCATGCCTAGGAACCTATTTGTCGGCTTATGGACGCGCGTCGTGTTCAAGAAAGGAATATCCGTAGCGGTCATTCAGATAGCTTTGCGTAAGAAGTACACGCGAGCATGACGAAAGATTGCAAACATAGGTACCATATGGGCCGAGACCTTGAGACCTTGAAAGTAAAGCCCGCTGCGAGCAAAGTTTGTTTGCGGAACTGAAGTATCAGACAACCTTCACTTTCGACCTCATTGATCAAATCGGTATTTTAGGCTCCTTTTGACTGCCATGATGGCGCACAAACACGTACGCGCCTTGATAGTCCTGCGCCGCTCTGAACTGGACGCGTGTCGCCAGAATTTTTTTTTTCTGACGGGGAAGACGTAAAGAGGGAGCACTGCGCGGAGTGCGCCTGAATACTGCTTTACATGCCTGAGCCACTCCAGCGGGATTTCCGAGTCGACGACAGCCTTCCGTGGTGATCGTTTCGATAGTGCCAGATTCGTACCGATCGCTACCGCTTCTTGGCTTCGTACCACCATCACCTACGTATTTCGTCCGTCAATATACGTTCATTCGAGCCATACCCCTCGCCTTCATCATGCCTGCCGACATCTATTTCCAACAGTAAACCCCCTTTTATCATGTCCAATACTAAAGAAGCACCCCAAAGCTATCTGGCTATCCTGGATTTCTCGCCCGATCCGCCCCAGAAAGACACTTCACGGAAGTACAGACAACGAACAACCAATGTTCAACCGCTACTTTTAAGTTCCGAGTGATCCTGCTTTTGGTGTGTCCTAACTCGCCGACTATGCTGATAAGCGTGATGGTCTTCCACCTGGAAGCGGCTTTCTCTAGCACGTCCAGCAAGATGTATACGTTGACCCTGTTTGTGTAGCGAAAGCATTAGACTCTAGCGAATCCTCTAATTGAAGTCACTTGGACAATGACCACGATAACGCAGTTCACCGCATATACGGCAAAATCGTACCTAAGTCTTCAGCGTCTGAACTCTGGCAGTTTGCCCCATCAAGCTGTTTCGCTACTGGGCCAATTACATGTATCGAAGCAAACACTCGGAACTTGAAGTACTTGCTAAGGTCCTATATACTTACAAGCAGAATGCTGTGATGCGGCGGGGGCAATCTGAAGGCTGCACTTATCTGTAGTGGTATGACTGTGGGCACACGACTCGGGTTCCTCCAGGTATAACTGAGCGAGCTGATCGTGCTATCCCATTTCTGCGCCTAGGCTCTACGAACCTGTCGAAACAAGCTAGGATCCTCCAGTCTATCGTAGACAGACAACGATATAGACGTATCGAAGGAAGGAGGAACAGGCTCGCGCGCGTGCAGTAGCAGCAGAGTTGTTGAAAACAGTCCTATCAAGTCGCATCGCCAAATTAGGTCATAAAGGCATACTGACCTGCTATTGCTCGATTTATTGTAGAGTACATCGCACTGCGGACAAAGATTCAACAAAAACAGTCTACCTCAAACAGTAATTCCTCGATACGTCTGCACCTGCATTCTCATCCGTGTCGCCTGACCAGAGGTAAACTCAGTCATACAACTATCGTACGAATAGTCCATAAAGTTATCTATTAATGTAGTCAGCTAGCAGAGTGGCACATACAAATTACAGAACTCACGAATTGGATCTACCCCGCTACTTCCCGTACATGTATCTCGTCCCGATGGACATCCAGAAGCAGGAGACGCCTCTGCAGGTGTATCGGAAACATAATCGCCTGACCCCGAGCATCCGCCTTCAAACGTATGGTAAAGACCGACCCAGTGGCCGACTTCGTGGGACACAGTATGGCCGAGGTTGTAGTTCTTTATAGAGCCTCCTGGAAGAGAGGAAAACAAAACGACAACGCCGTCATCTGTAGGCGCAGAGGAATATTCCCAAGGGAAGGTCGAGTATCCTAGTAATCCAGCCGTCTCGCTAGACGTAAATCTGCAGCAGAACAGAAGTTGGTGCAACATTCTAATGATATCAGTTGAAAGCACACTAACCCGACTGTATAGATGTTCAAATCTACCCTCCCGCCATGCCGAAGAGCTTCTTTCATCGCTGTCTGCTGGGAATTATCGGGACCTGCATTATTAAACCAATCAGAGTTGATGGTCCTAGTGGTCCCAGCAAGAACATAGGAAAGGCCTGTGTCGGAGAAAGCGCTATTCAGGACCTTCATCTGATCTTTTATTTGAGCGTTTCTGCACACGTGGTGAAATGTGTTAATTCTATGAGCAAGTGATCTTTAATGTGGCACCCACGAGACGTTGCCAAACGTGGCGTTTTGACTGACGACATGGAAATATACATTTATAGGCGAGGAGGCCCGACTAGAGACTGCATTCGCGGTGCCAAAGCCTTGGAGGGCAGAATCGATGAGAAACTGGGCTTCGGCTGCTATTATATCTGCAGGGTTCACATAGGATGCGCATGTCCTAAGTGATAGCCTGATGAACGAAAGAATACTGAACGGCCAAATCGTGTCTGACCTCTGCGCCGCACTCAGAGTCGAAGTAAATACCGCAGTAACCAAGAGAACTATTGTGAGATGCAGTGTAGCCGAGGAAATCATTGCAAAGATATGGATGTTATCTGTCGACTCGAGTTGAGAATTCAAGAAGCGGGGGATGGGTTCGATTAGAAGAGAGTGCAAATGACACGCGAGACAAGTAATTAGTGAGGGAACAGTACCAAAATACGGAGCAGTGCAAACCGGAGCTTGTCGATGAGGAAATTCTGAATTTGCCTGGGACCCAGCGCACACCGAAGCCTTGATAACGAACGGAGCGGTAACAGTCGCGGAAGGCACTGAGTAGCAAGGAAATATCCTATGACAGAGATAAATGCGAAGGAGAGCACGGTCGTAGAATGTTCTAGGACCGTCGTTATCCACAAGGCTAAGGTAGTTTCAAGATTCCTCCGATACGAATGTCACTGTATTTCGGCAGCGCCAAGCAACATAGAGAAAGCGGCGATAAGGTGACATCTGTGATGATTTGCTGCTCGCAGAGACATTATCAATTCCGGTCCACGCTGTTGGTGATGCCTCAGAAAGGTTTTCTTCCACATTCTCCCAGCTGAATTGAATTTTGGCTGGACCGGGCTTAAAATCAGGATCCAGATGATAGTCCAAAGTCAATCGCATTTTTCGTGCTCCTCCGACTGAAGGGCGAGTCCTAGCTTCCGATCTTGTTCCCCCTTTGAGTCATCATTGGGTCCAGTCGTCGTCTTCGACAGAATCGATCGGAGGCTCATTCGAGAATTTCTGTAGACTTGTGAGTGGTGCATTCGCTAGTGTATTGACGGAGGCATACATCGCACTGAAAGTAAAGGGAAAAAATAAGTTAATTTCGTGGAAGTCTTGCGTCAGATACAGTACTCAGACAGTGGTCAAGGATTGACCAGCGATAATCCACCATCCACAGTCAAAACCGCTCCGTTCGTAAAATCTGATACTGCCAAGTAGACCGCCGTCATGCCCATCTCCGCAATGCTAGAAACGCAGATGAGCCATCAATCTCAGTCACATACTCAAGATACTCACGACCCAGGCCTCCTCGCGGGTATCATTGCGACCTGCCCAGGTAGAAGTTCCGTCTTCATTGACTCCAAAAGCTCAGGAGTCATGATCTCCGATGCGAACGGGCCAGGCTGCAGCGCGTTCACTCGAATCGGAATTCCTCTCCCACCAAAGCTGGTTGCCAGAACGAGAGTGAGCTTGTCCAATGCGGCTTTTGTCACGTTGTATGCAATCTAAATCAAGTCAAATGAGCTCAAGCCTTGAAAACATGAAAATAAAAACCCGAGGCACATACACTAATGATAGGTGACGTTAAGTTTATCTTTGCCGCTATACTACTAACGTTGATGACGCTTGAGGTGCCTTGGGGACGGGAAGATGCTCCTTTGATGAGGAGGGATTGAAAGGCGCGTATGATGAAGAACGGCGCAATTGTGTTGAGCGCAAAGATATCAGTCCAGTTCTGAACGGTTTCGGGTTCAAAAGGATCTTCCGCAAAGTATTTTCTCGCAACGAAACCTGGGTCGCGAAGGGATGCAGCAAATCCGGCACTATCTGGACATTAGCATGGTCGAGAGGAACTGAGGGCAGTACCGTTGACAAACTTGTTGACGAGAATGTCGAGCTTCCCGTCGATTTCTTCAACGTGCTTTGCTCCGGCCTTGACGCTCTCTTCGTCTGTGACGTCCATATGGATTCTATAAGCACGTCAGACCGGATGAACGCCATGGGGAGAGAAGAGATTCTTACGGGACAATGGATCCTGAGACACCTGTGACCGATGCGGCGGCTTGTTTTAGGACGTCCAGTCTGCGCCCAGCAATGTATACCTTGGCTCCATTTGCAGCAAAGGCTTTTGCAATCATGAGACCTCTGTCGGATAGTCAGCGGCGAGCCACAATCGATAATCAAGGAACATACATCCCCGTTCCTCCTCCTGTAACGAGCCCTACTCGACCAGAAAGCGACATCACCGTAGCCATGTTGAGATCTGCCATGTTCGGGGATTGTTGAATTGCCTCTGGAGGCTGGCCCTTTTATTTCAGCCCTGGTTGCCTAGAGGACATAGATTTCTGGTCTTATTCAGCGACACTGTATCTCAGTAGTGCGGTATCTTGTTCTCGGTGTTCTCGGGACAGTGGGCGCGTGCCGTAGCAAGTGGTGATTATGCATGTGGTTCCGGATCTTCGAGAGAAGTGCCTGCTAAGAAATATGAGCTTATTGTAAGCGAAGGTTTGACTGCTAAAATGAAGTATCGAATCACAACTCACCTTCCTGTTGGTCTGCCTAATCGAACCAAAATACCATACTCTACGTCGACTGTCACATGTATGCTTATGTCCCTCGGTGATCCAGCACCGCTGGGTGCGACGGAGAAGTCGTCATACCGAGTTGATTCCGCCGGAGGCAAGAGTGTGAAGAATAAGTCAACAGCCTTGACCTACGCCGAGCGTTAACGACTCGGGACGGATTCCAGGAAGTACCCGGAGGGCAGTATTTCATAGCGAAGGGTGAACCGAATACCCCCAGACTCAGGCCCGTTTTGCAAGCACCAAAGGGAATAATATCTGCAGGGTTCCTAAGTGATTGTTTCAATCCTCTGTTCCTTCCATATCGGCCCAAATGTGTGCCAGAGTTCCGTTCTATGTGCCCAGTAATCATAGTGAACGATTTCAGAAAATACACAACTTTCAAGTCGTCCCCGTACATCCATCGCACAGGTTGGAATTACAGTATTTCAACCCTCCAGCGGCATCCTCGAGATCATTATACAGTCTATGCAACTTGGTCATCTGATAGAAGGACCAACACCCGATTCCATATGGAAATTCGGAGCAGGATCAAAACACACAGGCATGAAAGTCAACAAGCCAGTGTATTTGATGATGCGAAGAGCTTCACAGAGAGAGAGTGCGGACCATGACCGACACTTCAGAATAATGGTAGCATCCTGGACATCTGTCGATTGTCGTATTCGTTCCAATTTTGCCGGTTAGCCTCTTGACGAAGGGGTGCCAAGAATTTTAAACATGATACTGTGGTGATTTCCCCTAACGTTGCTCCATCCAATCGAGAATAAAGTCACGGTGGCTCCTGACGAGTATGAAAGGGAAGCTGAACAAACAAGAACACGGATGGGGGGGAAGACGAGAAGCCGAAGATGATTAAGCAAACTGCTCGCGTTTGTTCCAGTGACAAGGAAGGGGAAAAATGGGAGTGAACTGGGCGTTGTATCCAAGACTAAGATTCGTTTAAGGTGGAAAAACAAGCTCGTTAACGATATCCCTGGTGCCATACCTTTCGCAACCTTGAATTCTTGTTATGTTCGTCGACATGTGCGTGCTGAGCATTAGTAAATGAGAAATACAGTTGGCGTGATGGTGAAACGGATTCGTGGCATGGATTCCGTTCCATTCCGTGCATTTCTGGGAAGGATTGCATTGGGAATAGTCAGATCTTAGCCATCAAGCTATAATTGAGAGAGAGCTAGGAGAGCGAAGATGAATATATGAACTTGATATGAATCACATGGTACCAGTGTTGTGCGGGTCGGCGACTTGGCCCAAAGTCATGTACAAGTCATAAGTTGGCGGAAGGCAGGGCATTTTTTGCCCTGACCTTTTCCCACGGCCCCTGGTTTGACTTATAGGGGTCGAGGCAGACCACTGCTGGCATTTGCGAGAGATTTAAACATTCCTACAATGAGTATTAACTAAATATGAGCAATAGAAGCTAAAGGTGCCATGAGGAATTGCCTCAGTTGTGCAAGCGTTGACTTAACGGCGCCTCGTTGATGGTGGTGGTGGTGGTACCGGCGCAAGGTCCCAATAAGGAATGGCCGGGTCCGCAGCCCTGACATGGCGTGCCATGTGCGCCGGTGCGGCCACAATGGTGAGATAGGGTAATCTGATGCTTAGTCATCCGTTTTGAAAGTCGAGGCAGAAAATGACTTTCCGACTTGTCACAAAGTCATTGCCCTGACCTTCGACTCTGGGTCGGTGCCCTTCCAACACTGCATGATACCTCTTCGAGAGGGCGGCCGGCACGGCTCGTGTCGGAGTCTCAAACACGGCTTGAACTAAGACCACCATCTCTACTTTCCTTTCTTCCAGCAGAGAATATCAAGAAGAGCGTGGAAAAAATGAAGATGTCCACATAAAACATCTTCGGTCTACTATGACCAGTAAATTGCCAAAGTTGGGCAGATATTTCGCCTGTGCCTAGTATATTCATTTCATTTCATCAGGAAATGTTGTTCTCGCCGGAAAGAAGGACGAATGCTATGTGGCCGACAACGAGTACATGACGCTATGTGAGCAGGTATGCCAACATAGTCCCCGGATAGTCGATGCAACTCTCATACAGCCATAGTCGGATAGCTGGATAGTCAATGGACGTCGCTATCATTTATATATGTTCTGCTCCTGGAAGAACTAACGAACTACTCTTCGTGTATCTTGAAGTCTACTGTTGTGCCTGTGCTATGCCCTGACGAACTGCGATTTGTATGAATGACTTTCACTCCTGGTTCGCAACTATCTTCGGCTAGACAAAAATCGGCGGATAACATTTGGATTCACACTTTTGACTACAGCCAAAGGCATCGAGATAGTAATGAGGTTAAAAGAGTGTGTCAAAATTCCATCTCTGTTCCAATCATTTCTCTTGCATGTTGACCGGCACGAGACAGTCTCCAGCTTGGTGTGTCTGCGATGGCCTGTCTTTACCTCCAATTCCTGTTTTGAAGAGGTATGGTATACAGAAAATCCCCCAGTTCATCCGGCTATCCTTTATAAGTGCGTTCGCCTTTTCACATGTTTCCCGAGCACCAACCTTGGAGCGATAGTGATGCAGTCATGGAGGAGGATATGGCGCCATTGGTCCAGTATTTTCAAGAAGTTTATAAAAGAAGCCAACCAGGGTTTGCAACAGGTTGCCCGTGTTTCACCTTATTCCTTCTCTCTTTACTTTATGGTGGTTTATATCTTGATGCTTCTCGTGCATGTCGCAGTAGTGAATCCGTACAATGGATCAAGTCTGGACCACGAAGTGTGCATGCATCGCATTGGAACTAGAGGTTAATTTCACGAAAATTCCACATCATGTATAGTATCCAGATAGTTAAGGATTAACCAGCGATAATCCACCATCAAGGGTCAAAATCGCTCCGTTCGTATAATCCGACACTGCCAAATAGATCGCTGTCCTGCCCATCTCCGCATCACTAGAAACTCAAATCAACAATCAATCTCAGCTCAATACTCAAAAATACTCACGTCCCAAGCCTCCTCGCGGGTATTGGCGCGATCTGCCCGGGCACAGGCTTCGTCTTGAGTTCCTCCATGAACTCAGGACTCAGCTGCTCCGTCATGAACGCGCCAGGCTGCAGAGAGTTTACACGAATCGGGACACCTCTTCCGGCAAAACTCGTTGCCAGAACAAGCGTAAGTTTATCTAATGCGGCTTTCGTCGCGCTGTATGCAAACTCAATCAAGTCAAGTGAGCTCAAGCTTTAGACGAATGGCAGGGCACATACAGAAAGTATGGGTGACGATGAGTTCATTTTTGCCGCCACGCTGCTGATGTTGATGACACTTGAAGTGCCTTGGGGACGGGAAGATGCTCCTTTGACGAGGAGGGATTGGAATGCGCGTATGACGAAGAAGGGAGCTATAGTGTTGAGCGCAAAGACGTCTTCCCAGATCTGCACGGTCTCGGGTTCCAAAGGATCCTCTGCAGCGAACTTCTTCGGGATGAAGTCTGGATCACGAGCGGAGGCGCCAATACCGGCACTACGATGGCATTAGTGTGTGGAGGGGAGGAACCAGAGTATCATAGACCGACTTGTTGACGAGGATATCAAGCTTGCCATCGATTCCTTCGATGTACTTTGCACCAGCTTTAACGCCCTCTTCGTCTGTCACGTCCATCTGCAGCCTATGAACGCGTTAACAGTGACTATCCTAGAGAAAGGACGGCGCACATACGGGATAATTGATCCTGGGACATCTGTGAAAGACGCCGCGGCTTTTTCGAGCACCTCCAGCCTTCGACCAGTGATGTAAACTTTGGCTCCATTTGCGGCGAAAACTTTGGCGATGCTGAGTCCTCTGTCGACCAATCAATCCGTGAGTCATAATCGAGAAACGTGAGATTACATTCCCGTTCCTCCGCCTGTGACAAGGCCTACTCGTCCAGAAAGCGACATCAACGTAGCCATGTTAAGATCTGCCATGTCTGAGGAATGCTGGATGGTCTGCGGCGCACAGCCCCTTTTATAACAGCAGTTGCTCCCGATATGACATATCTTCCACCAAATTCAGCAACATTTATCTCGGCGTGGCATTGCACGTAACCGCCAACGACAAATTGCAATGTGACTCGTGCTCGGGCGGTCAGTGGGCGGTAGTGCTATGTATTGGTCCTTGAACGCGCGTCGTTCCCAGAAAGGAGCCGTTGCGGTGATTATATTCCACGCCACGCCGTAGACATGTCTTTAAAGTGCCCGCCCGTACAACGAATAATGTTAATATAGCCACCATGTGAAGCCAGACCTTGTAAGGTAGGTTCACTGAAAGCAAAAACTGTTTAGTTGAGGAATTGAAGTGCCATCACGACTCCGACTCACCATCATCGTTTCCTATTGTTGATCCCTTGGTTAAGCCAAAATGACTCATAAATGCCAGCACGAAGAATTACGTTTCTTGCTTGGCATTGGACGTCCCCCCTGACGCTCGTCGCATTGAGCTAATCCTTCCGATGGCGAAGATGTGAAATGTGAGTCAGCGACCTCAGCGACCCTGAAGACATGAAGACTAAGTCACACACCCTGACGCCCGTATAAAAATAGTGTGTCAGATGCATATGACTCGAGTTATTACTAGTACTTGTTATTGGGAACACTGAGGGTCGCATTCCCTAAATGTATTGAACAGTACAGAGCCCGACACGCTGCCAGGCCCACACCTGAGCTCTGCAAGCACTCAAAAGGTTTAATCTCTGCATTTGTGTTCCGTTCCCTTTGCAGATCCAACCAATTTGTGGTCAATTGGTATGCAGAAAAAGGTCGAGGAGGGTTGCCTATGTGAAGTCACCGACCTAGTCGAGACAATAATGCAAGCCGGGAAACCCATCAACGTCATGTACCATGACCAGGCCAAAGACGTTATTATTTCCGAGAGCCATCGGACTCTAATAAACATTGGTCCCTTTTCAGATACAGACGCACTCAACCCCCACGCAGTCACATCGCAGGAATTGGATCTGAGGTATCGCCATGTTGGGGCCTGTAAATGTTTCGTATCGACACCTGCATTGACCTTCAATAAAGAGACCGGTGGTTCAATTTTCTTTAGGTGAATCACTCCTCAGAGATCCACTAGCGCAATTCCATTGTCGACACTCAAGATCGCTCCATTGGCATAATCCAACACTGTCAGGTATATTGCTGCTATTACCGACTCCGCAACTCTAGTAACTTGAATTAATGACGGATCTCAGCAAATACTGAACATATTCGCATCTTATGCCTCCTCGCAGGTATTGCAACCTAGAGATCTTGATCCTCTCCAAATCCTGAGGATTAATGGACCGTGCCGTAGATACGTTAGGCACCTGTGCATTCACCCGAAATATCTCAGTAAAACTCGTCCCCTGTCAAGGTGAACTTTTGAATGCACCTTTCGACAAGTCCTCCATCTAAACTCGGTTATCTCAAGCTTAAAAGGAACGGAAAGGCACATACACACGACATGAGGGCCGTTATATTCACTTTGGCGCCACCTTGCTGATCTTGATGATTGAGCGCAAAGAGATCTGTCGAAGCGTATAATCTCGGGAGACGGTGCAGCTGCCAAAGTGTTCTTATATCTTCGTGGCTAGGACCTCGACCTCTACGTCATGACAATGCTCTGTCTGCTGGCCATCTCTAATCGTCATAGAAGAAGAGACGTCGACTTGGACCCACTACTCCATATTCCACGAGGAGATTAAGGGTAAGGGGACATAAAGTTTGCCCAGCTGTCGTATCCATTGGGGTAGAAAAGAGGGCGGGACCACGATGCAGACTGCGAAGGACGGGAGGAAAAATGTGGAAGTCCTCCTTTTCCCTGGTCTTCACTCCTGTGCTATGTAGCTGTCACTGAAGTTAGAAACACGAGCGATGAAGGGAAGTCCAACTGCTCATATGCATGTCGTGTATCCCGTGTTCATATTTTCACTGCTTCATCTCAATGCGACAGCATAGCGCGTTCCTTGCAAGAGAACGAGGAAATGTTGGTAAACTGGGGAAGATAGTGGGCCGCACAGTGGAGCCTTGGCATGTTGCATTACCGTCGCTGTGCATTCTTCATTGTCGGTATTCCATACTACGCCGGAATCGATAGGCTAGACTTATAAGTCGACTTGTTCAGTTGAAGTAAGGTAATGATATTCATGTTCTCGTACTTTTAAGGTCTTTTTTTCTTCGCAACAAATTCCTTGTGTTGAGAATTTGGCGTATTGTATGACAATTCGAACGGTATTGATTTGTTGTCGTACAAAAAATTCGACGCGATGGTGGTGGTAGTGGTACTAAGTGGTAGTGATACACTGGCGCAAGGTCCAGCAGCTTTACTTGGTTGTGCACGTGCCCGGTGAGCCTGGACCCCTGAAATGGGCGCACAGGGCACGTGCACAACCAAGTAAAGTTGAAGTTTACCAAACTGGGACAGCAGGGATCCATCTTTTTCAACATCATCTAGGTATTGAGTAACGGCCGGAAGTTTCCCACCGTAAATAGCGCTTCGGGAACAGAAACCACATACATGCGCCCAACTTCTAAGCATAATAAATAAGGTGACGAACAAACAAGATGCCCACTAATGTCTCCTTTCACAAAGAGCTATCCGGTCGTCACCCCGGAAGCGATTCGCACGAGACCTGGCACGGATGCAGGAATATATGACTATATAGTGGTCGGAGGTAACTCAGAATGTGGTCATAATTTTTGAACTCGAATTCACAAGTTATCCTGGCAGGTGGAGTGGCTGATTGTGTCGTCGCCAGTCGGCTCAGCGAAAGATCCGTCTCTCAAGGTATTCGTTGGCTATTGTTCCGCTCAGGCTAGTAAGGCGCTATATAATGATGACGTTTCTAGGTCCTTCCTTTTGATCGTGGCGATGTGCGGCTTGATTGGGCTTCCTGCGTATCACTCATTTCTACCGACTTTGCGGCTAAAAACCCACCGTCGCGTCCGAAGTGGAACTCCCTACCATCGAAGCACTTGGGCGATGGTCGTACTATGCGCACGTTAACAGGCAACTGTTTGGGCGGCGGCTCGGCCGTTAATAGTATGATCATCACCCGTGGTTCTTCGCTGGAATACGATGGCTGACGGAAGACGGGCTGGAAATACACTGACGTGGAAAAGTATTTTCTCAAGTCAGAAAAGTACACGGATAGACCGGTCCCTGACCATCATAGTGCTGACGGTAACCCTCCTCCTATTTGGTCATGTAGTATACTGATATGACCCTAGACCTGTGGATAAACCGTTCGGTAGACCTTTACTACGACAGTGCGAAAACACTCGTCAATGCTTGCGATGCATTCGGGTTTCCACTTATCAACGATGTGAACACACCTGGCTTGCCAGCTGTTGGCCTGGCGAAGGTTAACGTGGCTATGAACGACGATTCCCATCGGTGCTCTGCGTTCATGGGCCTACCTCCCGCCGCATGTTTCCCATGAGCGGAGATCGTACCTGCATGTTTGTCCCAACCTCATCGTTGCTTCTCTCAGCCTTGACCCGGATACTATGCGTGTCGACAGCGTCCTTTATCAAGTCGCAAGGGATGACTCTTCTGATGCATCGAGAGTGTACAAGGCTATTGCTCGAAAAGAAGTTATCTTATGTGCTGGTGCTGTTAATACACCTCAGATCCTTTTGTCGAGGTATTGCCTTTTTTTCCCTCCATGATGTGTCTTTTCCTCTTGACACCAGTTCAGTGGGATAGATCCTAAGGAGGAGCTCGGACAAAATTTCAAGAAAGATATTCCTGGAGTAGGCAAGAATCTTCAGGACCACATGGCTGTCCCTCTGATGTACAGTGTCCCAACATCCGAATCGTTTCACATCCTCAAAGCGAACCCGTTACGAGCGCTGTGGGAGTTGGCGGTATACATCTTGTTTGGAAAAGGACTTTTTACGGGGCCCGTCATGCAATTGTCCCTGTTCGCCGAATCCGCTTTCATCAATGACTTCGGGGACATTATTCCTCGAGACTCCTTATGGCATCCCTGACATTGAGATTATGCTCATCCATAATAACGCCACCGACACGCCAGTTCCAATCGAGGCTGAGATTCTCTCCTTCACCATTGTCCTCCGGCCCAAATCAACTGGGGCGGTCGCTCTTAGTTCACGGGACCCGCTTGAACAGCCCGCATGTGATCTCAACTTCCTAGGCGATCCCGCAGATTTGGTAGTTATGCGGAAAGTATAAGTAGCAGTGTAGCACATTGAATAAACGGAATGTTAAACCCACATGTTGAAACCATAACAACCAAAAGTGCTTGACTGCGGAGGAAGTAGTCGGCCTCGCATCTTTCGTATCACGGAGTATTAATCTTCGCTCGTGGTGCATCAGAAAGGCCAACCAGGCGCCAATACCGAGACCAGTATCTTCCAGTATTTCTGTCTGGCACTGAGGCCTGAGGGCTGGCTGACCTTCAAAGAAAATCAGAGCTAACTGACAAAAATTAAACAGAGATTTCAAATGATCGTAATCGACTTTGATGAGTGGCTCTGATGAGTCATTGAATCGTGATCGAACTGTGACTAGGCGAACAAACAAACGTCTACCTCAAACCACGCTCTACGAAAGTTTCTCAGCTTGGATAATATGAACGACACTGCTACTAGGTACATCTAATGTCTACTTGTGCATACGGAATGCCATGCCTAGACTTCACATAGTGACGATGGCCCTCGGACTGCATGGATAGCAGAAGAAAACGGGCAGGATTACGCACTACGCGAGACTTATTCGCCTGCAGAGCTCGAAATATGGGCTGAGGTGCGTGCCAACGCCCTTTACCGATGTATCAGAGAAAACTAATCTGCGCCACAGTACGTCAAAGAATTCTCAAGTCCATTGCAGCGCAAAAACTACAAAGAGTGGCTCCGCACTATGTGCGATATCATCGTTGAAATGGGTTCTAAGCAACGAGTCGATACCCGAAGACACCTCGGGGATGCTCATTGGGAGGACATGGTACTCCTTGGCATACCGCGACGGTACCGTCACCACGAGCATTTATCTTATATCACGAACCTAAACTGGGATCTACAACCTGTTAAAGTTTCTGCCCCGGTAACTATGATATCTTTATAATCGCAGTGAAAACACTCAGCCTGCCTTCCAGTGCCACTCATGCCGTGCATCTAAATACCCCTGCCATTACACCAATAAAGATGCCGCCAACGAGTGCCGAGAATGCTATCTCCAAGGAAAGACCTGCACACTAGGAAATGACCAGGGAGTAAACAAAAAGCGACCTAGGGCCGATTCCGTCGAAGACGACGACGAGCCGACTGACTCCAAAGGAAAGCAGAAAGAACCTACCCGGAAGAAACGTAAAGTGGAGTCGGAAGAGGATAACTGGGACTTAAAACTCATTAAACGGCTCGAACTTCAGCTAGAAGAAAAGGAACGACAAATTGCTGGTCTCTCCGACGAAAGGAACAGGATCAAACAGTGCTACGACGAATCGACCGACCTTATTGCCCAGCTGCAGCAGGAAGCTTCTCAGCAAAAACTTCGAGTGGAGGAACTGGAAGATGAAGTCCAGCGCGCTCACGAGATAGCTCGGAAACGGTGGGAGCACGCTCCGTTTGTTCAGAGACGCGCATAGCCTGCAGAACGCTTAGTTGAGGGATCTTGCTGGGAACAAGATTTCTTCGGATCGGAAACTGGAGGTTTTGAGGTTACAACTGAGAGCTGAGTATCAGAAGTATAAACAGGTAAAGGAGAAGAACGATCTGATTACTGTGGTCTTGGAAACGTGTCTAAGCAAGTAATTACTTACGCTTAACTTCCCCCTTCTTACGAGCCAGACGTCCTTACTTATCCTTGTTAGAGGACTTGATTACCAAGGTAGAAGTGGCTCTCCGATCACACCAAGTAGTTCTCTAGCCTATATTGTATTCTCTTTGCCATTCTTCACATCAAATACATATTCAATCGTTCAATTATGTCGTCGGGTGGGAAATTCAGAACTTCTAGTCTGGCGTGACGCCCATACACGAGCCTTAAGAGACGCATTCAGATAGCGAACGGTAAGTTACAGGTCCAACTCGCTAAGTCTATATCTCTTTGCACCCAGATGGAATGCCAGATAACCTTTCACGAAATTTTCGTAGTTGCTACGCACTCCTTCGTACGGAGACAAGATACGAAGTGTCCTCTCATGCGCCTGAATGCAACGTTCCACCAAATAGCAGAGAGTTTCAATCTTTGGCTCTCCCCGAGCTTCAGCCATAAGCGAAACGAGGTTATGCCTTTCGTTCTCGCACTCCTCCTTGTAGAAAGATGTGATGTCGTTCATGAAGTTAATGACTTCGCCAACGAGAGGAAGAGCTTGAACGTATAGATTATACGATAGGTCTTTGGGAAATATGAACATAGTGTATGCTTCGGACATTCCACTGAGATCGCGAAGAAATAAGGCGTATCGGTCAACTTTATGAGTCTGCCGTCGCTGATGGATTAATAGACGACTTGCCAAAAAAACAAAATGATTACTCGCCGATTCTGATTTACCGCGTATCTCTAAAATCAACGCAGTGATGTACCTGAGCCCTGCCTGAACAATAAAGTCAGCAGCAACATCGCCGAAGAGCTGAGGCGCTTCTGCTAAGATATTCGCAAAGTGTTCTGCCATCTTGGTTGGCTGTGTTTTCAAAGAAGCAAAGTGCTGCGGGGAAGAAATAAAATTTACTGGAAGAACAGCTATCACAGACAATGATATTCACCTTGGTAAAATTCGCAACACCGACAAGGGTGTCGGGGTCATCAGGATAGTTGTCTTCGAGGTATGTCGCTTACGCAGTGTAGAAGACGATGTATATTTTGACGTCATCATTCGTGAGGTGATGGTACGCGGAGGCAGCGATATTGAGTCCAACTGTTAAGTAAGGCTGAAACAGATCAAGGGGATATCCTCGACATTCGCCCTCTTTGATACAAAGATATTTGAGTTCAGCATCCTCGATGGATGGCAAGTCGGTGGTGTCAAAATAGTTCACGAAAGACCGCAATGTGTCTACAGTGGTCCGCCGCTTCGGTAGAAGGTTTGACAACCCGAGCAGTTCTGAGAATATTTTATAAACCAGAAATTCATGAGCATGGTGTCACTGCACTGAACAAAAAACCACGGTCATACCAGCTAGATTCCACAGAGAAGAAGTCCAGGATTGAACTCCTTGATGTTGGGTAGTATGAAGATCCACGCACGAAGGATCCATTGCAAGTAAATCATTGGGTCCCGTTTACGACGGGAGTCCATATGAAGTTTCGTCTTTTATACAGTATACCCTCAGCCGTCCCAAAAAGAGAATAACAAACGTCCAAAAATAGGCGTTCATGCATAGGCTCGCTGCTCCATACCCAGAACCACCGCAACAACTATTTCCCGGAGATGAACAATTGTAGAAAGTTCGAACAATTATGACAGTGGAGATCAGGTGTGGTGGATGAACCCGACTCCTTGTACCCCACCGATCAACTGGCGTAATGGTGTTGCTTCAGATCGCATCGAAATTCCAAATTCATTTTAGAGTGATCAATACACCTAGGTCCCCACTTTGTCACTGGTCGAACGCCTCCTACGGCACTTGTACTATGCGACGAAAAATCCCATGTTCCGGAGATTCCTATATTAACCAAGAAAACGGTGGGTCGGGTCCAAAAACCGAGGCTCATAATGGGTATCGGACTTACACAAAGGAGGAAACCGAGACAGAGTCACAGTGAGATCCATAGAAAGTGCCGATAATGCAACTTCCGAAGAGATCGCCATTCGGGGTTGTTCACTACCATATCGATCCTCTTCGAGGGTCATCAAAGAGTAACAGCGTCCACCCCGTGCTGCTCGTATCATGAAGTATTGGCCAGCATTTACAGGTCCTATGGTGTCGTTCAAGAGCCGGTAGACATTTGCGCGGAAGAAATGGAAGCCATACTACACACAAATACACTCTGAAAAGCGCTTCTGACGTGTCGAGGGGTCCAATGCCATGGCCTTGAGCACGACGATATGTTCACAAGGTGCGGTGGGAAAAATAGTTTCAGGCTAACGCCGAAACTATCCTCCCGCGATTCATTGCCCTCATGCTAGCGCAAAAAAATTGAGAGGCACGATGGCCGCGTATTCCACCAAAAGTTAAACTCGTCATTATCTTGCAACTTGCAGTGCCGCACCGTAATCACTGAGGGAAAGAACTACACTGGCAGATATGTGACACCCACGTTGGAATCGAATGCGACATCTATACTTACAGTTATATATTAGTCCCCAAGTATCGCAAAAATATGAATCGTCGTAATGACAGCAGCCCATGGAGAAAGGTCTTTTTTTTGTGCCGATGATAGGAGGGAAAGCACAGAAACATCGCGCATTCATTGAATATCCATGTCTTCAAGTTCCCTTGAAACTTTCGGTTCTACCGCGCCACAGCCCACAGCCCACCCAAGGATGCAAGAGGCCACACAGACAGACAGTCTAGTCCTGCTTGCTTGGGAAAAGAAGATGGCGCAGGATAATCATGGCCGCGCAGCATGTTAGTTAAGCAAGCGCTTGCATCGATGAGGGTTGGAGTGGTACAACTTCCTTCTAGGGTAAAGGCAGCGCTACGACACTGTCATGAGCAATGGACGGGCTCCCCCTCACCACTTGATTCCACCCTCTTGGGATAGGTAGACAAAGAGTATTCAATAGGCAGTCCCATTGGTACAGAACCGTGACGAACGGCGGTCTGTCTTCTTCGGATAACATGCGGTGGACATGCGTCAAGAGCTTGAAGTGACTCAGAAATGCTGGCACAGTATTATTAAACGACAAGGAATAAATTATATATAGGAAGAGGTTTCTTACTATCGCTGCGTTTGTGAAAAACTTCGGACGGCCTGAGCATCATGATATCGGTGGCGGTGCACGATGGTCCGACAATTTACGATGCCAGAAGAGACTGTGGGTCGGCAAAATGAAAACCACTAACACCAGGTCGTTGCAATATGATCCATTGCTGTTGTAAAACGGGGGATCAGTCCATTCCCGGTACTTATGTACATACATGGTCTGCGGCAAGTAGTATAGCACTTGGCCGAACTCTGCAAACCTATGGCGATGTACACTAATACAGTACTTACTTTTATACTAAAAAAACTATTTACTAAAATCTTCCATACCTTTCCGACTTTTTCTTCCTTAATCAACAAAATTGGCATGCGCGGGAAGATCCGGATATACCACGCTCGGTGATGAATCGATGACCCGCCACTCCCTAGATAGTCTAACATGAATGTAGTTCAAAAAATTGAGATAATCAAAACAATGGGGGTCGACCCTTTCTTGACCTTTCAATTATGATCAGCGTCCGGTGTCAGCGAGGAGCAGCCATAGCATGGATGAGATACTGTTCTACAATCATGTACACTTCCTGCCACCCTCCCAATTTCTCACTTGGAGCTGACGACTACCAATTTATAGATTCTAACGGCAGCCGCCCGTCGAGGTATTGATAGGACAGTCTACGGAGGTTCATTACTATTCCTACTTAAAGGCTACATCTATTCCAACCTCTTGATCTTTAAAGGAACTCGAGAACCCAAATGTTCCTCGCCTTTCACAACGGGCACAATCGCTTGCGCACCCCTCTGTTCTATTACTACACCCTCGGGTAAACTGAACTCAAAGTTTCGGATGACGTTCGCCAAAACTGTTTGCATCTCCATCACCCTGACGTTTACGTTCGAAAATCAGTAAAATATATCGCTTTGTTATGGTGGAGAAAGAAACGCACGCAAATCGCCACCTACGTATGAGTGGAAAAATTAGGTCAGTGGGTTACCATTTGGACACTTTCAAATTCACGATTACCCAATGCACGAACGAGATCCGGCACCTAAGCATAGCGAGAGGGTTGACTCAATTAATCAATTGAAAATTGAAGCATGACTTACTGAACGTCATCCTAAGTGTAATGTTGATGAATGACACTGTGTTCCGAATACTGACTGGCACTTACAAATTAGCATACACTCCCAACGATACAGGGATATTCTTGTCGAGGAAGCGGGATGGATTCCATTCTTCTGCGTCGACGCCCCAGATAGACGGGAGGCTTATGAAGGTTGGTGATGAATTCACAGCGAAGCGCGATAAGAGGTATAGAGCAGACGTACCGGTTGTACAAGTATATAGAACAGTAGAGAGTCTGTCCTTTGGGTATTTCCAGTGTTTTAGACCCCATAAGAGGCAGAATGTCGTCATAAGGGGCAACGCGTGCTGGTGTAGGTGCGAATGGATGGAGACGGAGAGTTTCCTACGGAAAAGGAACTATGAATCTATGAATGTCAGGAAAGACGCTGGCACACTGACCTTGATGGCAGCGTTCAGAAACGGCAGAGCGTCGTAGTCATCAAGATAGGTCTGCTTTAATTCTTCACGTATTATTGACTGATGCTCGGGATGCGCCGCGAGTTCATACAGCAACCAGGACAGAGTTGTAGCCGTTGTATCATGTCCAGCAATTAAAAATGTTCTAAGGGAAGACGGTCAGGATCAGATGAATATTTATTAGAAGGTGATGCGACGAACACAAATTGGGCCTCAATTTCGTCATCCCGCATTTGTCCTGTAATGCGTGCTCTTGCTGTAACAAGAGCATGAACAACGAATTTGAATACACTGATAACTTGTGGACTTACTCAGAATATTAAGAATATCCTTATCTGACTCATCCTGCACACCGAGCTCTGCTTGCCCCGCCAAGATCTCTCGAGCAACTTTTCCCGCATTTTTTCCCACTCTGGCGAGCTCGTGAGCTGTTCTAGTAGAAACTGTCTTTAATACCTTCAAGACTAATGCTGGAAGTATCCGTATCAAGGCTACGACTATGAACTCTAGTATTGATGGATTGGACTGCCATGAAGCCGTGCTGTACTCGAATGTCAGATGTATTCGTCAAGATCGGTAATCCACAATACACGTACTGTAAGTACTTCAAGGATCCTTCTAACTCAGTGTCCCGACCGTCCAGTGATCCAAAATCGTATCGAAAGGCACCTGTTGAAAGTGTCAGACCAGCGGCTTAAAAAACCGTTGATACCACTTGCTTAGACCAATTATATCAAGAGACACCTTGCTCATCCAAGCGGAAACGTCGATCGGTTCGCTAACACTAGTTCTTCCCATAGCATTTACAACCTGGTCGATGGTTATGCTATCTCCACCAACCCTGGTCGACACAAAAATAGACTCACCTTCTCGCTGCACTGCTGAAATATAATCCGGAAATCCCTCAGATTAGCAGAGGAGAAGGCCGGATTCAGGACCTTGCGTTGACGGCGATGGGCGTCGTCTTAAAAAAAGACGAGTTATATGTGGGCGTGATATAACATACGAAAACTCACATTCGGCTACAACAAGCCCTCCGGACCCTCCAAGGATGAGACTAACCATGAAGTTAGTGTCCCTAGTTTTAGGATAAGGACATGAGGAATGAAAGATGTGCTCGAGAGCCTTTGGGTCGGATACTATTAGAATGTCTTGCTAGTAGGTGCCGCCATCATTGTCAATTGGTACATAACCAGGGTTGAGAAGCTCACACCCAAGCTGCCTTTAATACGGTAGACAGTGCCATATTCCCTGCACCATTTCGTTTCGAGATCACCGAATTTATCTTGGCTACGGAGTATGTACTCATGGCCTGGAGTAAGATGTTCAATCACATGAAGCAAGATGCCATTGGCATCTTACCTAGTAGGAGTGAGGTAGATGGTGGTCCATTGACATGCTTAACAGAAACTCGTTTAAACCGCCAGACAAGCAAAGCTGTGAAGATAGAAGCCAATAATACGAAGAAGGGAAGCATTGATGAGAAGGACTGGGGGAAAGAGAACAATTATTATGCTTTATATGTCCCTGAGAAAGGAACTAACCGATTCCGTACGTACTTAACCACACATGATTGTGCATCGAACACTCTTTAGAGTTCCACGCTGACAATCTAAATATAACACACACTTAATTTGAGGTTCACCTGACAGTCGTTCATGTGTGTCTTCGTGACAAGCATTCATAATTGCTTTCCGTGCTCATTGCAGCGGCGGCGGCGGTTGCAATGAAGTTCAGTGTTGATTTTTAGGGCGCAACGACCCGAGCATGAATGATTGTTTCAGGACAAAGATACCACAGCGTATTGCCCGTAATGTCTATGTGACACACTGGGTAAATATACAGATCAATAGTATCGATAAATGTATGCGTTAGAGAAAACTGACCATCGGCGGCCCAATTTTTCCGGCCCGAGCCAATCCAATCTGTTGAAGTATGATCCTTCTCGAAAGCATGTCATACATCTGATATTGTACCCGGGCACTAATGTATTCAGGACGTAATCATCCTTCGCAGCATATGACACTGGAAGAGACTGCAGAATATAATGGGAAACACTGAAACGAGGGAAGGGTGTAGACGTGCTCCAGCGACGGGGACAATGTAAATCCAGAATGCCGGACGTAATAACTTGAGAATGCGAGGCCCGGGGCCCGAGGTTTCGTGCATTAGTCGAGTTTCTGACGTAGGAGATACGAAGACATGGGCATCCTGCTACTTCTGACCAGCGTTTTTCAGCCCCAAAGACAGAACATCACCCCATGCGATGGTCTCATTTACAGCGGGCTCATCTCCTATCTCCCATCCAGGTCTGACAAGTCGAGAAATGATGTACGCGTTATCCGCATTCACAGCCCCGACACGCGCCAGGTGGAGGCTGACTTCGGGAGAGAATGTTATTGGATTGAGTGCCAGAGCCTTCGACGACGTCAGCATACTTCTATGATCAAGAAAGAAAGGCGAATCTCACCTTCCAAGTGACAAGGTTCCCGACGTGACTCTGTTCTGGTTGTGTTATGACGGGATAAGAATCGAAAACTGCCTCCACTGTTTCCCACATCTTATTGGCCTCTTCGTCAATGGCATCCTCATCCTCCACGATATCCTCCTCTCCGTAATCCAATGCCACCTCTTCAATAGCTTCCTTCTTTGCCTTCTTTCCCCACTTCCCTTTCTCTACATCGACACTCGTCACAAGCATGTTCGTCGGCAAATCCTCCCGCTCTGACGGTGGGACAAGCCGTGGTGTTTGGGCTTGAAACACAATCTTGGGCGTAGCAGGGAAGGCGAGCTTTTGTTTGAAACCTTTTTTCTTGTTTTTGTTCCCAAGAGAGAACATCGATAGACTGAGTTCATTTTCGGTGGGTGCTTTGTGGCCTAGAGGTACTCCATTTGTCGATGAGATATCCTTTGGCCTGGGTGCTGTTAGGGGGGTAGTACTAGCTACTTCTGCCTCGTATTTTTTCTTTAGTCGTCGGCGTTGGTTACGACTTCGTGTCTGCTGTGAGCCCCAGCCTGGTGGGACGTGATTTTGCGGCTTTATACTATGATTTCGTTGAGAAAAGATCATGCGTGATCACTGTGAGACTCACAGAGGCGGTGGAGATTTCTTCCTGACGGATACCACGGATGGTGAAGAGGTACTGGATGGAGAGTCACTAGAAGAAGAATCGTCGGACGAAGAGTCGGTAGATGACTCCGAGTCGGCAGATTCATCCGAATCAGAAGAAACGACGACGGGTTTGAGCCTCTTCGCATCCCGTGCCACTAAAAAAGTTTTCAACCAATCATCCAAAATCCACAAATACGGACGCACCTGGAGATTCAGATTCAGCTTTTCTTTTCTTGCTGCTAGCACTCTGCATTCCCTTGATAAGAATCAAGTCCGTATCTCTCACTACGCCTGAAGATGCAAGTTCGTCCAGGAGTTCGAAGCCATCGAGTTCCAACGTCAACTCTGCAGGCTTGATTTTCGCGGTTCTGAGTATCTGGACGGTGCTGCACAGAGATGTCTTGAAATCATGAATATTGGCATCATCAGGTAATGGGAACCAAGCCTTTAGCTGAGGAAGCGGCGGCTCGGTTTGTATTCGAAGGCGCATGTATCCAGGGAGGAGGTCAAGACCTAAAACGGAAAATACCGACGTTCACTCCAAGTAAAGAAATAGTCCCTTTTCCTTACATAAATAATTCATTTATTGTTTAAATAAAATTTCAGTAAAGCATATTCACTACACAGATTTACATCCGTACTTTATTCAAAAACAGATAGCAGCGCAAAGCAATCAGGGAAAGCCACCAGATACAAAATACATAGATGCTAACCGCCTCTACAATGGGTGAGTCGTTTAGATCGGGACAACGCCTGAACAGAAATGTATCAGATACAATTTCAGAAAAGGAAAAGGTACCCACATAAACCATTTCGTTCACAAACCCTGATCATCAACAGCCGCGGCCTTTGCCTCCTTCACAGCTTTTCGTCTTGCCCTCATCTCCTGCAATGTCCGCACAATATCTTCCAGATTACCTTCATCCCTGTCGTTCTCCGTCTGCATACCGTCCATCTCGGTCTTGAGCTTGTCCCGCTCCGCACGGATCTCTTCCACTTTCAACTTCCAGTTCTCAACATCCCTCTTGAAGGATTCTCTTTCCTTCTTCCAAGCGTCACTGGCATCGCGCCAAGCCGCCCGCTCCTTTTCTCTCTCCATCTCCATTACTTCCCTCTCGCGTTCTCTCTGCTGCGCTCTATCCTCCTTGTCCTTTTCAAGCGCCCCCTGCAACAGCGACAGCCCTTCCCTCTCGACTCTCGTCTTTTCCCGCATCTCTTCAAGTTCTTGGTCTTTGCGTTCCAGCTCTCGATCTTTCCTCGACACTTCCCGCTCCATACGTTCAAGCAATTTTTCTTCTTTATGGTATAGTGGCGGCTCATCTACCGGCATTGGGGTATGATATCGGACATCCCGACCGTCCAGATCAATCCTGGATCGCTTCGACGGTGGCTCAGGGGATCGGAAAGCAGAAGCGAGGGCGAACGAGGGAGCAGGCGTAGCTTGTCGAGATAGCGACTCGAGGGCACCTGGAGCGAAGGTCAAGCCGTTTGGGGTGAACGTCACAGGAAGGTTGAATGTCGGCGGGCCCATGCTTATACTTCCTTCATCATCATTATCATACGATCCGTCTTCGGATGGAGGAATTGGATCAAGAGGAATAACCATTCGTTTCTGTTTCAGCTTCGGCTTTGGGTCCTTAGTATCGTTTTCTGCTGGTGTCGAGCGTGGAAGACGAAGAGAGATTCGTCCTGGATGTTTGGGTGCAGCATCTTGCTGGGACGAGGACGCGGCGGGAGGGATACGCACCATATTCCGCTTCATCGCTGCTTGGGATTGAGAAGATGGTGTTGCCTTGACCGCATCGATGTGACTCTTTGCAGACCGAAGACGTGCTGTTAATGTCTCTTCTATCGAGTGCTCTTGAACCGCAGGGGTTTCAGCCCGGCTTCTGAGCGTTCGTTCCGCTGGCTGCGGTCTGTAGAAATCCACACACTCCCTGCCTAAGATAAGGCACTCTCTGCATCCAGGACGATCTACATTCTGGATGGCAAATTCGCAATTAACGTCATCAGCTGCACAACCTTTGCACTGTTCATCGAGGAGATCAGCATCGATATGGGAAAGTTTGAGAAAGTCTTACATGCATTTCGTTGTAAGTAGGGTGAACATCCCAGCCAGAGATGTCTGCGTTGAGGACAGTCGTTCCAATGAGTGGACGTTCCTCCTTCGCCCGAATGTTGAGATGTACCATCCCTGCTAAAATGTTCATCCACTTCTCTCTGTCGTGCTTTCTGCAGGCATTAGCAATATCTTCCTGTTGCCTCCGAGTCATTTGTGTATATGCGTCGAACATGTCGTTGAACCACAGATTACTACTGGGCGAGTCAGAATCGTAGATGTTTAAAAACTATCGCAAAACAGGTCAACAACGGTCACCGATTGTAACAAAACAACGCACTGTCGTCTGAGCGTTGGAAGGCCTGCCTCGTTTAAAACCAGACAATGATGTCCGAGGCGATTTTGGTTCTCCGGTCCTGATATTTGTTTCAAGTTCGTCGTTTACTATTTCGTTCTCATCATCGTCGTGATCGTCCAAGGGTAACTGTTGACACGGTTTACCCTCTAGACGGCATTCCCTACAACTGCGAGTCGTTTTCCGATTCCCATATTCACACACTACACCGAGCACGGCGCAGTTCTCGCACTGGAAGTCACGTCAAGGTTCGTATAACAAGAACAATAAGGAGAAAAACCTTACAGGTGTGTACGCTGCGGTTGGGACCAGGTCCCAATATCTGATCTTCACATGGCGAACTTCATGCTTTACCAGGTGCCGATTCGGTGTCTTGCGAATGCTGAGGAACACCATCCCACACCAAGTATCTCCCCATTTAGACTCTTTGGAATGTTTCTGGACCAACTCTTCTTGTCGCTCAGGCGTCATTCCGAGATACAGGTTCCGCAGCTTGGTGAGCCACTGGTCTTGATCTTCCCCAGGTCCAGCATTGTACAAGGAGGAAAACTAGCATAGAATTAGAACAGGATTCCAGGGAAGAAACGAATGGAGGGCACCTGCTCCACAAACGATGGTCGCTGATGATAAACACATAAGAGGCGTGTTCTGCTTCTCAGAGGCACATGACGGACCTTGTTCTGCCTAAGCTGACGCGTACTAGCCGGCGATTCAGGTGTCAGAAGACATTCTGATGGCGCCCTCTGAACGTCGTTAACTGGTGTAGCATCTTTATCTACGAGTGGCGCGTCGAAAATGCTCCCCCCGGCAGAAGCGCCGACATGATTTGGTACATTTCGGTGAGGAATCTGAATTTTCGTCGTGGTGCCGCTGTACTTCTTGTTGGGATATAGTCGGTCCGCCCACATTGTGCCAGGGGCCGTATCCATCGAGGGCCTCGAAGAGAACGCAATGAAAGTTGAAATGAGGAAATGATGAAAGGGAAAAAGTCCAACTTCCGGCTAACCATTTATTTGCCGGTATGGTGATTAAAGATTATCTTATCTCGGTACTTTCTTTATTTGCCGAGATATAGTTACGTAATGATAAACCAGTCATCCCCGGTCCTTTCCGAGATAAGGTCTCGTCTAAACAATTATATACCGGTTCGCTAAACTCTGACTCTTTGAACTACATTACATTGGGTGCAACACCGGCAAACTTCTATATCAACCCACCAGGGTCGTCTTTCATTGATGTAAAACTTTGACCCTCAATGGGACCTGGGCACCTAGATGGACTTTGCCTTTCACAACGGGTACGACCGCCGGAGATCCAGGGAACTGCTGCAGTTCTATACCTCCTTCAGGCAAGCTGAACTCAAAGTTTTGGATCAGCCTCGCTGTAATTGTCTGCAACTCCATAATCCTGGATTTCGATAATTAGATTGGACTTCAAAACTAGGGAAGAACTTGAAACACGTACGCGAATCGCCATCTTCAAAGAGAGAGGAATTCAGTGTGAGCACGAGGAACGACGAAGGATGCTTACCCAATGCAAGCCCGAGGTCCAGCACCTGGAAGTCACGTAAGTGAGAACAAAGAGAAGCAGGCTAAAAAGTCCTGAACTTACCGAAGGACATCCTAAATTTTCCCAGAGTTAGTCATCAAATTGCACTCGAGAAAAACTCGGCTCAAACGTACAAGTTAGCGTACACTCCCAGCGAGACGGAAAGATCCTTCTTGAGGAACCTAGCAGGATTCCATTCCTCTGCGTCGTCACCCCAGACCGATGGGAGACTAAAAGTCCATGATCAGCTTGCAGGCAAGTGATACAAGGAACGCTGTAAGTACCGGTTGTATGCATACGTTGTACAAATAAAAGTCTGGCCTTTAGGTACAGCAAGCGTTTTGCCTCCAGAAAGAGGGAGAACATCGTCGTGAGGAGCAGTACGTGTGAGGGAGTGCACGATGGGGTGAAGACGGAGAACTTCCTATTAAAACCAATGAACATTTTAGTTTGAGTCATCGCGAATCGCGCTCACTTTGATCGCGGCGTTCATGAAAGGCATCGTGTCGTAGTCCTTGAGTTGCTTTAACTCTTCACGTATGATGGATTGATGTTCGGGATGCACGGAAAGCTCGTATAACAACCAGGCTACGGTCGTACCTGTCGTTTCATGTCCAGCAACTATGAGCGTTCTAGAATCAGGAGTTACGATTATGATCAATGAAGAACCGTTAGAAAAAGCTGCACGAACACTAGCTGCGATTCGATTTCCTCTTCATCCATTTTGCCTGTAAGACGCGCTCTTGCTATGATTATCAGATGTGAGTACACGGACGACAAAAGAATCTGGTTAATAGACTCACCTAGGAGATCGACAATAGCTTTATCCTTGCCCTGCTCCTCTACCTCGTACTGACTGACCATAATCTTCCGAGCCGCTCTTCTCGACACTTCTCCTAGGTGAGCAAATTGACGGGTTTCTCGAGTCGAGATCAGCCGCAAGAGCTTCAAAGCTGAATTTGGAAGGAGCCTAATCAGAGCAATTAGCATGAATTCGAATGTCGTCGTGTTATTTTGTGAATGCGTGCTAGATTTCAAGTTGAAGGTCAGAATACGACCATCATCCTGAAGATGTTGTACGCACAACAGCTCTCTCAGGGCTTGCCCTACTTCTGTGTTATGACCTTCGAGTGAACCGAAGTCGTATCGAAAAGAGGCTGTCCAGTCACCGGTCAAACAAAATATGTTGAAAAAAGGAGGGTAGTACTGACCTAGACCGATGATATCCAAAGCGACTTTAGATGTCCAACCCAATACATTGACAGTTTCATTGATGTCACCGGTCAAGGATCCCGTTAAAACATTCACAAGCTAGTACAATCTTTTGTCAGTTTCATTGGCTACGGCCATTGACGTGAGAATAAATCTACTTTGTCACTGCATTGCCGAATTATCACCTGCGATTCCTTCAGCTGTGCGGGAGAGAATGCAGGATTTAGAATTTTGCGTTGGCGATGATGGGTTTCACCTACGCAATAAGTCAAGAAAAACTTGAGTAAGAGACCCGTAGAAGCACATACCGTCAACGACGATAATCCCTCTTCCGAGGATAAGACTTAAGATGAAGATGAAGTCCTGGGATTTTGGGTAAGGATGTGAGATGTGCAAGATGTGATCGAGGGCCTTGGGATCGGATACCACCAGTACGTCTTGCTACATATCCTTTTTTCTAGCCATGATCAAGGGTAAGGCGAAGAGCTAACTTACGCCAAGACAGCCGCCGATACGGTATACGCTTCCGTAGTCCTTACACCATTTCCTTTCAAGATCACCGAAGTTCTCTTGATTACGAAGAAGACGTTCATGACCTGGTATGCAGGGTATTTCATCTGGCGGTTCAAAGGAAGAATCTGCATCATCTTACCTAGCCAAAAGGATGGGGATGGAGGACCTTTTACGTGTTTGACCGAAGGTCGCTTCAACCACGAGTGGAGCAAATATGCTAGGAGGACTGCAGCAATAGAGGCAAGGATGGGAGACATGGGAAGCTGATCTGTCAATTGGTGGTAGAGCAACAGCTTTAAAGAAATTGCTGCGGCCCGAATACCAATAACACGTTATGCCAGTTAATATCCACATAGGCTAAATCGCAATCTCTTTGCACGAAAATATCGTCTGGTCGAGACGCCGGCTTATTGATATCTGTAGTCCAGACCAAGAGGTTTACTCGGTCCTTCGTGCCATTCTTTTGGTTGTAGAGAATCGTTCACTCCAGCTGCACGGCTCCTGAAGTTTGAAGGAGTAGCAACCTCGAAGAAAACACTGCAGCCCTTTAGTCAGAGACATCTTAAAACATGTCTGGGTAAAATTTAGTAGAATAGTTCGCTCTCCCATTTTGGCTGACAAGAGATCAGATATTTTGAGACTTCCAGGTACGTACGACGGGAGGTTAACAACAAAGTGGAGGAGAGAAAGGAGCGACGCAGCCTTAAGCGGCCCCGTGGATGTAATCGCGATGATAGCAACTCCTTGTGTCACCCCGGTCCAAGTAACGAGGCCTATAGCAGGCATTAGCAGCGTCATGAGGTAGGCGCATTACATCCTCAGCGAGGAGGAATCCGAGAGAAAAGTAGTTATCCGCATCTGTGGGCTTTTAGTTACCTTGAATTAGGCAAGGCATTATCCAAACTTGGTCACAAGTAACCTCGGGCTTTACCTATGTGCCCAGAAATGATTATCATCGTCATATTACACGGCATGTCCCGCTCTAGAAACGGGCGTGAAGTACAACAACAGATAACTAGTTAGGAAATTCAGGAAATCTATATACTACACTGATTTTGGACCTGACAGCCTCGGCTGAATTTACCATGGTTCACTAATATAAAACTCTCATATCACTCTCATAGTATGTTTTGCGCGAGATAAATACAAGAGAACATTTTAAACGGAATCTGGACGTCGTCCAAAGTAGAGGAATAAAACCTTTTTAAAACGCGTTCGTGGCTGGTTTACGGCTTTAGCGATCTCGAGGTTCCCAAACATGGTTTATCGTGAGCTTGCTCCCACATAGAAGATGAACGGTGATCGGTCACATTTCTGCAACAGCTTAGCAGTCAGGGGTGATTTTGTGGGTGGTGGAAGAAGATACGGACTCGACATAAACCGGATTTACGACGCAAGGCAAGTACTTCGGAGACCGCGGAAATAGCAACCAGCCAGTTCAAACCATGAACCACGACCAATTTCAGATCACACTTTTCTCTCATACAAGCACACGCTAATGCCAAACTGTAAACGACCGTAAGTAATCTTGGAATGAGTCTGGACCAAGTTCAAACAGGGTGCTTACGCTAAATATAACTCTCGGCCCTGGCAGCCTCTCAGGTCACCATCGTTCGGTAATGTAAGCCTCTTGAGTACTGTCTTTGATATAGAACCTCCATGGAATTAACATTTACTTTCAGTGTGACGCACACCGCACATCGAATCACCCATCATTACACTTGAGTGGAATTAGAGGGTAGAGTCGCACGCGGGGCATCTCTGGAAACACGGGGAAAGGCGAACTTACTGGGCAGATAAGCCGACGGGTTTTATTTATACCGGGCTCCTCCAGAACAGAATACCAAGCGAGAAAATCGGGGAGACGAAAGTAGGTACAAGCCTCTTTCAGGACAGGTATACCGAGAATAGTGTAGAAAACGCTGTTAATTGAATGAAGTCAGACGATGAGCAACTGCAACATTTTACTAAGACATACCGATAGCCAAGCTAGCAAAATAGAAAGTACAAGAGAAGAAAGAGAGGTTCATGAGCCAGAAGAGCTTGGACAAGAGCAGACGAAGGATCATCACGCCAGTCAGACCAGTACAACAGAGTCGGCGAGTCAAGGAGATATAACACGGAACAAAATCACCGGAGAGAGGCCAGTTTTTGTTACAGGAGCAGGTGGCTGTACTCAACTAAAACAAAACTCGTGTATGTACTGCGCGCCGACAAAGCATTCGAACGCCAGTCTTCACCAAACATTTGTCGCATTCCCGGCTTGAACTCCTCAATTTCTGTCACCAGGTCACGAAAAAGAGTTTCTTTGCATTGATAGTCCTTGCAGCTGGCTAGTTCGGCTTCAGTGGATTGCAGTAGGTCGAGAAATAGAGAGGATAGGGCGAGCTGCATTTGGCGCTGGAGTTGCGCTGGAGGTCTGTTTTTTTCTGTACAACTTCTTTGTGTAATCTGCGGGGAGCGAAGTCCATCATATAAGTGAGGGGACTTTCGTTCGACTGGGTTTGGGCGTTGCTTTGGGGTAGGAAAAATGTAGGTAGATGATGGTAGACGATGGTCGTTCCGAGTCGCTTAAGCCGTGTTTAAAAGTCCGATACGGCCTGCCGTCCTTTGCCGCCACCGGCCTATCATGGCTCCTTGCTCTTCGCTCTTCCGGTTCGTCAACAATGGAGCATCCATTGATTGGTACTGCAAGCCAAGAATTACGAACGACCATGCCCAGGTTGGTGGGATCCAACATACGGAAAAATGGGGCATATTGCTGGAGACCACAATGAAGGTAAACTGCAAGAGACTTGGCACTTTGCTTACTCAACTAAACGCCTTCTTAGTTTGTATTCCAAATGAACAAGTCACCTGTGAGGCTATGACCCTCTTTTCACAGTTTTTGTGGATCTTTGTTCGCACGAGAATAGGCTGACGGCCCGGACTTCAGTCGCAGTGACCCAGCATTATGGGAAAGGATGACTGAGTCTATGATGTCAAGGGTACCGCCGACGCAGTTTCGCTGAATAAAAGGGACCTTGTCAAGAGACCAGACCGTTCAGCTTTCCCCGATAATGGCAGATCTCTACATGGCAGCCGTGATGTCACTGTCTGGACGAGTAGCCCTCGTTACGGGCGGAGGGACGGGGATGTATGTCTTCGTACTTTTGTTGGCGTGCTTACAGTTGACTCGTTGACAGAGGATTTGCCATTGCTAAAACCTTTGCCGCAAACGGGGCAAAAGTATACATCACTGGCCGAAGATCGGACGTCGTCGAGAAAGCTGCTGCGTCAGTTACAGGCGTCCCAGGGTCCATAATTCCGTTTGTGATTGCCCTTACTCTCGCATATCCATTGCTTAGGTATGCTTAGACTTCAGATGAACGCGACTGACGAAGAAGCTGTCAAGGCCGGTGCTAGGCACATTGAGGATATTGATGGCAAGCTCGATATCCTCGTTAACAAGTTCGTTTACTACCACTTCGGTTTTACTTGTGCCAATCTTTCCATAGTGCCGGATTCGCCGGCTCCCTTCACGACCCAGACTTCTTTGTGAAGAAAGTAGCAGCAGCAGACCCATTTGAACCCGAGACCATACAGAACTGGGCTGATATATTTGCACTAAACACTATCGCCCCATTCTTCATCGTGCGTGCGTTCCAATCCCTCCTCATCAAAGGAGCGCGTTCCCGCCCCCAAGGCACATCAAGTGTCATCAACATCAGCAGCGTTGCGGCAAAGCTTAACTCAGCGAGCCCCGGAGCGTGTGTGCGTGCCCCGCTATGTGATTAAAACTTGAAATGACACCTTGAACAGATAGCTTACAGTGTGACGAAATCAGCGTTGGACAAGCTCACGCTTGTCCTTGGTTCGAGCTTTGCTGGGCGGGGTATCCCGATTCGGGTGAACTCGCTGCAGCCTGGCGCGTTTGCGTCTCAAATGCTTAGTAGCAATTATCTAGAGATGATCAAGACGGAGGCACCACCTGGGTTCGTGGCGCCGATACCTACCAGGAGGCATGGGTCGTGAGTAATGCTCGGTGTTTGAATGTGATTGTGTACTGATTCAAAGTTGTAGTGAAGCTGAGATGGGGATGACAGCGGTCTATTTGGCAGTGTCTGATTATACAAACGGAGCAACCTTAAGCCTTGATAGCGGCGCATCATTGGTAAATCCTTGAATGTCAGATGCAATACACATATCCATAACCTGGGATGCACCAGCGAAGAGTAATCCAGAGAAAAAGAAAACGAATTTGTGCAATCACTTCTTCCTAGGAGCGTCTTCCCCAAACTGACTAACTAGTCTATAAATAGGTCCTTTATTTCGTATGCGTCACATTTGCCCGGACACGTCGTGATCCCGGGCTTACGCGTCGCGTGCCGTGGCTTGGCAATGCCCCTGCGCGTCCTTTCTTTCTAATCCCAATCCTCCTTTCATTCCTTATCTTCTCTTGATTTCGTCTCGGTCGGGGAACCAGCCACACAGCAGCATTGTGTTCGACTTTGTCTCGACTAAGCTGGTATTGCTAGTGATTTCTATATGCAGAAATCTTGGTGGTAATGAGTTTCGACCACCAAAACTACGGTTCCGATCAATATTAGCATGTTAGCATGTCAGACGGCCATACTTAACCCTCGGCCAGCAATGAAGCACCCACGGATCGGTGCTGCAAGCCAAATATCGTAGACGAGAGACTAGCCCTTTGCTTATCAACCAAACAGCTTCCAATCTTCTATTTTAAGGATGACCAAGCCACATGGGATACTACTTTTTCCGCTGTTCTTGTCTGTGGAAGGACCTTTCTTCGCGCGAAGATCGGATTGCGGCCAATACTTCAGTCGATGACCCATCATCCATGGGAAAGGAAGAGAAAGAAAGTACTTTCAGATGTTAACGATGCCGCAAACACACTTTCGCTTAATAAGACTGCTGAGTAAAAGGGATCTTGTCAAGAGACTGCTCAGAATTCCACGACGATGGCAGATCTCAACATGGCTACTGTGATGTCGTTATCTGAGCGAGTAGCTTTGGTTACAGGCGGAGGGACGGGGATGTGTGTTTCGCAACTTACATTTCTGACTCGTCGTTGACCCGTTGACAGAGGATTCGCCATTGCTAAAACCTTTGCCGCAAACGGGGAAAAGGTATACATCACTGGCCGAAGGATGGACGTCCTTGAGAAAGCTGCTGTGTCAGTTACAGGCGTCCCGGGGTCCATCATTCCGTTGGTGTCTGTCCTTCTTCCCGCATGTCCACTGCTTATGCATATACAGGCTCCAGATGAATGTGACCGATGAAGAAGATGTTAAGGAGGGTGCCAAACACATTGAAAATGTCGATGGCAAACTTGATGTCCTCGTTAACAAGTTCGTCTATCACCACTCTGGTTCTCCTGCATCGTGTACCGATCTTTTCGTAGTGCTGGATTCGCTGGATCCCTTCGTGACCCGGACTTCGTGACAAAGCAGGCCGCGGCGTCAGATCCTCTCGAACCCGAAGCGGTACAGAACTGGACCGAGATCTTCGCACTCAATACCATCGCCCCATTCTTCGTCATCCGTGCGTTCCAATCCCTCCTCATCAAAGGAGCGCATTCCCGTCCGCAGGGCACCTCAAGTGTTATCAACACCAGCAGCGTTGCTGCAACATACAACACACAAGGACCCGGAACATGTGTATGTAGCCTGCTATTCCCCGGGATTGAGCTAACTTGACTCGATCAGATGGCATACAACGCGACAAAAGCAGCCTTGGACAAGCTCACCCTCATTCTCGGGGCGAGTTTTGCTGGAAGGGCTATCCCAGTTCGGGTGAATGCTATTCAGCCTGGCTTTTTTGCGTCGCAGCTAGTCGGTCCTCAGCTTTTA
This sequence comes from Armillaria novae-zelandiae, assembly GCA_030435655.1. NCBI lineage: Eukaryota > Fungi > Basidiomycota > Agaricomycetes > Agaricales > Physalacriaceae > Armillaria > Armillaria novae-zelandiae. The sequence goes on from JAUEPR010000024.1 coordinate 414,142, forward strand.
GAGACGATCAAGACAGAAGTACCCGGGTTTTTGGCCCCCGTACCCGCGAGGCGGCACGGAAGGTGAGTTATGTTTTTTATCTGAATGACATTGATTATTGATTCGAGATTGTAGCGAGGCAGAGATTGGGACGGCGGCTACCTATTTGGCGGTAACGGATTATACGAATGGAGCGCTCTTGAGCATTGAGGGTGGAATATCTCTAGTAAACCCTTAAATGGATGGTTAATAATTTAGACCCAAGAAATATATATGCATTACAAACAAAGAGGAATTATACTGGCTTGCCCTAGTCAACGACAATGTTTTGTAATTGAGTACTCCCGTACTTACACGATCGATCGATCGATCGGACACATATAACCCCGCGCCTTCTCCTTTAGGTTATTGGTGGTGACCTTCTAGTACGGTCTACCTTCTTCACTTCCGATCACCACTATCCTTTCCTCTTTGACTAGCTAGTTTCATTCACAGCTCGTATTCACTCTAATATCCATATCGATCTCCTTCTGTTCTAGGATTCTTTCTGAGTGTCGCGCCCTTACTATTCCCCTGGCAGGCTCCGGGTGCGCTTTCAGTTTTCCGTTGAAGTCCGCAGAAATGCTTTGTATGACTGCATTCGCTTTAACGATTTTTCTTACCTTGTATATCTTTCCTTGAATAATGTTACAGTATACTTACTTTTGTACCTGCAATGTGTCGTCATAAAATCAAGTGAATCGAGGAGACACGAGGAAACGTGGGCGACCGTTCTTGGCCCGTGTTAGAGATCTTATTCTTGCCAAGCCTCTTCAAAAACCTGATGATAGCCTCCTACTGGCACCCCCTAGTATCCTTCGGTATTGAACATCGGCATAGAGTAGGGTAGCTTACTAGCTCATTCAAATGAACTGTTCACTATCAGAGTGCATTTATCCTCGATACGAATCGTAATTACTATCGCTGGTACGAGAATGTTGCAAGCCAAATGGGAGTTTTAATTAGTCAAGACATACACATCTTTCTGAGACGACGACTCTGCTACTAGTTAAGGTGCAACTTGAACAGCATGTACAACAATGTCATTTCACCGCACACTGGGCAACGCAACGTCGACGCTACAATCTCGGTTATACACCTAAAATATTGTCAGTCCACATAAATACGCTGGTACGAATGGCACTACTTGCCTCTTGCAGAAGACATGTCCGCACATAGTTGCGGTCGTCTCGTGGCTCGGATTTGCGAAACAATGGCGGCATTGAAGGGAAGGAGGGCTGCTGCAAGTTGGGACGGAAAGCTGTTTACCGGAAGTGGTCAGTGCTTTGATGCAAGTACTGAAACTCATAGTGAGGTTTACTTAGTGAATTCGGGATGCGGAATACTTACTTGTCGTCGTCGTCAAATGGGTTGAAGATGAATGGGGGTCGCGTAATGATAGCGGTTGACGCCTGGGGTGATTCCCCGATGAGACTGTGAGCCATCATTTCGTTGGCTTTTTCTTGTTCGTTCTATTCGAACTCAACTGTTGGATTTCGGTCGGTATATATGAATCACAAGATACTCACGATGTGGGGATACGAAAAATTCTGCATAGAGGGTGTATGATTTGGCGACTAAGTGTACCTTTCTTCAGAACCGCGGATCAAAATCAGCTGAGATGGCACAGCGCACCTTCAAGGCCCCGAAGTGCATAGCCTGGATATGCTAGAGTTGCTAATGAGTATCTGTGTGAATATGCTAGATGAACATTCAAAATACATACTTCAATGAATTCCGTCTCACCCGCGAACCCCACAGTTTCTTGGCACCACTCACATTTTGGGTGAACCATTGATTCCAAGTAATGTACTTTGACATTTTCGAAAACACGGCGGCACTTGACGCAGTACGATTCTGCGTGCGTCGTTTTGCAGTGCTATACAAAGGCTGAGTGGACATAGATTAATGACAAATGAATGATGTACCAAGCTGAAATCTGCATCGCTCTCAAATCCTAGGGCATTTGGGCATAATTCGCATGTGGGATGACGTAGGGAGTCCTTGAAGTGCTCGGGAAGCTCGTGTTCGTACATTGTTATCCTGCATATCGAGCAAACTACACGCGGGTGGGCTTCATTGTGGTGCTATAACATAATTTGAACAGGAGGAACTCGGCCGTGTACTAGACGAACAAACTCACGGCATCGCATAGGTCCTTATCTTTGAAGCCCCGTCCACAGACGAAGCAGTTGGGGTGGTTCGGCGAACCGCGGTAGTGCTCGTCTAACGAGATTTGGGATTTGAACACCCGTTCGCAGGGATTACACGAGAATAGACGGCGTACTTGGGGAGGTGAACGTAAGTACATGCCAGCTGACTGGGAGCTGGGGAGACTATACTAGCTCGGGTTGCTTTAATATATAAAGTGAGGGAAAGCTTGTTGAATCAGCTTGATCAGTGACCGGCAGCTGAAGCGATCTACAGGAAGGTAAAGCGTTTTCCATAAACGCATACTATGACTGGTGACTCGTCTTTAGAGCGGCGGGTAAGGCAAAACGACGGAACCGCCGTGGCCATTCGTAGGATACAATATGCCCTCATCAGCTGTCTAGATCAGTAGCACATTGCAGAAGTCCTGTACCGGATACAGTAGCTAAAAGTACAGAATTGTCCCTTGAAAACCCGTGTCAGGGGCCTGATAGACCAATAGAATTACTTAATGGCATCCTAACTTCCTTGAAAAATATGGGTGTCTATGTCTGAATGACATAATCATGCTGGAGAAGCCTTCTGGAGCCCGATTCGAATCAATACGGTCCATGCAGGGCCGAGGGGCAGCGGGAGCGATAAGTATCTTTCATCAAAAAAAAACTTGGTTACGAAAGGAAGTTCACCAACAAATGCAGAAAATACAGCTTTTCAGCCACCGTTATGGGACCTGGAAATTCGCAGTACACATATGAATCCGCAGGGAGAAGGTTGAGAAGGGGACGGCCCGATGTTCCGTTAATCACAGCATTTTCTTCCCACGCTGTACGTCTTCCTCATACCATTTTATCTGAACCACTGTCAGTGTTATCGCTGTATCACGCGGACACAGCTATAGAAAAGATAGTACTCTCCTGTGTAGTCCCCTGGAACAAATATCGAGTATCGAATGCAAGGCGGATACGAAACTTAATCGACTCCGGCAGATGTAACAGGTCGTTCAATCTTCGTTAATATCGCAAGTCAGTTTTTCAACGCACAGGCTCGGATTCATGAATCTCTAGATATGATACGGAAGAAACTTGGGAATGGTCCCTTGGTAGAACGGCCAGTGCGAGAACTTCATTATCTCGGAACCGACGATCACGACGATTGTAGACAGTCTCTTGCGGAATCATATGCGATATTCACCATCTTCACCGAATACGGTTTAACTGAATTCGTGGCCCAGCTTTTTTCCTCCCGCGGGAAATTATTCCAGAGACCCCGGGCCTGTTCGCATCTCAGGCCGCTGGTGTTTAGTCCTCTTATTTTTACAGAACGGCTTGAGCTTAAGTTTAGTGATGATCGATTAATCGATTCAAAACGCCCGATGGCGCATGAGACTATATTAAGTACACATGTGAGTCGAAATATGCTGTGTGATGATGGACCCTGGACCACTTTCTCGACATATTGACGAATCATTGCTATCATATTTTTCACCATACGGTGCGATACGAGATCGACCAGTAGTAAATTCCGGCAAGCTGTATCAACTCTCAGGGCTATTTGAATGGTGACAATGCTCGGCGACGCCACTGGCAGGATTTGAATGCTTCAATAGCGCCTGAGAAGTTTCCAATTTTGATGTTACTTCGCTAGCCTCAACTAGGGCGGAGATTCTCACACCCCCCACTTGCTTAAATACAGCTTTTCTGTATAAACCAAACATTAGGATACCTTTTCCTTGCACGATATCCACCGGAAATGGATTCAGCGCCATGATCCAATGTCCATCCTCTCTAACGACCCAACTTCAGTAGTATGTTTCTTGTTGCTCACCTAAGTCTTAACCACACCATCACCCTATTGGACCAGTTGTGCGTTTCGGGGACTGCCTTTACCCGGCGGAATCTGATGTTTCAAGTTCTTTGGCGGCCTTCTCAGCTGGTGTTTACTGGGAATATCAATGGTCTTGCTGTCTGAGCCACCACGTCCTCCTCGACAACAATATTGTTAACTAACGTGGAAAATTCTATGTCAGCGTACACATATCGGTGAATGGTGTGATCTATCTAGATACACCAATATCGTCCTCGCAACGCTGAACAACAGATTAAGCCAGACTGACGCCGAGGGTTCGATATCCAAAGTGAACATTTTGAGCGAAAGCTTTTCGTTTCCAGTGCGTAGAAATTATGGGGATGCCAGGGGAAAGAGCGCCATGACGTCTCAACAGAAATTCAGAGTTGCAGCTCGATCATCGGTAAATCACCAAGTCGTTTGTTGGAGAAATGACACTTATCGCAGCATCTGAATAAAACGACCCCAATGAAAACAAGGGTGTACGCCTGGAACAGGGTGGAAATTGTCGTTTGATGAACTAACAGTCAATCCTGGCATTCCTAAGGCATTCCCATAATACTACTTACCTACAAAGAGTGTTCCTCTCCCCTGGAAAAATGTCAGATTGAACAAGCGTGCTCATAACCATCACAATACAAACTTGGACCGTTCCAAAGTCCAGATCTCAAAAATCATTATTTCAACAAGACCATAGCTCCACCATCGCTGTATACGGAAGACCCCTACGGTAGCATTAGCCAGGAACGGAACATGTTGCTGGTAATTTACTTACAGTCATATATGAGCTCAGCGGACTGCTGAGGAAAAGTGTTGCATCGGCCATTTCTTCGGGCGAACCCATACGCTTTGGGCACAGAAATGTTTAGCCTAAAACAAGAATCTGAAAGATCAACATACCTTCAGAAGTGTTCCATTCTCATACGGAGTAAAGTCAGCGACGAATGCCCGAGCTTGAGGTGTAAGTGTGTATCCGGGGTTGACTGTGTTGATTCTGATCCCATCTCCGCTATGCGACACCGCTGAGTATATCATAGAAAGTATGAGGAGGATCGTAATTGAAGGAACGCAAGGCTCACCCGCAGCTTTTGTCATTCCGACTACCGCCTGACATAACGAAGATCAGAGACAGCCCGCTCAGAGGCCATTTCATGACGGGCTCACATGTTTTGCCGCGGTGTATGCGGTCATTCCGGCCACGGGGGTAACAGAAGCGAGGGAACCCATGTTTACGATGGATCCGCGAGTGGGCGCGCGATCTGGAATCAAGGGTCGAAGTTCGTTCTTGAGCATGGCCTTGATCTCTTCTCGCATGCACAAGAAGACGCCGCGGACATTGATCGCATGAACGTTATCCCAGTCCTCAATGGTCTGATCAACAGTAGGTACCTGCTTCACAACAATCTGTGCAATAACGTGAGAGTTGTCGAGAATTAGCCAAGAAGTGGCTGAGCAACTTACCCCAGCTACATTAGCAGCGTAATCCAGTCGTCCGAATTCTTTTACGGCCGTTTCGACCATGTCAATAACATCTCTGTCAATCCGGACGTCGACTTTGAAGGGGAGGACACGAAAGTTGGGGTGGACGGCAACCTTTTTGCATTCTTCGATGGTTGCATCGAGTCCATCAAAGTAGATATCGCAGGCCAGGATACCTTCGACGCCGGCTTTGGCGTATGCGATTGTAACTGCTTGGCCAATACCAGACGCTGACTTCAAGTAAAAACATGATATGGCTTGGTAGTGTAAGACTTACCAGACCCTAAGCATTGTAGTACATAAATAGTTTAGTGAACAATAACTCGGACAACAAGTACGCTTCACCGGTTATGAGAGCTATCCCGCCAGGTAGAGTGAGAGACATGGATGTTGAATGAAGGCTGCCCTATCAATCATGCCTTATGTATAGCAGCTATGATCACGATACGAGGGGCGAAAAGGTACGAACGATTACGGCTTTTTGCATAGTCATGGTATAGCACATCGCTTACCCGTAGCCGCTTGTTATCCTAAACAACGGAGTCAATAGAGGCAGGCGATCGTAAAAGCGTATGCCAGACCTTTTTCGGTGATTCCCTGGCTAGTGCTTCGCCCTATATGTCGGAAACACCATTCACATTGTTTGAGGATAGCAATGTGCTTGCCATGTATGCCCTGTCCACCCGATGTTTTAAAACTATTTCGGTGATCTCGGAGACCCTCTTGCGCGCTCAAAGCCTCCGAAACTCAATTTATGTCAAGCTGAATGCAAACGGCTCTAAGTAAAGCACGAACCAGGTCCTATTTGCCAGAGCATCCAGACGAATCGAAGGACCACGTGATGACTATCGTGGTTTGCGGTGGTCTATTGCCACCGGCCGTCGGACTGTATCTGTCGAATGTTGTCTGTGATGAAAAGTGATGGGTCGTGATGGTCTAGAAAAGAACCAGCTATTTGACTAGATCCCAAAAGTAAAAACTAGGAGACATTAAATGCAATCAGGGAAGAGACGTTGAATCGCACGTTAGTTTCTTCATACCGATAACAAGAAGGTGCTCGCGTTGGATTCGTCTTCGGGTTGGTGGTGATCTCTGTTCAGGTTGACCCAGCTCGGAGCTTTGAGATGATATGATGATCTTGAAATGCACACATCGGTCGGAATGTATGTTAACTGGTTTCACGATGGATTGAAAACGCAGAGTGGTACGTATATAGCGATTCTTGTATGAAAGATGCACGTGGGGGAGGCCAAAGAAATCCTACAAAATGGATTTAGTGAGACTGTGAGCATCTGTCGGACTGTGATGAGACACACCGATAGTGTAGATTAGGGATTACGCGTTGCGAGTTAGAAAGACGGGCGAGACACGAGAAAAAGCTTGGCGCTAAGCAGGAGACTGTCGAAGATGATGCTCGATGGCCTAGTAGTGTAACGGAAGTCAAAGGGCCGGCAGAAATTTCTAACATACGTCTGGAGTATCACGAGTATGAGGTACAGTATTCACGGGATATACACCGAATGTATCAGGATCTGCACCAATGCTTCGCGTGCCAGCCCTTCCCTTGCAAAAACCTAACCAGCACTTGTTCGGCAGATGCCGAGCTCTTTGCTTTCCGGTGAGCTCTGTGATGTTGGATACCAGTTAGGTGGCTTCTTGTCGATGATAATAGTGGTTGCAGGCAGGGTTGCATTTCAAACCCCGACGTCATGCCGTCACCGGCTATGGGCTTCAGCGCAGAATAATGACAGGCTTCTACAACAGGACCGTCCTTTGTTTTCCATTTTTACCGGGTCCTCGCAGCACTTTTCTTGACGAAAAACCAAAACCAAACCCTCTTACACGCCCCCGTAATCGGACTATCATTATTGGTCCACTAGCATGGCAGCACATTGGGCGGTTTCTGGATGACTGAAGTCTGACATCAACAGGAGTACACCATATCATCAGCGCTGGCAAGTAATACAGTAGAATCTACAGGCCCTCTGAGCAAGTATGGCGGGTCACTCGCCTAAGCACGACAAGAAACTACACCCGTTCGATTGTCTACTCATGATCTTGCGTTGCTTTGTCCCCAGCCGATTGGATGTTGCATAGACGTATTTCCCTGGCACAGCTTTACGCTGGGTATCTTTGGAAGCACTACGTTGAAATGTACTAAGATTTAGTATCTACTACGATCGAGCCACGATCGAGTGGAAGAGTCATTGGACGGTAAGTAACTGATAGTATCATGGAGCTGTGGATACATGCTGATTGAAACTTGCTGTAGGTCGCACATTCATGCCAAAGATACCCAAATTTCCACTCTTTTAGCAAAATCCAGATATATGTTGGAATGTTTACTTACATGAAGTATTTAGTAGCACCTGTTGATTGGTCCCAGACCAGCGTTTCTCACAAAGGATCGCCTTCGCTCAAGGGTTGGTAGGTGGAATGGCCGTCCGGGTACGCTCTGTCACAAGTAGTTTACGCTCTTGTTTTTCCTCGCTGTAAAGTGCGTCTTTTACTGACAGCGTTTTCAGGTCCGAGAAAAGTCTGAGGCTAAAATGTGCTGGTCACTGCGGTGAATACATCAGAAGCAGCAAAACTCGGCTGGGCAAGTTTGCGTCTGTTGCAGAGCAGATAACTAACAAAGAGATCTGTACTACAAGGTGCTCAGAATGAAGCGGAAGGCAGATCCGTACGGAAACCTCAGCAACGATTGGCTATCAATTTGAGTTCAATATCTCACACAATGGCCACCGAATTGTTGGTCCATGGCTATGTCGCGTTACTCCGTTGCTAGTCACTCGGTCTATTTTGGGTACTAAGAGACCGTGCACGAGGAGCTATCTCCCAGGTCCCGGTATACGCTGGGAATCTTACTCCAGTACCGCGGTATCGAGCGGGCCAAACGGATGTATTACAAGCGCGTGAGGTATCACTTTTCCTTTTCAAGATTATACTTCACACTCATGCGCGTTACAGTCCCAAGCCCATACATCCAGGAGATTCAACGTTGAGACGTACATGAAATGGCCATCGGAAGGTAAGGCGCTCATATTATCTTTGAAACGAGGCTTTTATACTGATTGAAGCTTCTATAGGTCGCACACCATGCTAGATCTATAGGAACAGTACGGTCAAATCCGGATTATAAGAATAAACATTGGAATAACATTTGCTCCATCCGTTGATCGCCTCACCTGTGACCTCCCGGGTGAGCCGCGTGCCCTTCTCACTTCCCTTTTTACGACATGCATTGAAGAGCATGAGTAATCACTACTCAAGCTCCTACGTTAGCCGGTACCATCCGAGGTCAGAAGTGCCTTTAGATAAAGACCCGCTGTATTGGAGGAATCGCACAAAGAAATTGTTCTCAAACATGGCAGAGCTCAATGCCGCTACGTTGATGTCGCTATCTGGCCGAGTCGGACTCGTTACAGGCGGAGGGACGGGGATGTAAGTTTCGGGTTTCTCAGTTTCAATAAATGGTTGACCTGTCGACAGAGGATTCATGGTTGCTAAAGCATTTGCTGCAAACGGAGCCAAAGTATACATCACTGGTCGAAGGTTGGAGGTGCTTGAGAAAGCCGCCGCGTCTGTTACGGGCATATCGGGATCCATTGTCCCGTCTGCAATGTCCTTTTCCCCGGATGTTCATTGCTAACGCGTGCACAGACTACAGATGGATGTGACAGATGAAGACAGCATCAAGGCCGGCGTCAAGCAAATTGAAGGAAATGACGGCAAGCTCGATGTACTTGTCAACAAGTTTGTCTATCGCATCCCTAGTTCCTTTTTTAATGTCCTGATCTCTTTGTAGTGCCGGATTTGGCGCCTCCCATCGCGACCCAGACTTTGCCAAGAAGAAGATCGCTGCGTCAGACCCTTTCGAACCCGAGACGTTACAGAACTGGATGGATATCTTCGCACTAAACACGATCGCTCCATTCTTCGTCGTCCGCGCTTTCCAATCCCTCCTTATCGAAGGAGCGCATTCCCGCCCTCAAGGCACCTCAAGCGTGATCAATATCAGCAGCATGTGCGCTCAGACAAACGTGGTAGTTTCAGTGGGCTGTGTATGTCCCCTTCCGTTCTCCTCGACGTAACTCAGAACTAACTTAACTAGTTTGCATACACTCCAACGAAAGCAGCTTTAGAGAAGCTAGCCCTCGTACTCGGAACGAGCTTTGCTCAGAGGAACATCCCGATCCGGGTGAATACGCTGGAGCCTGGCGTGTTCGCGTCAGAAATAAGTAGTCCTGAGATTATGGAAGGGATCAAGTCGGAGCCACTACCTGGTTTTTTGGCTCCAATACCTCAGAGGAGGGGAGGGACGTGAGTACGTTCAACGTTTGGATAAGGTTGATCATTGAATCCATTCTTGCTAGTGATGCAGAGATAGGGATGTCAGCGATTCATTTGGCAGTTTCTGACTACACAAACGGAGCCGTTTTGATTGTTGATGGTGGATTGGCATTAGTCAATCCTTGAAGAGTTGATAGTCAATGATATCAAGTGACGTCAAGTGTTTCTTCTCCGTGAGAACGTAACGACGTCGTGAAATCATAATGATCAGGCCATTCGGATGGTGATGACACCTTCAATAATACTCGACTGATCTGCCGATGCGAAGAAGAAAAGTCGGGCTGTCTCGATTGTATTGTATATGATATACTTTTCACCACTGATCTTGTCATAAGGCTCTCATGTTAGAAGATCCGTCTTTAACTCACTCCGTACTAATCATTGAGTGTTTCAGCATCTTCCCGCCATGTCTGAGGCATCTGAATACTTTGCGTGCCGTTTCAGTGATTCGTCGGCACTTTCTTGACGCAATCTATCATACACTTTCCACGGCGTTCAGATCGGGCGACTGAAGACAAAGTACGTAGAGTCGATGCCTCGAGGTGACCGTCATAGGTGGGGAGCACCCTCGATATCACTCGACCTGGTCCGGCTGGACTTATTTTCTGAGGCAGTATTCTAGTGATTGACTTGACAATATGTAGTAGCGCTATGAGTCTAACTCGTCGATTCTGTATCTCTTTCGCACCCAAAATGAAACTATTGCCTGAATGTACAGATTGTACGGAAACTCGCAAGAATGTAGCATATTCTTTCATTGTGCACACCTAGAGTGCATGATGGACGCATAATGCATGGGAAGCGCCCACAAAAAATAGGCTTCAAGCTTGAGGCATGCCAGAGGAAAGGAAGGGACCTCAGCTTTAAAAGTATTGTATTGTAGTGTACACTAGTTTAATTAGAATATATAAATTAGAGAGGAGACGAATTTCAATTATAATCCTAGCTCGCTGAGTCTATATCTCTTCATCCCTAAATGGAGGGCCAGATACCCGTCTGTGAATTCTGCGAACGCCAGGTATGCTTCTTGGTGAGGTGACAAGATACGCAGGACCCGTTCGTATGATTCAAGACACTGTGTCACTACGTAGCAGAGAACCTGGTTCTTAGGGGAACCGCGAGCTCGAGCCAGTAGCGATATGAAATTGTTGGTATCACCGCTGCACTCTTCCTTGTAGAATGAAAGAATGTCGTTCGCGAAGTCGATGAAATCTCGCATGGAAGGGAGGGCTTGGATGTATAGGTGGAATGGGAGGTCTCGGGGGAAAATGAACATTGCGAAAGCTTCCGCGAGCCCGCATTGTTCACGAAGGAATATAGCATATTCTTCAACCCGTTGCGTCTGTAAAATTCATTTAGTAATGAATCGCTTTATCAATGCAATGTACTTACCGATTCCTGCTTGCTCTGAACCTCTAGAATTAGCCCGGTAATGAACTTGAGGGCGGAGTGGACGATGAAGTCGGCAGTGACTTTGCCAAAGTGTTGAGAGCTTTCAGTCAAAAGATCTGCTAGATCGTTCAAGATCTTGCTCGACTGCTTCTCTGATGATGTAAAGCGCTGGATGGCATGATTAGCGTCTGAAACAACGTCAACGGTGATGATTGTGATCTTACCCTTGTAAAATCAGGAACCCCACCCAAGGCATCGGAATCGTCAGGATAGACATCGTCGAGGTATATCAAGAACATGCAGAAGAACGCGATAAACACTTTGACGTGGTCATCGTTAATATAGTGATAAGCAGAAACAGTGATGTTAAGTCCAAGTGTCAGGTAAGGCCTGAGGACATTCATGGAGTATCCACGACGTTCTGCCTCTTCGAGGCAGAGGGCTTCCAGTGTTGGGTCCCAAATAGATGGGAGGTCGGTAGTGTCAAAATGCTGCAAGAAAGCACGTATTATGTCTCCAATTTCTTCCGACGTGCTCTGTGGTTTCTATTTAAAATATCAGGAAACGACAACTCCTTAAGGATGGATCAGCTTACACGATTTTTCAAGCGGCCTGGGCATATGTGAGTTTAGGTGACATAAAAGCAGGGAAATAAACGTACCAGCGACACTGTACGTCGAAGTTGGACCTGTTGCAGTAGAGAGTGTCATCTTTGGATTATGAGGGTACAAGCACTGGCTCGATGAGTCGATGGGGTCTGAAGCTTTGAAGTAATGAGTTGAAGTGTTCGAAGAAGCTTTATATACCACCATCGTCGCAACGAATTGAGAGCCGATGCGTGAAACGGAGTACCCATTCTGATATATCACCGGCGATTTCTCCACCTGACAATCGTGTCGTTCTCCTGAAATGGGACATTGCTTAGAGAGCCAAACTGATGACTATGGGCGCGGGAACGGCACAGAAAACGTGGCTGGATGTAATACCGGTCTGATAGGTAGCAAGGCGGGTGAAGGCTAACATCCTTGAATGCCGGGGCGCACGGACAGCCACAGTCTTGACAACGCAGCCTAAAATTTCTTCCGAAGTGTTGATGCCCGTATTTAGAGGCGAGAGACAGAGTCAAGCTGTGCTGGATCTTGCAATTTCTGCAAAAAGACTGCGTTGGTAGCGTGAGGATACTTATTACGGGCGTTCAGTACTGTTGATCTGTTGATGGATCGGAACGGTGTTTCCGAATACCATCGTCTCGCATATCGTCTCATGTACAATATACCCTGTTCCATTACATATGAGTTACACTCACAATACATTTCCCCGAGACAACGACTCACCTCAACTCCAACTGGAAAGCAATCAAAACGATTTGAACAGTAGCTGTGCTTATACTTTGGAATACCGAAGCGCCGTGGCGATACTTCAGGATTTATCAAAAGATGAACCCCAAAAGAGAAACTTGCTAGCTCTACCAACAGTCCACAGCTAGTGTATGCAAAATCACTGGGGGAAAAGCGCTCATTCCATAAACGAGAAGCCGAATGATAGCCGCCGGTGTTCGCGTCACTGTCTGATTTTCATGCCACAAAATCGGACCGCAATCAGATGCATCGCATGGGTCACAGAAACAATCGGGATGATTGTTTGACGAGGCGACGTATGTTATGGAGTCGGCGCTTGGAGTTGAGCAGCGCTAGGCGAAAAATCCATCATTTATTAAGTGTGCGAGGCAACCATCTTCATGAGTGAGGACGTCTGAATGCGGAACATACCAAACCCAAAACGCACTAAACCACAAATTTCATAGCGTGCCTCTATCCTAGTACACATCGCGAATCTACATAACATTAATAATTGGGAGAAAGAGATAGTCAGAAGACCTGATCGGCTTACCATTCTAGTTTTCAATGTAGGATGAAGAGGTATTCCTGCTGCTGCAAAACAACGTTGCTTGAACTCCCGGGACTAGTATCGATACAATAAATCGAACCCTAATGATAGAGCAGGTGAATCCGCACGCCATCGTTCTTGGCTGATGCGTGTTTAGATCATCGAATAACGTCCCTAGAGCCGGAGAGATTGTATCGCGGGTAAATTCAGTCTCTCATCGATGAAAGCGAGGGAAAAATGTTATAGCTAGGATTGAAATGAGCAAGTTCACGGAGCGAGTACGGGACTGACGTGAAAAATCTCCTTCAGGGTCGTAAGTGAAAAAAAGGAAGGGGATTTTCTAAAACTACCTTCGTTGACGGAGGAAAGAGGAACAATGAATGGAGCGGAGGTGCCCGGAGCCGTGTGCAGTGCATGCCATGACACGTGGCCAGATATTGGACTCCGACCGCCATTACATTTAGCTGTCACCTCCGTTCACTCGCTGGAAAAGTTTTGCGTTATATTTTTCTTGGAAGGAAAACTGACCCCGAAACAGAGTGACAATTCTTTCAAACGAGAAAATCCTAGCTCCAGCTTCTTAATTTGCGCTCGGCCCCTTCTCTTGACATGGCGGCATATCGCTCTTGATTTGGCGCCCGGCTGTGGCCTCCGACGACCTCCCGGGAGTCTCAGAAAATAATCGCGAAGCGTAGGTTGGTGTATTTTCTGGTCTCTGAAAAGAGAGCACTCGCGTTGAGCTACTACTATAGACATCGTCCTGTGCGCGATTACTCGAGGACATCGAATGATACGACTGCGAAAGACCTCATTATAGTCACAATTATTACGCCTCTTAGAATCACGCCAGTTACGGAGGTCGAATCCTCCAGCCTTTATGAACACTGCCTTTCATGCGTCGGCCAACATTTGCATGGCAGATCTCTTGTCTTTCTTCGAATCTATGTGCTTCCACTATATTTAGTCGTCCCTCCGAACACTCCGGGTGTCCTCATGGACATATCATTCCTGATCCACGATCAAATTACCAACTATTGTATTCATTTCACGGAAACCGAAACAGGCGATGCTACCACCTGAGTTCATTGCTCGGACTCGGAGTTAACAATGAGTGGATGAATGCTCTCCGCGTTCTAGATTTTCAAGGACGTCAGGTGGGACAAGTTGTCTTCTCTATGTTCCCGAGTCCTGAAATGGGACGAGAATGCTGGTTAGTTGGAAGGCGCTTACTACCCCTTACTGGAAGCAGTTTAGACACATTGGACGATGAATGAACTCACACGAGGCAGCTGCAGTACACATACTACTTGGGGGACTAATTGTCGATGATCCACGAGAAAAGAGGTGTGTAGCCAATGTCACACTTTCACATTCTGTTCACACGTCGCCGGAATGGGTTCCAGACCAGAAAAAGTGCTCGAACTTCTAAGTTTTGTCGAAACAATGGGTTTAAGATACGAAGTTCACGTGTCAGCGACTTCAAGACCTTGATGAATCCAGAATTTAATTCAAAATTGACGTGTAGCTGGGATGAATACGGATTTTCACAGACGGATACGTATCCTAAGACCCTAGGTGTACACATTCGGGGCACACTTTTACTTCTTGATCCATCAAGCAATCTGTTCTTGTCAGAATAAATAGAGCAGCTCCGATTGTCACAATTCACGGCAAAAAATTAAATAGCTCCGACATTTCCCATAGTTTCGCATAAGAACACGAAGGGGAGCCGAACAAGGTGGAGCATCAAGCTCGGCAGGAGGCAACTAGAATTATTTCTAACTAGCATTTCTGCCTGAGTGATGGTCCTGTTCCCGAACCTACGGACTTTACCGTGCAGTCATCGCGTTACTACACACACATCCTCCCTATCCCCGATAACTGACGTCCCCGATCATTTGGCAGAGGCGGTTAGCAGTCGAGATAACAGTTTCGATTAAATAACTCAGCGGTGGATAACGGAGGGCTAGGATGGTCGCGCTGTTCTCTCAAGGGCGAGACAAGATGGAATGAATTGACTACATCATTTGTCAGTCTTTGACGTTGATACGTTAGCTGCTAACCTTCGAGTAAGGCGTAACGCATTCTATATTGTGCTACTACGTATCTCGTCAGTTGCGAAAACAGACTCAGAGTAAACACACCCACTCGTTACTCCTCGGAGTTTCATATGGACTCCTCGAAAGTACTATTGTACGACTATTTATTATTTTTGCCATAGCGCTCGACGCTATTTGAATTGTGTGGAATCTCGGGATGAAAGAAATCCGGTTCATCATCTGTACCACCATCGTACGTCTTCAACATGGCCCCACGAATAGCGCGCAAGGGTTTCTGGTTTAAGAAGTCGGAGAATACGGATGCGCCGAACTGACCGAGCTTCATTGCCTTCAAATTTCCTTAACGGATCGTGGGAGGGTTGGGTTTGAAATTTGCATCGGTCACAGTGGGTCGCCCGCTTCGTTATTATTTAAATATGACAACGAGGATTGAACTCAAGTCAATGGTTGTCAAATCAGTGACAACCCGAAACTAAGTTAAACTCACTAGACACTAATAGTAAAGGCGAGTCACAATCCACGACAGCGGACGACGCCGTTGCCTGCCCAATAATCCAATAATCAAGAGTCAAAGAAGCAAAAGATTATGAGTCGACCCAGGTTCGAACTGAGGACCTTCTGTGTGTTAGACAGATGCGATAACCAGCTACGCCATCGACCCTTGGGTAAGTATGGCAAAGTTATATATATCATAAGCAATGAAAGTAAGTAAACCCACCTATTGGGGTATTCGCGCCCCTAGTGAAATTACGCGAGCTAATTCCTAACCTATTCCTTGGCAACGAAGAGAATTTATGCACGCCTACGCGAACACGGCTGTGACCAAACTGTGACACTAGTTCAGAGAGGTCTTGACACCTTCGAATTCGTTTCCGTGTGAGCTTCTCTTCGATGAGGCGAAGGGTTCAGCGCTGAAGAAAGTCTGTGTCATGGACTGCGGAGTGCGGAGAAGTGATATTGTGCCAAAAGCAGAATGCGACGGTCGATTGCCTGTGTGAGCTAAATGGGATGGGGTAAGATGACCGAACTGAGTCTGCTCCTTTCATGAGTTGAATACGTCGCCCACATCGTTGAGACTTTGTTCTCCGAGGGTACAGAAATAATTTCAACGTATTGGCGCGGTGCTCCATTTGTCATCCTGAATGCACTGTCATCAGCTTCTTGATTTCTATTCCCTCTCAATTCAATACTTCGATATATAGTAATAAGTGATGCAGGGTAACCCATCCGAGAGATGGTCTTGCTAAGAATTATCCGTCCTGAGTTGAGCATTACCCAAGCAAATCCCTGTGATTATGAGCTGAAGGGCACAGGAGGAACTACACATGGTATCGAGTAAGGTGATTTCAAAAAAATAGCCATTCAAATCCGAACTTCTGGATGGTCAAATTTTTGTACTAAGGGTTTAATACAGCCTGATTATGCATGGCCCAGGGCTGTTATTATGATGAGTCCATCGAATCCAAGACTGACGGAGCGATTGCTCACCTCAATATGAAAATTAGATGGGGTTATAATCATGACATCCGGGTTGAACACTGGGTGTATATATTTCTACATCGGAATCAACTAAATGAGACATCATATGTCGTTGCTAACTGGCAAAGCATCAGCATAAAATTACGACCAATATTCATATGTCTCAAAGGTGTCGAGAGATCCGGTAAGGGAATATGCTTGTCTACGACCTATGACAAACGTCAGGGTTACAACGAGGGATGCCTAAAAGGGTAAGGCGCTCGCAGATTACTGCCCGGCGGATGACAGGAACACTTTCCATAAATATATGCAGACTTGATGTATGTGAACTTTGAGATGAGCGAGATTCTGTCGCAAATGCCGGCGCAACTTGACGGCAGGCAGTGAAGAAGAGGCGGGAACTGCTGTTTGGAAGGGCTAGAAACGTGAACGGTGTCGATTTCAATAAAAGGAATGCGCATCGTTGCATTACCGCTGATTGAACGTTGGAAAATCAGTTCAATAACTGGTGATTGATGCGAATGAGGATTAGAAAGAGATATGTGCAAGCAAGCAGCCTACAATTTACTTCCCGCTGTTCTAAGCGCGCGCTGTTGCCTGACATACACGAAAAAGATTAATTATTTGTGCAGAGGTGAGGCTCCGTGTTTCCAATCCAATCACTTTTGGGGACTTGGCCTGTGAGAGAAGAGATTTCGAGATTGTTCCGCGGCGCCCCGTATGTTGAGATAAAACAAAAGTAACATACAGAGTTCCGAAGGGCTTGAGGCTGGCAATCACCAATAAGGCTTTTTGCAGTCAGGTCGACTGGAAAAAGATGACTCTTCATTTCCCCAGACCATCGGGGCTTAAAGAGTACCTTCTTAGAGAGTAATCAGGCCGTATCAGGTATATCTTGATCATCGTAGCGAGACGCCGCGTCTAAAGGCGGTGCTAGCAAGATGTACAGTTAATAATGGGCGGCCGTGGGAGATACCTAATAGAGATTGGAAAGATCGAAAGGCGTCAACTCGTGGTTGTAATAAGACTTGATCCGCGGATGTCGGGATCTCACGCTCACGTGGGGCTGTGCTAGCAACACAGGTGACTTCACTGTTATTATTAAGTTTGAACGCGGACCAACTCCAGCAGCTCCACGTCAGGGTATGTGTGCTGTTGTACTGTTGGAATAAGTCTGCTAGAAATACGCAATGCATCAATTGCCAAAGTTTCTCATCAAATAAGTTCGCCGTCTGTCATTGTCAATTTGTTGGCGCTCGCGGAGGACCATAGCAGTTTGAAGGAACTTTGATGTCACTGTAGAGCGCAGGTGTGCCTAGCTGGAATAACTTCTTGGAATAGCTGCTCCCATGGATGTCTCCGAGACCGCATTCCTCCCGTCGTCCTGTTTGAAAGATTGGAGCCTTTAACTCGTCAATCATCTTCATGAAACTAGAACTTAAGCAGCTTGTCTCAATGCTTGTAACGTGACCTACTTTACCCCTCTAAGCGCTGGGTACGTTAGTTAACTTGTAGAATTCGTGCTGTACGATTCGGCTATTGGTGTTTTTACGTTCGTATGGTGGAATGTCTGCCCCGAACTCCGACTGCTTCTATTTCTATATTTTCTCGTTGTCTTCTGTCTCTGGGTAATTGCAGGTATTCTTCTCAGCTAGGAATCTGTGAAGGTTCCATTTCAGTGTTACAGGAAGGAATATTGATCGCTTTCCTCGGATGATGGAGCGGTTGCTGTGGCTCACCTTCTGAATTAGAATCTGCGAACCGTCTTTGTGTAGTGCTGGTCAGGCTCATCTCTCTGTGCCGCTGTCAGCATTGCTTTGGGCACCATCATTATTTCTGCTGCGTTGGTGCCGGGCTTTTGATCAGGACAGGGAATGGTGTCAAGCGGTGAACTATATACAATTACATCGTCGAAGAATATACTGGCATTCGCTCTGGTGGAACCTACTCGACTGCGTACTACACTGGCGTCAATACCTGCTGTCACGACTTCTTTACCTCCGGACTCCTCATGGGACCTTCTATTGTCCTCCTCATTTCCGCCGCTTTCATCGGTATCAGATCCCTGGCAGAATTGGTACAATCCTTCGATGCCAGCAGAATGACCCGCCTCAAATTTACGAAAGACTGCGGTATTGCGAGAACCGTGCGCAGTCCAGCTGTACGGTTGAGAAGCGTACTCGTAGTATCCTCCGACTCAGCTTAGCTGCTACAAGGTCGATCTCATCGAAAACCGTGATTACGACTAGTTCGGAGAGAAATAATATCACGGGTATCTAATTAATGACTTCGCCGCTTAGATATGTTAGGTTCATTATACTTTAAAATAGGTTGTTCTGTTTAGACTATTTTTAGAGAGCCAACTGTTCTTCTTCATGAAGGGACGAGTCGGAACCTTCAACCGTTACAAGGTATCCTCAGACTTCTGTGAAGTCTAAGCACACTTATATTGCCAAGTACACTTGCCCGCCTACCATGCCTTTCGGCCACCATTCAGAGTTGTGAAATTCCTTCAGGAGTAACCCTTCAGATTGTCGAAGCTCTGAGTCATTGCACAGAAAAAATGTTCAACAAACGCGTGACCCTATATAATCCGAGTCCTCTCCGTCAATCATCAGAGCCGTCGTACGACCTGCCAAGGCCCCCTTGATACAATGATGATATTGTTCTTTGGGATCGTGCCTATCAAGAACAATAAGCAACAAAGAATTGGGTGCTTGCCCTGTTAATCCGCATCATTTCGCAAGACATGGCAGTACGTCTTCATCGTCATAACAAGCCAATACGAACTTGAATATCAACTCTGTAATGGATGTTCCAGTCCCTCATAGACCCCGTCAAATCTAACAAGGAATTGTGTGATCACTACTAGCAGGCAATCGACGGACTAAATTAGCACAGCGCCACAAACCCGAGACGGGATGCAATGATCCTGCCCGCGCGAAGATAACTGGTCATCCGTCCCTGCAGTAGTAAATTATTTTTGATCGGGCAGCCTTGAACAGTTCTAGAAGCTCGACCCCAATCAACAAGCCCCCATACCTTTGCAAAGGCTAAAGAATATTTAGCTTCGGAGACTCGGACATTGCTTACCAGCCTAGATTCTCACCGACCCGCAGTCCCTGGAGCCGGCATTGTAGTGCACAAGGCCGACCGCGCAGTGTGCGACATTGTAATGAACTGCTGAAAAAGGACAAGTCACTGAAGGGAAATGTCAAGCAACATTGATTCAAGTAGATCGATCGACGCCTAGGCTTCCTTCAATATTCGATAGCAAGCGCAGCGCCCATTGCCGTGACTTATGCTGCACGTATTCCACGGGAAGACCTGAAATTTGATCAAGGGCTGCAAAGACAATTTGTTGGCCAAGGAATTATTCACATTGTCACATGGCAACGATGCGCACTGCACATGAAGAAGCCTCGCGTCATGTCTCTATATGTTCTGAATGCAATTCCAGAATAATAAGAATACTAGTAGGTTGTCACCTCGTTAACTTCAAGTTCACGCGTTTATGAATGTGATTGTCACACGATTGCATTAACTTGAGCGGTGCCGATTCACCAAGTACATTTGCGATCTTCCCCCACTATGCTTTCCCCACTCTTACATCGTCTCCGCGGATCCTCCGCGAGGTCCAGACCTCAAGATGCACGTTTCGCAGGTTCCGTTCAATGAGGTGACCTCTGCGGACTAACAAGCCTTTCGCAAATTGGGATTTCCGCAGTTTCAATAGGCCCCTTCCAACTAAGAAGTATTCCATCCCATCTTTGTGCTGGCTCCTGCCTATCTAGCCGAGTCATGATACATATCATAAGTAATTGATTTCCTGCTTAGGCGGCACACCCGGGGGTGCACCACGAATGTGTATTATGATAGGCGCTTCTGTATAGCATATCCTGTCTGGGATGTCCTCGTCACAGGAACAGTTCATTTGAATCCCTACATTGTCATTGGAGCATCAGCCAAATGGGGCAGTCTGTTTATGATGGAAATGAAGTGATCTAGTAGCAGAGATCATCACTAATGTTATTGAAAATGAACTAATTCCATCCCTGTCGGTGCTGCGACAGAAGGCTAAATATGACGTGATGCGCCCCCTCGACCAAATTAACGGAGTTCGAGCTTGGCCCAAGATACAACAAGCTGCGAAATTCGATATTCAGGAGCTGCAATATCAGGTCCTTGAGTATCGGCTTGCGTGCACTGGCGATACTAAAGGACTGTTATGTCATCTCTACAATAATAGAACTGCATCGCTTGTCGGGTAATCTTTCGATACCGAGCAGACGTTACCCGTGAGAGGCCGGCGGTTGCTTCCCGAGCGTTGTCTTCCTAATGTAAAAGTCTAATTCGGTGCAAGGACATTCAGGGTCGGCCACGTGGGTGTCGCGAACTGCTGCCGATGGCAATTGGCACCGTGTTGGTCGACGGTGACTACCTTCAAATTCTCTGTCCCAACTCTGTTCGAACGCAGTCCGTCTTCGCTGCTTGTGGATTTTAAATTAGTCCTTGGGCTCCTGGCTTTATTTTTACCATGATACAGTGCCGATTTCGTCCGGCTTACAAACCGTCTCCCGCATTACGCTGATTTGAACTCCTCTGAGTGTTTGCCACGTATCCAATGGGGTTCATACATACTGACTCGTTGTTTCCAGGGCCGGTCTTCAAAAAAATGTCCATAATACTGGCGTCGAGTCAGTACATTGAGCGTGAAACCCAAAACATTGGTTATATCTCAGGCACTGGAAAAGTGCACGTCCGACTCCTTGATTTATACGCTTACCCATAAGGAGCTCGTTTCATTCATTGATATTTCCTGAGGCTATGCGAGGTGGGTACTAAGCAATCGAGGCCTACGATGTATAATGAAGAGATTCGGGTTACAACGGCCTCTCCCATACCGTCCTAGAGATGGAATTATCAACAAACTGCTCCCGCTCGTTCCGCGAACAATATGTAACTTGCAGTCCCTGACGGCTTCGCATAGCTACAGGATCTATGAGCGGAAATAGGGACGTTGTATAAACCTGTGGGCTTCTTGACCGCAAGCGCTTGACATTGTGGCAGGCTTCGGTCCGACTTAACCTCTCAAAAATGAGAGAACACCGCTCCATGGCGCTCATTATTCCGCAGAGACGGAACTTGTTTCGATAAATGCCTTGTTATCGGAAATCAATCCGGCAGACTTTAGGTTTCAAGCAGTGTCATATTCCCATATTTCTGGTGCTCATTGTCTTACACGGAGGTCAGCCTGCCGATTTGGCCTTTCTTTGTGGGGAACACTCGTACGCGGCGAAACGGAGATAGCCGCTCATAGATGCTGCTATGCTGGATCTTCCTGACGACGCCGATCTCGGATATTAGACGAAAATGGGGTATATAAAGCACTTTGTAGTGCTTGACCTCCTCCTCACTGAATCCTCCACGACATCTCTTGCTTACAATGACCTTATCTACTTCGACACATACCAGACACTATATCCAACGTCAAGGCATACCCTCCTGGACGTCAGCTCTTTCAAGTCTCGCTGGTATGCCCATTTACGTTCCTTGTCGATTCCGTTACTCATTCACGATCTCATAAAGGTCATTTGCTAGCTTTCGTGCGCTGTTTTTGTATATGTATCATTTCACAGGTTTTAACATTCAGTGCAGAAACCGAGGCATACATCGGAGGAAGTTGGCAATACGATATTGTCTTTCCTGCAACACTTTGACACCAGCAATCTGCCTTCCATTTGGGATCCGTCGCTCCAAGCTCTCTGTCTGGTAGAGGCCGAGCGTCGCGGTTACTCGGTCGAAGTACTCAAGCCTTACTTGGTACTGGGGCTGAACATTACCACCGCCGCATACCACTACATCGACGATACCAATGTCAAGATGTTCATCTCATTCTTCTGTATGTTCTTGATATACCTCGACGATGTATATCCAGACGATTCAGAGGCGTTGGGTGGAGTTCCCGATTTCACCAGGGTTAGTGCAAACTATTAATCGCAATTCAGTCGAGAAGTTGATCATGATGCATAGCGTTTTACATCATCAGAGAAGCAGTCGAGCAAAATTCTGAACGACTTGGCTGATCTTCTCACCGAAAGTTCTCAGTACTTCGGCAAAGTCACCGCAGACTTCATTGTACACTCCGCTCTAAAGTTTATAACCGGACTCATTCTAGAGGTCCAAAGCAAATTGGAGCCAGTGAGCAACTTAGGCAAACTACATCCTCGGTTCATTAACTAATTTTAATTCACAGACGCATCGAATCGAAGAATACGCGATATTTCTTCGAGAGCAATGCGGGCTCGCGGAAGCATTTGCCATGTTCATTTTCCCCAGAGACATTCCCTACCACCTATATATCCAAGCTCTCCCGTCCATGCGAGATTTCATCGACTTCGCGAACGACATCCTCTCATTTTACAAGGAGGAGTGTAGTGGCGATACGAACAATTTCATATCTCTGCTAGCTCAGGCCCGTGGTTCACCGAAGATCAAAGTCCTACGCTATGTGGTGCGGCAGTGCTTAACTGCCTACGAGAGAACCTTGCGTATCCTGTCACCGCACAGGGAGGCGCACAAGGCTTTCAGGGACTTCACAAACGGATATTTGGCCCTTCACCTTGGAATGAAACGATACAGACTCAGCGAGCTAGGCATATAGTACTATATCCTTCTTTAATTTATCCGCTATTAAGATACTGTACACTACGACATATAATTAGATACCCATCCTTTTGTGAAATTTCCCCAGACTTGAACATATGATAACAATCATTTTAAATCAAACACCCTTGGACGTAGTCAAAGTGGTAATTCAGACTAAATTTTCCTAGGAGAGGTGCTGCCACTTTCAATTACTCCATAGTGTAAGCATAGCTTACAGCGAGCATGTAGTTCCGGGTCCGGATCGGACAGCTTGGTCATAACAAGATATATATATATGTAGATACGTACGTAGCTCTGTTGCTTCTTCCTTCCTTCCCTTTTCCCTATCATTCCATAGACGTCCCACACTCGCCATTGATACGCTCTTCTCACCAATACACCTCGTTTCTGTTCTGTCGCGTGATCCGTGAGTCGTTCACCTTCCAGTGAGGCGGCCTCCGAACGGAGCAGCCTTTCACATAGCCTTGTTATTCAAGGGCTCACTCTCCCTCATAGGCTATAGCGGAGTCTATAGGTGTGGGTGAGAATCGGCCAACTTGCACTTATTGCAACGCTTTGAATCATCTTGCCCGACGTAGAGTGTGGGTTCTCACTAGACTACCAAAGTCATAGAACAAGAACTTACAGTTAAACTAAGCGATGTCACGACTCCATGTATCATATCAAGCTTGTCTATGATGTAAGCTAGATGCTATCAATAGTATTTCATTGGTCCGAAATCAGTAGACTCGAACCAGTCTCGCCGCCAGCTGATGGCAGTCTACGAAATGAGCTTGACCAGAGAATAAGTGGGGGTATTATACCTAAAAAAAGCTTTACGAGTTTGAATGGTGTAGGAAAGAAGCCGCTAGAAATCTAAAAGGGAGACTTGTGGGGTGAGAAGAAGCCGCGGTACATTGAGGCGAGAGAGAGAGAGAGAGAGAGAGAGAGAGAGAGAGAGAGAGAGAGAGAGAAAACACGGTTCTGGTGATCGGTAGAATTCTTCGTGATGCGCGCGTCTACCAGAAAAAAAGCCGGCAGATTCAAAACGGGGATGATGTTTGTGTTAGATGCAGGGGGAAGCATGCCAAACCGGGGCCGCGTTTGCGATCGCGAGGGAGGGGGCCTTTACGTCGTGGTTAGAGTCAGCCACGATTTGTTAAGGCAATGGAGCTGAGTGTGGCGATACACGATGTGTAGGCAGTCCAGTGAATTAATGAAAGATTGATCCGTGTTGGTCATTGTCGACTCAGCATTGTCTGTGTGGGTGTCCGGCCCGGACGATGCATTGGTAATGCTTGCCAAAGAGGTTTCAATCGCCGCTTCATGTGACTCCCGTGTACTACACAGTCCCCGTCATCTCGTGTATGGTCCATGACCGCGGTTATCGCATCATCTCGTCCTCCTACGTCATCGCGTCGCGCACCGCGAGTATACCAGCAGGAAGCGCACGCACCACCTCGCCCTCCCCTACCAGACTATAAAAGGCGCATCCAGGACACACATCGTTCTTTCTTCTCTTCCACTATCATCTCTGCGTTTTCTTCCCTTCCCTCTCCCCCGTCGCCACGTCCCGTGTAACACCATATATGCATCCCCGGAGTGAGTATGCCATTGCGCTTCCTAGGCCTCGTTCCTACTGGAATGTCATCCATCTTATTTGGCATGGCTGGCATATCCTCGATGCGTGGTTGGTGGTGAATGCCTACATCTTTTTTACCTCTTTCAACCTCAGTCGTCGGGGAATTCAACGAGAAGATGAACGCGAATGCTCTCGAAGGTCAAATTTGATCGAACCCCTCCTCTAACATGGGACACACTGAGGTTCTAGGCATCGTTGTCGACGTCTCTAAAGCTTGGGCGGGATCGAGGATGATGTATGGGCGGTAACGGTTATAGATGTCGAGCCTATGTTCGTTGGCTGTATGTTTTGGTGTGTACCTTCCTATCCTTCTCTTCTCACCTTCTGACTCTAAATAGGTACGCGATGGCGAACGCCTCATCAAGGCAGTAATAATCGCGATCTCTTTACTGATCTCTTCTATTACTGGAGACGAAACCGCTGACTGCCGCAACATTCATGAAAGTGTCTTTTTAAGTGCTAGGCTACAGTTGAAGCTCCTGTAAGTATTCTCTTCTACCTTTTTCGATATGCCGTTCACAGCAGTGCAAGCGGGGACGGATTTTATCCTGGCTTGGTAACATGTCCTCGTACGGCGAGGAAGAATTTTTCGAACCTGTCAAGGACCGAGGGCGAAACTCGGAGGGACCTCGCCATCCAAATCATTCTTTCTAATATGGTTCTTTCCTCCACCGGTCTACAACTCCATCTTGACATCATTAGGTTCACTCGTCTCTCTTGCTCATTGTCTTGGCAGTATCAATTATTGAGAACATCACAATTAGTCTCGTGGGTCCCCTAAGCTTTTGGTACTCGATCCGTCTCCACCAACTCAAGGGTTGTTGTATGCAGGGACATCATAGTAACATCATGGTTACCTGTGTATGATTTTCCAACCGGTCAAATACTTGCTCACATAACGTCATCGTCAACGATATTTTTTCACATGTGTTATGTCCTTTGAAAAGCGAAAGTGGGAGATGTTCTATCCATGGCCTACTCCTGCTGACACGTCCACTTAGTCTGTCGACGGCGTTTAAAAACATATTACTTTGCACATTCCGTCACGAACCTGGTTTCCTGGAAGATGAGATCGGGGAGGCATGCCTATCGATTATGACAGTGGGATTTTAATATAAAGTGAGGGCATGCTCGGTAAGAAAAACACTCCTCGATATCATCGCGCTCCGATCCGAGTAAGGCCCTTTATATAATCAAGATAGGGGATTTTGAGCAGTTTATCGCAGGAGAAAGAAGTCGCCGGAGGCCAAGAAGGAGGGACTTTGAGAGGACAAAGCAGCAGTCAGACCAGTCGCGACTCTCGTATGCGCGATGCACTTCCTAGACGCAAGCAGAACTAAAACGGTATCAAGCATTGACACGCGAATTCACAGTTGACAAAGGTGCTCGTGTGCGCGGAATCAAGACACGAGCCTCGGAGTCATCCTCAGTTCCTGATGCGGATAGAGAAATTATTCAGATTGGAAGCTCAGTAAGAAGCCGCCCGTCCCTCTTGACTCTTTCTTCTTATGTTGTATCGATAGGTTGCTCTCGTCGTCTTAGAAGCCCGTGTCGCGTGGGCTGGAATATCATCCGTCTGTCGGGTTTTCGGTTTCGGACCGCCCACAGTACACTTCGACCAAATAGAAAACCAGAAAGTACCGTCACGATGAAATATCGGTTGTTAGTGAATAGTCATTCACCCTTCAGAAGCTGTACCCAAATGATATCCAAGGCGTGTTCATCATAAAAAGCTGTAGCATTGCCTCCTGACAGCTCGAGTCAGTTTTATGTGAAGGCGAATGGGAGCTTCTAAATTACGAAATAGGATATGGTACGCAAAGGAAAGAGAAGCCACCGGAAATCAAGAAACCTTCAAGCCTCAAGAGCAGGGATCGGCGATTCTAGTGCTTGGCGGAACTATTCGGCTTCTGTGTGAAGTGTCTATCTTCGAACGGGCGTTGTTGTCGGACAGTCCGGGGATTCTCCTGCCTATCGATCACGCAGTTCAGACATTACTGCTATGCGATGCACACGAGTTCATACCCGTACTTGCGCCTATGGTGAAACAAGCAAAATTAAGGGTGCGTTTTCAACACTGCTTGACACGAGCACCTTGGTTAACGTGTTGGATGCTGGGGAAGAAGTGTGGCGAATGGACGCATTTGACTAGAACAGCGAGCTTGAGGCTTAAGCGCTACCTGGAGATCAAGAGTATGATGGAAGCAGATGTGGAGTGGTTCTCATAGTGAAATTTGTTATTTGTCTGTTTAGAGTTGGCGAGGAAAGGTGTGGCGATCCGCGATAGGCAGAATGGATGGTGGTGGAAGACACTGGGGTCGGCTGACTGAGGTCGTGGTAGAGGTGCGGAGCTATTTTTTTTGTGCTCTGGTATTGGTGCTTATGCTCAAGTACAGTGGACAGTACTGCGAACAAGTAAAGTTATTAACTTTGATACTGCGGCTGCTGTACTTAAAATATGTTGTTATGGCGCTTTGGGGTAAGTTCAGAATGATTGCCGTACTTCGGTGTAGATTAAAGACTTACGGTTGGTGAGAGATGTACAAATGTAGCACCCTTGGCATGGCAGCCCTCCAGTTATCCCTACCGAGGGTCGTACGCCTCATTCCACCTGACGCTCTATCCAAATCGCACGGAGATACAGGATGCGGCGGTGGATGGAGACTGGCGGGACCACCGAATCGTAGGTCGGAAAGGTGGGTGGCTCTTAGCGTACTGCGCCGGAGAACTTACTAGGTTATTTAAGAGCTAAGGGAACGAGAAGAACAGTGAAGGATGCGCATTTGGTGATGCGATTAGCGTAATGATGGAGTCTATTTACCCACGCAGATGCTTATGTTTCTCGATCCGATAAGAGATGGAATGAGTAGCCGGAGAAGGAGATCATGATGTGATGGAAAAGGTGACTTGGAAGCAGTGCCATATGATGAAGCAAGTTTCCTGAACAACGACAAGTCGATAGAGGTTCCATCACGATTCACGAACGCTATGAGTCCGAAAGTTACATGATACAATAACGAGATCGGGACAATAAAGGACCGTCGAGTGGGAGGACAGGCAGAATGCAAGGAATCCGGGTTGCTGTCGTCGGACCGGGAGCAGTAAAGCCACGAACGATTGACTTAATCCGCTATATCCGTGGGTACGGCAAGCATCACACCAGTTACGCCACAATTTGAAAGGGGGAAAAGGCCTTAGGCATGAAGGAGAAGAGGCACTATTGAGAATGAATGATGGGAGGTGATGCACGGAGATGGAAGGTACAAGTATAGGGGCAGTGACACGGAAATGACGTCATAGCGCTACGAATATTACTAGCGTTGTGAGCAGCAACACTCGGATCCCACGGCCCAGGACCCACCCTGCTTCCTGCCATGGCGGTCGCTGCGATGGACGTTCCCGAGCTCATATATCCAGGCGACGTGTCCACCCCCTCGACGTCGTCCCACTCCCACGAGCTTGTCACGCCCTCAACGCCCTACCCAGCGCCCAGGCCGCCCAGGAACAAGCTCAGAAAACCACCGCCGACAGGACCGTCGTTCTCCTTCGTGTCCGACATGCCCCCTTCGTTTTCTCATTTCCCATACTCCTTCTCTGCAACGAGCACGAGGCGGCAGAGGAGCCCGGTGTCGAGTCCAAGCGTCAGTACGTTGTCTGCTCCCAGCACCCTGACTTCGCGCGCGGAGACGGTGACCTCGTATAGCAATACATCGACGACGCCATTAATGCGACCAAAACGGACGGCGTCGATGCCGTCGCGGAAACTGACGAAGCAGAGGCCGGTGGAGCCATCGACGGTCCCCACGCCTCCAAAGCGACGGGCGACGCTTTCCTTCAGCATCCGGCGGCGAAAGGCATCGCAGACCCCGCCCCCATCTAGCTTCTCAGCCACCAAACTTGCGCAGCATGCTCCCGCTCTTTCTCCCGTGAGTTTACTCCACCCCTGCTCCAATCAATTAACACATGTGCGCCCCATAGAGACGCGGCATGTTTACCGTGGGCTCAGATGATGAAGAGCAAGAAGCTTTCCCACCCAGTCCCCGACCCCCCCTCGTTCGCAGAAGGCCTTTCAACACTTCCTCTTCTGGCGGCTTCTCAGAAGACGATGAGGAGGATGAGCTTGAGCTCAAGCGCCGGCGCAGATGGACCCTTATGACTGACGATGCCATCACGGACGAGGCCTTTGCAGAAACTGTCTTCAGCCTCACTCGGTGCACAAGCTTCGAATACGAGTCTTATGCCAACGACGACGAATCAGATACGACATGTAATGCCAGTGTACCGAAGCGAAGGTCCAGTTTGATGGCATTGTTTACGACAAGAGACCTTCTCAGAACTGAGAGACGTTACCTCAACCACCTATACGAGTTGCTGCGTTCATCACCACATCATTCATACGGGGAGGAGGAAGGCGTACCATGGCCATCGCACCCCTCGCCCACGCTCATGCATAACCGTCTGATTGCACTAATCGACGTCTCTCAAGCTCTCCTCGGAGCTATGGAAAATGATCCGTCGGTTGCCGGAATAGCGGGCGCGTTTGTAGCGATGGAGGAAGAGATGGGAATCGCACTCAGTGGATGGTGTTCCGCAGTTGGCGGTTGGTTCGACGACGGAATAGAAGTCAGGAGGCAGAGTCGCTTGTCAAGAGGCCTTAGGGGAACCGAGAAAGACTTGCCGACTCTGCCGAATTCGACTACGGAGAACAACAAACCCAAAAGAAGTTCGACGATGCTGTCACTGGCGTCGAGAGAAGTTTGGCGCAACTCCGCGTCCAGCGATCCGTCTTCCAGGAGGGCGACCCCCCAACGGAGCTCAACGCTGCCTTCATCTGCGTCTGTGCCACCTTTTCCTCGAAGCCTGTCTGTGTCTTCGAGGATGAAGGGAACATGGCGAAAATCTCTTCCCACACTTCCAGCTTGGTCTAGTAAAAATGCTCAGACACTTAGGGGTCGGGGCATCCTCCCTGTGCAGAGGGTTACGCGATATGCCTTATTTTATCGAGGTTTGTCGGCTTGATCTGTTTTTGTGTTCTCGGTACTGAGTTGGTGTACAGATTTATTGAAACACACAGAAGGGTCTTCGCCTTCGAGAGGGGTGGTAGAGGAGGCTGTCGCAGTCGCAGATAGGATTGCTAAAAGATGCGACGAGTCTCAGGGTAATGAACGATTGGTGGTGGGCACGATGAGATCATAACGACAATAGATTCATTAACATTTGGTTGTACTGCTAGCTTTTTCTTGGTTTTTCATTCGCACTTCGTTTTTCGCTCTTTCTATCGTTTAATACCCCATTATTGTATAATTATAACATGTTATCACGAATGACACACACACACCACCCAGCGTTCATAAAGAACATTTGCGGGATTTCGTTAGTGGGAAAGAACGTGCGACGGGGAAGAAGGGATTTCAATATAGTTACTGGTATGGGCGACTCGGCTTCGAGAAGGGTCGGGTGAGAGGGGATCTCGAGGCACGGGATGAGTAAAAAAGCTGCGCAAAGGTAACGTAACAGAGAATAAGGTGTGGTATGGGCTAATGGGTAAAGATCTCCCTGGGTGAGCCGCCAACGTGGGCAGGGGTACGAAACGAGTGGAGCTTGTGGGGTGATATGATGTTGACTGGACGAACGCGAGGGGACCTTCGTGGTGAAGGTGGGAATGGCGCTGTATTGCGGTAACCTTGACCCGGAATATGCAGAGCTGCGGGTTCGTGTCAGACGAATACGAAAGAGTTCTGTATGCATTCCTTGACATTCATCATAGGTACCTAATCGAACCAAGAGTCGCCGACTCCCGATTCAAGTTATGCCCTCACTCAAGTTGTCAGCCTTCGAAGGGGAAAACATTCAGACCTCAAATCAATTGGTGGACATGTTGTGGAGGTGCCAGTGTAAATTTGCACGCAAGAGGCGCTGTATTGTGTCACAACCCGAAGTCGGCTACGCTGGTACGCCATAACCACTTGTTTCCGACCTATTCCATATATGTTAAACAGTAGCCCAGCACGTTTCCGAAGTGTATGGAAGCTGAGAGCGCTGTATGCAATAGGACACGGCACTGAAGCTGGCCCATTGAGCTATAGTCGAAAGCTGAAGATACTATCGGTCGGCCTGGACGTTGAGTCTATATTGAAAAACGGTCTTTCTTCGTCTTCTTCTTCAGTCCTGTCGACTAAAAAGACCGGCATGCTGATGCCAAGTTGAATCATATATATGAGCCAAAAATAAAAAAGATGGTTTCAGATGAAGGGAGAAAAACCTTGATACAGAGTCTCGTCTTTCTCATAAATCCTAGATACCAGCACCGCCAGTGACTTCCAACGTATGCCCTGACACATAAGATGCGAGCGACGATGCCAAACTGCGAATGCTAAGAGACCCATCGGAAAGGAGGACATGGGAGTACTCACAACAACATGGCGGCGGCGGCTTCATCCGGCGTCCCTCCGCGGCGAAGGGGGATCAACGGATATTCCTCAGGGGACGAAGATCCCTTGGCCCCGGGTACACCCAACGCGACTTTCTTTCCATCAATCTCTATCGTCGCTCCAGCTTCCTTCGCAGCAGTCAGCCTAGGACATCCATGTCAGCACGAGGCGCCTTCCACAAAGTATGCAACGCGCACCTCGTATGTACCAGCCCAAACGCAATAGTATTCGCGCGCACACCGAACGGACCCCATTCCTTTGCGATCGTCTTGGTGAGGCCGATTACAGCAGATTTGGCTGCAGCGTAGTTTGCTTGGCCGACGTTCCCGTGGAGGCCCGTGGTGGAGGAGACGTTGATTACGGAGCGGTTTTCCGTGGACCCCTTGGATTGGAAGTTAGATGTAAGATGTCGGGAAGGAAAGAATTGGTGTAGTACTTACCTTCACTCGGAAGTAGGGTGCTGCCTGCCTCATCAGCCTAAAAGGCGCCCGTACATGAATCTTGAGTATCACATCAAAAGCTTCATCAGGAGTTGTATGAAGCATCTTGTCAAACGTGAAGCCAGCATTATTAACGATATGGTTGATTTTTCCAAATGCCCTTCAAGTTGATCAGAAATCAGTCACACCATTCAAGCCTCAATCAAATCCAAGTGGACACATACTTGACCGTAGCATCAACAATCTTTTTCGGAAAGTCATCTGCGCCGACGTCGCCTGCTACCGAGAGAACGTTCCCGGGACCTGCGAGTGCTTCGATCTCGGAAGCCACGGAGATGAGTTTTGTTGCATCGATGTCGCTGATGACCACTTTGGCGCCCTCCTTGGCGAACAGGAGTGCGGCGCTGCGTCCGATGCCTTGGCCAGCGCCTTGAAGTTGGACTAGGGTAAGCTGCGAGTAACAGTACTTATGGGGAAGCTCCCCCACCAGTGATGATGGCGACCTCGTCCGCTAAGAGCCCTCTACTGTGAGAGTTGCTGAGGTGGCCTGTGATCTGGGAAAGGCGGTTGCTTGAAGCCATGTCGTGTGCTACGGTGGAGGCCAGAAGGAAAAGTGAGACGCCGGGTAGAACATGGAGAAGACCACCGGCTCCGGCAATTTGAAAGCCGAAGAAGCGCATGGGATAGATAAAAGGTCCCGGAGGCGGCCGACAGTGCATCAATTAACGATGAACTGGCTTGTGACTGGCAGTTAAAGACTTGTGTTTCCACCTATGTCGATTTTGAGGGCAAGGGAGGGGCGTTGCTGAAGTAAGTACCGAACACTTTGAAGCGTATTCTGCCTGAATAGGACCGTGGCTCGAATTGTCTTGTAACACTGTGTCAAGACCGTACTATGTACGACGCCAATAGAAAAACAAACAAACCTTCGTACCACCCAGCGCCAATTGACCAGCGAGAAAAATAGGGCTGAGCACCAATGCAGTTCAATCTGCACAGAGCCCGGTTCTGAAACCCCTATCCACTGCTGAGAGCACATGCACCTGCACAGATATTTGCTTCCCGGAAGGGTGGTGACACGCTATGAGCGGCGTATATTGAGATAGCGCTGCATCTGAGCGTCAACAGCCGGTGTGGAGTCTTGTCTTCGTCGTCGTCGTAAAAGAATGTTTGTTTGTTTGGCACCGCCGTGACGCCGTCTTCACACCATGACCGACGGTGGCAGGCTCCTGCCACTACTGTGTGTGGCTGAACGCTGGCTTGATATTATATTCGTCAAGAACGGTGATGTGACACTTCCCTGCTCCAGAAGATAGTGATCCACCTGTACAATGTGAGGCCGGCTGGGCCAATCTGATTACTTGTCATCATCGATTTTGTTGCATTGGACGTGGTTACCCAAGGGAGGCTCCGTTACTTCGTTTCAATTCGTAAGCAGCCTTATTTTACCTTCCCTTCAGTTTTCATCTCTCACATAGCCAGCTTTTTTGGACTTGATATCGGCCTTCTTGACCCTGTGTTATATAGTATCGATATAGAACCGACTTTGACCTTTCCTCTGAAACACATCTGTGGTTATTCACGAGAGTCTGGTTTGGTTGTCAGGCTCTCCAGGTCCGGAAGGTGCCTGTGTACAAGTCAATTCGACTTCTTGTCCCTTATCGTGAAGCACACGTCCGGTTACCAGAGATATTTGAAGCCGACCTGGGGTGACATCGATTCTGGTAAGGTACATTTCACCCATAATTACATACCTGAACGATTTTTATCAGCATGTAAGCGACAGCCAAACAAGAGCTTCGTTGACATATAACTAAGTAGAACGCTTAGGACGGTGGCACTCGTCGGAACTTCATGACACGACATGAGGTACATTTACCATCGGTGACCATGATAGTGACCGCTTCGTTGACATGATGCTTGGGATTTCCGACGATTTCAATGGGATTATCGTTCCCCGAAATGTCGGTGCCAAAAACGAGTACTCAACACTCCGTCCCTGTGCGGAGAATCTAGTCTGGAATATAATAAAGTAGACTCCTTCACAGAGCTCCCAGAAAATCTCGCCAGGGTGCTTTTATACCTGATACGCAGATGGACTGGATCCTGAATTTACAAGGCGGGTTCAAAGCCTTTATCGGGAAAAGATTTGATCCCGCATCATGGACGACCATCGACTCTACTTCTTCGATTCGGCGTCCTCGCCGGACAATAATAAATCTAGTAAATATAATGCTCACTAGTATCGATCGATCCCTCAAGTGATGACTCTATCTGCTATTAGGCGAGATCTTAGCTTAGACGAAGTCGTGGTCGTGATTCCCCTCATGTTCTGTCGCATTGATATATATCTTGATGTGAGTGGCGATATTGATTGTTCTGCGCGAAAAGCCTATAGCATCTGACGATTGCATACGGAAACCAGAGGTCGTCCCTCAAATTCGTGACTCTGCGAATGTTCTTGAATCACTTTGACACTAACCTCCCCTCCGTTTTCAACTCGAAACTCGAAATCCTTTGTTCGCAGGAGGCAGACCGCCAGGGATAC
The DNA here is from genome assembly GCA_030435655.1 of Armillaria novae-zelandiae. Taxonomy (NCBI): domain Eukaryota; kingdom Fungi; phylum Basidiomycota; class Agaricomycetes; order Agaricales; family Physalacriaceae; genus Armillaria; species Armillaria novae-zelandiae. The sequence goes on from JAUEPR010000024.1 coordinate 448,515, forward strand.
TCCGTGGACTCTATTCAATCACAAACTTGACCATACCGACATCAAGTATTCATCGTTTTCTTCATAACGTCCGTAAAATGTCCCGATGGCGATGGCGATACTCCAGCTGGAATGTCTCCCTTTAAAATTTGAATATTTAATGCTCACCACACTCACACAACACAGCGCCATTTGTCCCCAATGCAACGGATACTCAATTCTAAGATGATTGAGAATTCACGGATTGACTAACGCTAGTCCACCATCGACGCTCAAGATAGCTCCATTCGTATAGTCCGACACAGCTAGGTAGATCGCAGCCATCCCTATTTCCGCATCACTAGAAACTGGAATCGGTGCCTAATCTGACAAAGAGAACGAAAACACTCACGTCCCGTGCCTCCTCATGGGTATAGGCGCGATCAACCCAGGTATGGGCTTCGTCTTGATCATTTCCAACAACTCAGGGCTAACCAATTGTGACGCAAACATCCCAGGCTCCAACGCATTCACCCGAATCGGGACGTCCCTCCCAGCAAAACTCGTCGCTAGAACGAGGGTCAGCTTTTCCAGGGCGGCTTTCGTCGTGCCGTATGCGATCTATACAAAGTTAACTCCGCTCTACAAAGGTGTGACAGGGTACTTACACACGACAGTGGCCCCATATCGTTTAGCTTAGCTGCCGCGCTGCTGATGTTGATGACGCTAGAAGTGCCTTGGGGGCGGGAATGTGCTCCTTTGACGAGGAGGGACTGGAAGGCGCGTGTAACGAAGAACGGCGCGATCGTGTTCAGTGCAAACATATCCTCCCAGTTCTGGACTGTTTCGGGCTCTAAAGGATCGTTCACCGCGCACTTCTTCGTGATGAAGTCAGGGTCGCGAACGGAGGTGGCAAATCCGGCGCTACAAAGGAGATTAGTCTGCAGAGGAGGGCATCAAAGGTTCCATGAACGAACTTGTTGACTAGAATATCGAGCTTGCCGTCAATTCCTTCGACATGGTTTGCACCGGCCTTGACGCTTTCTTCATCCGTCACATCCATCTGAATCCTGTGTGCAGTGTTAGCAATGAATACTCGAAAAAGGATGGCTACCGACGGGACAATGGTCCCTGGGATGCCCGTGATAGACGCAGCAGCGTTCTCTAGCACGTCCAGCCTTCGCCCAGTGATGTAAACTTTGGCTCCGTTTGTAGCGAAGGCTTTAGCGATAGCGAGTCCTCTGTCAAAGTGTCAGTCATTTATAACCAAGAATACGGAGACTTACATCCCCGTCCCGCCACCTGTAACAAGACCTACTCGTCCAGACAGCGACATCACCGTGGCGATATTGAGATCTGTCATATTTGTAACGGTGAACAAACTCTGGATACAGTTCTTTTGAATGTAGCGGTGGCCACGTCGTCGCGCTTATTCAACGACGGTGGTGGATGATGGATTGACCCGGCAAGACAGTCACCATTCATAGCGTGACAAAAGCTCTCGTGCTTCTCGTCAACGTTACCCCTGGAAGGTTTTCGCCGGGATTGGTTTGTCATGTAAGGAAAAGAACATTCCGACTTAGAATAATTATTCAGGTTCTTCCACGCGTGTCGTACGAATGTGAAATGATCATCATTTTTATCTGTTTGACAGTCTGTGAGCACTTTGCACCTAGTAAGAAATGAAATTTTTGACTTTTCCCGCAGACCGTCTATATTTTCAAAAGAAGTATTGTGTGGTGTACTCATCCATTATGTAGTATATGAAGTACTTGGAAACCCCAGATATTCGAAGGCGAGGACCGACTATGAGATGAGGGAGAAATACCAAAGCTGTTCTTTAGCTCTTCTCTGAGGGCACTCCAGTTCAGTTGCGCCTTTTCAACATTTCATCCTTCCTCGAACTTGAAGGCATTAATTAAACTCGGCCGTCTCGACAGAGTCGGTACTTCTGGGAAGTTAGATTTCAGGACAAATTTCCCAGCAGAGCCATTGCCGTGAAGTTGGTTCGCGCCGTCGTTGTCCAATCATGAAGTTTGAATGGACCAGGTAGCTTCTATGTAGCCGTCATGAGTATCTACGCAGAGATGCAACCAAGAGACACATACTGCGCCCCATTCATATATCGTGTCTAATGATTGCACTCCGATTTTGAAGGTGTCAGTGTCTTTTCCCATGTAGGAGAGCCACGCGTCACCCTTCTCGCACAGAAAAGAGTTGATTAAGTCTACCACAATTCTGACCTCTGCTATATCGTGCGTAGAGACGAAGGAGAGATGATCAGACCAATAGAGGCACGCGTATCTCAAAATGTCATCGTCGGGATAGGGCATCAAGGTAGTAGCATCCTTGTCGATGGTGTCGGCGTGCGGATTAGAAAATGCGTCTTTCATGAGATCAAGAAGTCGGAAACAGATGGAGCGGTGATTCTGAGCAGGTCGTACTCGAAGACGCGAGACAAAAAGTTTGGTGTGTGCACACTCTCGGCTGTTCATGCACCATTCCATTTCACATTTGTTTGAACAACGAGTGTTCGACGTAAGAAAGTCTCTGAAAGAAGAGTGAAAGAGACAGACAAAGTCACGGTCGTCTGAAGGAACGACGATTACAGAGTGAAAGCGAGAAAGCATGCCTTCAACACGGTTTCGGGTCATTTTCAACAGTAGACAGATATTACGCAGTGTCATCGAATGTTGTAAGAGAATGATAGTGCCTACAACCGTCCGAAGATCGTTGACTTTTGAATCAGGAAGGTTCTCGATAGCAGAGGATATGGTCCTTCGATAGAGATGGTCTAGGCCATACTCCCCTTCATTATGACTTTCGGAGACACTGGCGATCTGAAGCAATTGTTCCGCCCTGTCACCTGGAGACTCAATGAACCTGCATACGGTGGTGGCGACTATGAACAATCCTGCGGATTTCTGGACAAGCTGATCTAAAAGATGTTCTGGAGGCCAAATGTTCTCCGTCTCCGTTGCCGAATCGCCAGAGATGGGAGAGCTCGGAATCATGGTGATCAACTTGGTGTGAAGGTATGTCCGTATATCGGCATCGACTACTCGTCTGTCCATACGATGTAGGATAATATCTTTCCATTCAGCGCTTGAGACCGACTGGAAAGTCTCGCGTTCGGGAACTTCGGGGCGGCTTGTTATCAAGACCCTCAAAGCGTGATGGTCATGGGTGATGGTTAGAAAGCCCGAAACCAGCTCCCGACGAGCGATCTCACTAGTGCATTCATCCAGCGCATCGACAATAAGCAGGAGCGGGTCGGAGCGATGGCCTATGCTCAGTAATGGCTTGATCACTAGCCTCTCCAATTGCTGAGACGGTGTTTCCAAATCAATGCCGTCCCAATGCCGCACAACCGAAACAAGTTCCTGGCGAAATGCCATGTCGATTTCGGAAAGGTGAAAAGCAATGGTAGGGATGACAAGCCTTGCATCTTTTTGTTGCGAGTCATTCCTGGAGCAAAAAAAGCTTCCCCCAAGGATGCCTCGGTCTGCGGCCCAATGCGCGACGCTTCTTGCTACGGTGCTTTTGCCCGCACCAGCGACACTGTTTAACCAACAAACGCAGCGCGTATCGGACCCATCCACTATCCAAGTCATTATGTCCTCTAAAATTGCAGTTCGGGTACCCTCTAAACACTCATCCGAGGTTCCGTTTCGCCAGCGTGCGGCCTGGGAACGAGGAATAGCGTTGATGATTAACGAATGTACTAATTGTACGTTGAGATAGGTTGTCATCAAGACACGGTAGGCTCACCATCTGTGTATATATTCTGACCAAGATTCGTGAGCTAGACCAGGTTTCTCGAAGTGTAGAGGCTTACCGAGATATTGACTTCAATGCGAAGCACAGATCCGGTCTACTATGTGTCAGTCACTCGCCCTTACAAGAAGAGTGCATTTGCTCACCAACAAACTGTCCAACAAGAACCTCAGCTGTCGGAATACGTCTGCTATGATCTGTTTGTCTTCCGACGAGTAAAGAAGCCCATCAACAAGAGTGCAGTTGCGGAGATTTCGACACGTGTCCTCTATTGACACAAGACCGCTAGTGGGCAATGAGTTTCTGGGAGAAGGAAAATCATTAAATGACGGACTTCTGAAATCCTTCAATATGTTCTTTCAGAGCCACGGGAATATCGACATTCCTGTCTGGAAAGGTCCTAAAAGGCGATAGAAGATAGTCCAGCCTTTCAATCATATTAACAATCTCTTGAAGATCCCGCTTGTTCTGTTCAGTTTCCTAGCGCTCGGTATCAGTGCCATCGATAACGGAATCATTAAGCATAATCGACCTGCCTGAATGATGTCGACAATCGCCACAAGTGCGCCCACAATACCCTTTAACCCTGGGACTGGAATGCCTTCCGCAGTCTTCTCGAGAATCTTCAAGGGATGTACAAATGCCTGCAGTAGTGTACGTCGCGGCAACGTGAGATTTGGGGCAACTGAGCTCAACACTCAGGGTGTCGGAAGGGTTTGATAAAGAAAGAAGAATACCTCTACGCCGCCGACCGATCGATAAAGACAGAAAACGACTAAACACTCTCGTTCTTGGGTGGACATCGTTGCTCGTATTGATATACCCGTTGGATACCGAAGATATAGGGACGGATTGAACAGGGATTGCAACATCGGGAGACGCCGTTACAGTTTTAGAACGTTGAAACAATATCCGAGGGATCAGATGTTTCAAAAGCACCGGGCGCCGATCTCTTTGCGTCGATGTCATCGCGCTTGCCAGATTACATCAGACACAGAGATTCATAAGGCTCAAAGGGGGAGGCCAGCGGGCGTTTTGGGGAGGGCGTTGTCGAACTGATGGTACAGGTGTAAGATGTCCTTTCAAGGAGATACCTCGGCGATTTCTTGACGAGGGTGACTCTGGGCCTGGAAATGCACCCCGTCAAATCATGTGTGGAGCAGGGTCATCAGCACGTAGCGCCCGGTCCGAACACCATCTGATGACCTGCGCGTTTCCTTCTAACAATATATCTGTATATAAGCATAATGTGAAGAAGGTGGTAGTACTGTGTACTCTTTTCAAGGTCTCGAGAGTGAATCAGGTCACGTCGCAAGGGCCTTACAAGCGTGCTCGTTAGAAGGTCGTGGTCGGAGAATGCACACTACCACGCAAAGGGCGTCTTGCTTTGAAAGTCTAGAGCAAATGATATCCTTATTTCTCTGACGATTGCTTAGTTTTGCTACCTAGAGCCGAGGAAGGTATCCGGATCGGAGGAGGCAATTTAGACCTGTGAGGCCGCAGACAAGAGATATATTGAGTAGGCTCGGGTGGGTGCCTAGGAACCAATGGCCTTCGACTGCTTGAGCTGAGCGAAGCTTCTGTATGGAGGAAATCGTCGCTCCCGTCGGTCACAGCATGATGAGAAGACGAGGAATATAAGAACATTTGTGCCGCTTGAAAATCACCGCCAAAGGAGACAGCACTGGTTAACACAATATTTCCCTGTTGACCAAGCCCATGCTCGTCGCATACGGTCCATTCCCCGATACTGGCGACCCCTGTCACATTGTAAGTGGGGGAGAAAAGAGCCAGAAGACATACAACTGCCTGAAATCATGCCGTGCTGAACAGTGTGTACAGGAACAAAAACATTTGCCAACTTAGAACGTGTGTCGCAGCCGTGAGGATGGTGGCGGGTGACTGGCAAGGACAGAGGAGGAAGTTGTGTTTGTTTGGTTTATGCATCCTTGCTACCGCCATCATGATCACCACTGCAATTTTTTGACGAGACTCTTCCACCACTGTCGGCTAACGACGCAGTACAAAACAAAACGATATTTGTAAGGGAGAGACAATGACCAAGACGGCAGAACGTCCGGAAGTTACAGTGAAGAATTTTGGTAACGGTGATGAGGTCTGTATATCCGCCTTTTTGGCTTGGTCGATGGTTGAATGATGCTTCTCTGTATGGCTTAAGGCCTGGGCCAGCACCGGTCACGGCTCTGATACGCTATTTCCTCAAAATCGACGAATGTTGTTTGAGAGAACCATCTGCCCAAGAAAACAGGGATATGACAATAGTCTATGTTCTCGCGAAAGGAAGAAGACATCTTATGAGGTGAGCTTGATGGGTACAGTTCCTCATCGCAAATGATTCCAGTACTTTAGGGAATGGTTAATTGTAAGCAATTAAATTTTGACCTTACTTTTCTTCTTTGTTATCTGACAAGTGACAGCATGATAGCTTCTCCGAATTCGTCATGTCTCCTCGCTTGCTTAATGTTATCCCCTACCTTGATGACCACGAACGAAAACTCTTTGTCTCTATTCCTACCCTGAACAGCATAGACCACCCACATGTTGGAGTAACAAGTACGCCCGAAATCGTACCCACTTATTTCCATGGACTAAGTAGTATATACTCTTGAACTTTTCCTTCTATTTTACCTGTCTAGTTACATTCCATGCATACTGTCTATAAGATTAGTATATATACCTTGTAGTTTCTACTTCGCACCTCAGACGTGTTTCTCTCATTATCGAGCGCACTCTGAGTTATTATCTTTACTAGATTTTACTCTCACGCTCTATCGCTAACACGACAGTGTATCTGCGTTTGCTATCAGACGTCGAGCGTCCTCAAATCCGCAGAGCCATAGTTCAGCATCCTCGCAAAGATTTCGTTGGTCTTAAAGACTCAGGCAATGCCGAGATTAGTGAATCACGTTCAGCACTTCCTTTTGTCCCTAAAACTTAAATCGCGTTCTCCAAACTGGCTCGGCAGTGAGGTCACCGTTGACGCCCCTCTACTCCCAGTCGCAGAGAAAGTCGCAAAATTTTCGGAATGGAAGGAATACAGACTTGTTTATCTCCGATTCTTGCCAACAAGTCGATCTATCCTTATACACTCCTATTTTCTCTCAACGTCGCATTCGCTGGTTCAAGGTCAGGACTTTGTTACTTGAAGCCGGTAGCAATGGATATCTTCGAGCCTGAAACAACGCAGAATGGGTTCAGCATCTTCAAAGCAAAAGTTCAATACTATGGGCCTTCCAGACACTAGGAGTCAGAGCACGTTCCCGTGTCAGAGAACGGTCAGTATTAACGTTAACAGCAGCGTAGAAGTGACTATACACTCGTACCTGAGTGCCATGTATGTAGGTACTCCGTACTTCCTATGAACCTCGAAGTGACACTGGGAGTTGCGCGTGGTGCAGCAAAAGCCGCTGGAACATCTCCGTCTATCTCCTGGGAGTAGATTTGCCAGGAGATATCCAGGTTTGATCTTCTCAAGGCTGTTCGAACGCGCCTGAAATTTTCGGGACCGCTCGAAACCGACGGCCTAACGATATCAGTGGTACAAGCGCTTCGAGGAGCGAGTCTACCTGTTTCTTGATGTACTTCTCACCGTGTGGACACTGCCGTCCTGTAATGCTACCTACCTGCCACCTCACCGATATTTTCTTCAGTGAAGCCGAGACGGCAATGGATGCTATATACTTGGAGGCCTCGGGTTATATGACTAGAGCTATTCTGCGTGCGTATGGTGATATCGCCCTTGAGAATCCCTGATTGCTTCTGTATTGCGTGCTAAATTGATATAGAAGTGCTTTATTGGAACTCAACGTTTCACAGTTTAAGATTATGCGTGTTGCGCTCGAAATGATATGGAGATATCTTCAATGAATAGTATTTTGTTCTGCGTCCAATAACTCTTCGATCCCAGTCGAAGGCCGTCCGGCGACGCGTTTTTATCAGCCACAGACGTGTTGTTTGGTGCCAGCTTTCAAACATGGGCGCGAGCCCCTGACCTGTCATGACTCATTTGCAGGCCAGGACTCTTGATAACCCTTGTTTACGGAGCGCTCGAACATCGACGCGTACATAAACGACAAGAATAGATTCCAGACGCGTCATTCTTCAGCAAGTGGCAGGGATCGCTGGTCATACTGAAAATGCTTTGATTCCGACGTCTGTCGTATCACGCTTCCATCTTAAACTGTCGGGGCCACACGCTTAGAGCACTGTCTCCAGCCTAACATACTTAGGTTTATCCCCTTTCTGTCTGAAACTTTCGCGTGTTTTAGCCACCCTTTGCCGATGGATGAATGTGTGGGCAAACCATGATACTAGGTACTTGACGAAACGGTGGATCCCAACTCCGAAAATGTATTAAAACCAGTCAATAGGATAACTTAGACAAGTATTTCAGTATGAGTTTAATTCAATGATGTTTTTGTTCCAATGACTACATTCAAGTCGGACGGCCCGTATCTAACGACGCAGGATCCTCATAGTCCAAGCTCAAGATTCTCGTAATCTTGTAACTCATCAATACTCGCATATTTTCTATGATCACGGCCTACTGTCATGTAGGTCTTTACTTTTTTTGACGTGAGCCGTACCTTCCTGGCGTTTGACCCTCGAATCCTTGTCGTTTTGTCCCGTCGTACGGAATGAATAGTGACTAAAAATGTACTTTTCTCGTCTCTTTTTATGCTGTGTGACCGGTACCCCACTTACAGAGTTGTTCCTAAACAAAGATTCCTTCTTAAGAAGGTCTTGATATGGTTATTTAACTACGGCTTCTCGGCTATACCCACACACTCCAGCTAACATCAATATTGATATCTATCTATGGACACAATTTGCCTCGTGTCCTCTCCATCAACTTCTTTATATGGTATGAATTTGATCAGTCAATGTTCGGAGGCAATCGTCGGGTATCGGAAAAAACCAATTCTCGAGTAATAGCTATCTATGGAGCGCCTACAACACCTAGGGTTTTTCGCTATAAAAGGCTCGACGTGGGGCTGCAATGTACACCCAACAGTGGCCCCACAACCCTGCTCTATCATCTCCTACTCTTCTCCTCTTTTCTTCAGCCTTTCCTCCTGCTTTCACGTTTGCACATACATTACTGTACGTGTCAGCGACCTCTGTTGAGGCGACTGACTCACATTTCTATCCCAGGATCATGTCTTATGGCCAGCCCACTTCTCAGGTCGGATCCAATACCTTTGCCAGCCAAAGTTCGGATAAGGCTTTCGTTTCCCGCCATTCACATCATGCAACCTTTATTCAATCGATCCCCAACGCTCAGAATACGCCCCACTATGCGGTTAGTAACACTCTCTCATGTAGAGATTAATCCTTTGAACTAACATTTACTCGTTTCCAAGAACTATGGACATAGCGCATACCCCTCCGCAAACTACCCAGGCAGTACGCCAGGAAGTATGACGGCATATGGGCTTCCTGTATTCCCTCCCCCGTCCTACCCCCAACTATACGGCCTTCCTGATCCAGCTCCGTGCATCCGAAAGCTCGTGCAAATTCCCCCAAACGCCCTCATCCATCTCAGCTCTCTCATCGATGAGCCCGTTATGCAAAGTAGACCAAGTTACTCTATGAAGCAACTGGCCGCAGTTGCTATTTACAGTAGCCGGGATGGGAAAGCTAACGTTCAAGAGATCGGATATGCGATCATGGCCCGTTTCGCGTACTTCCGTACTGACAATAATTTCATGGTCAGTCAAAGAACCGTGTCCTCCTGATATATCTACTCATGCATCCTTCCAGGCCACACTCAGAGGCGCCTTGAGCCTAAACGATCTTTTCAGTCAACCCAAACCTTCCCCACACGAGCCTTTGATGAAAGGAGGTTTTTGGGTTGTCGATGCCAGGAATCCTGAAGGTCACCGCCCGCGCAAGCGGGGTAATCCTTCCAGGCCCAGCGACGACACCAACTCCGACGTATCCAGTTAAACGTTTTTACCGTCCGGTGAACTAAACCGTTTTCTTATCCGTTTCCTCAGTCTTTGTCCCTTCCATCATCCGTATATACATTTCTGCGCTCCTCATTTCTGTTCCTCCTCCTTGATTTTCTAACATGCATTCCGACATAGAATGCTATCCAGTTCCCATACTGCTTGATTGGCGTAAAATAAAAATCACAGGAAACATCCGCACAACCCAAGTAGTAACTCTAACCTTGCCGCGTATTCATTGTATAAATTCAATATATGAGTTCTCAGCTGCCATCCGCCTTCCCTGTATGTCAAACTATTAGCCGTAAGTACAAGCTTCTGGTAAAAACTAACTTAACCTACGCTTCTAAATAGCCTGTACAAATCGCAGTTCGAATCCAACTCTTCGGTTTGTATTCCTGATCTTTTTCAGTGCGAGAGACTGCGTAGTCACAGATCTCCGCCGCTTGAGCGATCCAACGTTCGGGTCTGAAATCCATCTTCCATTCAAGCTTCGACTATCGGTTGCATTGAATCAGAACATTTTCGTCGCACCGCAGTCATTTAACTTCTTTGAGTCCAATGAAATAGACGCGGGATACGTTATTCAACCATATTCAACTATTTTATGGACTACCAGACGATGCTTCACATAAAATCGAGTCGTGTGTTGAGCCTTGGAAGGCTTATAAAATAGAGGCTGAGGAATCCTGACGTAGAGATCGAGTATATTCAACCGAATCAATCGCTTGAAATAAGAAGGGACGGGGTTGTACTAACTCAGCGGCAATCAGAACCATTGCAGTTCCGGATTCAGTGGTAGATACACGTAATGTTTGACATTACGAGCATCATGTTACAGATTCAATTCTATGAGTTGATAGCTCTTTGCTCCCGAATGGAACGCCAATGACCCGCTCACAAATTCCTTGTACATTCATGGACTTCTTTGTGAGGGAACAAGATACGCCATGTCCTATTGTGAGCGTCCACTTCTCCGCCACGTAAAAAGGGCCTTACTCTTGGGCTCGCCATGAGTTTCATCCAGGAGACTAGTTGGTAAGTTTCGCCTTAACATTCCTCCTTGTAAAACAAGATAATGTTGTTCATGAAGTTGACGAACGCGGAGAAGAGGGGGAGTTTGGACGCATATACTATACAGCAGCTCTGTGGTGAAATAAACATGTCGTAGGCTTCCGCTATTCCGCTTATTTCGAGAAGATATATGGCATATCTGTCAACCCTGTGCATCTGTCCTCTTTGATAACAAATGAATAATAATACAGCATGCTATAAGTCGAAAGAGGTGCTGGGAACATGAGAACTAGCAGACGACGAGCGTTGCAAGCCTTGTTTCATCGTACAGTATCGAGGATTGTAGTAGTCTTTGTCAAATGGACCTGCTGAAGCTGGGAATTAGGGAGGTCTGTTCTCGCTAGGCATGTTAAATTCCTGGGCAGTACACATCCATCGGTGATAACGTAACTCAACTTTGTAATGAAAGCGAAGACCAGGCACAAGATTCATTGACATTTATGTGGGACTCATTGTGTGTCGGAGGTCAAGGAATGTGTGGATCCTAAGGAGACGACTTCGGTCATATCAGTAAACCAGGTCGCATCAGCACGAAACGAAATAAGCCTGGCTTTCATGGGTGGCCGAGTGTTCTTAACCTTCCCTTTGTATTTCAGTGTGAAAGGCTGCCGTCTTGTGAAGGCAGCCTCACTGGAAGGAACTCACGAATCACGCCAGAGAACAGAAACGGGGTATGGATTTGTTAGACGAGAAGGAATACGGTGAGTGGATATGTCTACGGGAGGTGGTGGGAAAGAGAGAGAGAGAGTACGTACGAGTACCTAAGGCTATATATGTGTTAGGGGAATCTATATATAGTTGTCCGCGATCACCCCTAGTGTGCTTGCTGTCCGGCGGTGTGATATGTTTGTGCTCGGTGTGATCGTCGGTCCGTCGGTGAGGATCATCGTGCTGTATATCGTTGTAAGCAAGGCTTACACAGTGATGCGTATACTCCCACATTCGGCAGTGTTTCAAGATTTGCAATAACAGACACTCACACTTATACAATAAGGCGGTTTCCTTTATCTTCGGAGTTTGTTTATCATGTCTTCTAGTTCAAAGAGAGATTTTTTCTTTCATACGATAACACAGGAGTCGTATCATCGCGCTTGTCAAGTTTGAGAATTTTCCCATCAATACTCCCATCAGGCCTTTGTTCTTTCTTATATTAGAACAAAGACTACCAGTAGAATCTTAAGATCTCCGACCTACCTGGGGTTGGACACGCTGAGAGCGGTATTGATCGCAAGTCGAGACGGGTAGTTCCGAAAAAAAGTTCAAATAACTGAACTCCGAGTTAAGCAATGGTTAACGTGAAAGGCGGAACACCTAGGATAACACCAAAGCCTGTGTATCATGCACTTTGTAAGCCGTACATATTGTATCAGCAACAGCCGCACATATCGCTAGTCTATAGTTAACTTCGGAAGAAAAGAGACGAGAAAGTTGGCACGAGCCGCAAGGTAGCATGTGTATCGGCTTCAGCCGTTTCCGAGTCAGCGGCATCGAGGTCTTACTTCATTCGATTTAATCATAGAAGGAGTGGAGGATTGAGCTCAAGCTAACCAGTACTGCGGTAAGGCATCATCGAGTCCATAGCACGTGACTTGAGGTACGTAATGTCCTCTGATTAGCTGAGGACTTTTAGATCACCTTTGGTTCTGCTCACCCATGTCACAGATAAATCCCGGTCAGTTCTTTTCCATCAAGCTCGAAATGACAGCTAATGCTTTATACACCAGGAAACCATGGTTTTTTGCAGCCCGAGAGAATTCAGAACATCCAGAGCTGAAGATCTTCGAATGATTCACCATCAGAATTGGAAAGGCTGTCTTTAATTGCGACGGTCGCCGCAAGTCTCCGTAATGGAAGAGTCAGTTTTCCTTCCACTCGGCTCTTTCCGACGTCTTTCCGTGTACAGGTTAAGTATTTCAACTGCCCAGGTCCTAGACGATCTTCACATCGAAAACTTGGCATATAATACCTTTCAATTTGCCCCTAGACTAAAATATCTCGAAGGAAACATTTTCATGAGTTTTTCTTCCTTTCCGACAAATTGCTGACTATGCATCCAGAAACTCAAACGAGCACCACGTTGAAGCACGTACATCTACGAATACCAGAACACAATTACTTTGACCAGTTTCATTATCCTTCACATGTAGATTATAGTCATACATCATTCAGATTACAAGTCCCGCCTTCTTCCCTTGTCAAATTGTTGCTGAATAAGGTGTTTGGTGGTCTTTCTAGACCGAAACCCGACTAGAGCGTCTAGTATTGTTCATCTTGACGAAGGTGTCAATGTTACCCGAAGCATGCATGTATAGCCCAGTATATGCCGGCGGACAAGAGGACCTCGTGCATCCTCTTCGCAGTGCTGTTTTTTAAACTACCGTAAGAGTGGGAGGCATTACTTCACTGGCACTCTCGAGTCCAGGAGGAGTGGCAAGGTCAATTTATTGCATAGCTGTTCTTGCGTTCTGTTGGAGGAAATTATTCACGAACCCCCAGTATTTGATAACAACGAGCTCAATGATAGGTGAATGGTCGTCAGATATGGACAAGTTGAGGTATGTGTTACAGGTCCTTCCCTGATCTAATACGGTTTTCTCAGACTAGTAAGAGGAGGAAGCATGGAGAGGTGTTCATCTCCGTGTATCCAGGATTTCTCCGACTGCCTGGTGTTTCAGTTGTGCGCCGTAGCCGTCAACGGTTTAGTATAGCGTCCATATATCTACGCTACAGACAGAAGGAAGACCATACCAATTTTATCGTAGCTCTACCGCCTGCCTCTTGCAAAAAGTAATGAAAACCTTATTTTTGGATAATCTTTTAACCACTGATGTGCCATGAACTAATTTTACCCCTTCCCCGGTCCAATTGCTGATGCCTATTTAGGGCGCCGCGTCCTTAGTATTCAAGTGTTGCAAAATATTACTAGTTTCGTCTGTTGTCTAGATATTAACAAAACGAATAAACAACGAGGATGCCGTTCGTAAAAGTCATTCAACGTAGTACGAGGAAAGAATATAATTTATATTGCTGGATAGCGAAACGACGAGTAGAAGAAAAATCTGTTTCTGTTGTCCTTTGATCGCCATGCTTCGTTACCCACCATCATGAGATGTCCTCAAACGAAGAAGCCTAATGCAGTCTCACTAAGATGACAATTTTGGCAGTGTTAAGTATAGGTTGCCCGGAGATTTCAGTTTTGAAGGTACCACTCATTCTCTATTCATTGTTTTGACGGAGTTGTGGCCTTTGTATTCTTTCCGCAGTCTTTGAAGTTGCCATCGTTCCACCACCATCATCAACCGTTCCTGGGTGAGGTGGTGGCAACAAAGTACTATGTGAATTCTCCGTAAAGGACTTAGCACAAATACAGGTCGGGACAACTCCATGGCAAAAGCACTGAAGGCGGAAGTATTGTGGCGCTCTTCAAAGTTTGGTTGTCTCCGGCGAAAGACCTTAGGCGATCAGCGGAGGGTCGGTAATAGGCAATGGTAAGCGTTAAGTAGCTTCCGAAGTCCATACATGTATCAACTAGACCAGAATTTAGACTCGTCTCTTCGAAGTGCCGAAGATCCATAGTAATCATGTTGCGGTGCCGTCGCTTCCTCTAGGCTTCAGTGCAGACGCAAGCAAAAGTCTACCGTGATTCGTTCCCGGTGGTAATGGCCATCACACTAACTAGTGGATCTTGAGTCTAGACACAACTATATTGAATTTGTACACCGATACACAGGTGACAGGAACCATCTCTGTGGTCTCTTCAGGGGCATCAAACAAGCAATTGATTTGTTGATTGGGACATCGGAGCATGCCAAACCTGGCCAACTGGCGTAAGGAAAGTAGGTGAATAATATTACACGGTCGTAGCACAAAAAATGAGATAAGTAAGTAGAAGATACACGTTCTGATGGCGAGGGGTAACTACAGGTTTAACTCGCTAAGCCTATATCTTTTGGCACCCAGATAGAATGCCAAATATCCTTTCAAGAAATGTTCGTAGCTGCTACGCACTTCTTGGTGTGGCGACAAGATAAGCATCGTCCTCTGGTGTGCCTCTATACACTTCTCTGCGACGTAATAAAGAGCCTCACTCTTTGGCTCTCCCCGAGATTCAGCCAGAATTGAAATGAGGTTGTGCGTTTCATTATCACACTCCTCCTTGTAGAACGAGGTGATGTCGTTTGTGAAGTTGATGACTTCACGCAGGAGGGGAAGAGCTTGGACGTATAGGTTATATGGAAGCTCTTCAGGGAAGATGAACATGGCGTAGGCTTCAGCGATTCCACTGAGATCGCGAAGAAATAAGGCGTATCGGTCAACTTTATGAGTCTGCAGTTTTTGATGAGTAAATAGACCTCCTACTAAAGAAATGGTTACTCACCGGTTCAGATTTACTGCGTATCTCCAAAATCAGCCCAGTGATGTACCTGAGGCCTGCTTGGATGATGAAGTCAGCAGCAACTTCGCCAAAAAGCTCAGAAGTCTCCGCTAAGACATTCGCGAAGTCGTCTAACATCTTAGTTGGCTGTTTCTCCGAGGAAGCAAAGTGCTGAGTGGAAGATATTAGCGAAATTCATTTGAAGAGTAATTATACTCACCTTGGTAAAGTTGGGAACACCGACGAGGGCGTCAGGGTCATCAGGATAGACATCGTCAAAGTATGTCGCGAACGCAGTGAAGAAGACGATGTATATCTTGACGTTGACGTTGCCGAGATGGCGGTACGCAGCAGCGGTGATATTTAGCCCAACCGTCATGTACGGCATGAGCAGATCGACGGCATATCCTCGACGTTCGGCCTCTTTGATACAAATGTCTTCGAGTGCGGCATCATCGACAGACGGCAAGTCGGTGGTATCGAAGCGGCGCAGAAAAGATCGAATTGTATCTTCAGTGGTCTGCTTCGATGAAAGAGTTGGAAGCCCAAGCACACGGCCTGAAGGAACGAATAAAGGTATATATTAGTACCGGAACAGTGAGCGTAGTACGCAAACCACCATACCAACTAGATTCGACAGATAAGAAGTCAAGGACTGGAGTCCTAGATCTTGGATAGTAAAGGGGTCCGCGTATAAGAGAGTCATTATAACTGTGTCGGATATGATTTAACCAGGAAAGTTCGACGTAGGGTGCTACATGAAATTCCATCCTCGTTATATAGTCTCGAAAATTTCCGATAAGAACACAGCTTAGTTGGTACACGAGTTTCCATGAATATGGCTCGCCTTCATCGCTTCATCACCGGAACCGCCCGCACTCCGGATGTCAATATTTGCACCAAACAGAACAGTGATGGAAGTCAGAGCGCAGGAAGTCGTGATTAGATACAAGTCCCGACAGTAGCTGGTCCGCAGATAACGTGAGAGGCCATACAGTCCGGTGTTGCCCAGATAGAAGATAGTTAAATGAACCAGCATCTGTTTCGGCGTTCATTTGTAATAATTTTACCCCTCTCATTATTATAGATCCTACGGTGCCTGTAGGGCCACGAGAAGAAGCACCAGGTTCCAAAGCGTCCACGTTCCTGAGAGTCCCCTAAAACTCATTCAGAATACAAAAGATTTCTGCCAGCAGCAGAGTACGTCTCTGGATGGGATAAGATCCAGAGGCTGCGGTCCATGGTAGATATCGGAGATGAATAGAAGTCCACTAAAGTTGAAGAAAGCCAGAATGTGCCACTATTAGGTTGATTCTCACGGTGAGGCATCAGACCGGAGAAATCACGCGTACTTACTCGTATCCGTGAAGAGACTAGAGTTGACTACGGTTCGCAGATTCTGCAATAATATTCGAGGCAGTCGAACGTCACAAGAATGTCCAAGTAACATACTCAGAGAAGTCCTTCTGGCGCACATAGAGATATCTGTGCAAGCACGAGTATTGTATCCAACCGCAGACTAGCGTAGTCAGGAAAATATCCAAGCTCTCATTCTCTGTACAGACCCGCCTAGACATTCCACAGTAGAACAAGTAAATTCTTTATCTATGATGTGCGACATGTACTCACAGCTTCACCTCAGCATCTTGTTGCAAACTTTCCTGTCGTCGTAATGGTGGTTTTGGTACTATTGGTCGGACTTGACTTCGAAGGTACGTGACGTGCCCGGTGCCGCGTGCACCACGTGGCTATCATACTTCTTGACTTTCACACTGATTTGATTATGGGAGATGTCGCCATGGGCTTCGCATACCTCATCGCTTGCTGTTGTCTGTCCACTCCATAAGCATTGCGACTATGGTACTAACTTTCAGTACTTCACACCTTGTTGCTTCTCCAGCGATCCAGGACCCGAAGGATCTGGTTTAGGATACGCGAAACGGGACCCCCGGGAGGATTTGGTAGATCAGGAATTCAAGTCACGGACATACAAGAAGGATAAGAACGGGCACATTCATATGCAGGCGAGATCGTCGAGGTGCGTTGTTCCTTTTTGTGATACCGACTCGGAGTCTTCAGGGTGACCGCGGCATGCAGCTCTTGACCACTGTCACTGCGATATCAACATATTCGTCCAAAATTAAAATTTTGTACTCCTATGCACAATTCCATGACTCTGCAGTCAATCCATCATCCATCATCCAGATCTGGGCATGACAGCAAATTGTCAACTCCGCACCAGCCTTGCAATGAAAACCGGCTCTTTCTTGACCTGTTGATTCAAATTAGCATCCAATCGTGATGAGGCGAGGCAGCTATAGCCACGAATGGCAAAATGCCCTGCACTTCTGTATGCTTCCTGTTGCCCTCGTAATCTCTTACTTGGAGCTGATGAGTGCCAGTATATAGATTATAACTCCAGCCACTCGTGGAGGTATGGAGTAGGGCTGAGGCTATGTACAAGGTCTATCTGTATTCGAAAAGAATGACTGTGTCGTCTACTCTAAATTTGTAACCTTTAAGGGAATCCGGGTACCCCGATGTGCTTCGCCTTTCACAACAGGCATGATTGCTTGCGCGCCCGGGAAATGCTGTATTACCACGCCTTCAGGCAATCTGAATTCAAAATTCTGGATGAGGTTCGCTAAGATTGTTTGTACCTCCATGACCCTGTGGTTTATGTTCAGATACCAGTGGGACCGGTCATGAAGAAAAAAACGCACGCAAATCGCCACCTATATGTGAGCGGAAGGTTTAGGTTAGTGAACGAACAATGGCTTTCATGTCGATAATTACCCGATACATGCACGAGAACCAGAACCTAATCATAGCATCAACAGGTCGATTCGATTAAATAGAACAATCGCTTACTGAACGACATCCTAGGATCTTGAATTAGAAATTATCGATTAAAAGCACTAGATCGTACTTACAAATTCGCATAGACTCCCAACGATACAGGGATATTCTTGTCGAGGAACCGGGCTGGATTCCATTCTTCTGCGTCGGCGCCCCAGATCGATGGTAGGCTAAAGTTTGTAAAAATAAATACACAGCTATCTTGGATACGACCCATAGAACAGACATACCGGTTATACAAGTACGCAGAACAGAAGACTGTTTGTCCTTTAGGAATTGCCAGCGTTTTAGATCCCGTCAGAGGTAGAACATCGTCATGAGGAGCAGTACGTGTAGGCGTATGCACGATGGGATGGAGACGAAGAGATTCCTGGAACGAGAAGTTCATATATTCGTGAACGTGAGGAAAGACGTGTGCACACTCACTTTGATCGCAGCGTTCAAGAAAGGCAGAGAGTCGTAGTCATCGTGGTAAGAGTGTTTTAATTCTTCACGTATTATGGATTGGTGCTCCGGATGCGCGGCGAGTTCATAAAGCAACCAGGAAAGAGTTGTAGCCGTCGTCTCATGTCCGGCAATTAAAAATGTTCTAAAGAAAAGACAGTCAGGATCAGATGGATTCTAACTAGAAGGGAAAGCGACGAACATGAACTGTAACTCGATTTCATCGTCCTGCATTTGTCCCGTATGGAGCGCCCTCGCTAAAGCAAGAGCATGAACAACAGCGGATTTAGATATACATTAGTTCATCTAAACTTACTTAGCATATCAATAACGTCCTTGTCCGTCTCATCCTGCACCCCAGGGAGAGCCAAGATCTCTCGAGCAATCTTTCTGGCAATTTTTCCCACGCTAGCTAGTTGGCGAATTTCCCTAGTCTGAAAGAGCTTTAAAGTATTCAATAACGAAGCCGGGAGAATGCGTATCAGGGCTACGACCATGAGTTCTACAGCTGATGGATTTGACTGCGAGGCTGTGCTGTACTAGGATGTCAGACGTGAAGGCCGGGAAAAACGAATCTGCCACGTGCAATAGATGCTTCATAGCTTTTTCTAACTCGGTATCTCGACCATCCAGCGATCCAAAATCATATCGGAAAGCACCTGCTGTAAGCGTTAGACTAGATACTCAGAAAACCGTCGGAACTACTTTCTTAGCCCAATCACATCAAGAGAGACCCTGCTCATCCAATGGACGACATCGATTGGTTCACTAGTAATACATCGTCTCAAAGCGTTTACAACCTGGGATGATGGTCATGATCTTCCACGGCCGGACGCTGATCGATGTGACGAAAATAGACTTGCCTTATCGCTGCACTGCTGAAATGTAACCTGAGAATGCCGCAGATTGGCAGAGGAGAACGCGGGATTGAGGATCTTGCGTTGTCGGTGATGGTCTTCCTCTTGATGAACAGGTTCTAGTTGCGATGTCATCATTGCGAAATTTCACGCACTATTGGAGATTAAAAGCCCTTTGGTTCCTCCAAGGATAAGTCCAAAGATAAAGTCCGCGTCCGAAGTCTTGGGATAAGGACGTGTGGGATGGAAAATGTGCTCGAGGGCCTTGGGATCGGACACTACCAGGAGGTCTTGCTAGGTACCGCCATAGGTTTCAGCGTACAGAGTGAAGGTTAGAAAGCGAGCTTACACCAAAACAGCCTCCGATACGATACACGGTGCCATATTCTCTGCGCCATTTCGTTTCGAGATCTCCAAATTCTTCTTGGCTACGAAGAACAAGTTCATGGCCTGATTTTTCAATTTCATGCTCTAAGCTAGATAGTGTAGAACAGCTCACCTAGCCAAAAAGAAGCAGAAGGTGGTCCGTTGATGTGTTTGATGGAGACTCGTTTGAACCACCAGCCAAGCCAAGCGACCGCGACGATAGAAGCGAATGCGATGTAGAAGAGGGACATTGATAAGTAACCACTTTCACAAGTGCTCAAAGGGAGTCTAATTTATAAGAGTGTCCGGTGGGCTGGACACATTAAGTACTTCTGCTCAGTCAGCATCATGCTCGTTTTTGTTCGGAAAACAAACCGTCACACAAGGATCATTAAAAAAGCAGAAAGTTCTGCGGATCCTACGGAACAATCCACACTCTCTGATTCACAAGCTTCAGCATCATTCGACAGTCAGGACATACTGTAATAGTTTGATGACGAGCGGACTCGTTTGATACCCGATGAACCTCCTTGCATTAAAGAAGTAACATGCAGTTAGCATCCGCGAGCAGTCATATGAGACCCCAGGTAGGTCGACATGTTCGTTTGCTTTTTTAAGCGTAGAAGGGCCTTGAATATTGTGCAACGAAGTGACGTTAGGCTCTGGAAGGAGATCTGGTTGGCGATGTCCCCGATGCCCCCGAGTTGGCTGATCCAACGTCAAGCCACTCCACTCGACTGGAGTATGATGCCTCCCACACGTAAAGAGAAGTGATCTGTTTGTTGTAAATGGGGTCAATGAGCTGGGAAGTTGTCCAAGCCGCCAGGGCGGTACTCCAGGAAAGCATTTCCTTTTTCAGGGATAAAAAGGGGCATATTTCTCTGGACTAAAGAACCCGAGAAATTCGACACTACGAGGACTATTCAAGACAAAGTAAAAATCCCTTCAGTGTGGTATCAAGGTGGAGGCATTATTGACCAGGGTAACATCCATCTGGGTAGTAGCACCATGAGGAAGGAAGGACGATAGATCTTGGGAGGTCCGTAATCGACGCGGCCAGTAGCTTATGCTACTACGTCCGACCTTCGCATTCTGACGCCCGTCTTGTCTACGTAGCGAAGACTTAAATAACCATACATCTGCTATCCGCAAATGGCACCGTAAGGCTTATACAACATCACTGTGGCAATATTGCGGTGCGTGCAGGGAATGGGGTATCGGAATTGGAGGAGATTGCTCCATTCCCCATAGCCCCAAGAATTGCGGTAAAGATTCGAGTGCTCTTTCCTGTGGAATGCCCTTCATGAGAAGTGTACGCAAAGAGCGATGAATCGTGAGGGTCCTGAAAGTCATGTCTGATTCCGCTAGGTTTATGCCTGGGTATTATCGTTTGTATCCACCGCGAGACTTGTCTTATGTACGTTGCAACAAACAAGAATGTTTCGCCTTTCGCAATGGGGGAAGCCACAGATCCGTTCAAATTCGACGAGAGCCTAGCCGAGTCTTAGGATACGTTAGAGGCTGGAGGCGAGAAAGATGAAATGGGGCCATGGGTGCTTCGATGTGGTCAGTTGATATTTTCCCCGATGAGGCTGATTGATACCGATGGTTGCGTATGTGTAGCTCAAGATCCTGATGCACTTCTGCCCAAATCTGTACTTGGAAAAGTCTCTCTCTCAAGCTAGCCTCAGCTGTCAGGTTTTTCTGGTATCCAGGGTGTATATGCGTCGAGATATGCCCTTATGTCTATAGCGCTCTGGATTCCGTCCGTTCGTTTGCCGAGCTCATGTTTCGTGTCAGTATCGAGGACTTTGGGCACTGGTTATGGCTCAGGTGAGTTTATTTTACCTTTCCCTGGTTTCCTTCTGTGCACTACTGTACCAATAAATGGATGCTTCACTGTTAGCCGAGAGGGAAGAACTGGAACGGATGACGAAGAGCGAAGAACATGAGCCCCAAAAAGCAACGGCCGGCGGGCTATTACGGCAAAGGATGGCAGGCATCGGAGTTTCAATTACGGCCTGAACCTTGACCGTATACCGCCATCATCTTTACTATGCCCTTATGTTTGTCAATAAAGAGAAGAGCTCAACTAGCGTCAAGTACGACTCGCTTCATCCCCTCTATTTATCGACCTACATATTGCAATCTGCCGAAGCCAAACCGAGTCGTAAGGAGACTCTTCATGAGCTGGCGACAGAAATTGAGGAACTCAAGCCGGGAACGCGTAAAATGGTTGGTGAAGAATATGATAACCGTGTGTTCTGCAGATGTTTTGGCGTTCAATGCATTGATCTTGTTTCAGTTGCGTACAACCATCTGCTTCTGGAAGAAAAATTGGACCCCCACCGGTGATTTCGATTATCCCCCGCGTTGTAGTATCTTCCTGACTCGCTGGCTGTGATTGAACTAGACTGACTGACGCCAGCAAGGTAACTCCACATACGCCCTTTCCTCAAATTTATTCCTACCATGACTAGTAGACCCTTTTATGACCTTTCAATTCCAATAACGACAGAAACTCGACGGTCACTGCACCGTTGGACGCTCAACTCACCTGTATTATCAAGCTGGACTGCATGGATGGATCCCCTCGGCAAGAATCGCGTTATCGAAGAGGAACATCTGCCTTTTACAGAAGAATTGAATTGATTCGTTGTTCTAAAGCATACCTGTAAGTGTAACCTCATGCGAACATATTGTCTCTCCTGCTTTCTTCTGATTACCGTCGGGACTATGCTCAAGATAACGAGGGTTCAATGAACAAAAGGAAGCGGATCTCAAGTGGGTGTCTTCACCTCTACATGCAACAGCCGGGACCAAGTCGAAGGCAAGTTAACTGAGATTTGGGAACTGGTACTGAGCACTTCAGCGCTATATTGTTGGCTGTTGACTGTTGACTCTGAGTCAAGTTGCCGCATCGCCCCCGGGGCCCAGGCCGCGCAGTACCACTTGGAGTAAAAATTCTAAGCACACAAATGTGTCGAACCCGGATTGAACAAAGGACCCTCGGAGCGAAAACCAATAAGAGACGGATGCGACTAGTTTCGCCATCGACTGAATTAAGCAGTCGTGTGTCACATCCAATCAGGAGTGTCACTACGGGGGTAATCATTCTTTCTGAGTCTGAAAATGGTGACTAAATAATGAGTGCCGGCATATTTAACATGTAATTTATTTGGCATGAAAATTGTCTGGTAACTTTGAATAATCAGACCAATAAAACAAGCCTTTTCTAAAAATATTAGTTGGAATCAAGTATAAAATAATATTGATGTATGCTGCCTCGAAAAATTGCCTGAAAAATTTTCCTTTTACATTTGTTACTTCAGTACTTACCTACTGGAAGTATGTAAACTGAGGTCAGGGACTACAGATCCCACAAACAGTACCCCAAGTTGAAACTTCCACAGTCCTTGCTCAGGATGATCGCAAATGGAATAGGCTAAGAAAAGGGTGAGAAAAGGCCAAAAAACCCAGGTTTCACCCTTTTCTCAGCCTTTTTTCAGCCCATTCCATTTGCATCCATCCTGAGCAATGACTCAGCCGGTTTCAACTTTGGTTACTATTTGTGGGGTCTGAAGCCCCTGATTTCAATCTATATGTTCCCATCAGGTAAGTACTGAAGTAACCAATATACAAGGCAAGGTTTTCATGCTGTTTTCTGATGCAGTATACATTGAGACTATATTATACTTTAATACTATCTTTAATAACCAGAAAATGTTCATCTTATTGTCCTGATTATTTAACCTTTGCTCACAATTCTTGCACCACACCGATTTCATGTTAATTATGCCGGCGCTTAGCCCCTGATCACTATTTTCAGACTCAGAAAGAGTGATTACCCCCATAGTGTGTGACGAACAAGGATATATTGACTAGCACGTGAATATATTTCTCATCTCTGTCATCCATGGCGCGAATTGCAGTGATTCCTTGGATGCATTACTCATCTCGCATGCGCCTAGTATATCTATCTCTGGGAGGGATATCTCGTTAGCCAAAATTCACCAGCAATGCCAACCGAAATCGCCACTTTCGCCTCAGGATGCTTCTGGGGTGTCCAGCATATCTTCCTCAAGCACTACCCCAAGGGCAAAGGGATCATCGACACCACCGTGGGCTATACTGGCGGCAAAGCAAACGTGACGATCCCAGACTACAAGACCGTCTGTACGGGTACGACGGACCACGCAGAGGCGGTCAACATCGAGTTTGACCCCGCTGCAGTAGGATATGACGAACTCGTTGGTACGTCGCTACCCTTCTCGATACCAGGCGTGACTTGATACGGATGATAGAGTTTTTCTACCGCACACATGATCCAACGACTTTGAACAGACAAGGCAATGATACCGGTACACGTACGTCCCTCATTCTGTTTCTGTGGCACCTCCTCATATCCCGGTAGAATATCGTTCTGCCATTTTTACGCACTCGCCCGAGCAAGCGGCTGTTGCGAGACGTGTGACGGAGGAGGTGCAGGAGAAACATTTTATGCCGTCAGGGAGGACGATTGTCACCGAGATCGTCGAGGCCGGGCCTTGGTGGGATGCGGAGGAATACCACCAATTGTATCTATTCAAGAACACCGACGGGTACCAGTGCCCGAACCATCGTCTGCATTGGTAGAAAGTCTCGCAGGCATATATTGTATGTGCAAAGTATCGTTGCTCGAATGCTTATTAAACATTGGCATAGTTGATTGTCTTGACGTTCAGGACAAGTCTTCATGCTGTATCTCTACTACTTTTTCGTTGCCTTGATAAAAAATCAATACCCTATCCTTTCGAGTTCTTGTTCTCTACGTTGGCTCATCGCAGGATAAGATTTGCCGTATACGAAATCCTTCAAATCCGACTAACGATATACACTTGACAGTTTTCCAGGCACGAGTTCGTAGTATTGAGGGTAAGGAACGACTCGAGGTGAAGCAGCCTTCTTAGGGTACCCTGCATATCCTACATACATCGCCCTCGGCTCGTCGTCTTGGTCCTCCCCAATATATTCGGTGTTTTCGGGACGAACTCGTTCCGACCTCGGCACAACACCGCTTCAGTGTCTTCCTGTCAAGTTCCAACTTCACAACGACTCTTTAAATAACGTTCTGTACTAAACAGATTTGTTCGTGGTAAACCCCTTCACTGATGCTATTGCATTCCCAGTATGTTTCTCCTACTACTCTCTTAAAGTCCAAGTGGCAACTCCGGGTCGTTATCATCGGATTCGTGTTAGATTCGTACCACCGGAACACTTCAAAGAGATGCGCATCGCTTTATTCACTTATATATAGCCTTTAAACGTTCCAGGCAGATGATGAATAGGAAGATATCAGAGAGAATAGGATAGGCGCCCAACCCTTGATTAATTGATTCAGTGAGTGATTTTAATCGCTGATACTTGTATACAAGGCTAAGTTGCATCATCAAGGAGCTCGATGTTTTCCCGCTTCGACATACATAGCCGCCAGCGTCTCTACCGCGGTTATGACAGTTCTTTACCCTCGTTACTCGTGCTTGCTCTTCTTTTGAGACCTGACCTCAATTTGAGAAAACGGCAACACGTCTCTTCAGAACAGCTGAACGGTCTCACGGAATGTAGAAAGATGATCAGTGTCCTCCCAACCATCTCTATGATGTTCCCGTCCTGCTTCCTTATATATAAGCATCGCATTACCATTCACTAGATCGCACTTCACTGCCGCTCCTTGCTCTGTGTCTCGTCGTTCCATAGCTTCGAGCATCCACCTGGAACTGTGTTCTTTCCTGGTTTCCACTGCAGGGCCCATGTATGGATTGCTCATGCTCATATTGTGCGTCATTTTGCAGTTGTATGAAAAATTTTGCCTCTCATCCTTGTGCCTCGTGCAGATCCACTCCCATCAGGTCATTTGGACTCAATATCACCACCTTTGTCCCTGGCAATGTGCAGACGGGTGACTCCGTCTCCGTATCGCTGATTTACTCGGCAGACGACCCATCCGACTTCTTCCTATCCATGTACTGCACGAATAACGGGAAGACAGACGATTCTGTCTCTCACGTCGCTAATTTTACGTCCGACACGACTGAAGATATATCAATTGTGTCTTTAGGGTGGGTCCCATAAGTGTTTGTGCCTGCTTCTCTCTGACGGATCTGACACAGGAACTGTATCATTCATGCACTCCTTCACTCCGAGTATGTCAGTCGCTTCTATTCTTTATCGACATGATTAACGGTGTAGATGCTCAGGCCCAACGAAGACTTGCCCATCGCTGAGAGCGAACCTTTCGATCTTCGGGCAAGTATCCCCGAATCGCAGTCTTCTCCAACTGGCAGTGCATCTACGGATCAGTGAGTCTGCCCAGCCCACCCATTGATTCCGGTTTGAATGTCCCGCATCCAGCATGATGGTCATCGCGCAGATGATCAATCTCGCCCTGGGAGCGACTTCCTTCCTCGGTGTCCTAGGCATTATTCTATATCTATTTCTCCAACGCACCCAAGCCAAGCCAAGGAATAGGCTAAATACGAAGCCGCCGAGCCCTGATCCACACTCGCCAGTCATCATAGTGACACCCGATCAACGTCTCACATTTTCATCGCCTAAACCGTTGGCATCAGATAGAGAAGTCCGGCACTTTTCGCTGATATCCAGAAGGACGCCGGACGTTCCCACTGCTGTGCGGAGTCTGAGTCTGGAGACATCAGACCCGTCTTTGTACTCTACGACGACTAACGAAAACCTGACGATCCTCTCCTTTCCTCTCCCGCCAGCTTCGACGCAGTCAGAGCTGCAGGAATTTGTCGCGCGTCTGAGACGCGAGGCGTCGTTGCGGAGTCCAAAGCAGGGTACAGAGGAGAGTCAGGGTGCTGGTGATGTCCGGTTGCGCAGGCAGATTTATGGGATGCGAAGTGAGATTGCGTATTTGAGGGCAGAGCTGGACTTGGCGTGGGCGTTGGGGTTCGGCAGTCAGACGGCGCCATCGATTGATGATGGTAGTAGGAGGTCAGAAGAGAGTGGGGCGTTATCGGTGCATTCTAGTGCGCCGCAGGTTTCAAGTAATGTAGCATCGTGACGGTTCGTATATGTATCATATGTACTGCGTACAGATAATGTTAGGGGAAACAGGTGCTCTGGTTACCATACATATAAGGCCAACATTAAGTGTTGAGAACGTACGCTCTCTCACGAGGCCTGCTCATGAAGGAGAGATAGAAGATTTCTGTGTCTCGAGTGCAATAGTAAGGAACTTCTCGATAGTGTTCCAATAATGTGGCTCAGCAGCGCTAGGTTCTACAGCCATATCATCAGCGCATTCTCGTCATGTAGAAGGCGAAAAGCTCCCTCACCATGTCCACCCAAAGGGAAAGACTTGAACGTATCCAAGTCACCCGGCGAGCGTAGATCCCACAGTTTCTTCATATGTTCTTCGGGAACTACAGGGTCCATTTGTCCACTGAGCATGAGGAGCGGCAGCGTCCCCGGTATGGACGAGATCTTGGACTCGGAATCCCATTTCTGATGGACGACCCAAGCAAAGTGACGGAGGACGGCCCAGCCCCGGACGATTCTGGGTATGGAGAGGAACGTGTTTTCCACTATGAGGGCGGATACCTGTACTGATAGTTTAGTTAGATGGGTCAGGGATGCTTTGGGAGCGCACCTTGGTGGGATTTCGACTGACGAGGTCAATGGCTACGGCTCCACCTAATGAGTGGCCGTATATGATCTTCAGAGTTCCTGGTGAGCTTCAATGTTGTGACGCTCATGTGTGAAAGACGCGTACAATCGGTACCTGAGAAAGTCGCTGATCAGCCAACGCGTAATCCAGCGCGGCCTGAGCGTCTTCTATTAGACCTAAATTATTGCGTTCAATTGACAGGGAAAAGAGAGGGAAATTTGACCGTATCTACCTTTCTCAGAAGGAGAGCCATCGCAAGTTCCATATCTTTTAAGAATAAGAACATGGTGCCTTAGAGTAAGATGATCATAATGCTTACCCTCGGTATGAAACCATCAGAACGTTACAGCGTCGTGCATAAAATGCACGAGCAAGAGAAGCACTGTCCCACCAATGGCACGCATTTCCGTGGAAAAGGATAACCGTGGCGAGGGGAGGCTGCGGAGCTGAAGGTCAACAGGAATCTGGGTCCTGGGGGAAACGCATACCAAATCAGTGTCCGAATCCGACTCCGAATCATCGTGGCTACGTAAAAATAGAGCGCATCTCAGGACTACCTTGTCGGAAGTCGTCACTTCTACACGCGTTATCGTGTCGGACTGCCCGCCGCCCAGGACTTTGTTCCAGAACCAATCGTAAGACTGGCCTGGCTGAAGTTTAGAGGGCGAGAGCGGTATCAAGGATGCGAACAAGACTTACGTCGTTCCTTTTTTGGATCAAAAGCAGCTGGGTAGATGCAGGCGTACTGACCATGTAGGAGGATCTGCCGGTTGGGGATTAGGGAACGGGTGGGTGATGAAAACCCAGTATCGGACGTACAGTTTTCAAGATATGAAAGAATGACATGGGAGAGAGGCAAGGGGTCGAGACGGTACTCGTCAGGTAAATATACGCTGAAAGGCAGACATGCGTTTACAGCGTGCGTTGTCATAGAGTTTATATCACCTCACAGGCCTGCATTAGGGCTTTCGCATATCTACACGGACAGGGTTGGAAACACTGTCTACAGCATTTCTGTATTTGAGAGGGGTATTCTTAGAATGCTGTTGAAGCTGTGCCAGGAGGGTAGAGCTGTGGTTGGCCTCGAGGCGGCGTTCTAATCGCGTAGAATCAGTCGATGGACGCGATTAGTAGCAGGATAAAATGAAACACGCACCACGCAAATAGTGATATTTCAAGATCGATCACGATGCAAGGACAGATGGTTCGAGTCGGCTGCGATCCAGTAGCGGCAGTTGCCGGTTCCCCGATTCTTTCCCTTTGAACCAAGAAATGGAATGCTGTTAATCCATTTATCCAATTAACCGTTAAATTAAAAGAGCTCGATATAAAGTGGTTTGTGCAAAGAGCTTGCTTGGCGGCTGCCCCTTTTGCATGATCTCAATATGTTTTTGCCCTCCATTTAATTAGGAACCAAGAAAAACAATAGTACAAAAACAAAAGCAACTTGAAGGCGGACGGCATAGTACAAAATGATCGAACAAAAATGAACATGCGCCATCAATGGTTTGCATGCTAGACATCCTAAGAACAAAAGAAGGGATATAATCCTCAACATTCCTGGAGAAACCAGGAGTATTCACAAAGTTTAGAAACCCCGGGCCAAAACGGCCACCTATGCACCCGTTATTGGATTGGAGAGGTTCGGGCCAGACACAGAAGGTCTTCACAAACACCAGACATACCAGTGCCCCATGGCCCACTGAACGGTGGAAGTGTCGATCTCTCCAACTTCTCAAAACTCAACACGCTTGAAAGCCATAGAAAACCTATACCGTTATCAGTTTGAAATTTGTGTTTACATACCGGTAAAATTGAATGTACCGAAGTGCCGGGCTGGTCACGAATAGTAAGCACCGCCACCTCTTCATACATATCATATTACAGGTTGCAATTTGGAAATATAGAGATTGAAAAAAACCATTAAGAGTTCGCCAAGTTAGTTGTTTCCTCATACTTCGGAAAGAATCGGGAATGGTTCAAGTCAGCTGGGATTGGAACTCCGATGTCGGCTTCCTCGGGATACTGGGTAATGTCTTCCACGATGACTATGCTGCACACTTGTGTGGATGATCCTGGATCCTGGATTGAACATTAAATTGCACGACGGAATATGGCGTCGTTATTGAACAGTACTAACTGGCTGTGGGGGGTCCACCGTACTGCTAATATTTGTCAGGCACCGATCTCGTTCAGCCTATGGGTAACAGCGTCTCCTGGTGTAGTCCCCCAGGAAATGTAAATCCCAAAATATGCAAACGAAATTCGTCCAAAATATACTAAACTCGGACCGATCCTCCGGGAGGTGGATGTAAGTCAAATACCTTGTTTTTTCTTCCATTTTTATGCTCTTTGCAGTGTTCAGCATGCAAATCGGTTCCACGAAGCCTGGCAGCCTCTCGAATATGCTACGTTTGAACAAGAATTCCGCCACTGGACTGAGATGCTGAACGCGCCGTCATCAATTCCCACAACATTTACGTGTCTTCCAAGTCTCCTCCGGTGCTACCTTGTATTCGCCGTTATTAGTAGCATGAACGACCTTGATTATTAGAGGTGAATGGGCGACTTCGAATGACGACTCTTGACGACGTCATCGTCAATTTACATCCATGGGGGTGATCGTCGTCTCGATCTGTCCCCGCGGAGGATTCTCGACGCACTCGCTGTACAGCCACCTGCCTTCCTTACCTTTTACTACCACCGCCAATCTTCCATCGCTGTAATACGCGCTGTGCGTGTTCATCAGTGTCGCCGCTGCTGCAAGACACAGCCGTTCATTCTTCTCATTCTCCAACGATGCGTTGCACGGTCGTTCTTTCTATTCTCTCATTACTCTCAGCTGCGCCGGCGCAGGTTTCTGCAGTGCAGAAAGCTGGGCTAAGGTTTCCTGATCCAGCCTTGGCTTCAGAGTACCGGGACCTGGTCAAGGGCGTTTTCCAGACGAGCTATGCCGCTTACAAGTGATTTCCTTTTATTACTCTTATGTTCTTGTTGACCGGATCGAAGGAAATACGCCTGGGGCCACGATAATCTCGCTCCCAAGACACGGTCATACTCTGACGGTCGGAACGGGTGGGGTGCCTCCATCATCGATGCCATGAGCACCATGGTACGTGCCTGTATTGCTTGGCGCCTTTCACCTTCGGTGCTCAATCAGTTATGCAGTATGTGATGGACCTGGATGTATGCGCTTATTCTGTCTCGAGTTCGACCCTTGCTCAATCAACCTATAGGACCTCATTAATGAAGCTGTTAATTACACTGGTACCGTCGATTTTCGCACATCCAATACTTTCGATCACGTCAGGTACGGTTCATTTGATCCTCATTTCTGCGTTGACTCATCACATTCCCCTGCAGTACCTTCGAGACGACAATCCGGTACATGGGGAGCCTTCTTAGTGTGTATGCGCTCCGTGGAGGCAAGGATGTCATTCTTCTGGAGAAAGCTGTCGATCTGGCCGATAAGATGGCCTATGCATGGGTCGGAGTGACTAATTTTCACCTTCATGTGAATAGGTATATTCATTCACCTTGTTGTAGGACAATGAACTCCCTTTCGGCCGGATTAACTTCTCTTCAAACAAGCCTGACGTCGGAGTAGCGAGTGCTTTCGTTTTCTTTCTTGGAGCTTTCACTAACTTCTATTATACAGACAAATATTGCTGAAGCTGGGACGGTGCGTATATGATAATCATATACTTCTGTGTGTTGATTGAACAGCACGATCTCAGTTACTCATGGAGTGGGCGACGTTAAGCCGATACACAGGTAACGACACATACTACAAGTTGGCCGACAAAGCTATGCGCCACATAGCTGGTCTAGTGAGCCCGCTTCTTGTTCGATGAAACCCGACGTCTGACGCTGTTCCGGTCTCAGGAAGCTCCCTTCCCCGGTGGTTCTTTACCTTCAATTTATCAATGCAACGCCTAACAGAAATTAGGTCTCGCCGCACAAAACATCGACCCAGCCTCAGGGAAATTTGTGGGGGGATACGTTGTAATTCTATCCATGACCTCTTTTTTACAAGATACTAAATAGCAATACGAGACATGGGGCGGCGGCTCTGACAGCTACTTTGAATATTTGCTCAAGTATACTCAGCTCGCGGGCCTCGGGGACCATCTTTATGTCAATACGTGGGCAAAGGCTGTCGATTCTTCTATACGACATCTCTTATCGGTGTGTTCTGTGGTTCTCTAGACGAAGCATATTGTTAAGCTCACGGTAATAGCGCTCCACTGTCGGTAATCATCTCTACAGTCGTGATTACGATGCCTCATTCAACACATATTCCGACGTCGGCTCGCATTTGGCCTGTTTTCATGCAGGCAATTGGTTGTACGGTGAATCTATTATTTTATTCTCCGCCATTATATTGTGTACTGAAATTACGTTCCAGGTGGAACTATCCTTCAGAATCGGACTATTATGGATACTGCTTTGGAACTATTGGATGGGTGCTGGAACACGTACGCCAGTACAACGTGCGCATTTTCTATGCTACTGCGCCCGGCGCTCTGCACTCATCATGATGCGTTCTTCCCCGGCAGTACGGGGATAGGTCCTGAATCGTTCGCTTACATTACCCCCGGAGAAAGCGACCAGTTCCTCACATCAGATCAACGGTCGTTCTACAATGCACACGGGTTCTACATCGAAGCTTCCTCTTATGTCCTCCGGCCGGAAGTCCTCGAATCTAACTTCTATGCCTGGAGGATAACAGGTGATTCCAAGTATCTCGATCGTGCGGCCAAGGCAGTCGACAGCTTCCAGAAATACCTACGAACAGATATTGCGTACGATGGTATTTCTAACGTCGACGACCAGTCGTCTGATAAAGTCGATAACATGGAAAGTTTCTGGTTTGCGGAAGTATTGAAGTACTTGTGAATACCTTTTCATTTGCTTTTCCGAGGCTCGGAGACTGAGAGTCATTGAAGGTATTTGACGTTTGACGATCCTGAGAAAATGAGCATCGATGATTGTTAGTATTTCTTTTTCTGTTTTGCCTAAGCGCCTAACTGGTACTCCCTTCAGATATCTTCAATACTGAGGCGCATCCGTTCAAAAAGTGGTAGCCGGATGGTTGCTGTTACCTGTCGATACCCTAGGATTCCAGCCGTCAGTTAAGAAGGACATGCTATCAGCTATTTGTTAAGTTCCTAATACCTACCCTACATATTCGAACAGTGGACAGGTCGTTATTCCTATTTAGAAGTACCGCTAATAGTGCATGCGCGACTCTGGAGTCTGGACAACCAGTGCGAGTCTTTGTATGAGGGTTAATCGTGCTTTGTAGCATCGGTCCAAGTCATGGTGATGGAGTAATAGCGAGGATGCAAGGTCCGTGAAAACTTATCTGATATGTCCTCTAAAGTCAAGAAACCCTGGGTCATCAGTATAGTAACAGCAATGTACAGGTAGCAGGATGATCTCGAGGACATCGAATCCACGGACGTCAGGATGTGTGCTACTGGGCATGAAAAAGTTATGCAATACACCAGACATCTACATTGAACTTTGGGCATGCTGTTCTTCCTGGGATAGCTAGAGGAGCATGGTGTTTCCACCGTATCAGGTATTGATATTATTAATGCAAGGATTGGCAGCTAATATTAAGGGTCGATGGCGTAGCTGGTTATCGCATCTGTCTAACACACAGAAG
Source organism: Armillaria novae-zelandiae (assembly GCA_030435655.1). Taxonomy (NCBI): domain Eukaryota; kingdom Fungi; phylum Basidiomycota; class Agaricomycetes; order Agaricales; family Physalacriaceae; genus Armillaria; species Armillaria novae-zelandiae. The sequence goes on from JAUEPR010000024.1 coordinate 481,540, forward strand.
GTCCTCAGTTCGAACCTGGGTCGACTCAGTATTTCGTCTTCTCTTTTGTTCTTCGGTACGATCAATGTTCTTGAATCTTGATTATGTTGCTCACGACAATCGTAGAATTATTGGCCTCAAGCCATTCAGAAATCTGCATTGGCACTTCACTGGTACTTTTATGCTTACCGTATCACCTGTTACAACACAAGACGGACGCGTGCAGCGTCGGGGTTTGAAACACTTTTCTTCCGCCCCCGGGCCCAGGCAAACGGAATAATCCTGAGAATTTCTGAGTTCAACAGGTGATTAGAGCATGAGAGTGGCTTGAAACCGATGGTGCTGTCTAATCATCCGGTATTTCCATATCCTACCTCTTCTTTGAGTCCCACTCATATTGCTTTAGACGTGTGTAACGAGCTCGCCCGAGTAATCCAACAACACTCTTCCTACGTATTTTTGCCGCCAAAATGCGGTTTGTGGAGCATTTTACCTTGATTGTATGGATCTTCAAGGCGTTCTGCGACGGTGCTAAGACTACAATCATCCAAATAAACATCCTAGGGTGCCTTGGCACTGCACTGCTTTTCGCGTGCATTTCCCGCAAATGGTGTTCCACAGCAAGGGCACGAGAACCTTTATCACAGCACTGCTTTGAGGGAATGCGACAGCTATCCCCAATTTCGATACGCCGTTTACTGCGCGTGCGGCCGCCGCGATATGAATAGGTGGGTGTCGTCACGAGTGGAGGAATGAGGCTAAGCATTGCGGTGCTCTTTTGTCAGTGCCAGGTGACTTTTGATCGCAGATTTATGATTGCTCGAGTCTTTGCTGCCGACAGTGACAAGGTATGCTGGTCGTACTAGCACAAGCTGCCGCGTTAGTTGCAGGCATTCCAAGATTGACGTTCCTTCCCCGTGGCTCTAGTCCTTGATGTGCCGACATGTAACACAGTTTAGATAAACTTCACCGCTCCAGACTGCCTCAAGGCTGGTTGAAGGAAATCTCCACCCTACTCTCGTTTTCGGGGCCTTCCATTCCTCCTATCTACTATACATAGACGTCTTCGTAATGCCGTATTTTCCTGGGTCCCCAGTGTCACGCTGAGTACGAAGGTCTTCCCCCTTTTCCTTTGTTTCAGCGTTCTCACGTCCTCTTCTAAGCGGCTAGCTGGGGCTGGATGCCTTATTAAGCTGGAGTTGAGTTAACCTCTTTTATTATGAAAAATTCCGCTTTAGTTTGCGCTTCGGAGGGATCGTGCTTGAACCAACTGAAATGGAGGAAATCGCTAATTATTCTCCGATCCAAATACGTATTAGCACCTGGGGCTACTGATCTCCTTCTAGAGCCTGACGTCACTTCGTTGCACAATATTCGGGACTGGGTTCGCTAACGTGCTTCTACATACATTTCTCGATGGCAAGGATCACGTCGATCTACCCGGAGTCTCATGTGACTGATCGCGGATGCAAACTTCAAGGTATCCACTCATTAAGGCAAGGGTAGCCTCGATATGCTCCTCGGGTAGAAAACGACGAGTCAGTTCATCATCGACCTATTGCCGTATATCCCAATAGCACAAGTACTCGGAGGACAGAGCGCGGGAGTTTCTTGAAGGGTCGCAGAACTTTATATCTTCGTTTGAGGGCGAAATGGCCAACATTGTTCTCCGAACAATAATGTATCTCGTGCGGATCTGATAGAAGTGATGTTATCGGCGGACCAGACCTTTATATGAAATAGACTACCCTTCAAGCTTCAGCACCTGTGGGGGTCGATGATGTCCCTCTTCTCCATAGCGTTCGCTTCCATCTTCGCAGCCGCCTTCCTTGGTTGGTGGTTCAAACGAGTCTCTGTCAAACATATCGACGGACCCCCTTCCGCGTCTTTCTGGCTAGGTGAGCCGTTCCCGTTATCTAGCTTAGAGCTTGGACTTTACCAAGACCAGGCCATGAGCTTCTTCTTCGGAGTCAAGAAGAATTTGGGGACCTCGAAACGAAATGGTGCAAGGAGTATGGTACTGTCTATCGTATCAGAGGTTGTTTTGGTGTAAGTTCCTTCCCAACCTGCGCTTCATACCTCGATTGAAGCCAATGGCGCCATCTAGCAAAACATCCTAGTAGTGTCCGATCCCAAGGCCCTCGAGCACATTTTCCATCCCTCACGCCCTTATCCCAAAACCTCGGACGTAAACTTTATCTTCGGTCTCATCCTTGGAGGATTTAGTGGACTCATCGTAGCCGAAAGTGCGCGCATTTCTCAAATCATGGCATCTTAGCTAAAACCAGTGTTTTTCTAGAGGAAGCCCATCACCGACAACGCAAGATCCTCAATCCTGCGTTCTCCTCTACTAATCTGCGGAACTCTCAAGTTATGTTTCAGCAGTGCAGCGATAAGGTGATTCTATTTTTGTCACATCGACCGGCGTCCGTGGAGGATCATGACCGTCATCTGCTAGGTTGTAAACGCATTGAGACGATGTATTACTAGCGAACCAATCGATGTCGTCCATTGGATGAGCAGGGTTTCTCTTGATATAATTGGTCTAAGAAAGTAGTGTCGACGGTTTTCTTGGCGTCTGGTCTAATACTTCCAACAGGTGCTTTTCGATATGATTTTGGATCGCTAGACGGTCGGGACACCGAGTTGGAGATAGCTATGAAGCATCTATTGTTTGTAGCAAGTTCGTTTTGTCTTGACATTGACCTCTGACATCCTAGTGCAGCACAGCCTCACAGGCCAATCCATCAGCCGTAGAGCTCATGGTCGTAGCCCTGATACGGATGCTCCCAAATTCGGCATTGCAGATTCTAACGTTGTTGCCGACTAGGGAAGTTCGCCAGCTGACTAGCGTGGGTGAAATCGCCAGAAAGATTGCTCGAGAGATCTTGGCTGCCCATGCAGTGCAGGATGGGGAGGATAAAGACATTGTTGATATTCTAAGTAAGTACTAGAGATTTAACGGAATATGCTGCTATTCATGTTCTTTATTTAGCGAGGGCGCGCGTGATGGGACAAATGCGGGACGATGAAATTGAACTCCAGTTCATGTTCGTCGTCTTTTCCTTTCTAATTCGTGTCTGTCTAATTATGTCCATCTCTTTCCCCCTTAGAACGTTTTTACTTGCCGGACACGAAACAACAGCTACGACTCTGTCCTGGTTGCTGTATGAACTCGCCGCGCATCCGGAGCACCAATCCATGATACGTGAAGAAGTAAAGCACTCCTACCACGATGACTACGACTCTCTGCCCTTCTTGAACGCCGTGATCAAAGTGAGTGTGCATACTTCTGTCCTCGCGTTCACGGATACATATACGAACTTCTCGTTGCAGGAATCTCTTCGTCTCCATCCCATCGTGCATACACCTACGCGTACTGCTCCCCATGACGACGTTCTACCTCTTACGGGGTCTAAAACCCTGGCAATTCCTAAAGGACAGACAATCTTCTGTTCTGCATACTTGTATAACCGGTATGTATGGGTCGTATCTCATCTTGCCGTGTACTAATTTCTACAAATTTTAGTCTCCCGTCGATCTGGGGCGCGGACGCAGAAGAATGGAATCCAGCCCGGTTCCTGGACAAAAGTATCCCTGTATCGCTGGGAGTGTATGCGAATTTGTAAGTACGATCTAGTGCTTATAATCGATAATTCCTAATTCAAGATCGTAGGATGTCGTTCAGTAAGCGATTGTTCAATTTAATCCAATCGGCCTGTTCATGCTATGCTTAGGCTCCGGTTCTCGTTCATGTATTGGGTAATTACCGACGTGAAAGCCATTGTTCGTTCACTGACCTAAGCCTTCCACTTATATATAGGTGGCGATTTGCGTGCGTTTCCTCTTTCATGACACGTTCCTCCGGTATCTGAACGCAAACCACAGGGTCATGGAGATGCAAACAGTTCTAGCGAACCTCATCCAGAATTTTGAGTTCAGCTTGCCTGAAGGCGTGGTAATACAGCAGTTCCCTGGCGCGCAAGCAATCATGCCCGTTGTAAAAGGCGAAGCGCATCTGGGTAGCCAGGTTCCTTTAAAGGTTACCAGTTTAGAGTAGACGGCAAAGTCATTCTTTTTGAGTACAGATAGACCTCTTATATAGCCTCGCCTCTGTTCCATACCTCGGTGGGGGGCTGGAGTTATAATCTATATATTGGCAGTCGCCAGCTCTAGGTAAGAAATTGTGAGGGCGACAGGAAGCGTAAAGCGGAAAGATGTGTAGGCGTTTTCCATTCATGGATATGGCTTCCTCTCATCGCTGCAACCGGACACGTGTATCTTTGACAAGGTCAACAAAGAGGAGCAGGTAAAGAAGTCATCTAGTACCCGCCAATTTCTTATGGACGCGGTAGTGGATCATCTTCAGGTGTCGCCTCCACGTTGTAACAGAAGGTACGAATTTGCATACAAGTTCCATTTACAGCCGTAGTGCCTGAGATAGATGCACACCAGTTCGCTCAAGGATGGAGGAGAACGCGGATTCTTCCTTTGGGATGACAAGTAACGTAGAGATCGATATTGCCATGTAACGCTGATCTAAGTCCCCGTGCTTAGAGACGTGGTATTCGTCCACGCTACGTCCTCAAAATACCACAGATGCGAACGCTACGCGTCTGCATAGCCTTGTCCTAGAAACGGGTGGACTGGAGGGATCCCAAGCCAACGTTTCCCACCGCAAACATATAAAGCCTCTCGCCATGCATCAGTCCCCCGCAAACTGTACTACTGCATACTCTCTCTGCTGGTCAGAGAATACCGTTCATGCAGATAAGGATCCCTCTCCTCATTTCGGCGCTCGCTGTCTCTGCGCGCGCAGTCGGACTCGGATGGAGACAAGTTGATGACTCCAGTTCGACGATGACCGTTGCTCCCACAACGACCTCCCCCACTAGTACCAGCTACGCACCCCCCGGGTCACTCATAGGAAGAGCGACGGGTTCAGATGATACTGGCGGGGAGTACACTTGTACGTGTACGCCCAAGTCGAGTATCAGAACACACATTGGGATACCCATCCAGACGGGGGGTGTCAATGACAAGGGGATCTGAGGGATAGTTTAGTTGTGTATAGTTTGGAATCGCAATGCTTTCGTACCTAATATGATGGTTGGCGTTTACAACGATGTTGCTAGCAACTAAGGAAACATCGGGACCTGGTCATTGAGTCGTCTTGCAGAGGGCCAGAGGGGTGGAGAGCGTGATGTGTTGTACAGCTACCACGAGTGAAGCAGTTCACGGGACGGAATAACGCGTCTACCCTATCCATTTCTCGTGGAAGATGGATGTAAGCTGGCCAGTGTCGAGAAGCCGGTCTTGAACTGTAGTTCACTTGTAGACTTAATACTGGACGACGAGATAACAGCAAGGAATGATGCATTGCGACTCAGTTATGGCCGGAAGTCAAGTGATGATCGTCATAGTTGTTATGGACGACATTGGAAGTGAAGGTTATGAGGAGCGACATCGAAGACATGCGTGTCCGTCAATATAATGAACCGGTCTGGGGCAGTATGATGAGTAAAAAGTAATCGAGAGACACCAGCGAGATAGATAACTGACCGGACATAAGCAGACGTTTCATCAAAGGACGATCATGATGCAGTACACCCATCACGATAGCAGCATGGTTGCTGATGGCGCTCTCCACATTCTACCGCATCACCGCCATCTATTACGTCTCGCCGAAATCGTATAAAAGCGGCTGCGATGTAACCCAATACTCCAACTTGACGTTCACCTCTTCCCTGCCGGCCAGGGATAGACAAACAAAGCACTCTTCTTCATCGCACCTTTCACAACTTCTTTCTCCATCATGCAACCCATCTCGATCTCCTTCCTCGCCATCGCGCTCAGCCTGGCAGCCGCCAACGCCATGCCCGCTATGGAGAACGCCAACAGCATCGCCGCGCGGCAAGTCCCTCCCGCCAAGCGAAGCAGCAGTAGCGGTAGCAGCACTGGTGCTCCTGGTGGTTCAAGCACAGGTTTTGGAGAAGACTCGGACCCGGACATGGGCATGTCGGATTCCTCATCGCAAACGACGCTGATGTGTACTTGCAAGCCTGCGGGCAGTAAGAAGGGTCCGGGTGCCAGTGGAGGTGGGAGTGGTGGGATGGATTCTACCTCGATGAGACGTCGCACCAGTAGCTCGACTGGCGCTTCGGGCTCGGGACCGGGCTCGGACGCAATGGGTGGTGGTGGAAAAGGCGCAAAAGGGGGGAGTCAGAAGTACACCTGCGAGTGCCATCCCGGAAGCGGTCTTGATTCGGAATCGTCTCTGGGCGATGATCCTTCTAGCAGTGACTCTTCCAGCAGCGACACTCCTATGGACGATGATTCGTCATCTCTTGGGGACGATTCGTCGTCTCCTGGAGGTGATTCGTCGTTCGGGGGCGGCTCGTCATCTTCTGGAGGCCACTCGACTTCGACGGGCAGTGATTCATCCTCTGACGATCTTGACTCGACTTCTACGGGAGATGAGGAACCGATGGGCGATGAGGAAATGTAGGAAGCGAGTAGAGAAGGGAGGACGGAAGATGGGTATTTCTTGGGTTGATCATTTCAGAGCAGCGACCGCCCACGAGTTTGTTCTATATCCTATCTATAAATTCATGAATCCGAGCCTGTGCTTTGAAACATACTGTCTTGCGATATTGACGAAGAGACGGCCTGTTACATCTGCCGGAAACGATTGAGCCTTGTATCCGCCTTGAACACGACACTGCAGGCAGCAACACAGGAGAATATTGTATTTTCCATAGCTGTATCCACATGGTATAGCGATAACACCGATAGTGATAGTGGTCCAGAGAAATGACATTACCTTGCTTGCAGAGCTGGGGGATTACGTTAGCCCATCGTGTCTTGTGATTTTTCGCACGGCATGATAGAGTCGCGATCTTGGTGAAATGATCTGCAATTTGAGCTTCAAGGTGTCCTTTGTGGAGATACCAAATACACCGCGCTTCCGTCGGCCGTTACTTACAAATATAGCTCCCCTTTCCATAGTTGACTCTATTTTTAGTAGTATATATAAGTACTAAGTAGCATACATTGCAATTGAGCCCCTTGTATGTTTGCGAGGGTTCCCTGCTTCCTCTGGAGTTACCACTATCTTTTACTCGAGCCGTTCCTGTATAGTGTCCTCCAACACAAATGTGCTGCATATGTAACCCTTCGAGTTCTTGTCCTGCTTGCTTGCTGCCACCACCTGCTGCTTATCTAATAGCCCAACATTGAGATTGTTGTGGACCCTGAGACCTACAAGACCATCAGCCTAGCTACGAGGATGCTAAGGCTTACCACTGATTCCCCTTCACCATGTCCTCTGATGACTCTTCCATTCACTTCCTGAAGCTCAATGACTTGAATTATGCCACCTGAAGCATCATGATGGAAGCTGAGCTCATTCAGAAGGGCCTGTGGACTGGCATTGTTGAGATCCTGGTTGATGGAGATGGAAAGACTGCTGACAAGATTGGGAAGGGGTTCTTGTTGAAGAAGACCAAGCAGGTTGCCTCAAAGATGGCTGAAGCTTGTGCCAAGATGATTTTGCATATTGATGGTGGTCAGCTGCTGCACATGATTTTGAGAGACCCTATGGAGGTTTGGGAGATGTTGAGGGGTGTACACCGAGCCAGAGGATTTGCAACTTCACTAGCATTATGCAGGAAGTTCTTGATGACAAAGAAATGAAGCAACCAGTTGATTCAGTCATGGGTGGGAGAGATTCATGGGCAGGCATTCACCATGCAGATGTCAGGGATGTTAGGATTGTGCCAATAGGATGAAGTGAAAGGAATGCACACTGTGGAATCTGTGGAGTGCGTGGGGCTTGGCAAAGCTATTAGCAACGTCACCCTTGGGTCAAAGCCCAAGAAGGATTACGGATGGAGTCTGCAGGATTATGATCTCTGGGATCAAAGGTTAAGTCCAGCAGTATTGGAGTCTGCAGACGTAGAGAGATGGATTATGGCTTGAAGGCCAAAGAGAGTGAGGATGATAGTTATTGGGCTAAACCAAGTTGATATTCGAACTGAGGTATGTACTACTAACTGTACAGCTTATATACTAGGATGGAGTCCGACGGGTCGGGGTCTGGAATAGTGTAGGTATGGCTAGAATGATGTGATCTGGAATGTTCTGTATCTAGAGGAGTTGAGTATTCCATGGACTCCGATATAACACCTACTCGCTACCATGACAGGTTCTAGGTGTGATAAATGAAATATGTGAAATTAGTAAATGAAATAGGAATATGAAATATGAGATAGAAACCAGGATTTGGAATCTGACAGATTCTGATGATTGACTTGGAGCCAGTGGAGTGGATGATTGGACGAGGTCCATGGGGTCCATGGCATGATCATTACAGTATCCCCCCTTTAGTGTTCTTGCCCTCAAGAGCACAGATCCTGATGGCCAGGGGTGCCGCATGGAATTTGTGAGTGTGATATCATGTGATTTTCACCTCTTGACTTGTTACCACCACCATCTCGGTGGTAGGTTATACTTGCTTTTTTCTCTCCTTGTTGCTTCAACTCATGGCTGATGTATCCCAACAGTTGTGAACACCAGAACCATATGAGGTGCCTGCAACTCTGGACAACTTAGATGTGGATGAACTACCGGCATTCTATGCTGGTAGGGATGAGTAGGAAGAAGCTCATCAGAGTGCCGTGGAGGCACATGAGCTATGGGTAGCTGAAAAGGCTGCAAGGAAGAGGTTCCTGGAGAGGGAGAAGAAACTTCAGGAACTGAAGTTGAAGAAAGAGGCAGAGGCCGCAGCAAAGTGGGCGGAGGAGGAAAGAATTGCAAAAGAGGCAGAGGCAAAGAAGAGGGAGGAAGTGGTGGTCATGGAGGCCAAACAAAAAAGGCTGGTGGAGGCCAAGGAGGAGGTGGCATGAACAAGGCACCTTTTGAAGGAGCAGATGGAGTTGGCCGCAAGGCAGGCCACAGAAGCGGCAGAGGCAGCTGCAAAGGCAGCAGAGGGAGATGATGATGAAGAGGCCATGGAAGATGCAGGGAATGAAAAAGAGAAGGTGAGGGAGGAGTTGAAGCAGAAGAGAAAGGAAAAGGCAAAGGCAAAGTCTGCCAGGGCTGTGGGGCCTTCAAACAAGAGAAAGCGGTTGATGAGATTGGTGATAGATAGCGAGGAGGAACAGACTGTGGGGCCATCGGAGGAGAGGCCTGTTAAGAAGGTGAAGGGGAAGGTGGCAGAGTGTGGGGAGTTCCACGGATCCAGTAAGTGGACTGGAGGATTTGATTGTTTATTTGCTGATTGTGTGCAAGAAAAATGCAGGCGGTGCTGGGCTGATGGAGCCTGTTGTATCATGTCATCGACAATGCAGTCCTGTGAGCAATATAGGATTCACAAGGCTAAGTGCCTCTGGACAGAGGAGGCAGAGCCGTTGGCTCTGGAGGAGGTCATGGGCTTGCTGCATAGTTTGCATGCAAGGTTCAATGATATGGAGGAACAGATGGAGAAGATGGAGCAGGAGTTAGTATCCATTGGAGGTCATGTCAATGACCTGGTCAATGATTTTGAGGAGGGGAGTACTGTTGAGTACCTGAGGGATTTTATGCTGGCAGCATCCACAGAGGAGTGGAAGGTTTTGCTGGAGGAGTTGCAGGATTTGAAAGGGGCAACTCCAGAGGCTCTCTGTTTGGCCATGCAGTTTAGGCTGGATCACCACATCGCCCAAGTCATGCCTGCTCGGTTTGCGACCGTGGATTTCAACAGCAAGGATCCATTTGAACTGGCCAACATCGAGCTGTGGCATGGAATCTAAGGAGAGGGGGTATTGGAGGGCATGATTGCAGTGAGTATGAGGTTCAGGGAGACTCAGAGTGAGTTTTACCACCTCAGAGGCCATCAGAGTGAGTGGGCCCTCTGGAAGGAATACCTGAAAGGTGGGGATGATTTTATGGTGGAGGATTCTGAGGGGGAGTTTGAGGAGGAAGAGGTATGGGAGGAGGTAAGGCCAGAGTCCATGGCCGAAGGAGTTGGTGAGTGGGCAGACTTGGTCAGACAGATAAGAGGGAAAGGAAAGGCAAAGGAGGTGGATAGTGGAGAGGCCAGTGGGTCTGCGGATGCCTCCTAGCTTCTTTTATATAATTTTTTATAGACTTTTGTAGATAGATGGATGGACTGTAAAGCGCACCTGGAGGGGCATGAATTGTAGATTTTTTCTTGATGCTTGAAAAAGGTGTGAAGAAAGTGTGAAGTCAAGAAATACATTGATGAGCCTCAGGGCTCTGTATGCTCATAATTCGTGGACTTTGTCATTTCTAAGTGACAAATGACTTAGCACCGGATATAACATTATCTCTGGTGTGCATGCACTAATAGAGGACCTCTATGACACTTCAACGAATGGATATAATGAAGAATATCCATCCCAACTCGTTTTGTGGCTCACATTGTATGCCATCATGCCTAGGCACCAATATTGACTAACTAGGCAACCACCAGAGATAAATCATACAATGCATCAGAGCACATCACTAGCGCATCACGGTGTAAAAGCCTGGCATTGATCCTTTAATTATATGAGGTCATACTCGTCGACTGTTAGTCCACTTCAATAATCACCGGGTTTTGGTCAGCTAGACACCCGGTTTTACCAATAACACCATGCCAAGGGCACTAGCACTTGATACTCCTTTCATACACCTCAGGTTATTGACTGTACCCTCCCAGTCTGCAGTTAAACAGCACCTCAAAAACCATGCTGGAGAAGACCCATGATCTAGGAAATTTACCTTCCTTTGGTAATGCAGAGGATTGGCTGTTACAAGCGACTACAGAGATACATATGGTTGCTAGGATCTTTACAAAGCTGCAGCATTATAGCTTTACTAAGTACTGCTAATAATAATTATCTCCAGTAGTATAAGAGTGGATAGAAAATTGTAGTACAGTAGTTAATCAACTACCACCCATTACTCTACTATTAGCCTTGCTATACACTTGTCACCGGATATAATCTTGTCTCTACACACTTGCTACAATCATTTGCACCAGTTTTAAACGAACCACACCACATGCATAGTGCAGTATATGAACAATAAGCAATTGTTTGCACCCCATACACTCGCTATAAGCCAAAGACCGGTTTTATACCATCTGGGCTTTGTACTCCCTCATGCTCTCCATGAGAAACGCTCTACACCATGATCGACTGGTTTTAGAAATTATCTCCGGCGTTGCACATTGCACATTAGCTTGCACCCCATCATTAGTGGTTGATACTCACATCTAGCATGTAACACCAGTGTTCATGTCATACACCACCTCTTTTGTTTTATAGGATTAAATCATCTTCATCTTCATACCATAGGAGTTTTATTCAGCTTTATTTTCAACATTGTTTATCACAGCCCACTTGGGTAGTCTCTGGCAGACTTATAGGAATCAACATCGTCAACATAGGATCATTTTGGACTCAATACCGTTTAGGACCATTATAGGATAGGATAGGATTGGATAGGATGAGATAGTCCCTCAAGAGGACTCATAGGTTTGACATTGACATAGGATAGGAACGTCTCCAAGTAGACTCAGCTTTCGACATCGACTTCAGTATATCTCACCTCATATAGGATCAACACTCATTATCTCCATGCCCCACCAGATATAAACATATTTTCACACTTTTGCCCACATTGACTGGCATTATTAGGATCACTACCCAGTACATCGACACTCCACTGGTTATAAACCAACTGCTGCACACATAGCTTCATTTTCACCGTTATTTTCATAGGACCAACATCTAGAGATCTCGTCTAGTTGTTTCTCCTCTTTATACTGGATTTGCGGTATTCATGTCATACCCAATTCTGTTCAATCTCATCATTGAGATTATCACCAGCCTACAGCCAACACCTTTTAGTACTCGATCACTTGAGTGCTACTTGCTTGACTGAAAAGTCGCAGTATAAACTCACATCTAGAGGAAGTGATTAGGTTGCACGGAGGTGCCCCGAACAACTCGCACAACACAGTACCTTTATCTCCAGTCTACACCGCCATTAATCATTACTCTTTGAGTTTTGGTTTGTCGTTGCCATGGAAGTTCAGGTTCATCAATGTCCGACAGAGTCTGTTTCCAATTAGGAAATGAATTTGCAATAGTTTTCCAGAATTGAATTTGAAATTGGGGACATGGACTCCAACAGGTACCAATGGAAATGGTTGATCAAGAAGAAATAGGTGAGGTCTTGACTGAGGCCTTGCAGATGGTGACCTTGGATAATGGTCCTGGTTTGTCTGGGTAACGATGATGGAAATCTTCAATGTAGTCTTCCACAGAAAACTCTGTAGTGGGGATCCAGGCAAATTCTTCATCAGTACCTTCATAGCCCAACCACTGGACACGGTAGAGGAGTGGACAGCAGAACTGACAGTCGAGCTTGGAATCAAGAATCTGTGTGATCTTGAATTGCTCTTCTCCGTCGACTTCCATGGGAGGTGGAGGTGGTTGGGTGTGATTAGGGATGGTATTGATTTCCACGGGTTCCAACTGTGAGACATGAAATACAGGATGAATGGAACAGAGGTCCACAGGAAGTTTGAGCATGAAGGAATGGGATCCAGGCTGAGCAATGATGTCGAATGGTCCAAGGAATTTCTCAGAGAATTTTGCAGTAGGGTGAGTAGTCCTGATGTGCTTGGAGTTAAGGAAAACCTTGTCACCTACTTTGAAATCTGGAGCTGGGGACCATCATTTGTCTGCTTGGAATTTGTAACAAGACTGAGTGTGAGTGATTTCGTCTCTAAGGAATTGGTGAAGATCGTTGAGGTTGACTATGAAGTCATGGGCCCGGGCAGAGGCGATGTCATGTTCAGGGTACACAGTGATGTTAGGATGGTAGCCCTTGTTAGCGAAGAATGGAGAGATTCCAGTGGAAGCATTTGGATCATTATTGTATGTGAATTTGGCAATGGGTAGTAAGGTATCCCAATTGTCTTGTTGATAGGAACAATAGATGCGGATGTATTGTTTGACAGTTTGGTTAGTGTGTTCAGTTTGTCCATCGGCTTCTGGATGATAATCAGAAGTGAAGTGAAGCTCCATATCAAGAGATTTGGCTAGGGCACAAGTGAATTGGGAGACAAATTCGGAGCCATGGTTGGAAGTGATGTGGTTGGGAACACCATGCTTGGAGAAGACATGGGTGACAAAGAGCTGAGCTAGCTCCGAGGAATTGATGGTGTCATGAGTGGGAATGAATATGGCTTGTTTACTTGCATGGTCAATAACGACAAGGATAGTGGTGAATCCATCAGATTCTGGGAGCTGTTCAATGAAGTCCATGGAGATGGAATCCCACAGCTGTTCTGGTACAGGCAAGGGTTTGAGTAAGCTGAATGGATGGTGTCTAGGTGTTTTGTTACAACCACAGGTAGTACAGGATTTGACATAGTGGTGAACAAATTCATGCATCTGTGGCCAGGTGTAATTCTGTTGGACTAATTCAAGAGTCCTGTTTTGGCCAAAATGACCTGCCAAGATGTGGTCATGATCGTTTTGAAGGACATGAAGATGGAGGTCCATGGAGTCTGGGACATAGATGCAATTGTCAAGGCAGAGTATTCCTGACTCATCTACAGACCACCAGGAAGGGTTGGAAGGGGAAGAAGCAAGGCGGAAGCCTTTGGTCACCGTGGAATCCATGGGTTGTGCGAGCTTGATATCAGAATGCAATTGGTCTACATCCATGATTACACTGGTGTGGAGTACAGGACCTTCAAGAAAAGTAGCGCAGAGAGAAGCAGAGAGTTGCTCTTGAGTAAATACAGGGTGGAAATTGTGAGGATTGACTTGAGTGTATTGACTATCCCCCTCTTTAGGGTAGACGTCCCATCATCTAGGGAGTGCATCTGGTTTCCCTCCTAGTTTTCCTGGACAGAATTAGATAACAAGGTTGAATTGGGAAAGGAATTCGGACCAGCAGACTTGTCGGCATGTAAGGACCTTGGTAGTAGAGAAGTACTCAAGGTTCTTGTGATCAGTAACAACATTGATGGATTCCACGGAGCCTTCGAGGTAATGATGCCAGTATTTAAAGGCTTCAAAGATGGCGAGAAGCTCTTTATCATGGGTATTGTAGTTGAGTTTGGCTCTGTGGAGACTGTGGGACAAGAAGGATATAGGGTGAATTTCCCCATCATCAAGGTAGATGGAGAGGATAGCAGCAACTTGGAGGTGGTTTGGATGGGATAGGACCTGAAGGGTCCTTGCAAGCTTGTGCTGTTGCATCGGAGGCTGTGTAATGATCATGCCGCAGACTCCACGGACCTCATCTATCATCCACTCCACCGGCTCCAAGCCAATCATCAGAATCCGTTGGATTCCGAATCCTGGTTTCTACCTCATATTTCATTTATCACACCTAGAACCTGTCACAGTAGCAACTAGGTGTTACATCGGAGTCCATGGAATACTCGACTCCTCTAGATACAGAACGTTCCAGATCATGTCACTCTAGCCATACCTACACTATTCCAGACCCTGACCTGTCGGACTCCATCCTAGTATATAAGCTGTACATTTAGTAGTACATACCTCAGTTCAAATATCAACTTGGTTTAGCCCAATAACTCTTGTCCTCACTCTCTTCGGCTTTCAAGCCATAACCCATCTCTCTACATCCGCGGACTCCAATAGCCGTTGGACTTAACCTTTGATCCTAGAGATCATAATCCCACGGACTCCATCTGTAATCCTTCTTTGGGCTTCGACCCAAGGGTGACGTTGCTAATAGCTTCGCCAAGCCCCACACACTCCGCGGATTCCACGGCATGCATTCCTTTCACTTACTCCTATTGGCACAATCCTAACAGTATATTCAAACTCAAACCCTTGAGTCAAAATTTTTAGGAATGTCTAACACAACCCTCGAACATTCACAAACCCAATCCTCCTCCACGGCTCCACCCGTAAACCGTCTCTCCATGCGCGACATTCCTGCCTCTGCATCGAAAGAGGATCACACCCTCTTCAGCGAGGATTCAGCCTCTGCACAACGCTCACGTAGGGAAACCTACACTCACAGCAGTTTCACCGCCTGCCAATCTGATGACAACACTACCCCCAACCTGTTCTCCATGGACTCCGCTAGTACGAACAGATGGGGCAGTTATTGAAGCATCATCCCGGAAACCCCGCATAATCAGTCTGTGCAGCCACTCTTCCCAGTCGAGGAAGAGGGTGACAATGGGGATCCCAGTGGCAGCGACGGTGCACCCGACTCTCCTAGCAATCGCAATCGCAACCCGTGCGATCCATGGCACCCCGGTGAAGAGCTGTCTGAATGCACAGAGCTAGAAATGCAACAGCATCTAAGACACTGATCACACCCACACCCAACACTACACACACAAACATGCTCAAGTTCGTGGGGGGATTCTCATGTGATGAAAGTAGCGAACCAATACAATTCAATTCTCAATATCTCTAAGATACACGCGCAGCAATAGCGCTCGTATAATATCTAGACTTCTCTGAGTCCAAAGGCTTTTCTCAAGAACAAGAGGGTGCGACTTCCATTGCCGGGCCTCAAGGCAAGGGTGTATAACACAATACAACTTCGTCAAACGTCTCCACAACTTTCTAGCAGTCGCTCGGGACTCTAATAACCACTGCACACAATCAATAACACCCTAAACACCACTTAAACGACTGTGCTTGAAGCAGAAACCAATTCCTATTAAATTCAACACACTAATAAACCTTGCGCGTCGCGTGCTAAACCAAGATCTTCACAAACACGTGGAGAAGTGTCTACACTGACACAAAACTCCGAAACTTCCACAAGAGCCACAGGGTTTGAACCTACACGCTCGAGCTTCCAACCGATCGTAGATTCACAGGATTCGAACCTATGCAATCCAGAGAAACCCTGTCCGACAAGCCAAAGGGTTTGAACCTTTGCCAACCTGCGGAAATAACACAGAAAAGCGAACACTAATCAAGCCAAAGGGTTTGAACCTCTGTGCCTGTAATGCCTCGCGTCACACAAATGCCCTCAAGAACTCGAAAGGGTGACCTTCAAGACACCGTATTCTTATTCTCTCACAGAGTGCAAGTCAAACCGAAACCAGACTCTCTGCACGGAGTGCCGCGCTATTTTCTTGTTTAAGCACGCGACTTAAATCACACAATAGATATCTGATATGGGTTGTATTCTCTCTCGAAGTGACTAGCTACTCTAAGTGCTAGAGCACGTGGCTGAAAAGCTTTGCACTGTTACACTGTGGGCTCGAAACTTGTACTCTACATGTACACTACAGTATTTATACAATTCTACATCCTACACGTCGATACAACTTAATACAGTACTGTTAGAACCTCGGAACATTATTCCTCGCAATGTGCGCACGTTGTTATAGCATGCCTGGGGCTGGACACTTGGTTGGAGGCCTATCTCAAGACCAGACTCTGTTTCCTCATGGTGGATACTCCACTCACACTGCACTCTATATGTTGGCATGTCACTTGTCATTTCTTCGGAGGATACTTGGAGTGGCAACCAATCCTATACACTGTATCTCATTCAAATGTTGAGTTTCTAGGTTTCTCTGGTTGGTGGGGGATACCCGTGGTAAGCCTAGGCACTGCGCTCTTTGGCCAAACTGGGTTCTCTCAGAGTTATCTATACTCAGGCATTATTTGGGACATGCGTGCGTGTGCCATGTGATCAGGCCCTGTGCATCATAGATCATTGTGTCACGTAGTTCTCATGCATGTCTTTCAGTAATGCATTAGGGTGCATATGCAGTCTGCTTCTGGTGCATTCAGTATCGAGTGCTGAGCTCTTGTACTTAGTGTGACCTCAATGAAGTATCATACTAAGTTAGAGCATGCACTCTACCAATAGTCACTTCAGACTTGCGCGCGCATGCACACGTTGTTATACCGTGCATGGTGTTGATATCACTGCGCTCTATGGCTATTTTTATATATGCGCGCAACACGTGTGGCAGATCAATCCTTCTCATATCATGTCTGTCTCCCATCAATTCATTGGAGTGCGTATCTGATCTGCCTCTAGTGTACTCAATATCAAGTGCTGAGCTCTCATACTTAGTGTGACCTCAACCAGTATCATTCTAAGTTAGAGCATGCACTCTACTAATTGTCACTCGAGGCTTGCATGCATGTGCGTTGTTACACTGCACGCTATCTTGTTTTGATCACTGCACTCTATTGGTTTGACACTGCGCTTGACTCATATATCACTGTGCTCCATGTCTATTTCCATATATGTGTGCAGCACGCATCTTTTCATGCGCTCTACTTCTATGTTCCTATACGCGCGCAGCGCGCATCATAGATCAATGTAGTTCTCCTTGTATCATGCCTGTCTCTCATCAATTCCTTAGAGCATGTGGCTGATCTGCATCTTAGTGCATTCAGTATCAAGTGCTGAGCTCTCATACTTAGTGTGACCTCGACTAGTATCATTCTAAGTTGGAACATGCACTCTACCAATTGTCACCCAAGGCCGTACTGCGCGCGACTCGGTATCATGCTCCATACATATATTACTGCACTCTGTGTGTTTGACACTGCTCTCTATGCATATAGCACTGCGCTCTATCTGTATCTTTCGTTATCTCTGTACCTAGCCATTATGCAATGCATGTATTGATACATTTCGCAAAATTACATGCATAGACACATTGCGAGTGTGTCACCGGCCCACCAGCTGGCCCACCAAACCCAGGTGGCCCTGGGGGTCCTGGGGGTCCTGGTGGACCAGGCGGTAACCCTCCTAATCCTCCTAATCCCGATCCCAACAACGAGAACCACCTCATGATGGAATTCATGAACCTCCTCTGCGGTCTTACCCGCCAAGCCAACAACCTGCCTCAGCAGATAGTCCGTACCAAAGTCAAGGCACCGGACACCTTCGACGGAGCGGATCCATGGAAACTCAAAGCGTTCATCGTCTCCCTGCAGTTGAACTTCAATGACAGGCCCAACACATTCGCTGCGGACACCGCCAAAGTCAACTACGCTATTTCCTTCCTCTCTGGTGTCACCCTTGACTGGTTCAAACCGGATATCCTCCATCCCAATCAAGCCAATCCTCCTGCTTGGGCGTACTCCTACGCCGCCTTCCTCTCGGAGCTCCGTACCAATTTTGGTCTGTTCGACGCCATCGGAGATACTGAAGATGAACTCGAAAATCTTCGGATGCATGACGGAGACAGGATCATGAAGTACATAGTAAGCTTCAATCAACATGCCGCCATCATCGGTTATGGCGACAACTCCCTCTGTCATGCCTTTTACCATGGACTTTGCTCACGGATCAAGGATGACATGGCTCACCACAGAAAACCCAACAACCTCCACGATATGCGGACCCTTGCCCAGGAGCTTGATGCTCGTTACTGGACTAGGAAAGCTGAGGTCTCCAGGGAAAACCGCGACCGGTCCTCCACCTCCTCCACCTTCAAACCCAAGGGTTCGGGTTCTAACTCGAGCTCTTCCAACAACTCCATGGCCCCAAAATCCTATGGTTCCACTGTGGGTTCTTCATCCACCTCTTCTTCCTCCGTCTCCACAGGTGCCTCTAAGAAGCCCTACGCTGACAAGCTAGGCAAGGATGGTAAGCTCACACCCGAGGAAAAGGAACGCCGCTGCAAGAATGACCTCTGCATGTTCTGTGGCAACAAACACAAGACTGAGGACTGCAACAAGTGAAAATCCGCGGCTTCTACATGTGGACGTGCAGCTGAGATCTCTGACCCTACTCCTGCCTCTGTTGATTCGGCTCCTTCGGAGTCAGAAAAATAGAGAGCAACCCTGCTTCCTCCATGCAAGGACAGGGTTGCGTTGACTGTCATTGCATTTCGGAGATCATAACCCTCAACGCCGCCGCTCTTTCCAACCATTCCCTTACCATATCCCTATCCAGTGAAATCGGCTCTGGATCTCCTATATCCACAATCCTACGTTTTCTTGCTCTAGTCGATTCTGGTTCCAGCCATTGCTTCATTGACTCAAAGTACGTTAACAATCACAACATCCCTACCAACTCCATTCCTCCTGTACAACTTCGGCTTCTCGACGGCTCCACCGGATCTCACATCTCACAATCTGTTACACTCTCCATACGATTCCTGTCGGGAGATATCATTCCTATCGACTTCTACATCACACGTCTTGATTCATCTTGTAACCTCGTTCTGGGATACAACTGGCTCTCCTGCTACAATCCATTGATTGACTGGGCAAAGCACAGTATCACTTTCCATTCAAAGCTATTTGGTGCATCTATTCCAGACGTTTCCATGGCCTCCGATGCATCAGCGCAAGCTTGCAAGGACCCTTTAGGTCTTATCCCATCCAAACCACCTCCGAGATCCTGATGGACTCTGCCAGCATATGAGCCTATCTACTCATACCCGTCCATCCCATCATCTTCCACTTCGGTTGCCCCCAAAATATCTATCATTTCGATGGCTGCTTTCATACGAGCTTGCGCAGAGGAGGGTGCACAACAGTTCACACTCCAACCTTCTATGCCAAGTGTTAGCAGCCAGGCTGCTTCCACGGCTCTGCTGGATTTATCTGATGTTCCACTGGAGTATCATGACTTCGCCAATGTGTTCAGTGACTCTCTCTCAGAGAAACTCCCCGAGCATCGTCCTTATGATCTCAAGATCAACCTTGAGGAGGGCTCTTCACCTCCGCTCAGACCCATCTATTCCCTCTCCGAATCTGAACTCAAAGCCTTACGCGAGTTTATCGACGATAATGTCCGTAATGGTTTCATCTCTCCCAAATGCTCTCCCCACAGAGCCCCGGTGCTCATCGTCAAGAAGAAAACTGGTGAACTCAGACTGTGTGCCGACTTCCATGGCCTTAACAAAATCACTAAAAAGGACCGTTATCCACTTCCTCTCATATCCGATCTTCTTGACTCCATGCATTCCGCACGCATATATACCAAACTCGACCTCCGCCACACCTACCATCTAGTCCGTATTGCCGATGGAGATGAATGGAAAACTGCATTCCATACCTGCTATGGGTCTTTCGAATGGCACCTTGATGAGCCTCAGGGCTCTGTATGCTCAGAATTTGCGAACTTTGTCATTTCTAAGTGACAATCGACTTAGCACCGGATATAATATTATCTCCGGTGTGCACATGCTACTATAGGACCTTCTTGCCACTTCAATGACCAGATATAATGGAGAATATCCATCCCAACTTGTTTCGCAGCTCAAATCATATGCCATCACGGCTAGGCACCAATATCGACCAATTAGTCGACCACTGGAGATAAATCATGCGACGCATCAGAGCACATCACTAGCGCATCATGGCGTAAAACCCCGGCATTGATCCTTTAATTATATGAGGTCATACTCGTCGACCATTATTCCGCTTCAATAATCACCAGGTTTTTGTCAGCTCGATGCCCGGTTTTACCAATAACACCATGCCAAGGCCACTAGTGCTCGATACTCCTTTCATACACCTCAGGTTATCGACCATACCCTCCCAGTCTGCAGTTAAACAGCACCTCAAAAACCATGCTGGAGAAGACCCATGATCTAGGAAATTTACCTTCCTTCGGTAATGCAGAGGATTGGCTGTTACAAGCAACTACGGAGATACGTATGGACGCTAGGATCTTTACAAAGCTGCAGCCTTGTAGCTTTACTAAAAACCGCTATTAATAATTATCTCCGGTAGTATAAAAGTGGGTGGAAAATTGTAGTACAGTAGAAAATCAACTACCACCTGTTACTCTGCCATTAGCCTCGCTATACGCTTGTCACCGGATATAATCTTGTCTCTACACACTTGCTACAGTCATTAGCACTGGTTTTAAACGAACCATACCCCATGCATAGTGCAGTATACGAACAATAGCAATTGTTTGCACTCCATACGCTCGCCATAAGCCAGAGACCGGTTTTACACCATCTGAGCTTCATACTCCTTCGCACTCTCCTTGAGAAACACTCTAAACCGTGATCGACCGGTTTTAGAAATTATCTCCGGCATCGCACATCGCACATTAGCTTGCACCCTGTCATTAGCGGTTGATACTCACATCTAGCGCGTAACACCGGTGTTCGCATCGTACACCACCTCTTTTGTTTTATAGGATTGGACCATCTTCATCTTTGTACCATAGGAGTTTTATTCAGCTTTATTTTCAACATTGTTTATCACAGCCCCCTTGGGTAGTCTCTGGCAGACTTATAGGAATCAACATCGTCAACATAGGATCACTTTGGACTCAACACCGTTTAGGACCATTATAGGATAGGATAGGATAGGATACTCCCTCGAGAGGACTCATAGGTTTGACATTGACATAGGATAGGAACGTCTCCGAGTAGACTCAGCTTTCGACATTGACTTTAGTATATTTTGTCTCATATAGGAGCAACACTCGTTATCTCCGTGCCCCACCGGATATAAATGTATTTTCACACTTTTGCCCACATTAACCGGCATTATTAGGATCGCCACCCAGTACATCGACACTCCACCAGTTATAAACCAACTGCTGCACACCTAGCTTCATTTTCACCATTATTTTCATAGGACCAATGTCTAGAGACCTCGTCTATTCGTTTCCCCTCGTTACACTGGATTTGCGGTATTCACGTCATACCCTCTTCCGTTCAATCTTGTCATTGAGATTATCACCGGCCTACAGCCAATACCTTTTAGTACTCGATCACTTGAGTGCTACTTGCTTGACTGAAAAGTCGCAGTATAAACTCGCATCTAGAGGAAGTGATTAGGTCGCATGGAGGTGCCCCGAACAACTTGCACAACACAGTACCTTTATCTCCGGTGATGAGCCTCCAGGCTCTGTATGCCCGGAAATTTCACGATTTCCATCAAAATAACCGGCAGCGCTCCCAGGCGGGCTTTCAGTAAACCCCACGCTGCCTACAGAGGCATATTACTTTCATATAAAAATGTCGCTACCCTCACAACACCAATATCCCTCCCGACCGACAACACATCCCAATCCTTGTATACCATCACAATAAGGTACCGTTGATGGCCAGTCTCCTACTTTCGGCAATAGGCGCGGATTACCGAAACATTGACGCATCAATGCCACATCAACTATGCATCATGGCTTGAATTGCCGGCACAATCATTTAATTATATGATGTCATAATCATCAACATTCGAGTCCTCTCGATAATCAAGGACCGCAGCCACTATAGACCATGGTTACTAACACTGCATCCTTGCCAAGGCCTTCGGAAATCGTTATCCCATTTGGCGACCTCTGAACAGACCCCCTACCCTCTCAGTCCGCAGCTAAACAGCACCTGAAATATCCGCACATCGGCCACTCGTGACACCTAGTATTATCTCCCTACGGGAATGCAAAAGAGTTGCTGTTACCGAAGCCTTTGGCAATACACATGGATGCTCGAACACTTACAGAGCCGCAGTCTTACAGCCTTACTAAGTAGATCTAAATATATCATGTACATTGTAGTATAAAAACCGATAAAGTATTGTAGAAAGAGGACACTAGACAACCCCACACATCCTAGAGAACAATAACCGGCACACCAGCGGTTATACTTTGTATTACCATGCTTTACGAGCATATACACTCTATTCTATTGATCATTGGGCATACAACCTGTCACTATAAGCCTAGGACTGGGTCTTCACCATCTAAACACTTCATTCATCCCTCCATCGTCTCTACCCTCGACCACATACCACCCCGGCTTCGAATACTCGCCGATAAACCGGTCATAGCTTTGGTATAGGCTTTGACATCTCTCTATGCTGCACGCGTAAACATAGCATCCCGTTTCATTTTATAGGCCGCATCGTCTTCACTTTCACAGATAGGAGTTTACTTCAGTTTCGTTTTCAACATTGTATTGCTGCCCATTTGGGAAGTCTCCGAACAAGACTTGTAGGACTCGTATCGTCGACATAGGATCATTTAGCCCAGTTCAGTTATAGTTTCAGCCTAGGATAGGATAGGAAAATCCCCATGTGGATTTATAGGTTTGACATTAACACTGGATAGGATCAGTAACCTGCCATCGACATAGGACCTCGTTTTTGCCCCGTATTCTCAACAACAAATAACCGGCTGCAGTTTTATCTTCGTTTATTCACTATTTCTCTTTAGATCCTCTTTAAAGAAGATTGTTGCCTAGCGACTTAGTATCACCAGATCAGATTCGTTTTCCCACAGACTACTGGTATTCACGTCATACCAGTTTCTGTCAGCTCTCGTTTATTCGAGATAATTACCGGCGGACAGCCTACATCTAAGTACTCGACTGCTAAAGGGTACTACTTGCTAGACTTTCACGTCGCAGTATACACCTGCATCTAGAGGAATTGATTGGAGTGCACAGAGGTGCCCTGAACATACTCACAAACACATTGCCTTTATTGCTGGCGGTTTGGCACATTACCAATACTCTTTGAGTTTGGTATTGCCGTTGCCATGGAAGTTTAGGCTCATCACTGGTCTATACCATCATTAATCATTACTCTTTGAGTTTTGGTTTGCCATTGCCATGGAAGTCTAGGTTCATCAATGTCATGCCATTTGGTCTTACCAATGCTCCCACGGCTTTCCAATGTTTCGTCAACAACATTTTTGCAGACATGCTCGATGTCTCTGTTGTCGTGTACCTCGATGATATCCTCATCTACTCTGACGATCCCACGGAACACTGAAAGAATGTACATGAAGTCCTACGCAGACTTCGAGCCAACGGGCTCTACTGCAAAGGTTCTAAATGCGAGTTCAATCAGGATTCCATGGAATATCTAGGCTACATCCTCTCTCCTGAAGGCTTACGAATGGCTGAAGACAAAGTCAAAGCTATTGTTGACTGGCTGATCCCATGGAAGGTCAAAGATATCCAATCATTTCTTGGTTTCACTAATTTCTACTGCCGTTTCATCTACAAATACAGTGAGATCGTGCTCCCCCTAACACATCTTACATGCAAAGGTATTCCATGGAAATTCGACGACAAATGCTTAGCAGCATTCAATGAGTTGAAACAGGCTTTCACTCATGCTCCTATCCTTACCCATTGGATTCCCGACCATCAACTTGTCATGGAAACCGATGCATCCGACTACGCTATTGCCGCTATCCTCTCAATCTACCTTGATGATGGGGAAATTCACCCTATATCCTTCTTGTCCCACAGTCTCCACAGAGCCAAACTCAACTACAATACCCATGATAAAGAGCTTCTCGCCATCTTTGAAGCCTTTAAATACTGGCATCATTACCTCGAAGGCTCCGTGGAATCCATCAATGTTGTTACTGATCACAAGAACCTTGAGTACTTCTCTACTACCAAGGTCCTTACATGCCGACAAGTCTGCTGGTCCGAATTCCTTTCCCAATTCAACCTTGTTATCTAATTCTGTCCAGGAAAACTAGGAGGGAAACCAGATGCACTCCCTAGATGATGGGACGTCTACCCTAAAGAGGGGGATAGTCAATACACTCAAGTCAATCCTCACAATTTCCACCCTGTATTTACTCAAGAGCAACTCTCTGCTTCTCTCTGCGCTACTTTTCTTGAAGGTCCTGTACTCCACACCAGTGTAATCATGGATGTAGACCAATTGCATTCTGATATCAAGCTCGCACAACCCATGGATTCCACGGTGACCAAAGGCTTCCGCCTTGCTTCTTCCCCTTCCAACCCTTCCTGGTGGTCTGTAGATGAGTCAGGAATACTCTGCCTTGACAATTGCATCTATGTCCCAGACTCCATGGACCTCCATCTTCATGTCCTTCAAAACGATCATGACCACATCTTGGCAGGTCATTTTGGCCAAAACAGGACTCTTGAATTAGTCCAACAGAATTACACCTGGCCACAGATGCATGAATTTGTTCACCACTATGTCAAATCCTGTACTACCTGTGGTTGTAACAAAACACCTAGACACCATCCATTCAGCTTACTCAAACCCTTGCCTGTACCAGAACAGCTGTGGGATTCCATCTCCATGGACTTCATTGAACAGCTCCCAGAATCTGATGGATTCACCACTATCCTTGTCGTTATTGACCATGCAAGTAAACAAGCCATATTCATTCCCACTCATGACACCATCAATTCCTCGGAGCTAGCTCAGCTCTTTGTCACCCATGTCTTCTCCAAGCATGGTGTTCCCAACCACATCACTTCCAACCATGGCTCCGAATTTGTCTCCCAATTCACTTGTGCCCTAGCCAAATCTCTTGATATGGAGCTTCACTTCACTTCTGATTATCATCCAGAAGCCGATGGACAAACTGAACACACTAACCAAACTGTCAAACAATACATCCGCATCTATTGTTCCTATCAACAAGACAATTGGGATACCTTACTACCCATTGCCAAATTCACATACAATAATGATCCAAATGCTTCCACTGGAATCTCTCCATTCTTCACTAACAAGGGTTACCATCCTAACATCACAGTGTACCCCGAACACGACATCGCCTCCACCTGGGCCCGTGATTTCATAGTCAACCTCGATGATCTTCACCAATTCCTTAGAGACGAAATCACTCATGCTCAGTCTCATTACAAATTCCAAGTGGACAAACGACGGTCCCCAGCTCCAGACTTCAAAGTAGGTGACAAGGTTTTCCTTAACTCCAAACACATCAGGACTACTTGCCCTACTGCGAAATTCTCCGAGAAATTCCTCGGACCGTTCAATATCATCGCTCAGCCTGGATCCCATTCCTTCACACTCAAACTTCCTGTGGATCTCCGTTCCATTCACCCTGTATTCCATGTCTCACAGTTGGAACCCGTGGAAATCAATACCATCCCTAATCATACCCAACCACCTCCACCTCCTGTGGAAGTCGATGGAGAAGAGCAATTCGAGATCGCACAGATTCTTGATTCCAAGCTCGACCGTCAGTTCCGTTGTCCACTCCTCTACCGTGTCCAATGGTTGGGCTACAAAGGTACTGATGAAGAATTTGCCTGGATCCCCGCTACAGAGTTCTCTGCGGAAGACTACATTGAAGACTTCCATCGTCGTTACCCAGACAAACCAGGACCGCTATCCAAGGTCACCATCCGCAAGGTCTCAGTCAAGACCTCACCTATTCCTTCTTGATCAGCCATTCCATTGGTTCCCATCGGAATCCGTCTCCCCAATTTCAAATTCAATTCTGGGAAACTATTGCAAATTCATTCCCTAATTGGGAACGGACTCCGATGGACGCATTTCTTGACTTCACACTTATTCACACATTTTTCAAAACAGCAAGAAAACCATCTACATTTTATGCCCCTCCAGGCGCAATCTACTATCCATCCACTATCTACAAATATCCATATAAAATATACATAAGGAGCTAGGCGCTAAGCATCCGCAGAACCGCCGGTGTTACGATTTATTCACTTTTTCCTGATTTTCCTCATCTAAGCGCCCAAGCGCTTATCTTCGTTAATCTTATCACCATATCACCGCACCAATCCCACGACCATAACGGTCGACTACCGCCTTCCTACTACGGCTCACCTCCACCACAAGGTTACCACTCGCCTTATTGTCATTTACTCGTTGTTCACTCGTTGTCGCTTACCAAGGGACTTATTATTAGCACATGGACTTCAGTATATAAGTAGCACGACTCTCGCTGTAATACCTCAGCTTCGAGCTACAGTTTATCTATACCAATCTTACTCTCTCAACGACTAGCACACAGTGCCACGCCTTAACGAGTCCATCGCTACAGCCTTACTCCAGTCATCGGTGGTCACCGGTATATGACAACGAGTTTGCGCTTATTTGGATCACGTGAGACCTGGGTCTAACAGTTAGCTCGAAGCTTCCCTACGGTTCCTCAGTGCCAGCCACGACGAACCAAATCCATGACTCCCGACTTAAACAAGAAACAAACAATCGAACTAGGCGTAGCCCTTCCAGCTGCGTTCCTCCTCGTCCTCTTCACCGCCCTCACGGTCTACGACCAGTACGACCGAATCCATGAATACCTCCACAGAAACGGGATCCTCGTCGGAGGTGAGTCAAGGCCCACCAGGAGGGTTTCCCCCTCCCACTATCGCCCAGCAACCCCCCCCACCGCCACAAGGGCCCTGCCGGGGGCCTACCCCGAGACCGAGCCCCGTGGCTCGCAGACCCAGCACGCAAGGAGGCGGAGCACCCCCCATGCCGGTGGTGACGCTTCCTCCGACGAGTTCCCCCTACGCGAGGGGACAGTACACACACCCACTCACGCACCCACTCCAGGCCCAACCAATGCCCCCGTGGCTGAGCCAGAGCCAAGGCGGTCCTCAGCGGCCGAAGAATACGGGAGGGAGCTTCGGACTAGGTTCCGTAGCCCGACCCCGCCCCCAGCCTATGCCCCAGACCGCCCAGCAAGGGTGGAACGACCCTCCTCTGGTAGAAGGGTACGAGTTCCCGCAAGAGAGGTTGCGGGGCCCGGTAACTGGCCCGCCGAGGACCCCGACTCCGATTCCTCAGAGCCCTACGAGCTCCGACCGATCACAGCCCACCCCGAAACAATCCGAATTCGAACGCCTGAGCCCGCTCGCCTGGTCCCCATCCAGGACGCCTACGAGCCCCAGTGGCTCGAACTCATCGATCACGAGCTCTTCAACCAATGGAGCCCGGATAGACTATGGCCAGAACTTGCGCCAGTCGACCGAGACCTACTCGGCCCAATTAGAATTGAGGCCTGGACCCTTCGAAGGGAGGACGTGGAGCAAAGAACCCGCGTTCCCCTCGACCACGGGCCCATGGCCTTCTCAATCGCCCACGCACACCTACCCCCAGGAACCAGTGGGGAGGACCTCGGACTTTTCCTTCGGGCCAACGCAGGCCGCACCCTCCAGCCACCAGAATTGGGCCCGCTCATCAACAGAAGGAGCATCAGAGGAAGGAGTAATGATAGGGATGACGAGCTCTCCCACAGGCTTAGCGAATTGGAGCACCGCGCCGGGAGGAGGGATGATGGATACCTCCGGTTTGTTTGGGCCAATGAGCGGTACCGCCGGCAATGCAGAGCCCGGGGCGGGGATTAGATTTAACACATACGTACCAAATATGCAATCCGACCCTTTCAGCACCTATTACCCAGAGCCCCAATGGCCGACCCGAATGCCGGATTCACCGCCGGCCCGAACCAGACAACCAGGGTACTACCCCTATCCCACGACCAGCCGATTATTCGGGGCAGCCGGGGATGATCCGATGGCCAACCCCGTGCCACCACCACAGAACCCACCCGCAGGCCCCAGCCAGCCAATAGACGAAGAAGCACGAGCCGCCCGACGCCTAGCGGCCATTGACGAAATGGCACTAAGGCGGCAGGCAGCGGACGAAGCCAGGGAAGAATACGAAAGGGCGGTTCGAAACGCGAATAACTGGGCAGAGATACACGACCTCGTGGGAGTGCTCGACGAAGTACCAAGGGGAAGACCGGGAGCGCCCGCCAATGCCCCCGCACCACCACCGGCCGCACCAGTCGCGGCACCAATACCCAACGAACACCGACCAGTGCACGACAGAGACGACCGATACTCGATTCCCCGACACCCAGACTGGCCGTACGCGCCACATGAACCCCCGGTAGGACTAGGACTCCCCACGGCCCCGTATTTCGGGGTAAAACCCACCCTGATCGACACTCCACGCCGCTTTGCGGGAAACCACCACGACATTCTCCGCTTCGTCGGAGATTGCCTAGCCTACTTCGAGACGTTTCTACCCTTCTTCCAAGAAGAGTCTCAAAGGATCACATTCGCTACCTCCTACTTCGAGGGCGTCGCAAAAGACTGGTGGACCCACAAGAGACCCAAACTCTGGGACCCGGTGAGCCGACACTTCCGGTACCCATCATGGAAGGAGTTCACCGATATGCTCACGGCACGGTTCAAAGACCACGCCATAGAGCAAGTCCACGAAAAGAAGATGTTCGAACTACGAATGGCCGATGGAACGGCAGAAGACTACTTCCAAGCACTGGAACAAGAAGCAAAGCTCGCCGGGTGACTCATAGACGAAAGCGACCGAGGTCTTCTCTGTAAGGCCGTCGAAATCGGAATTCCAGACTCCTACTCCCGAGCAATCGCCGACGGGGAAAACACCCCCGGCAATTACCAACAGTGGAAGGCCCGAGTCACGAAGATGTACGAGAACCGCACAAGGAAACGAATCTTCGACCAGACAATCGGGCTCCAGTATGGACGCAACCCCCGGAAGGACAACCGACCCCAGAACCCCCCCGCCGGTGGACAAAACAAATCCACCGGCACGACAAGTTCTCAGTCAGCACCCCAGGGCGGTACCAGCCAAGGCGGGGACAAAAAGACTAGCACCGGGACAACCTACGGAGGCCACGGACAGGCGATGGAAATTGATCGACTCAGGAAAGAAGGGAGATGTTTCAACTGCGGAGAAAAGGGGCACATGTCAAAAGAATGCCCAAAGCCGAAGAAGCCGCGAAGGCAGGACGCTCGGGGAAGATTCACTAAAGCCGAGCTACGCACGATGTTACAGGAACTGGAGAAAGAACCCGAGGAGAAGACGACCTCGGGCCTTGAGGAGGTAAAAGACGGGGCCAGCGAGTGATCGATTCCACTCGACTGGCCAAAGGACATTCTTCTGGTATGCACTCGCTCCCTGGTGGTCGGACTTATGGTACTTCTGTAGATACAAATATATACGCGCATTCGAATATACCAACTTTAGCACCTTCCACCACGAAACCAGTAAAAAAAGAATCGAACCGATATGCTCTCCTCACCGACGACGAGGAGATGCCCTCTCAAGTGCCCGCCAGGACGAAGGGGGCCGAACAAGGGACAGAGAGTCCCTCAAGTCCGCTTGCTAAGGTGGCCACCGGACCAGTCCGAAAGGCGCCTGGCTCAAGCCACAAGCGCGCGAATTCAAGAACACGAGTAAGCGCCCAGGACCGACGAGCTGACGCCCGAGGCACCGCCATTACCGCCATCGTGAGGGGGACTAGCCCTCGCCCTGCATCGCCCTTGGGACAAGTTGAGGGTACGGACCATGTGACAAGCACGCGACGATCACGACCTGCACCTCAGACGGCACCTGCGAGTGCTGCGCCCTTGACTTGCGATGTAAACGGGAGCGCGACATTCCCCGCTTGTATAGTCAGTGAAGAGCGGCAGAAAGACGAGGGTGACGACCCTACACACTCAAACGCTCACAAGGATCCGAAGAGCCGAACAGGGCGAGAGACGCCCCGACCGCCGCGCACCACGATAATCGAAGTCCCCGATGAAGAGGACGACACTTCATACCAACAATGGCTCGCACGAGAAGCCAAAAGACACGCCCCTCCTTCCGTTCCAACGGAAAGGAGGAAACAACTCCCTGACATTTCCCCCGACAATAGGTGGTATCGACCTTTCTCCGCCGAATGGACCCTGAGAGCGATCCAAGAAGCGCGTACGCCTGATCAGGCGAACGCCATCCTCGCACTCTGGATTCATAAAGGGAGGGAGGCTGAACGCACCGAAGAACTACTAAAGGAACTCCAAGAAGGGGGAGAGCGGGCAAGGGAACGCCTATACGAGCTCCAAAAGCCAATCCGATACATCCGCGCCACCACCACAAAGCGCAGTAAAGACCTGACGGTCGTCGCCAAACTAGAACCTTGTGCAGGCACCCCGGCCCTCTCGGTAAAGGCATTAATTGACAGCGGATGCACTGGCAGTTCAATCAACCAGAAACTGGTCCGACAGCACAACCTAGACACCAGGAAGGCTGCAGTACCAATCCCCGTCTATAATGCGGATGGAACACGGAATAAGGCTGGGGACATCACGGAATTCGTAGAACTTCGCATGAGCATCGGAGGGCATGTGGAAAGAATCGACCTTGCGGTAACCGACCTCGGTACAAAAGAGGTGTACCTCGGGCACGATTGGTTAAAGCGACACAATCCCGTAGTCAATTGGAAGACTGGAACCCTAATCTTCGGGAGATGTCAATGCCAAAAGAATCGCCTACCGCTCCCAGACTCCGACCCCGACGATGCGTGGGATGAAGAACTAGAGGAGGGAGAAAGCGTCCTCGCCGTCAACATGCAGGAAGAAATTATCATTCGCACGGTCCACCATGCAAACGACCTAGCCGCAAAGGCCAACAAAGGAAAACCAAGGAAAACCTTCGAAGAGCTAGTACCAGAACACTACCGCTCATTCCGCGACCTGTTCTCTAAGGAGAACTTTGACGAACTCCCAGAACGAAAGACCTGGGACCACGCAATAGAACTCACCCCCAACGCCGCCTCCACCCTTGACTGCAAGGTATACCCCCTCAACCGCAACGAACAAGAACAGCTCGACAAGTTCCTTGACGAAAACCTCGAATCAGGACGAATCCGCCCCTCCAAGTCTCCGTTCACTTCCCCTTTCTTCTTTGTCAAGAAAAAGGATGGAACCCTGCACCCCGTCCAGGATTATCGAAAGCTCAATGAAATGACCATCAAAAATCGATATCCACTCCCGCTCATCACCGAGCTAATCGACCGTCTCCAGGGCGCTAAATACTTCACCAAGCTAGATGTGCGGTGGGGCTACAACAATGTCCGCATCAAGGAAGGAGATGAAGAGAAGGCAGCGTTCCGCACAAATCGCGGACTCTTCGAACCCACGGTAATGTTCTTCGGGCTCACCAATTCCCCCGCCACATTCCAGTGGATGATGAACGACATCTTCAAAGACTTGATTGAGACCGGAAGGGTCACGATATACCTCGACGATATCCTAATCTTCACCAAAGACCTACCGGAACACCGACGCATCGTCAAGATGGTTCTCCAACGCCTCCGAGAACACAAATTATATCTCAAGGCGGAGAAATGCGAGTTCGAAGTATTGGAAACCGAATACCTCGGGGTAATCATCAGCGAAGGAACAGTCAGGATGGACCCAGTAAAGGTAAAAGGAATCGCGGAATGGCCGACCCCAACGAAGAAAAAGGCGCTACAATCATTCCTCGGGTTCACCAACTTCTATCGCAAGTTCATAAGAGACTACTCCAAGATTGTCCGACCCTTGACCCAACTCTGTGGAAACGCCCCCTGGACCTGGGGAGCCGCGCAGAACCAAGCCTTCCAACAGATCAAAAAACAGATGTCGGAAGATGTCCTTCTCACCATCCCCACGCAAGAAGGAAGGTTCAGGGTAGAAGCAGATGCCAGCGAAGGGGCAATCGGCGCCGTACTCAGCCAAGAACACAGAGGAAAATGGAGGCCGGTAGCATTCATGTCGAAGGCGCTTACTGAAACGGAACGGAATTACGAGATCTATGACAAGGA
Organism: Armillaria novae-zelandiae; assembly: GCA_030435655.1. Taxonomy (NCBI): domain Eukaryota; kingdom Fungi; phylum Basidiomycota; class Agaricomycetes; order Agaricales; family Physalacriaceae; genus Armillaria; species Armillaria novae-zelandiae. The sequence goes on from JAUEPR010000024.1 coordinate 513,874, forward strand.
ACTCCTTGCCATCATGCTCGCTCTCGCGGAATGGAGACACTACCTAATGGGAGCCGCGGAGGATGTAGAAATTTGGACAGATCATCAAAACCTCCAGTACTTCAGGAAGCCCCAGAAACTAAATCGACGCCAAGCCCGATGGGTCACTGAACTGGCCGAATATCACTTCACCCTTCATCACAAACCCGGCACCCTCAACAAAAAGGCAGACCTACTCTCCCGCAGAGAAGACCACGACCAAGGGCAAGGAGACAACGAAGAGATCACCGTCCTTAACCCACAACATTTCCGGGCGATGATCATGCCAACCCACGAAGAACTCCGCTCTCGAATCCTCAACCTACTCAGGGAAAAGGAAAACCTAGACGCAAGCGTTCACGACTCCTTCATCCACGACAGGGGAGTCTATGAAGACGGTCCCAAAGGAGGAAACACCAACATCCTAATGTATGACGGCCGGATCTACATCCCAAAGGACGCAGAACTCAGAGGCACCGTAATCGCAATGAGCCACGATCACATCACTGCTGGACATCCCGGGGTCGCAAAGACAATAGAACTAGTCCAAAGGACCTATTGGTGGCCAAAACTGCGCAAAGACATTGAATCATATGTCAAAGGATGCGAAACATGCCAGCGGACGAAGACTGACACCCAGCCGAAGGCCGCCCCACTCAATCCAAACGCAATCCCCACTGAACCATGGTCCCACATTTCAGTAGACATGGTCACTGGACTACCAGAATCCAACGGAAATGATGCCCTCCTGGTGATTGTCGACAGATTCTCAAAAGAGATTGTACCAATCGCCTGCAACGTCGAACTCTCGTCAGAAGGATGGGCAAGAATACTCAGAGACCAAGTATACGCGAAACACGGAATGCCAACCCACGTGATCTCAGACCGGGGGCCCAACTTCGTCTCGAAATTCATGAAGGACCTATACAAGATGCTAGACATCACGCAGAATGCCTCCACGGCGTTCCACCCACAAACCGACAGCCAAACAGAATGGGCAAACCAAGAGATTATCAAATATCTCAGGATCTTCGTAGACTATCGACAGGAGGACTGGGCAGAATGGCTACCGCTAGTCGCATTCTCCCACAACAACAGGATCCACTCAGCCACTGGCAAATCGCCATTCTTCGTCAACCACGGAATGCACCCCCGACTCCTACCGGAGTCAATCCGAGACACCCCCTTCAACAACCCCAGCGCTCAAGACTTCTCCGCTACAATGATGAAGATCCATCAAGAAACGCAAAAAGCCCTCACAGACGCCGCCGCCGCAATGAAAAAACAATACGACAAAAAGACCAAACCGGCACGCGGATATAATATCGGGGATAGAGTCTGGCTAGACACACGTAACCTAAACCTACCACGACCCAAGAAGAAATTGGACGACAAACGCGTCGGCCCTTTCCTAGTATTGAACAAAGTCGGGATGGCAGCATACAAGCTCAAACTTCCACCACATTGGAAGATCCATCCCACCTTCAATGAAAAACTACTCTCGCCGTTCATACCACCCGCATTTCCAAACCAAGAAGTTCCACCACCACCTCCTCCCGATCTAATCGAAGACGAGGAGGAATACGAAATTGAGGAGGTCTTAGACTCCCGAACACGCAGGATACGAGGAAAGAAGGGACAAAAATCCAAAACAACAACGGACTACCTAGTCAAATGGAAAGGATGGACAAGAGAACACAACTCGTGGGTACGAGAAACAGAAATGGAACACGCCCAAGAAGCGATAGAGGACTACGAACAACACGTCCAGCATGCCGGACGCGTGGAAATAGCCAAAATCGTAACCTCAGACTACGATAAATACGCCGAATATTGGGAAATTCTACATCAACACAAAACCCCCGGAGACAAACCTTAAGGGCAGTCGGGACGACTGCCTTAACGAGGGGGCAATGTTACGATTTATTCACTTTTTCCTGATTTTCCTCATCTAAGTGCCCAAGCGCTTATCTTCGTTAATCTTATCACCATATCACCGCACCAATCCCACGACCATAACGGTCGACTACCGCCTTCCTACTACGGCTCACCTCCACCACAAGGTTACCACTCGCCTTATTGTCATTTACTCGTTGTTCACTCGTTGTCGCTTACCAAGGGACTTATTATTAGCACATGGACTTCAGTATATAAGTAGCACGACTCTCGCTGTAATACCTCAGCTTCGAGCTACAGTTTATCTATACCAATCTTACTCTCTCAACGACTAGCACACAGTGCCACGCCTTAACGAGTCCATCGCTACAGCCTTACTCCAGTCATCGGTGGTCACCGGTATATGACAACGAGTTTGCGCTTATTTGGATCACGTGAGACCTGGGTCTAACAGCCGGCTTCTCCACTCTCTACCTCCTTGTCCTTTCCTTTTCCTTTGACCTGCCGCACCAAGTCCGCTATATGCAGCGCTCCATTGGCCCCGGACTCTGGCAACATCTCTGCCCTGACCTCCTCATCCTCCTCCAATTCTCCTTCGGAATCCTCCACCAAGAACTCCTCACTACCCTTCAGGTACTCCTTCCACAGCACCCATTCCTTCTAGTGGCCTCCGATGTCGTAGAACTTTGCACGAGCATCCCTAAACCTCATGCTGGCTGCGATCACCCAGTCCAAGTCGCCATTGCCGTGGTTTCTGCGCCACAATTCGATGTTGGCCAGTTCAAATGGATCTTTACTGCTGAACTCTGTGGACGTCATGTGGGCGTACCACACTTGGGCAACATCCTGATCGAGGCATAGTCGCATTGCCCACTGGAGGGCCTCAGGGTTAGCACCTTTGAGTTCCCCCAACTCTTCCCTCGACACCTTCCACTCCTCCTCAGACGCCGCCGGCACGAAATCCCGTGGATATTTGATAGCGTCCCCTTCCTTGAAATCATCCACCAAGTCACCGACCTGGCCTCCAATGGCTGTCAACTCCCTTTCAATACTCTCCAGCCTACCCTCCATCTCATCAAACCTTGCCTGCAAATCTTGCAGCAAGCCCAAAACCTGCTCCATGGCCGACGGCGCCATCTTGTCCATCCACATACACTTCGCCTTGCAGATGCGACACTGCTCACAAGACATCATCGTTGACGACATTATGCAGCAGGCTCCATTGGCCCTACACTGCCCACACTTATCTACAAAAACAAAATTCAGCATAATAAAAATGTTCACCAAGTCCACTTACCCTTTCCATGGAACTCTCCACGCTCTGCAGATTTCACCTTTTTATTTGGCCACTCCTCCAACAGCCCCGCGCTCTGCTCTTCACCACTTTTCTCCACCACCGGCTTCAATATCCATTTCCTTTTCATTGATGGGCCCACGGCCCCGATCGAAGTCGCCTTGGACTTGCCTTTTTCCTTGCACCTTCTATGCAATTCTTCATGAGCCTGCTCCTTCTCCTCTTCCACACCCTCTGCAGCATCTTCATCATCCCCCTCGGCTGCCTTAGCTGCCACCTCCACAGCCTCTGCAGCCTGCCTCACTGCCAACTCAGTTTGTTCCTGCAGCAGACGCCTCGTCTGCATGGCCTCGGACTCCACCGCAGCCCGCCTTTTCTTTTTGGCCTCCGCGGCCTCCTTCCTCCTCTCTTCCACTGCCTGCTTCTGCACAGCAATCCTCAACTCCTCCGCTAACCTTCGTGCCTCCGCCTCTCTTGCTAGTCTTTCTTCTTCAGCCGGCTTCGCTGTGGCCTCCGCTTCTTTCTTCAACTTCAACTCATGAAGTTTCTTCTCCCTTCCAAGGGCCTTCATTTTTGCAGCCTCCGCAGCAGCTACAGCCTTTTCGGCCTTCAGTCGCTCAGCGACCCATGCTTCGTGTGCCTCCACAGCACTCCGATAAGCCTCCTCCTCCCTATCCCTGCCAGCGTAGAACACCGGCAGTTCCTCTACGTCCAAGTCGTCTGGAGTAGGCGGCGCCTCATACGGCTCCGGCGTTGTCGACTGTTGGTAGGCATCGGTCATTGTTATTGGCGATGAAGAAAGAAAAAAGCTAGTTATTCCTACCACCAAGATGGTGGTGGTTACAAGTTAAGAGGTAAAAATCACGTGATGCCTCACTCACAAATTCCACACAGTACCCCCGGCCATCAGGATCTGTGCTCTTGAGGGCAAGAACGCTAAAGGGGGGATACTGTAACGATCATGCCACGGACTCCACGGACCTCGTCCAATCATCCACTCCACCGGCTCCAAGCCAATCATCAGAATCTGTCGGATTCTGAATCCCGGTTTCTACCTCATATTTCATATCTCTATTTCATTTACTTATTTCACATATTTCATTTATCACACCTAGAACCTGTCACGGTAGCGAGTAGGTGTTACATTGGAGTCCATGGAATACTCGACTCCTCTAGATACAGAACATTCCAGATCATGTCACTCTAGCCATACCTACACTATTCCAGACCCTGACCCGTCGGACTCCGTCCTAGTATATAAGCTGTACATTTAGTAGTACATACCTCAGTTCAAATATCAACTTGGTTTAGCCCAATAACTCTTGTCCTCACTCTCTTCGGCTTTCAAGCCATAACCCATCTCTCTACATCTGCGGACTCCAATAGCCGTTGGACTTAACCTTTGATCCTAGAGATCATAATCTCACAGACTCCCTCTGTAATCCTTCTTTGGGCTTTGACCCAAGGGTGGCATTGCTAATAGCTTCGCCAAGCCCCATGCACTCCACGGATTCCACAGCATGCATTCCTTTCACTTACTCCTATTGGCACAATCCTAACAGGCTGCAGGAACATCTGGAGTAGACGCACCAAATAGCTTTGAATGGAAAGTGATACTGTGCTCTGCCCAGTCAATCAATGGATTGTAGCAGGAGAGCCAGTTGTATCCCAGGATGAGGTTACAAGATGAATCAAGACGTGTGACATAGAAGTCAATAGGAATGATATCTCCTGATGGAAATCGTATGGAGAGAGTAACAGATTGTGAGATGTGAGATCTGGTGGAGCTGTCGAGAAGCCAAAGTTGAACAGGAGGAATGGAATTGGTAGGAATATTGTGATTGTTAATGTACTTTGAGTCGATGAAGCAATGGCTGGAACCAGAGTTGACTAGAGCAAGAAAACATAGGATGGTGGAGATAGGAGATCCATCAGACTCTGAGCTGGAGCTGACTTCACTGGATAGGGATATAGTAAGGGAATAATTGGAAAGAGCGGCGGCATTGAGGGTTACAATCTCCAAAGTGCAATGACAGTCAACGCAACCCTGTCCTTGCACAGAGGAATTAGGGTTGCTCTCTATTTTTCCGACTCCGAAGGAGCCAAATCAACAGAGGTGGGAGTAGGCTCAGAGATCTCAGCTGCATGTCCACATGCGGAAGCCACGGATTTTCGCTTGTTGCAATCTTTGGTCTTGTGCTTGTTGCCACAGAACATACAGAGGTCATTCTTGCAGTGGCGTTCCTTTTCCTCGGGTGTGAGCTTACTGTCCTTGCCTAGCTTGTCAGTGTAGGGCTTCTTGGAGGCACCCATGGAGCTGGAGGAGGAATAGGTGGATGAAGAACCTGTGGTGGAACCATAGGACTTCAGGGCCATGGGGTTGTAGGAAGAGCTCGAGTTAGAACCCGAACCCTTAGGTTTGGAAGTGGAGGAGGTGGAGGGCCAGTCATGGCTTTCCATGGAGACCTCAGCTTTCCTAGTCCAGTAGCGAGTGTCAACCTCCTGGGCAAGGGTTTGCATATCGTGGAGGTTGTTGGGTTTTCTGTGGTGAGCCATGTCATCCTTGATCTGCAAGCAAAGCCCACAGTAAAAGGCATGATGGAGGGAGTTGTCACCGTAACCAATAATGGCGGCATGTTGATTGAAGCTTACTATGTACTTCATGATCCTGTCTCCATCACACATTCAAAGATTTTTGAGTTCATCTTCAGCATCTCCGACAGCATCAAACAGACCACAATTGGTACAGAGCTCCAAAAGGAAGGCGGCATAGGAATATGCCCAAGCAGGAGGATTGGCTTGATTGGGGTGGAGGATATCTGGTTCGAACCAGTCAAGGGCAACACCAGAGAGGAAGGAAATAGCATAGTTAACTTTGGCGGTGTCCACAGCAAATGTGTTGGGCCTGTCATTGAAGTTCAACTGCAGGGAGATGATGAACACCTTGAGTTTCCGTGGGTCCACTCTGTCAAAGGTGTCCAGTTCCTTGACTTTGGTATGGACGGTGTTGAACCTAGACTTCCATGGCAATGGCAACACCCAAAACTCCGAGAGAGCTAAGGAAAGATGCTTGCAGTCACAGTAGTCAAGGCTATGTGTTTGTGCAAGTGGTTTGGGGCACTTCCATGTGGTCAATTCCTCTAGACACAGGTATACACTTTGACTATACAGTCTGGTAGTAGTACCCTTCAGCAGTCGAGTACTAAGAGGCTCAGGCTGTAAGCCAAGGGGGATCTCAATAAATGAGATAGAATGGGATCTGGTATGACCTGGATACCAAGAAATTGTCCCAAAAGACATGGAATACATCAAGATAATGTGCACTGGATATGGTCCTAAACCCAGTGCGATGTCCAAGAAAATAGTGTAAAACTGGTAAAATGCAGTAATAGGTCCTAAAACCGATGTAGATGACAGAGAAAGGATATAACAAATGGTGAAGGTCCTAAAACCGGTCCAGAGAGTGTGTAACGGATATAGACGATGGCAATAGGTCTAAAACCGGTGCGACATCCAAGAAAATGGTGCAAAAGCCTATAAAATGTGACAAGAGTATAGACAAGATGTCTAGATGTATACCTAATAAAGTGAGTGGAAATGATGGTAATAAATGTACCAAAGCAAAGTAAAACCGGTGGGAGTCTTGGTTTATTGATCTATAAAACCGGAGCTATGGAAACAAGTGTGTAGGGCTTTATAAAAGCAATAATGATGATGAGGGGAATCCTATGGAGAGTGGTGCAGAGATGGGCCTTCAAAGAGGCAATACGATCCTATACTGGGCTGGGAGATGATGGTTTTGGCAATATAAGACCGGAATTGCAACTGAAACCGAAGCAGTAAAGCTGGCGATGATGTGGAAGTGATTTGAGAACAAAAGCAAGTAGTTGGAGCAAGAATGCATCTATTGGGCAGTAATAATGCGATCCAATAACGATTAAGAATAAAGCAAGTGATTGGGCATAACTGTGGGTGGCTGAGATCCACTGGTAGTGTATAAACTCATCAATAGAGCATATATCTGGTAATTTGAAGCAGTCCTCTTGTAACTAATTTTCTACAGAGTCTTATATACTGGAGGTCCGAAATTATAAATAGAAAACACATCTAAGCATTGGTAAGGCTGTAACTCTGTAGCTGAGTAATAACCGGTGCAAGCATGCAGATACTGGTCATCTGAAGCCACAGCATTGTGTTTAATGCCAGGTTTTTGAGGAGAAACCATATGGTTGTTGTAACTGCTGTGAGGATCATGGGGTACTGTTTAACTGTGGATTATCAATGTGCAGCTCTTCTGCTGAGGTGTGCACACCTACTAGCTGTTACTTTAAGGTCTTGGCAAGGTAACAGCTTTAGTAAACATGGTCTGAAGTGCCCATGCACTTTAAATAACTCGGATGGAAGAAGATCAATCAATCACATCAATTTAATTGAAGGATCAATGAAAGTGCAGCAAATGACAATTCCTGGTGATGTAGCAATGTTATATCTGGTTGATTATTGATCAGGCATGCCAGGGTGTGATGGGGCATGGAGATATAGTGCAAATCCGGTCGAAAAAGGATATAAAGTGTAGTAGGAGTAATAACTGGTGCACTTTGGTTTCTGGAAGAATATTCAAGCTGTAGCCTTCGAAAACTCGTCTGAATAACCAAAGAGTAACCACTGTATAACCGGTGGATGCATGGAGATAAAACTGAGTGGACTAGAGATTTAAATCTGGAGTTTGTTCTGGTAGGAGGATGTAGAAAGATAATGGAGTAATCCAATTTCTGGAAGAATATTTGAGCTGTAGCCTTCAAATACTTGTCTGAGTAACTGAAAAGTAAACACTGTATAACTGGTGGGTGCATGGAGATATTGCTGAATGAACTGGAAATTAAATCCGGTGATGAGCCTTGTGGCTCTGTATGCTCATAAATTCACGGTTCTACAAAGATCTAGTGATACTCCATCCCCTCAAATTTAATATCAAGGATGTGCCTTGATCCGCAGGCACCATGATCTGCAGGCACCTTGATCATCAATCCTATTTAAAACACACCTCAGAAATAGCCTATGGCTATGCTGGATCAATTGGAATGGCTGCTCAACAATTACACAAGTTAAATGACAAAGTTAGCCAACTTATTCATTGCTACAGTCAGCAGCCATCGAGATATTACCAAGGCAGCTTGCTTCGCAAAGCAAGAAGGCTTAAAATACCCAGAATTATTCAGAAAGTTCATGCAGCATCAGCTTTGCGCAGCAATGCACAGTTAGAAGCTCACAGCTGCTAACTGATTGCTGACTGATTCCGACACAGCAGTAGTAAGCAATGGCTAATAATACTCTATTGCTTCGTAACAAGTTCGCTTGTGTTGCGCGTCGACCAGGCAAGGACCAATGTAGCTTACATACAAGTATTTATCAAGTAGTATAAAGGTAGCTCAGTAAATAGTCGAAATGGAGGAGACCAAGAGAGATCCTAGGAGACACCTAAAGGACAAGCTCCAGAACATCTTCACGAACTTGTTCCTTGTCTTCTACACCTCCTACATACCACATACACACACCAAGTCCGAGTTCTCTGCTTTCCATTGGAGAATAACAATTAGTGAACTTCCCCTCACTAAAAGTTAACAATAACTTTGTGTGCTTGCCTCAGCTTCATAAACCTCGCTAGGAAACCTTTACTGGTTACCCTTGCAAGGCATTCTCATCGAATTAAGATCGACTGCATACCTGTGCGCTTCACGAAGCAATCCGTAGCTAGGATTGACTCCCTTTAGCCACTAACACCCTAGTACTACCGTTTCTGAAGTTAGGAAACAACACCACTTAACTCGTAGTGAGTGAGACACCAATTGGCACCGCATATAGGTTGCCCCACTCAGTATACATTCAAGTTCGCACATTGCTTCCCTTCCAGAAAAGCTTCGCACACATACTTTGCTTCTCAATCCAGCTGCTACCGAGTTGCATAACACCCACACTTGTGCACTTCCTTCATTTTTAATAACAACTTCGTGGACTAATATTCCTTCACGAACCAGTTATTCAAAAGCACAACATCCTGTTGCCTAGGACAGCTTCGCGCACCTACCTTGCTTCTTGAACCGGTCACTCCCAAGTTGCATAACACTCACAGTTGCACATACCTTCTTTCCAGAACAGCTTCACGCAGCGCCCCCTTATTTTAATAACAGCTTCATGCACACATATTGCTTCTTGAACTAGTAATTCAAAGGCATAACACCCTGTAACTTCAGGACAGCTTTGTGCACTTACCTTGCTTCTCGAACCAGTTATTTGAAAGCATAACACCTTGTAGCCTTGAATAAGCTACACTCTTAGGATAATACAGTCACCGCACGGAGGTGCTCGACTAGACTCACTAAGAACCTGCCTTCAGATTCTGTTGGAGAATTACATTTCCATTCAGGTTGTGTTTTCTGCCCACAGGAGTCTCTAGGTTCAACACCGGAGTTGGTGTAGGAGGTAGTAGGAGGATAATAGAATAATCTGATTTCTAGAAGGATATTCCAGTTGTAGCCTTCAAATATTCATCCAAATTACAGCTGAGTAACTGTTGTATAAGCAGTGAGTGTCCAGAGATAATACTGAGTGAACTAGAGATTAAATCCGGAGTTTGCTTTGGTGGTCGCAGTTGAATAAAGGAGGAATTGGTGTATTGTGAAGGCTGTAAAATCTGCAAATTCTGTGCATACAGAGCCTGGAGGCTCATCAATGGCATGCTGAGGCAGATTGTTGACTTGGCAGGTAAGGCCGCAGAGGAGGTTCATGAATTCCATCATGAGGCAGTTCTCATTGTTGGGATCAGGATTGGGAGGATTACCACCTGGTCCACTAGGACCGCTGGGACCCCCAGGGCCACCTGGATTTGGTGGGCCAGCTGGTGGACTGGGGCGCCGTGGATTGTGCAGGTCGCAATTGCTAGGGGAGTCTGGGTCACCGTCACTGTCACTGGGGTCCCTATGGTCACCATCTTCCTGGGCTGGGAAGGTTGGCTGTGCAGGTTGATGGTACGGGGTTTCCAGGATGATGTTTCGACAACCACCCCATCTGTTTGTACTAACGGAGTCTGTGGAGAACGGGTTAGGAGTGATATTGGCATTGGATTGGCGGGCGGTTAAGCCACTGTGAGTGTAAGTTTCCCTATGGGGACATTGTGTGGAGGCTGAGTCCTCGCCAAAGAGGTTGTGATCCTCTTTTGATGCAGAGGTGGGAATGTCATGCATGGAGAGACAGGGTATGGGTGGAGCTGTGGAGGATGATTGAGCTTGGGAAGGTTCAAGGGTTGTGTTAGCCATTCCTAAAAATTTTGACTCAAGGGTTTGAGTTCGAATATACTGTTAGGATCATGCCAATAGGATGAAGTGAAAGGAATGCATGCCATGGAATCTGTGGAGTGTGTGGGGCTTGGCAAAGCTATTAGTAATGTCACCCTTGGGTCGAAGCCCAAGAAGGATTATGGATGGAGTCCGTGGGATTATGATCTCTGGGATCAAAGGTTAAGTCCAGCAGTATCGGAGTCTGCAGATGTAGAGAGATGGATTACGGCTTGAAGGCCGAAGAGAGTGAGGACGATAGTTATTGGGCTAAACCAAGTTGATATTCAAACTGAGGTATGTACTACTAACTGTACAGCTTATATACTAGGACAGAGTCCAACAGGTCAAGGTCTGGAATAGTGTAGGTATGGCTAGAGTGATGTGATCTGGAATGTTCTGTATCTAGAGAAGTTGAGTATTCCGTGGACTCTGATATAACACCTACTCACTACCGTGATGGGTTTCAGGTGTGATAAATGAAATATGTGAAATTAGTAAATGAAATAGGAATATGAAATATGAGATAGAAACCGGGATTTGGAATCTGACGGATTCCGATGATTGACTTGGAGCTGGTGGAGTGGATGATTGGATGAGGTCCATGGGGTCTGTGGCATGATTGTTACAAGGGATTGAAGTGAGTGATCAGGATATGATTTTGGTACTTACTTTGGGCCTTCATTCCTCCTATGACACTGTCATCATTCATTTTAATGCTACCTCTCTTGACCAGCTCACTGTCAACCATGTCATTACCTGATTGCTTAATGATGAGATCCACCAGACCATGAATTATTACTATTCCACCAAAAGTGCCACAGCCACTGATGAAGCCCTTTCTGTTACCCAACATTGTTCATACCCTGATGCATCTGAAGTCATCTGCTTTTTCTGTGACTAGAAGAGTCACTACAAGAATGCTTGCTCTGAGAAGAAGTTATAGGAGACCCACAAGCAGGAAGTGGCTGGCATGGTTGAAGGTGCCAATTCTGACAAAGAAGGATTGCTGCTTGAAGAAGATTGATTTTTGTGTGCTTTTTGATTTATTTTGATATTACTTGAGTTTTCAGTGCTTTCCTTACACTGCATGGAGAATTTAATATTCTTAGCAGAAATATTAAAATTTATAACTGTATATTCATTTCATATATTACACAAAAATATTGAAATAATATTTTTAATATTCTTTCAATATTTGGGAATTTTTCAATATTTCTTTGATATACAGGATTATTGAAATGTTATTGAGAATATTGTTTTGATATTTTGGCCAAGATTCTTGAAAAAAATATACAGTTATAGAATTCAATATTTTGGTCAAGAAAATTGAATTCTCCATGCAGTGTAACCAGAGGTTGAGTGAGGTAGTATCATGAAGAACTAAGGTAATGTAAGTAAAATAGGTACAGATTTGCTTTTATGTGTATGCATGTGAATAGGTCCTCATTAAGGTATAAGGCATAGCATGGACAGCATCTGTAATTCTGCATCTATTCATGTATTTTTGTTATACAAAGTTCTCAGGAGATTTCTGCACTATTTTTTCATCATTTTTGAGTATCTTGCTCCTTCTATCTTTAAATAGCTAAGATATGAGGATGGATGTGGATGTGATCTGCACTATGCCTTAGTTAAATGCCACAAGCCAGGAAGATTGGTGTGGCAGGACCAATTGGGCATTCAATGTGTTCATACCAATTCTCTCTGACATCAATCAGCTATTGGTAGAAGTATATTCATTAGATCTCAGTAAGCACAGTGTTGGCAAAATGGCTGTATATTAACAGTGTACTGTACCTATTTGTAGAAGAATGTATGTTGGATCTAAGAACAAGTATGAGTAAGTAAGTAGTAAATGTTGTATAGGTATATATACCTCAGGCAGCACAGCATAGATGAAATGAATGAGGTATAAGGTGACTATGGTGAGGGCTTATATGTAAGCTCAAGTAATGACAGGATGTAGGATCTAAAGGGTAAGTAGTAGGAACAAAAAGTGATAAAAAATAAAATAGGGTATACACACAGCAGGATGGATATCCTCCAACATCAGTGGGTTCTGGAGAGGTTCCCAGGAACAGAGGATGGTATAGTGGAGTATGGATAAGATAATTGTGGATGAGATGATAGTGATGCTGCTACCCTCTATTCAATTGAATTCCTTCAGAATTTAATGTCTTTGGATTGTCATGTGGGCTCTCAAAGCTGGATACCCATATATGCTCCTATGCAATCTGGATCAAGCTAATTGCCTACACAATGGGACATAGATGATTCTGTTGAGCTATATGGTAATTCTCCAGTCATTCAGTCAGATATAGCAGGGAACCCTTGCAAACAAGAAAGAGTCATTGAATTAGGGCAGTGCATTTATCTACTTTCTGCACAGTAATGAATGGTAAGTGAATCAACATTCTACCAAAGTAAATGAAGTAATGTCTCAGGAGCAAGTCTTGCTTGACAATAGACAACCATGGATCTAAAGCCATGCCCAACACTGGATAATCCAAGAGATTCTCACCAGCTTTGGTCCTCATACTTTGAAATGTTGTCTATTCAGTGGCAACCATATGGGAAAGACTGCCTTCAACTCCTACATCACTGTTAACACAGATACAGTTTAATTTTCTATTGCATTATCAGGTCATTAATATCCACTCAGATGGAACCCTGTCATGTACGATAGAGAACACTAAACTCATGGGGAACAACAAGTGCAATGAATGTCATATATCGGATGAGAGAAGAGGTAGGCACCAAGGTAATGGAAACAGGAAAAGAAAGAATGAGGAGATATCTCTATGTAGTAAGTCTTTATACGAGCAAGATAGAGGTATCATACTAAAAGTGGAAGCAGAAATTAGTCCATAAATGACCTATGTATGCATCATATACTGTAGTAAGTATGTCATATAGAGGATGGGCTTACATCAGACTGGCATTTGCAATGACAATCAACAAGTCCCAAAGCCAGTCAGTCACCTATGTGGGATTAGATTTATATACTCCCTTTTTTTTCATATAGACCACAGATTCAAGCTCTCTTTCCAGATACAAAAAGAGGTAGAGATACTTTGAATTTTGTACATCTCAAAGCTCTATGATTACAGTCATAATATATTTACTCTAAAACTAAGAGCTCAAAATTGAAGCAATTAGCCAGGTTTGGGGCAGGCCCCAACAAGCTGAAGTTCTATGTCATAGTCAGGTTGCCAAGACCCAAGGTATGAGGGTCTGGCAATCATGATGAAGACACAGGACAGAAGCTTGTCATAATCAATGCAGATACATCTGAACTTCCCATTGCATTTTCATATTGCCAGTTTCCAGTCAGGCTGGCATTTGCAATGACAATCAACAAGTCTCAAGGACAATCAGTTACTTATATTAGATTAGATTTACATACTCCTGTTTTTTTCACATGGCTCTATGTAGCACTTAGCCACTGCACTTCAGGACAGGGAATTTGAGTTCTCTTTCTAGATACAGAAAAGGGTACAAATACTTTGAATATTGTATATCTGGAAGCTCTAATACAATCATAATATATATTTTCTCTACAACTAACATCTCAGAATTTAAGTAATAAGCCAGGCTTGGGGTGGGCCCCAATAAGCTGAAGTTCTATGTCATAGTCAGGTTGCCAAGACCCAAGGTACAAGAGTCTGGCAAGCATGACAAAGACACAGGACAGAAGCTTGTGATATAAAATCACTGAATACAGTGCTTGGATACTGCTAAGAGTGTGCCAATAGGAGGAAGTAAGAGGAATGCACACTGTGGAATCCATTGTTACGATTTATTCACATTTTCTCTGATTTTCCTCATATAAGTGCCCAAGCACTTATCTTCGCTATCTAATTGCCACCATCTAATCCATATCCCATGACTCACCGCACCAACTCCACGACTATAACCATCGACTACCGTTCTCTCACTATGGCTCATTCCCATCGTGATGCTACCACTTGACTTACTCATCATACCCTCATTGTTTACTTGTTGCCGCTTACCGATGGACCTATTATTAGCACACAGACTTTAATATATAAGTAGCAAGACTCTTGCTGTAATACCTCAGCTTCGAGCTATAGTTTATCAATACCAACCTTACTCTCTCAATGACTAGCACCTAGTGCCGCACCTTTATGAGTCCTACACTACAGGTTAACTTGGGTCATCGGTATCTACCGGTACACGACTCTAAGTTTATGCTTGTTTGGATCACATGAGGTTCAGGTCTAACAGTTAGCTCAAAGCTTCCCTATGGTTCCTCAGTGCTAGCCATGACGAACCTACCAATGACCCAAGACTTGAACAACAAACAGACAATTGAACTAGGAGTGGCGATTCCTGCCGCTTTCCTCATCATCCTCTTCACCGCCCTCATGGTCCACACAAACTGTGACCGCATCGATGACTTCCTCCACAGACACGAGATCCTCGTCCCCCTCCAGCCAAGACCTGCCAGGAGGACCCCCTTCCACTATCAGCCAACAAACCCCCCCACCGCCACAAGGACCCCGCTGGGGGCCTACCCCGAGACTGAGCCCCATCGCTCACAGACCCAGCATGCAAGGAGGTGAAGCACCCCACACCCCCGTGGTGACGCTTCCTCCGACAAATTCCCCCTTCACAAGGGGCCAGTATGCAGACCCACTCCGGGCCCCTCCAACACCCTTGTGGAAGACAAGGCCCCAGAGCGGACCAGCACAGCTGAAGAATACAGCAGGAAGTTATGGACTAGGTTCCGTAGCCCAACCCCACCCCCAGCCTACACCCCAGCCCGCTGATGAACCTATTCTTCCATGGCAATGGCAAACCAAAACTCAAAGAGTAATGATTAATGACGGTGTAGACCGGAGATAAAGTTACTGTGTTGTGCAAGTTGTTCAGGGCACCTCCGTGCAACCTAATCACTTCCTCTAGAAGCGAGTTTATACTGCGACTTTTCAGTCAAGCAAGTAGCACTCAAGCAATCAAGTACTAAAAGGGTGTTGGCTGTAGGCCGGTGATAATCTCAATGATGAGATTGAATGGTTTTGGATATGATGTGAATACTGCAAATCTGGTGTAATGAGGAGAAACGACTAGATGAGGTCTCTAGACATAGGTCCTATGAAAATAACGGTGAAAATAAAGCTAGGTGTGTGGCAGTTGGTTTATAACCGGTGGAGTGGCGATATATCAGGTGGCGATCCTAATAATGCCGGTCAGTGTGGTCAAAAGTGTGAAAATACATTTATATCTGGTGGGGCACGGAGATAACGAGTGTTGATCCTATATGAGGCAAAATATACTGAAGTCGATGTCGAAAGCTAAGTCTACTCGGAGACGTTCCTATCCTATGTCAATGTCAAACCTATGAGTCCTCTCGAGGGACTATCCTATCCTATCCTATAACAGTCTTAACCGGTGTTGAGTCCAAAATGATCCTATGTTGACGATGTTGATTCCTATAAGTCTGCCAGAGACTACCCAAGTGGGCTGTGATAAACGATGTTGAAAATAAAGCTGAATAAAACTCCTATGGTATGAAGATGAAGATAATCCAATCCTATAAAACAAAAGAGGTGGTGTACAACACGAACACTGGTGTTACACGCTAGATGTGAGTATCAACCACTAATGATGGGGTGCAAGCTAACATGCAATGTGCGACACCAGAGATAATTCCTAAAACCGGTCGATCACGGTTTAGAGTGTTTCTCAAGGAGAGCGCAAAGGAGTACAAAGCTCAGACGGTGTAAAACCGGTCTCTGGCTTATAGCGAGCATATGGGGTGCAAACAATTACTATTGTTTGTATACTGCACTATGTGTGGAGTATGGTTTGTTTTAAAACCGGTGCTAATGACTGTAGCAAGTGTATAGAGACAAGATTATATCCAGTGACAAGCGTGTAGCGGGGCTAATGGCAGAGTAATGGGTGGTAGTTGATTAACTACTGTACTACAATTTTCTACCCACTTTTATACTACCAGAGATAATTATTAATAGTGGTACTTAGTAAAGCTACAAGGCTGCAGCTTTGTAAAGATCCTAGCATCCATATGTATCTCCATAGTCGCTTGTAACAGCCAATCCTCTGCATTACTGAAGAAAGGTAAATTCTTTAGGTCATGAGTCTTCTCCAGTGTGGTTATGGAGGTGCTGTTTAGCTGCGGACTGTGAGGGTATGGTTGATAACCTGAGGTGTATGAAAGGAGTATTGAGCGCTAGTGGCCTTGGCACAGTGTTATTGGTAAAACCGGGCGTTGAGCTGACAAAAACCTGGTGATTATTGAAGTGGAATAACGGTCGACGAGTATGACCTCATATAATTAAAGGATCAATGCTGGGTTTTTTACACCATGATGCGCTCTGATGCATCATATGATTTATCTCCAGTGGTTGACTAATTGGTCGATATTGGTGCCTAGCTGTGATGGCGTACGATTTGAGCTGCGAAACAAGTTGGGATAGATATTCTCTATTATATCCAGTCGTTGAAGTGGCAAGAAGGTCCTATAGTAGCATGTGCACACCGGAGATAATATTATATCTAGTGCTAAGTTGGTTGTCACTTAGAAATGACAAAGTTCATGAATTCTGAGCATATAGAGCCCTGAGGCTCATCACCACCCAGCAAGGGTGGAACAACCCACCATTCCCCGTAGAGGGGTCCATGTGGCCCCAAGAACGAGCCAGGCCCTCATTCCCTGGCCCGCCTAGGACTCTGACTCCGACTCCTCCGAACTGGATGTCTTCGCAAGAAGACACACCGAGATCATCAGGGTCAGGACACCTGAGCCCACTCAATTGGTCCCTGTCGAGGAACCCGAGCCCATCTGGCTCCAGCTCATCGACCATGAGCTCTTCGACCACTGGAGCCCAGACCGCCTTTGGCCCAAACTCTCCCCAGTCGACTGGGACCTACTCGGCCCCATCAGAATCAAGGCTTGGACCCTCTGAAGGGAGGACATTGACTCACAAGCCCTTGTACAGCTCAAACATGAACCAATGGGGTACATCATTGCCCGCAACCACTTATGACCAGGAGTCACTGAGGAGGACTTTGCCCTCTTCGTTTGGGGCAATGCAGCCCGAAACCTTCATGGACCCAAATTGGGTCCGAGGCTCAGGAACCACACCAGGGAGAGGAGTGAGAGGCGAGACGATGAGTTCAGCAGAAGACTTTATGAGTTGGAACATCGCCCCAGGTGGAGGGGCCCCGATTAATTTTAGCACATACATACCAGATACACAATATAACACTTTCACAGTGTACCACCCCCCCGAACCACAATGGCTCACCCACATGCCGGACTCCCCACTGGCCTGAACCCAAAACCAGGGGTACTACCCCTATCCCATGACAAGCCGACTATTCGGCACAGCAGGAGATGCCACAATGGATGAACCTGCACCAGCGCCACCGGAACAACCCGCAGGCCCAGGCCAACCCATCAATGAACCAGACCAGCTAGCTAGAATCCTGGCCATCAACCAGGAAATGGGATGCCAATGCGAAGCAGCCCAACAAGCGAGGAACACGTATAATGCCATGCTGGGAGAAGCCAACAACTACGCAGACCTCCATCGCCTCCACAGGCTACCAGATCAAAGGGGAAGGCTGGGAGCACCCGACAATGCACTGGTGCCACCGGCTGCCCCACCCACAGCACCACCGGTACCAAACAAGCACTGACTACTTCACAACTGAGATGATCGCTATTCAATCCCCAGACACCCAGACTGGCCCCATGCACCCCATGACCCACCAGTAGGAAATGGACTACCACAAGCCCCCTACTGGGGAGTAAAACCCACCCTGATCACCACCCTGAAACCATTCCATGGAAAACATAGTGACATCCTCCAATTTGTAGGCGACAATGTAGCCTACTTCGAAACATTTCGACCCTTCTTCCAAGAAGAGTCCCAAATGGTGGTGTTCGCAGCATCACACTTCGATGGGATCGCCCGAGACTGGTGGACCCACAAATGACCATCACTCTGGGACGGGTATGGCCAGAGATTCCGATACCCCTCCTGGACAGAGTTCACCACAATGCTCAAGGATTACTTTAAGGACCACACCATCAAACAGGTCCATGAGAAGAAGATGTTCAAACTCCAAATGGCCAGCGGAACGGCCGAGGACTACTTTCAGGAGTTAGAACAAGAGGCAAAGCTAGCTGGATACCTTACCGATGAAAGCAACCATGGACTCCTCTGCAAGGCTGTCCAGATCGGGATTCCCCAATCCTACTCCCATGCAATTGCAGATGGCGAAAACACCCCCAGACAGCTATCGACAATGGAAGGCCCAAGTAATCAAAATGTACGAGAACCATACCAAGAAAAGAATCTTCGACCAGACCATTGGACTCCAATACGGAAGCAATAGCCAGCAACGAGATGACCACTGACAGAACCACCCTGCCGGTGGAAATAACAAACCCACCAGCGCAACAAGTTTGTCAACACTCCCGCAGGCCGCCTCTAGCAGAGACAAGAAGACAAACACCAGAACCACATATGGAGGCTGGGGCCAACCAATGGAGATCAACCGCCTCAAGAAGGAGGGACGATGCTTCAACTGCGGAGAGAAGGGGCACCTGTCAAGGGAATGCCCAAAGCCGAAGAAACCATGAAAGCAAGACTCTCGCGGAAGGTTCACTAAGGCCGAGCTCAGGGCCATGTTAGCAGAGATAGAAACGGAACCCAAGGAGAAGACGACCTTGGGCATTGAGGAGGTAAAAGACGGGGCCAGCGAGTGATCAATTCCACTCGACTGGCCAAGGGACATTCTTCTGGTATGCTGATGAGCCTCAGGGCTCTGTACACTCAGAATTCACGAACTTTGTCATTTCTAAGTGACAACCAACTTAGCACCGGATATAATATTATCTCCGGTGTGCACACGCTACTATAGGACCTTCTTGCCACTTCAATGACCAGATATAATGGAGAATATCCATCCCAACTTGTTTCGCGGCTCAAATCGTATGCCATCATGGCTAGGCACCAATATCAACCAATTAGTCAACCACCAGAGATAAATTATATGATGCATCAGAGCACATCACTAGCACATAATGGCGTAAAACCCCAGCATTGATCCTTTAATTATATGAGGTCATACTCATCGACCATTATTCCGCTTCAATAATCACCAGGTTTTTGTCAGCTCAACGCCCGGTTTTACCAATAACACTGTGCCAAGGCCACTAGCGCTCAATACTCCTTTCATACACCTCAGGTTATCAACCATACCCTCACAGTCTGCAGCTAAACAGCACCTCCATAACCACACTGGAGAAGACTCATGACCTAAAGAATTTACCTTTCTTCAGTAATGCAGAGGATTGGCTGTTACAAGCGACTATGGAGATACATATGGACGCTAGGATCTTTACAAAGCCACAGCCTTGTAGCTTTACTAAGTACCACTATTAATAATTATCTCTGGTAGTATAAGAGTGGATAGAAAATTGTAGTACAGTAGTTAATAACTACCACCCATTACTCTGCCATTAGCCTTGCTATACGCTTGTCACTGGATATAATCTTGTCTCTACACACTTGCTACAGTCATTAGCACCGGTTTTAAAACAAACCATACTCCACACATAGTGCAGTATACAAACAATAGTAATTGTTTGCACCCCATATGCTCGCTATAAGCCAGAGACCGGTTTTACACTGTCTGAGCTTCATACTCCTTCACGCTCTCCTTGAGAAACACTCTAAACCGAGATCGACCAGTGATGTGAATGAGGACTTCTCTAGGTGCTGGAGTGAGGCCTCATTCTGCAAGTTCTTTGGAGAGAGGTGGTGGTATGAGTCAAGGGTGGATTGCTGATGTAATCTACTGCTAAACTTGGACTAAAGCTACTTTGGACTACTGAATCTGACTACTAACTACTACTATGGAAAGGAACATAATCTGAGCTCAGAACGGGGTACACCCCATCACCGGTTTTAGGAATTATCTCCGGTGTCGTACCTCACATGTTAGCTTGCACCCCATCATTCGTGGTTGATGCTCATGTCTAGCGCGTAACACCGGTGTTCACGTCATACACCACCTCTTTTGTTTTATAGGATTGGATTGTCTTCATCTTTGTACCATAGGAGTTTTATTTGGCTTTATTTTCAACATCATTTATCACAGCCCCCTTGGGTAGTCTCTGGCAGACTTATAGGAATCAACATCGTCAACATAGGATCACTTTGGACTCAACACCGTTTAGGACCATTATAGGATAGGATAGGATAGTCCCTCGAGAGGACTCATAGGTTTGACAGTGACATAGGATAGGAACGTCTCCAAATAGACTCAGCTTTCGACATTGACTTTAGTATATTTTGTCTCATATAGGAGCAACACTCGTTATCTCCGTGCCCCACCAGATATAAACATATTTTCACACTTTTGCCCACATTAACTGGCATTATTAGGATTGCCACCCAGTACATTGACACTCCACCGGTTATAAACCAACTGCCACACACCTAGCTTCATTTTCACCGTTATTTTCATAGGACCGACGTCTAGAGACCTTGTCTATTCGTTTCCCCTCGTTACACCGGATTTGTGGTATTCACGTCATACCCAAAACCATTCAATCTCGTCATTGAGATTATCACCGGCCTACAGCCAATACCTTTTAGTACTCAATCACTTGAGTGCTACTTGCTTGACTGAAAAATTGCAGTATAAACTCATGTCTAGAGGAAGTGATTAGGTTGCATGGAGGTGCCCTGAACAACTCGCACAACACAGTACCTTTATCTCTGGTCTACACCATCATTAATCATTACTCTTTGAGTTTTGGTTTGCTGTTGCCATGGAAGTATAGGTTCATCAACGCACTCGCTCCCTGGTGGTCGGATTTATAATACTTCTGTAGTTACCAATATTTACACACATTTGAATATACTACCATTAGCACCTTCCACTGCGAAACCAGTAAGAAAAGAATCAAGCTGATATGCTCTCCTCATCGATGATGAGGAGATGCCCTCTCAAGTGCCCACAAGGATCAAAAGGGCTGAACAAGGGACAGAGAGTCCCTCAAGTCCACTTGCTAAGGTGGCCACTGGACCAGTCTGAAAGGCACCTAGCTCAAGCCACAAGTGCACGAGTTCAAAGACACAAGTAAGCGCCCAGGACCGATGAGCTGATGACCAAGGTACTGCCACTACCGCCACAGTGAGGGGAACTAGGAGTCACCCTGCATCGCCCTTGGGACCAGTAGAGGGTACGGATCATGCGACAGGAACGCAATGTTCATGACCCTCTCCCCCGTTGATGCCTGCGAGCAATGCACCCTCAACTTGCGATGTAAATGGGACTCCGACACTTCCCGCTTGTATAGTCAGCGAAGCATGGCAGCAGGACGAGGGTGATGACCCTACCTACTCAAACGCTCACAAGGACCAAGAGAGCCGAAGAGGGTGAGAGACGCCCCAACCGCCACGCACCATTGTCATCGAAATACCAGATGAAGAAGACAACACGTCTTACCGGTGATGGCTCACCAGGGAAGCCAAAAGACACATACCCCTGCCCATTCCAACAGAGCAGGGGAAAACACCTTACAAACCACCCCCTCCTGACAACACGTGGTACAAACCTTTCTCCACTGCATGGACGCTGAGGGCGATTCAGGAAGCGTGCATGCCTGATCAGGCAAACACCATCATTGCCCTCTGGATCCACAAAGGGAGAGAGGCTGAACACATGGAGGGGTTACTCGAGGAGCTCAGAAAAAGAGGGGAATGGGCAAAAGAGTGCCTATATGAGCTTCAAAAACCCATTTGGTATATACATGCAGCCACGAACAAGTGTGATAAGGACTTGATGGTCAAGGCCAAGTTAGAACCATGCTCAGGTGCACCTGCCCTATCCATCAAAGCCCTGATTGACAGTGGATGCACAGGCAGTTCAATTGACAGAAAGCTAGTCCAGCAACACGACCTGGACACCAGAAAAGCCACCATCCCAATTCCTGTCTACAATGCCGACGGAACCAGAAATAAAGCCGGAGATATCACAGAGTTTGTTGAACTCCGCATGAGCATCGGAGGACATATGGAATGGATCGATCTCGCCGTCACCGACCTCGGAATGAAAGAGGTATACCTAGGTCACAACTGGCTAAAAAGACACAACCCAGTAGTCAACTGGAAAACTGGGACCCTCATCTTTGGAAGGTGCCAATGCCAGAAGAATCATCTACCCTTACCCGACTTGGATCCCGACGGTGCCTGGGATGAAGAATTGGAAGAAGGGGAGAGCATTCTCATGGTCAACATGCAGGAAGAAATCCTTATATGGGCGGTCCACCACACCAATGACTTAGCCGCCAAAGCCAATGAAGGACCGAGGAAAACATTTGAAGAGCTAGTCCCAGAACACTATCACTCATTCTGCGACCTATTCTTGAAAGAGAACTTCGATGAACTCCCGGAGCAAAAAACCTGGGACCACACAATAGAACTTGTACCTAACGCAGCCTCCATGCTCGACTGCAAGATATATCCCCTGAATTGCAATGAACAAGAACAGCTCAACAAGTTCCTCGATGAAAACCTTGAATCAGGATGTATTTGTCCCTCAAAGTCACCATTCACCTCACCCTTCTTCTTTGTCAAGAAGAAGGATGGCACCCTCCATCCCATACAGCATTACCGAAAGCTCAATGAGATGACGATCAAAAACTGATATCCCCTCCCACTGAAGAGGCTGGCTGTGGGCACTTGTGGAATAGAGCATAGAACAGCATGATACACACACCAAACCACACACACACTCACACAACTACTCAATAATACAATCACCCTCATAAGTGCATGGGGGGATGAGATTATTTCTACTCTGCAGTTATTAACACTTTAGAACTCATAAAGCTCCTTTTTATCTCGGCACAGTACAGCATTTACTCATTTTTAATTGATCCTAAAGGTAGAATCTTTTACAAGAAGGTATACTTCGAGGTGCAACCTTCTAGGTGAATGGTAATATTCAATTTACACTAGGACACACGTCCTACAACACAATAGAACACGACACTCCTCACTATGACACCGAGCTCGCTCTTTAGACCACTCAACCCAGTACTGACTTAGTGAGCTCGCTACCCCCCTAGGGGGTAGGGTTGTCAAGACTAACTCCGGCGATGATAACAGACTCTGACTCTTCAACAGTTCGCAGATTCAGAACAGAAACAACTCAGAAACAGAACAGAAGCGGATTCAGAAACAGACTGACAGAACAGAACAGACAGACAGACAGACAGGTTTCAGAACTTCTACTTCAATTCATACTCTTTCCAAAACAGACCTCGGCAGTACTCAGATGGAACAGAACAGCGACACTGATTCTTATTCACTCGGAACTTAAGCACACTTGTCAGATCCTGAAGTTATCTCTATTCCTCGAGGTGAGCTCGTTCTTTATATACGACGCTCGAAGCTACAAACTTATTCCTTTATTACAGTACTCGCCTTCTACATGCGCACCACAACTCGGGGGTTCGAAACTTGTATACTACACTGGACTTCTAACTACTTATACTAAAACAACTATTAATTACAAATATCACCGCAGTCCCCAGGTAATCTAGACTCCTACACGTACAGCCCACCGCTGCTGCAGTCTTGCTTGGCGTCTGACTCGGTGTTGCCATAGGTGGTTTAGTTTCCATGTCGAGCTCGCTAAGGTTTTACAAGTGCTCGCTAATCTCAAGTCCGAGGACATATCTCCTGACCGATGGTGGTCATGCCGAGTCTAGCCCTGGCTCTTATTCAATCATTCTTCCAGAAGTAATTCTTACTGGCAACGGTTCCTCGACAGTGTGACAACCACGAAGGCACTCATCATACAACAGCTTGCACATCAGATTATCGGCTTATCTTATCTCTCACATGGTTTCCAGACTGGGCTCCTCAGGTACAGTGCATTACTTTAATTTAGTACGCGCCAATCATTTTAAATTGCAATCCTTTTTGTCTTGGTTTAAAGGAGCGAGCTCTCTTGGTAATGGACAACTATCGACGGCTGAACAGGGTTTATGAACTTTCTGTCAAGCTAGCCTGTCAAGTACAAGCTGTAACTAAGTCCCGGTTTGGGTCTGTCACGTTGTGTCATTTAGACAGGTAGTATTATTGTTTAGAGGTACTTATTAGGTACACTCGCTTAGTCCTTAGGCCCGTCTCTCTCCTTGTACTGTAGTACCAAGTATATTCACTAGATCGCAAAATTACACGTCTGGAATGTATGCAGTCGTAACACTGCTGATCACCGAGTTGATCGACTGCCTCCAGGGCGCCAAGTACTTCACCAAGCTCGACATACAATGGGGATATAACAATGTCCGCATCAAGGAAGGGGACGAAGAGAAGGCAGCCTTCCACACCAACCGTGGACTTTTTGAGCCCACAGTGATGTTCTTCGGACTCACCAACTCGCCCACCACCTTCCAATGGATGATGAACGACATCTTCAAAGACCTAATCGAGACCGGGAAGGTCACCATCTACCTCGACAATATCCTAATCTTCACCAAAGAACTAGCAGAGCACCGATGACTCATCAAAATGGTCCTTCAACGCCTCTGAGAACACAAGTTATACCTTAAAGCGGAGAAATGCGAGTTCAAGGTACTAGAGACAGAGTACCTCAGTTTCATAATCAGCGAAGGAACCATCCGAATGGACCCAGTCAAGGTCAAGGGGATCACCGAATGGCCAATGCCAATGAAGAAGAAGGCCCTACAATCATTCCTGGGGTTCACCAACTTCTATCGCAAATTCATAGAAGGATACTCCAAGATTGTACGCCCACTAATGCAACTCTGTGGAAACGCCCCTTGGACCTGGGGAGCCGCACAAAATCAAGCCTTCCAATGAATCAAGAAGCAGATGGCAGAGGACGTCCTCCTAACCATCCCAACACAAGAAGGAAGGTTCAGGGTGGAAGCAGACGCCAGTGAAGGCGCCATCAGTGCAGTGCTCAGCCAGGAACAGAACGGAAAATGGAGGCCAGTAGCCTTCATGTCAAAGGCCCTCACTGAGACAGAGTGGAATTACGAGATCTATGACAAGGAACTCCTTGCAATCATGCTCACTATCGCCGAATGGAGGCACTACCTCATGGGAGCCAAGGAGAACATGGAGATCTGGACAGATCACCAAAACCTCCAATACTTCCACAAGCCACAGAAGCTCAACCACCGACAAGCCCGATGGGTCACCAAGCTAGCCGAGTATCACTTCACCCTCCACCATAAGCCCAGTACTCTCAACAAGAAAGCCGACCTACTATCCCACTGAGAAGATCATGACCAGGGACAGAATGACAATAATGAAATCATTGTTCTGTCACCAGAACATTTCCGAGCAATGATCATGCCCACACACAGAGAACTTCGACCTCAAATCCTCGAAGTACTCCAAAAGAATGAAAACATAGACCCCAGTGTCTACAACTCCTACCTCCATGACTGAGGGGTCTATGAGGATGGCCCCAAATGGGAAGACACAAACATTCTGATGTATGACGGACGCATCTACATTCCAAGAGACGCTGAACTCAGAGGCACTGTTATTGCCATGAGTCATGACCACATCACCGCCGGACACCCTGGAGTAACGAAGACCCTAGAACTCGTCCAGAGAACCTACTGGTGGCCCAAGATGCAAAAGGACGTTGAAGTGTATGTCAAAGGATGCGAAACATGTCAGCAAACAAAAACCGACACACAACCAAAGGCTGCCCCGCTCAACCCAAACACCATTCCCACCGAGCCATGGTCCCATATCTCAGTTGACATGGTCACTGGACTTCCAGAATCAAATGGGCATGACGCCCTCCTCGTTATCATTGACTGCTTCTCAAAAGAAATTGTACTGATCACCTGTAATGTTGAACTCTCATCAGAAGGATGGGTGAGAATACTCAGAGACTAAGTATATGCACGACATGGAATGCCGACGCATGTCATTTCAGACAGAGGCCCCCAATTTGTCTCAAAATTCATGAAGGATCTATATAAGATGCTAGACATCACCCCAAACGCTTCCACGGTGTTCCATCCACAGACCGACAGCCAGACAGAACAGGCTAACCAGGAGATTATCAAGTACCTCCAAATCTTTGTAGACTACCGACAAGAAGATTGGGCAGAATGGCTAGTGCTTGCCACCTTCTCACACAACAATCGAATCCACTCAGCAACAGGCAAATTGCCATTCTTTGTCAACCACGGAATGCACCCATGACTCTTATTGGAGTCAATCCATGAGACACCCTTCGACAACCTGAGTGCTCAAGACTTCTCGGTCACGATGATGAAAATTCACCAAGACACACAGAAGGCCTTGACAGAAGCCACTGCTGCAATGAAAAAGCAGTATGACAAAAAGACTAAACCAGCACATGGGTACCATATCGGAGAATGAGTCTGGCTGGACACCCGAAACCTCCATCTACCATGGCCCAAGAAGAAGTTGGACGACAAATGAGTCGGCCCCTTTCTAGTCCTCAACAAGGTCGGACCGGCCACATATAAACTGAAGCTTCCACCCCATTGGAAGATCCATGCCACCTTTAATGAGAAACTACTGTCACCATTTACCCCCCCCCACCTTCCCAAACCAAGAAGTGCCACCACCACCACCTCTGGACCTAATCGAAGATGAAGAAGAATATGAAATCGATGAGGTGTTGGACTCACGAACAAGAATTTGTGGGAAGAAAGGGCAAAAGTCCAGGACAACGACGGACTACCTGATCAAATGGAAAGGATGGACATGAGAACACAACTCGTGGGTATGAGAAACAGAAATGGAACACGCACAGGAAGTGATCGAGGAATATGAACAGTGCATCCAGCATGCCAGGTGCATAGACATAGCCAAAATTGTAACCAATCCTAGCAAGCCATCACCGTAATCCTCGATAACGAATACTCGGATAATGGCGATGTCAAATACAAAGCACAAGCGATAGATGGAACCCAGTACTGGATCAAATACAAACCAAAATGGAAAGAACTGATAGACAAATATTGGAGAAACACAACGTGGGACGCCACTCACTACTTCCCAGAAGAACCCTAATGGCAGTCGGGACAACTGCCTTAATGAGGGGGTAATGTTACAATTTATTCACATTTTCTCCGATTTTCCTCATATAAGTGCCCAAGCACTTATCTTCACTATCTAATCACCACCATCTAATCCATATCCCATGACTTGCCACACCAACTCCATGACTATAACCATCGACTACCGTTCTCTCACTACAGCTCATTCCCATCACAACGCTACCACTCGACTTACTTGTCATACCCTCATTGTTTACTTGTTGCCACTTACCGATGGACCTATTATTAGCACACAGACTTTAATATATAAGTAGCAAGACTCTTGCTGTAATACCTCAGCTTTGAGCTATCATTTATCAATACCAACCTTACTCTCTCAATGACTAGCACCTAGTGCTGTGCCTTTATGAGTCCTACACTACAGCTTTACTTGGGTCATCGGTATCTACCGGTACACAACTCTAAGTTTATGCTTGTTTGGATCACGTGAGGTTCAGGTCTAACATCCATGGAGTGCATGGGACTTGGTAAAGCTATTAGCAATATCACCCTTGGGTCAAAACCCAAAGAAGGATTACAGATAGAGTCCATGGGATTATAACAGCTAAGGTTAAAGATGAAGTCCAATGGTATCAGAGGCTACAAATGTAGAGAGAGATGGACTTAGGCTTAAAGGCCAAGAGAGTGACAATGAGAGTATTGGGCTAAACCAAGTTGATATTCAAACTGACATATGTACTACTAAATGTACAGCTTATATACTAAGATGGAGTCCAACAGATCAGGATCTGGAATAATCACTGCATGGAGAATTCAATATTGTTAGCTGAAATATTAGATTCTATAACTGTATATTTTTTCAAGAATCTTAGCCAAAGTATCAAAACATTATTCTTAATACTATTTCAATAATCCTGTATATCAAAGAAATATTGAAAAATTCCCAAATATTAAAAGATTATTAAGAATATTATTTCAATATTTGTGTGTAATATATGAAATTAATATACGGTTATAAATTTTAATATTATAGGACAGAATATTGAATTCTCCATACAGTAAATGGGGGTCTGGCTATAGTGATATAATATCTGGAAGGTTCTGTATCTAGAGGAGTCAAGTATTCTGTGGACTCCAATATAACACCTACTTGCTACCATGATAGGTTTTAGGTGTGATAAATGAATATGTGAAATTAGTAAATTAAACATGAATATGAAGTATGAGATAGAAACCAGGAAACAGAATCCAATGGATTCCAGTGAGTGACTTGAAGCTATTAGAGTTGGTGATGGATGAGGTCCATGGAGTTCATGGCATGATTGTTACAGATACATTGAAACATTCCTATTCCATAATGCATCTATTGTTTAATCTAGTCATAGTCACTGTATGGGGAATTCAATATTCTGGCCTATAATATTAAAATTTATAACTGTATATTAATTTCATAGATTACACAAAAATATTAAAGTAATATTCTCAATAATCTTTCAATATTTGGGAATTTTTCAATATTTCTTTGATATACAGGATTATTGAAATAATATCAAGAATAATGTGTTGATATTTTGGCCAAGATTCTTGAAAAAATATACAGTTATAGATTTCAATATTTCAGCTAAGAATATTCTCCATGCAGTGAGTATTCCATTGAACAGTGATAATATTGTAATTTTTCATGTCTGTGTACTTATAGGATTGTGACAATATACAAGATTGTCAATGTCTTCAAACATTTGCATAGCCTTTTCCAGCTTAACAGTTGCTTCTGAGTACTGGTGTGTTATTTGCAAGATATTTCCCAAGCTTTGCAAACAGGATGCTGCTCCAAGGGAATCACCAATGTCTTCAAATATCTGTAGAGCCTTCTCCAGCTTGACAGTTGCTGCTGAGTACTGGTTTGTCATTTGCAAAGTATCTCCCAAGTATTGCAAACAGTATGCTGCTCCATGCCAGCTACCAAAGTCTTCAAACATCTGCATAGCCTTCTCCAGTTTGACAGTTGCTGCTGAGTACTGGCACTGTGTAGTGGTCTTGATATTTGAACCTCAAATATTGAATTTGAAAGATATTTATTTTAATCATGTTTTAGTCAAAAATACAGTGAAGAAACTTTGAATATATTTTTGATATTTGAGAAATTTGCTTCAAAACCCAAGAAAATCAGGAATACTGAAAAGATATTCCAGCTATTACTTCAATATTTTGATTTGAAACTTTGCTAAAAATAAATATCTTTCAATTTTAGTATTTTAATCTTAAATATTGAAGCTATCATGCAGTGTGGTTTGTCATTAGCAAAATATCACCCAAGTGTTGCAAACAGGATGCTGCTCCATGCAAGCTACCAATGTCTTCAAACATCTGCATAGCCTTCTCCAGCTTGACAGTGGCTTCTGAGTACTGGTTTGTCATTTTCAAAATATCTCCCAAGCTTTGCAAACAGGATGCTGCTCCATGCAAGCTACCAATGTCTTCAAACATCTGCATAGCCTTCTCCAGCTTGACAGTTGCTGCTGAGTACCGGTTTGTCATTAGCAAAATATCTCCCAAGTATTGCAAACAGGATGCTTCTCCAAGCAAGCTACCAATGTCTTCAAACATCTGCATAGCCTTTTCCAGCTTGACAGTTGCTGCTGAGTACTGGTTTGTTATTAGCAAAATATCTCCCAAGCTTTGCAAACAGGATGCTGCTCCATGCAAGCTACCAATGTCTTCAAACATCTGCATAGCCATCTCCAGCCTGACAGTTGCTGCTGAGCACTGGTTTGTTATTAGCAAAATATCTCCCAAGCGTTGCAAACAGGATGCTGCTCCACGCAAGCTACCAATGTCTTCAAACATCTGCATAGCCTTCTCCAGCTTGACAGTTGCTGCTGAGTACTGGTTTGTCATTAGCAAAATATCACCCAAGTGTTGCAAACAGGATGCTGCTCCATGCAAGCTACCAATGTCTTCAAACATCTGCATAGCCTTCTCCAGCTTGACGGTTGCTGCTGAGTACTGGTTTGTTATTAGCAAAATAGCTCCCAAGTGTTGCAAACAGGATGCTGCTCCATGCAAGCTACCAATGTCTTCAAACATCTGCATAGCCTTCTCCAGCTTGACAGTTGCTGCTGAGTACTGGTTTGTCATTAGCAAAATATCTCCCAAGTGTTGCAAACAGCATGCTGTTCCATGCAAGCTACCAATGTCTTCAAACATCTGCATAGCCTTCTCCAACTTGACAGTGGCTTCTGAGTACTGGTTTGTCATATACAAAATATTTCCCAAGCTTTGCAAACAGGATGCTGCTCCATGCAAGCTACCAATGTCTTCAAACATCTGCATAGCCTTCTCCAGCTTGACAGTTGCTGCTGAGTATTGGTTTGTCATTCGCAAAATACCTCCCAAGTGTTGCAAACAGTATGCTGCTCCAAGCGAGCTACCAATATCTTCAAATATCTGCATAGCCTTCTCTAGCTTGACAGTAGCTTCTGAGTCTTGGTTTGTCTTTTGTACAATATTTCCCAAGTGTTTCAAACACTCTGTTACTCCACTAGTGCTTTTAATTTTTTTTAAAACCTTCATGGCTTTATACACGTGTTCTTTTCCTAATTCATGTTGATGCATGTGCCAATATCTTCTAGCTAACAACAAAATTCTAAAAGCATTTAAACGTTGTATCTTTATTTCTTTTGTGACAAATATCATCCCTTGCAACTGTCTGTCTGAGCCAAAGTCAGCACACTGGAAATAACAAAAATCATAAATGTTTGATAAATGCTTTTCATTGATATTCTTATCCAAAAGCCTATCTGATATCCATTCAATATTTTTGGAATGTAAAATTCCAAAATTTGTCTTATCTCTTGAACTTAAAAAATAAAGATTGTTGACATTTAACTTATCCACATAAAAGAGGCAAATTTGGCTTTGTATATTAATATCTGGATTCAGAAAATATGTTTTCAGATACTCCTGAATAGGTGATAATAGTTTTAACCCCTTTTTGTCATCCTCATATATAATTCCAGATTGTAATAATTGTGATATAATCAAAGTTTGTTCAGGAACCTTTGGTAGCATTTCATGTATTATAGCCTCCCAAGTTGGAATCCCATTAGGCAAATAGCACATTACACTCAACAGCTTCAATGTATCTGGCTTTGTTGAAAGCAAGGATGACTGAAGAGTCATTTTAATTGAAATATCAACACTTGATAATCGATGAGCTTGAGCTCCAGGTCTTTGCAATAGCAATGTCTTTTCTTGGTACCAGCTTTTTAGCAGAATTTTTGGAGAAAGAATTTTAGCTTGATAAGCCATTAATGTAATAGCCAATGGCCATCCCTCCAACTCCTCTACCAGTTCTTTAACTGCTTCTTCATCAATAGTATGTTGTGAAATAGCACTAAAGATATCCAATGATACCAACTCATCTACTGGTGATAGACCATTGTGTGGTAGTATCAACCAATTAACATCTTCAATTGGAGCAACTCTTCCTCTCATAGTAATCATCAAAGTAATCTGTTTTACAGAATTCAACTGTGCTAGCAGCATTTCAATACTATGCTGACCACTGCTTTGGTCCCAAAGACTCTCAAAATTATCAAAAACCAAAATTGTTGGTTTAGATATAGCATGCAGCTGTTTTACTGCATCACCAGTCAAGTCCAAGTTCATCAGCTTCAGCACAGTCTGCAGGAGAATATCCACAGTAGAACCCACACTGCAGACTATATCACAAGGAATGAAGTATCTATGAGCACCATACTTGGCTTTTATAGCTTCATCATTCAGTATTTTCAAGGCTAGAGATGTTTTTCCCATGCCTCCAAATCCCATGATGATAATGGAATGAGGAGAGTCTGCAAGAAGATTGGCTATGCCGTCTTGGACTAAGTCATCTCTACCTAAGAAAACAGATGGAGCTGGTGGAGGAATAGCAGAGAGCATAATGCTACTGATTAGTAGACTATCATGAGAACTATTGTACTTTGGAGAATATACAGGGACATACTTGACAAGCTGAGTCCTGGAATGACTCATCTACAAGAATATCAGTATATATTGAAATAATAATAAGAATATTTACCAAATGATTATGAATGTCAGTAACCTTTGCATCTACATCTACAATCTTGCCAACTTGCCTGGCAGTTGAAAGCACTGCAGTTGCCTTGAGGGGAATTAATATTCTTCCTCTCATGTCAAAGCAGTAGAAACATACCACAAGCTTGTCCCGAGCATCCTTGACATACATCTTGTGCTGATTGATACGATCCAGAATAGCTTTGCTCTGAAATGCTTTCTTTATATTTTCCTTGAACCCAGCCTTCCCATAGATCTTGGTCAAATCATTCTTCAAAACCTCAAGATGACTGATGATGGCTGAAATCAGTCTTCATAATCTTAACAAGACACAGAGAAACAGACCTGACAAATTCGTCACCCATTTGCTGTAGACGCATCAGCGGGCGAGTTGAAGTATTTGTCGGGGATCTGCCTTCCTGAAGCAATCTGATCTCCTCAGAGACACAGCGGAGCATCTCGTCGAGGTACTTGATAGTGTCCTTGACCTCCTCGCGAGCTTTCTTATTAGTCTAAATAACATGAACCTCTTAGTATGCAAAATTGTCCTCAAACAGGATACCTTCGCACCTGTACCAACTCCAGGATCGGGAGAACAATGTTCGCGATTGCCTTTGCGGTACCCGATTTATCGAGTTCACCTGCACCAGCAAGTAACTTGAAGGTCAGACTGGCGTTCGAAATCCAATCAGTACCATCAGGAGCCAGATTCGGGGGCGCAAGGATCGCTAATCGACCGGGCGCCGCCATACTTGGAGACTGAGTAAGAGGTTGAGATGAAACTTGCATGCTTATTACTGCGATGTACGGTCGATGGTGAGTGTACGAGTGGAAGAGATAAGGCTGTGGTACCAATCTGATGGGGGCGAGGCAAGTTTCCCCACGCTCCGTCACTTGACCACTTCCAACTACGACCTTGAGTCGCGTCCTGCCTCATTCCTTCTCCGGTAAAGAATCTACCAGTAAATCCATGTGCCAGACACCACCAGAATTTACTAGAATCCGAGGCGGGGTGGTGGGAGGTTGACCGTGGGTCTATCCTGGGCGAATCAGAACTGCGTAGGAATCGTGCGTCCTTCCTCGATTTAGCTTCTCTGCTTTCTCATTATGATATCAGCGACCATGCTTGGCCCTCGGCATTGCCTAAGGATCCAGGAGGTCGTCAGTTGCAGGGACCTCTTTTCCTCCCGTCGAATGCCCTGTGCTTTCTCTCACTCCGCCCACCAGCCTCACTCAGTCCTATGATCCTCAGCCATCTAGTTTCCTGCACCAACGACTATGAATCTAGGTCACTTTGTCAGTGTTGTAGAAAGCAGTCGCCGGAGCATCGGTGGAGGGCATTGGTTCAACGACACGGACAATCGACACGCGAGTCCGACGTTTCCTCCTCGACAACACCCAATACACGTATTTTGGATGAACACGATCGTTAACCGAGATAGCTGCGGTGGTCTCCTTTCGACGTTGTGCTGGTAGGTTTCCTCTTCTTTCCTCGTCGATTTCTTACTGAAAACCCAAAGATCGTTTCCGTTCCCCTGTGTTCACAAATCCAGATCTCGGCCGTACAAGGACGAAGTCTGCCTTACACCGACTCATGGCATCGTCGGCTTCTCGGCTCGCCAGCTCAATGTCGAAGGTGCTCCCGGTCATTGAATGACACGCTGCCAGCGGGTCGCTATGTATTCAACTCCTACGAGACACTGCGTGGGCAATCCCCCGAAAGTTTGCAACAATCATGCCATCTCATCTTCATGTACCCGCCATGTTGAAGAGACATCGTTCAAAGATACGCTGCAGTGCTGAAGGCGAAGAAGCCTTTCGCTCTGAAGAGACATACAGTGCGTAGCATCCTTGTTTGCCTTCGTTCCAGACCTGACGCGTGACGTGTCGTTCTTCCAGGCCCGGGGAGAACCATTTCAAAGGATCTTACCACTTCAAGGCTAGCATCCACATGTTGCCATTTTGCCCTGCACCATATTCAACCTACGAACTCCGAGGCGTGCATTCATAGCAAGACAGGGCTCCATTCCGTAGCGCCACCTCTGCAATCCCTCGATATCTCATCCCTTCAAATGTGTGAATGTCGGAATCATCACCGTGTTCTTACCATCGTAATCATTGAGATATGTGGGATTACCCTCAGACAAGGCGTGGCTCGAACTGGTCAGAAGGGCCAGGGCCGTGGACTAGGGGGGTTGGACAGGCAGGAAATCAGAGGGTTGTTCTACGAGGCTCAATTTCCAGGCACTCGTCCCTTCTTTCGAGGGTGTACGGTCGTCGCAAGGCGCTTGGTTCGTACGAATGGGGAGATGAGCCTCCCGCAAGCTTGCTACACAGCTATGATGGCGAGACACAAGCTCCATGCAAGTCGTGGTTGTGCCGGATCTGCGCACGAAGACGGAGTTCATGGCTCGTAGTTGGCTCCGTGCCATCATCAAGGAGTCGATCAGTATTCAGTTCGGATGGAAGGATACTTCCAACGCACCGTTCTACCTCGCCGACATTTCAAAGGCATCGATTAGTAGTGGTGAAGACGTTGTCATCTTAGAAGGATACCCACAGTGTATATCCTATTTGCTTGACTTCTTGGCTCGATCTCAAACTTCGTTCCAGTGCCGTCTATCTCTCCGAAGGAAATACAAGCGATTGAAGCGAAGGTCGTCTTTATTCCGAACCGAGACCTCTTCCAAAACACCGACGATAGATCTGGTCGTAAGGGAGGCACGGCTGCGAATAGTGTCTACACGCTTGTCTACGTCCGTTGTGGTTCCATCAATGCACCAATACTCCTCCATCCAGACCGTGTTTGCTTCGAAGCTTTTTGATGAGTGTGGATCATAATTTCATGGCAAGGGAAACCAAAACTTACCGAACCTTCCTCCTCATCTGACATCGCGGTCTATTTTCTCGCCGACCACGCTTGTGCTTCCCTGTCCGCTCCCTCATTGATCTTCGTCGCGTTAGTCCACCATGGAACCGCGTCTTTGTTACTATCATCGGTTTTATGAGCCGTCTAGGGAGCATCGGCAGTGGACGTCGTACGAGAATAGAACTAGGCGACGTGAGTTCTTCAGTCTGGAGTGACTGTCGGCGACACTTCTGTCACTGCCCAATGCAAACGTGTTCTGTGTAAGAGCGGAAGGGTATAGCTGGACTCGAGAGAGAAGACGGAGGTAACGAAGAGGCAGACATCAAGCAGAACGCTGATGGATGTGTGATGCCTTTCCAGTACTCCGAATTAGTGCTTACTAGCAAAAGTATACCTTGTTTCACACCTTATCGGGCTAGATTCAAGATTCTTTCATTCTCTGTGCAGGCCCGGGGTCCATTTCAAGAATGCGCGCCTTTATCTAGCGCCTGTTCAGCATGCTCCAGCGTAGACTGTCTCGCTCGTTAGGAACGATGATAACGAGGAAATAGAAAGGAAGATAAATACTCTTACGTCAGAAAGTAAAGCGAGAGAAGATTTTGTGCATTCCCACGCTATGTTTCTTTCTCTTCTACAACTCTCATATGTCGGACCTTCTTCTCCCTCACTGCTACCACCATGTATCTTCGCGTATATCCGCTTCCCAGCTCGCGCTATAGCTCCTGGTATCTATGCTGAATCTACAATGTTTCCGAGATCGTGTTTGATTCATGCGCATCCAATGCTAGACATATCCATTGTTGATACACAGTCTTCGCCGTCTAACCACAATTCCTCCGATGCCCCCGATTTCCTCCCTCTGCCCTTCAGTGCGAAGTCTGCAGATTCGCTGGCAGCTCCTTCGTCTTTGCGGTGCAGACTCAACGGTACATGTGTATATAGCTGAAGGAGATTCAATTTTCGATGGTGGTACCAACTCTTCCACAAATGGACGACACACCGGTAATCCGTTCTGCTCTGTCGCGTCTCTTTCACACCACCTCCATCGCCGTCGGTCCCTCGTCCCCACGAGTCCATGGTCTCTGCCCTTCCTGTCACGCGTCCGATGTCGGCCTCCAACTCCCAGTCCACGATAATCGACACCTTCCCTCCACGTTCAATTTGTACCGTGCAAAGAACCCTGGAGGGGACCACGAGACCGTGTTCGCTTTTGTCCAGGGCACGTACGAGGGTGAGGGCGCAGACGATTGTTGACGTGTGGGGCGAGGCAGAAGTGCGAGGAACGTGGAAAGTGCTTGCAGACGGGAAATAGGAGGGCGTCCAGTCACTGGCGGTTGAAGAAGACGTGGAAAAAGTTCATGAGTGAACTCGTCTACCGAGTACGTCTACCTTGACCGTCTACCCTTATATCAAGCTCAAGTTTGTCTTCAGGTCGACATACGCTACTTTACCAACGCTGCCTCCGCCTCCTCAAAATGATAATGACTTAGAGACTGCAGTTGAAAAAGCCCAGCCGAAGGAGAACGGTCTATTCGCATGGAAATTTAGGGGCTATGTCGCGGCCTTCACTTGGTTGATAAGACAGTGATATGCAAGCTTTCCCTTGTCGTCTCGTCAATACCTTTCCTCTCATGCCGTTCTCCTCCAGCCGTCGAATGCGCGTACCATGCATCCAAGGCCACCGTCAGCTCGGCTACCGATTTCAGTTCGCTGGCGCACGTGAATGACGAAGGTGTTTCCCAGAGCAGATGGAGCTACACCGGCAGAGGTCGAAGGATCATAAAGCCATGCATCGTGCTTGCTGGTCCTCCTGTGTGAATACGATGCACGTACGAGTCTGCAAATTCTCGGACGTAAATGCTACGATCGCAACAATGACCTCATCGCCCACATGGCCGTTGTTCTCCAGGGATGTCATTGATTTACCAAGCGAAGGATACACTGCGGAGATGAAGAAAATGCTGCCATTGCTGTGAAGTGACATGGTGCCCACCTCGTTGTTTCAACTTCGTGTCTAGTCGTCGGGGATCGATCACTCGGAGGGACGGATGGCATTTTGCTTCCAAGTTCTGGTCCCATCCATCTCCCCCTAAGTCGCCAGTGCTCATCACGCATACAAGGCGTCGTACAAACGCTGTAATTCATCCTACTCAAATCTTGCTGAGTAAGTGTCACTGTCCGCAATATTTTTGTTTCCCAAAAACACCCCTTTCCTTGATCTTGGCCATGTCTTCATTTACAACCTTATCCCTATGATATTGAAAATACTTCTGGAGCTCAAATGGCACAGTGCCTATGGCTATGGGACGCCATGCTTCGAGCTCACAATGTACAAACCTCCAAATACTTGCGACGATCGTACCAGCACGTCCCCAATATTTTGAAGAGATTCCGGCCATCCGTCTCCAGTCCAGAATACGGCGCAGAAGGGACGTGCCGGCCTACCAGCTCGACGATAACCGAAGGGACGGATGGCTTCTTACCCTCCTACATGTAAGCATACCTTCAGGATGCTGTGTTGGCTCGCTGAAGAGCAAGCGAGGACTCGAACTCTGAGACGGTACCGACCACCGTTATCATTCTTCTCTTCCGACCTCTAACCCCATTTTGACAGGTTACAGATTGTCTTGGTAGACAATGTCGTATAGTATCTATCACAGTTAGACAGGCATACCGGACGCGAATACATTGGTCTTTGATACTACGTTGAGGGGTGTGTTCGAGCCTTACCTGACAATTGCGATCGATATCGCATGTCTGCATCCCATCATCTTGGGAGTCAAGGTAGTACATTGTCATCTTCTATATATTCACAATATACCTTGACGGCGCTCCTCAAATGATCCTGGCGCGCGGGATGGAGACAAACCACCGCAGTGACGGGGAGTCTCATACTCTCACAGAGTACTTCATGTGCTTGGAAAAGCAACTAAAACGACGTGACTGATCCACTGAACGAGGTCTCGACGTCTTTGGGTATTTCGTTGTCGGGTTTCTGATTCTGGAAGGCCAAGATGCATGACCTGGTGAGTATTTCGTGCGCCCTACTGATTGGAACGCACAGCCTGAGCATACACTAAGTTTCTCCTGGTGTCGCCAATACGTTGCGCGATCTGTATTTCTCCCCCCCCCGGAATATTCCATGAATCTTCGGGGATATATCAAAGCTCTGCCTTGCTTGCCGACATTCTGTTGTTCTACAAGACGGGCTGTGCTGGTGAAATGATGTCAGTGCTTGCCGATGTTCATCGGGAAAAACACTCCGCGACGCGGCGAAGGAGTGCTCCGAGGGGTTCTGTACATAAAGAAAGCTGTGTTGAGGCCACACGAGTTGACCTTCATAGCTGTTTGGGGATCCAAAGTCTTGCTGCGCTGCCAACTGAGAAAGAAACTCAATGTCCAAGAGAATATTGCATGCTATGTGGATATCAATGTTCGATGCTAGGCTACAGATGTTTGGATGTATATGTGTGTGTATGTACTCCGGAACGAAGAAAAAAAGGATAGATAGACA
This sequence comes from Armillaria novae-zelandiae, assembly GCA_030435655.1. Classification (NCBI taxonomy): domain Eukaryota; kingdom Fungi; phylum Basidiomycota; class Agaricomycetes; order Agaricales; family Physalacriaceae; genus Armillaria; species Armillaria novae-zelandiae. The sequence goes on from JAUEPR010000024.1 coordinate 552,979, forward strand.
GCGAACGAACGACAGCAAAAGGAATTACGTGAAAACTAGGTACAATAGAAATGGGTATCGTAAGCAGAAAAGAAAAGCGATGAATGTCAAGATGTGGCTACGACACCTTTGAAGACCGCAGACCAACTGCGCTTGGGCGTCGGTCGCGATGGAGAATGGGAATACGAAGGAGGTAAAGGACGCGAGGGTGGCGCTCGAGGAGGAGAGCTGAACATCGCGGTATCTGACATCAGCCGTCGATGTTTGGAAGGAGTGGGTCTGGAAGATGGGGAAGATGGGGGAGACGGTCTCTCGCGGGTATGTAGAATGGCCTGTGAGCCGAGGCTAAGGTTGGAGCTTGAGCGCGAGCCCTCCCTCGATGCATACGCAGTCAAAGAGGTCCTCTCGTAAGGATTCCTTCTCGAGATGCTCTTTCCGATGATGCTCTCTTCGCGCATAGCATGCGAGCCGAGACTCAGACTGGAGCTAGAGCGTGAGCTCTCCCTGGATGGATATACGGCCTCGGGGATCCGCTGGTCCTTCTTTCTCGACATGCTCTTCCCAATGATGCATTCTTCAGAAACGTTCTTTGCTGTCAAGAAACACGTTGGCGAAGCTTTCGGGCTCGGAATGGGGGAGTCGTTGGGCGAGCGACGCGGTAGAGGGAGAGGAAAGAGTTGGTCCTCGTCTTCTACCTCGACGTGAGGTGTAGGAACAGGCTCCGGCGCGACCTCCTGCGACCGTCTGTGCTTGAGCGTATCCACCTCGTCAACTGTTACGTTAACGCGGAACAAAGCTTCTTCGACGTCGGCAAGGCTGAATGGGGCTGTGATACCGTCAAGACTTGTGCTTCGCCGTCTCCGTGCACCGGTGGAGAACTTTGTCTCCCAGTTATCGCCCTCCTTGAGTGACTTCTCGGTTATGGGATAGCAGTTGGGACAACACGCTCGCAGAGGTACGGTGGTGATACGTTTCGCAGGTGGAATGGGTAGGGAAGGGGATCGCATGAGGGTTCTTGGACGGGGCGAAGGGAAAGAGGGAGGAGGTGAATGTTGGGTTTGGTTGGCCGCTGAACGGTGCACGAGACATGGGGTGAGAGGTTCCGCTGTGTGTGATCGTCCGCGGCTTGGACGTGTCTTGAAGCTAATACAAATGGTATTGAGTAAACATTCTCGTAATGGAAATGGCCGTGCATACCTAGGGACGGAGACCTTAAAGACGATGCCCTCTGGAGACGAGTCGCTATCTTCAATCATCTCTGTATCTCTCTCCTTCTCGTCTAGGGGGCTCGGGCTTGGTGACTTTCGTTTCCAGAGTGGTAAGGCATACGACTTGGTCACCATCGATACAATAGGCCGCTTCGAACGACCGTGACATTCTGGAATGAGAATGCATTCGTTGTCGAAGCGTACGACGCGCTCGGGTATGGGGGCAGCCAGGAGGTTGGTGGAGCAGGAAGCTACGGCGGTCATCGCTGGAGAAATGCTGGGGATATAGAGGAGAAATGAAGAAAATCACTGTACGGACATGGAAGTAAGAAGGAAAGGAAGGACTAGGCTAAGACGAAGCCCAGGAAAATCAAGCGTGCCTGCCCAAATCTGGCGCGACACTCATTTTTTCTATTTTGGGAGTCTAGCCCGTTTTGGTCGCTTCCCTGCATTGACGGTCGGCGTTTCTCCTGTGGCAACCACGACGGCGGAGATTTCCCTTTCAATTTTATCGTTCTCCCAATAGATTTCCTTCTCTTCCTCCTGCTTGCATGTTATGAAACGTACGTTAATGAACTTTTGGGCTGTATAACAACGATGCCCGGATCAAGAAGCCTGCGAGAATAAGCTCCGGCACCGAACCACCAAAAGGAAAAGAGGTGAGGTGGCGCGACTTATCGTTCTGACATCGTCACCCAGCTAGCCGAATCCAGGGATCTATCCACGTCTGATGGACATGCCACCAGCGTCGCGACGAGAAAAATACAGAATGGTTCCCCCCTTTCCTGGCGATGTGGATCTTTGCATAATGTCTCCGTCGACTACATAATGCGTACGTTACTCTTACAGCACACACAGCCTGTCTACCCTGACAATCTTGCCCCCAGCAGAATATTAATTACTGGGTCAGTCCACCTCTAGGGTCGCCGGCCAAAATATATTGAACCGGTATCTTCCTGTCAGGTCATGTCGAGATCTAGCCTCTTCCATCTCACCTAGGGACGGAGGATCTCAGTCAGTCTCAGTTCGTCGCATGGCGTTCTCTCGCCCCTCTATCGTCAAGATCCTACATACTGCGCTTCCAACTAGATATAGAGTCCAGATTCCACACAGTGCGTCTCATTTTCTTTCACGAAAATCCCGGCCCTGGACTGATGATATCAGGCCCCAACAAGGTCCCATCGTATCGTCCAATACGGTGCCAAGCATTCATCACTCTCCCAGTCGTGTCGTTGTTTTTCTCCCCAGCAAACCTGCCTTCTCGCTGGGTTCATTGTATCCGAACACTCTTCTCCCGCTCCTCTCTCTATTCTCCCAAGCACTGGACGCTCCCGGCACTTCTTGCACCGCAACCTCTTCTACTGCGGCTTCCAATACTAATACCGAGGACATTGATATTAACAGTGATTAACTTGAACTCTGCGCCAAAAATTTCTTCGCTATCAGATGATATTGTTTGATGGGAACACACACCTACTCCATCTTTTGTGTTCAATCATTTCTTAGGCACAGAAAAACGATAGAATGGTCCAAGATCTCCTCGGTGCTTTACAAGCTCGTACCGCCGTAGAAAATCTTGTCAAGCGACAGGTATGCGGTTCACGTTCTGATTTTTCGCTCATCAAACGACTACAGAAACTGTCCGAAAATTTTCCACTCGATGCTTTCGCAACCGCTCAATCGTTCCTGTGGCACAGGCTCGTCGCAAGCATAGCGCTAAGCGTCTAGCGTCACAGGGAAACAATCCAATTTCTCCTCGGTGTCTCCCAAGCTCGTACCGCCGTAGAGAATCTTGTCAAACAACAGGTATGCATGACACATTCTGATTTCTGTCCATTCGATCATCAAACGACTGCATAGAAACTATCCGAAAAATTTCCACTCGACGCTTAATCGTTCCTGTGGCACAGGTTCGTCGAAAGCACAGCGCTAAGCATTTCGGGAATGTGGACACAGTTTTCACGCGTCCACTCATTCGGTCTTTCCCATATACAAAAGTGATAGTCTCCTGGGAAGAAGAGGCACTATCGACGTATGCTTTGAATATCCTAGCACGATACTTCGGGAATTTTTCACTCAGGAAGATAACCACGAGTAGCGGGTCTCATCAGGTTCTTTCTCCCGGTATTTTGGCTCAGTCGTCTTATAGAGCCCGGCTTCTTTTTGTCGACTGCTATCAAATTCGATCTTCATCGTTTCCCAGATATGGGATTCGTGATTCTAACAGGAGGACCGTCTCAAATTTCTGCTCGCCAACAACGATGGGATATGCAATATGCACATCTATGTTAATCTGATGCATGTCTTTACTGAGTTACGACTGGCCTTTAGACTTCTGAATGATTCGTACATCAGACTGTAGGGGAAACTCTTGATCCAGCTCGTGGTGTACATGGCCGAGGGAAGAAGCTATCATCCGCCATACCGGGTCACTGAGAGTTGTCATTCAATCAAAATACCAGGAGAAAGAACGTGATAAGACTCGGTAGGCGCGCTACTTGTGTTTCTCTTCCCGATGCTGGCTCTGTCGTATTATAGAGCCCGGCCTCTTTTTTTGCCAACTACCATCAAATTCGATCCCCTCAAGATGCATATGGTAAACTGAATACATTGGTTATCGCAGGACGGATTCTATCGAGTTGGCAGCTCCTTCGAGCACTTCTTTGCCCCATCCCGTGTTATGGTATTTTATAGGAAGAAATCTTCCGATTGACCAGAGCTAGTATGTTTGTGCGTGATGCTCCCGTTTCTCATGTTCATCGTTCCATAGATATGGTATTCGTGATTCAAACATGAGCACCGTTTCGAATTTCTGCTCACCAGCAACGACAGGATGGGCGATATGCAAATCCATGTTAATCCGATACATGCCTTTACTGAGTTATGATTAGTCTTTAGACTTCTTCGCAATTCCCACAACACGACTGTAGGGAAACTCATGATCCAGCTCGTGGTGACCGAGGGAATACGCTATCACAGCTGCGCTCCATGGAATCCGGCACACTGGATCACTGAGAGCTGTCCTTCTTTCTAGCACGATCCTTCAAAATCGCTGGGACCATGACGTCTGCGCTACTCTTAGCGGTATTTGGATTTCCATGTGTACGACTGGTCACGGATCCGGATCTGCCAACGGGATTGTTGGGGGCTGTCACTAACCGGGCTACAACCATCCGACGGATCATCCTTATGATCCATTCTGGTGTGAAAAGGTGATTGCTGATTTGTCTTTCACTACCGTCATGGCGCCAGCCTACCAGATATCCACGACCGACGTCTGCCTATTTCTCGTCGCTGGTTTTCTTATCTACAAGATCTCCACGAACCGCAAGAACGGCATAACCACAAAACTGCGAGGTCCTGCGAGTCAAAGCTGGCTTTTTGGGCTTGGCCGTGTTATCCATAACGCCGAGGATGCTGGTCTCTTGTACGAGCAGTGGGCATCGGAGTATGGCTCTGTCTTCAGTTTCCCTGGATTCCTAGGACAGCAGAGTCTGGTTCTTTGCGACCCGAAGGCTGTGGCGCACCTCTACGCGAATGAGGGTTTCGGATACGTCAAGATGGATTTGTCCCGTAACTTCATTGAAATTATGGTCCGTTTTCTGTTTGGCTCTTAGCGAGTGTACGTTGATGCATCTTTGACTCATAGTTTGGGAGAAGTCTGTTATGGGCGGAGGGGGAACTCCACCGAAGGCAACCACTACCTTCCATGTCGCACGGGTGAATGCTGACCGGAGCACATGCAGGCAGCGCAAATTTCTCACACCCGCGTTCAGCAACGCAGCTATACGTGATCTTACCCACATCTTCTATGATTCGGCTCACAGGGTACGCAAATAATCCTCGCGTTCATCGAAAGTCTTGGTATATTTTATCCAGACGATATCTGCTTGGGATACTATTCTCGAGGCAAACGACGGTACCGCCACGATTGATGTGCAAAATTGGTATGTCATTGACCTTACCTGACGACGATGACAATCCAGCTGATACGCGTCGCCTAGGATGAACCGCATCTCGTGAGACTATCACCCAACCTCCATAACGCTCCACAGCCAACCTCACTCTCCCACCTTATGTAGGATGGACAGCATCGGAATAGCCGGATTTTCTCACGACTTTGGCGCCGTCGAGGGGAAACCCCAAATCTTCGATCGCGTTGACTTGAGCGGTGGCGCTGCCTTTTTCGCGTTTGTGATCATTGCCGGTAGTATGTTTCCGGCTGTCCTTCGGCTGCCTTCCAAGAGGAAAGAGGCTATAGTCGATATGAATCGTGTGTTTTCTGGTGTAGCTGACCAGCTCTTGTCTAAGGCTAAAGAGCATGGGAACGAGGAGGATAAATCTATAATGGGCCTGCTACGTGAGTGTGGCTGCTGCGGCTTCCTGTGGGAAACTAACTTTGTTTTATATCCAGTCAAGTCCGAAATGCATGATGCGGACGTTCACATGTCTCGGGACGAGATCATAGCTCAGGTATATCTGATATCAATTTCCTACCTTTCGCTAATGGTATCCCCTGCAGATGGTAGGGGAATTCTTACCTTTGCTTTCCTTGCTCACAGTTTCTGAACTTTAGAACATGTTATTAATAGCGGGTGAGCATCACATACCTAATCGCTTATCTTGAATTCTCATCATTACAGGCTATGAAACAACAAGTAGTAAGCCACCATTCTTGACAAGACTCTGCATTCTCTGACTCGGAATCGTTCTCGTCCAGTTAGCCTCACGGTACGGGCACTACCAGCAATGTCCCGACCATCAAATGGAATTAACAACCACCCTAGTGGGCCCTCATCGAAGTGTGCAAGAACTCTGACATCCAAAACAAGCTCCGTGATGAACTGATACAATTCGGGACCACCGATCCGACATGGGAGCAACTCAACTCGAGCCTTCCATACCTTGACGCAGTCGTACACGAGACCCTCCGAATGCACCCGCCCGTGTCAGAGGCCACAAGGGTGGTGTGTATCCTATCCGCCAATGTTTTACGTGTCTCTCATCGCCCCTTTTATGGCAGGCAACGCAGGACGACGTGCTTCCGCTTTCTACGCCGGTGGTGACAAAGTCTGGAGAGACAGTCAACAGTATCTTCGTGGCAAAGGGGTCGATCCTCACTGCTACCTTGGAGACGCTGAACACCTCTGAGGAGTTCTGGGGCGCTGACGCGAAGGAGTTCAGACCGGAGAGGTGGCTGGAAGACTTCATGCCGAGAGCGAAGGAGATACAGGGTCATCGACATCTTTTGACGTTCGTAGATGGGCCCAAGACGTGTCTCGGGAAGACCTTTGCTTTGGCTGAGTTCAAGGTGAGTATGTTTAGGAAGAGTATCATGCCATGTTGCTAAGGATTTGGTTCTTTAGGCCGCGCTCTTTGTCATTGTGCAGAACTTTACTTTTGAGTTACCTGGTGGAAAGGAGACCGTTATTCGTAAGCATCATGGGAGTGTTTTGCCTAGGCCACAGGTCGTTGGCGAAGACGGTGCGAAGGTTCCATTGAGAGTGAGGCGAGTTGTATGATCGAGCTCGGGATGACGACCATAGATAGTGTTATATGTGTATTATGATACAAAATAAACGGACATCCTAGCGATTCATGAATCCATCGTGCCTCTTGTGCTCCGGACAGTGTGTCGAGGATTTCCCCCTTTGCGACAGGGAGCACTAGGATACCAGATCGGAATTGCTACTCTCCCGAAGGCCTACACCAATGATTAATGATCGCGGTACCTTCGATCCGAAAACTAGTACAAGAAAATTCAATCTTTCCATCTTATCACTAACAATGATGATCACTTTTGGGCTACGTTGCTATCGATGACTCAAGGTTAGGTGGTAACCGACCAACCAATAGGCAGGACTGGAGTGACACCTGACTCGCAGCTATCGGATGCATAACATCCCCCCCACAGCGTGTCTATTCCTTGCACTCGTACACTCGCTATCGACCATGCAGCTAAACGACACAAGCATGCAGCGCCCATCGCAGGCTCTCGCTCAGTCTCCCAGTACAGCGTCGGCAATCGCTACCTCTCCAAGGGTCGCATCGGGCGTCGAAAGGGTGGTGCGAGATTGAATATTACTCTCGTCGATGAGATGCTGAGTGAGGGAATTCAGGATAGCCAATCTTTGACAGACGCGTCGGCTCACCTGCTCGCTCATAGTGTATATTCCGAGGAAATGGCCGAGCAGGAGAAAGCGATGCAGGTGTTTGAGGCACAGGCACGATCTGTCGCAGCAGGCCGGTATCTGCAGAGGCTGGGACAAATGCTGCAGCGGACAAATCGATACCCGGATGCGACGGCCAACTTTGAGAAAGCGATGAGGGTGTTTGAAGCCGTAGGGGAATCCGTCCGAGCTGCTCAGTGTCTGCAGAGGCCGGCAGAAATGTTGCAGCGGACAGATCGATACCCCGAAGCGACAACCAGGTTCGAGAAGGCGATGCGGGTGTTTGAAGAAGAGGGAGAATCCGTCGCGGAAGCTCAGCGTTTACAGAGACTGGCGGAGGTGCTGCAGCGGACAAATCGATACTCCGAAGCGACGACCAAATTCGAGAAGGCGAGAAGGGTCTTTGAAGCCAAGGGGAAGTCCGTTGCGGGTGTTTGAAGAAAGGGGAGAATCCGTCGCAGAGGCTCAGTGTTTGCAGAGACTGGCAGAAATGCTACAAGCGACAAATCAGTACCCCGATGCGACGGCCAAGTTCGAGAAGGCGATGCGGGTGTTTGAAGCGAAGGGAGAATCTCTTGCAGAAGCTCAGTGTTTGCAGAGACTGGCGGAGATGCTACAAACGACAAATCAGTACCCCGATGCGACGACAAAGTTCGAGAAGGCGATGCGGGTGTTTGAAGTGAAGGGAGAATCCGTCGCGGAGGCTCAGTGTTTGCAGAGACTGGGGGAGATGCTGCAAGCGGCAAATCAATACCCCGAAGCGACGGCCAAGTTCGAGAAGGCGAGGACGGTGTTTGAAGCCATGGGGAAATCCGTCGCAGCGGCGCAGTGTCTGCAGAGGCTGGCAGAGATGCTGCAAGTGACAGATCAGTACCCCGATGCGACGACCAAGTTCGAGCAGGCGAGGCGGGTGTTTGAAGAACAGGGAGAATCCATTCCAGCGGCGCAGTGTTTGCAGAGCCTGGCAGAGATACTGCAAGCGACAAATCAGTACCGCGATGCGAGGACCAAGTTCGCGCAGGCTATGCGGGTGTTTGCAATAAAGGGAGAGTTGGCCGCCGCAGCTCAGTGTCCACAAAGGCTGGGAGAGATGCATTAGGAAAGATAGGTGTACCTTGCCATCGATGTTTTAGTATACAGATACGGAAATCAGAACTTTGAAACAATCAACCGAGTAAGCCAGTGGCATGGAAACCGAATATCATTCGTGTCGAGTATTCCTCTCTAACTGCGATAGAATATACGACGCTGTCTAACAACATTGTAATCTGTGACAATGAGGTTAGAGGTTAGAAGAAAAGAATGACGAAGGCGGTCGATACCATCTCAGAGCTCGAACTTTCGCCTGCTCCTCAGCGAACCGATACAGTATCATGAGTGGTCATCGGCGATCTTTACACCCCGTATACTCTCTTGGCGCCCTCCCTCGCCACATCCAACACCCTCTCCGTATCCCACCCTTCGCCCATGACGCCCGCGACAAACTCTGCCGTCCAGGGAATCATCAACGAGTGCGAGAACGGGAGTCTCGACTGCTTTGGCTCCAGCGCGCCATACACATTCGCCGGGACCATGTAAGGCGCGTCGGTCTCCAGAAGAATCCGCTTGTTATCGGCGACCGACATTTGCTGGAGGAGCTCGGCGGTGTTGAGGTTCGTTGAATAGCATACGACGCCGGTCACGCCAATGTGGAGATTGGGGAAGTGCTCAAGGAGGCGAAGGCCGAATGCGGCGGTGTCGGTGAAGCAGTGAATATGGACCTGTGGTTGTGCATAGTCAGTCTTGTTAGTATCGAAAGAGAGACGAACGTACACGATGGTCCTTGGGTACGATCTCCTTCATGATCCTCTCCGTGTCTTCCTCTGCCTCTCGCGTGTGTACCGTTATTGGGATACCACGATCCACAGCTATCCGTAGCTGCTGGGCGAATACTTGTTGCTGGACATCTGGCGGCGAGAGAGTGTAATGGTAATCTAGTCCGATTTCACCCAGACCGACACAGGAAGGATGCGACAACGCAGTGAGAATCTCGGATTCGACGGCTGGGGTATACAATTTTGCTTCGTGTCTGGGTGGAGGCTATCGTGAGGGGATCCATGTTTGAATTTGTGAGACGTACGGATGAACGCCTGGACCCTAATCAGAAATGGAATTGGAGAGAATAGAAGTACGCACCGATGACAAATCGATACTGGATGCCCTCCCATTTCCCATCTGCCAGCTTCTTCCACGTCCCTCGCATGAACACCTCTGGCTCGCACCACACATCCACTATCGTCTCCACCCCCTTCCCCGCATACAATCCCTCGACGAAATCAAAGGCAGTCTCATACTGCCCGTCAGGGTACTTTGAGCGATACAAAGCAAATGTCGAGAGAAGATGGGTATGGGTGTCGATTATCGTGGACTTGGATGTGGACGTGTGCTGGGGGAAGGCGGAGGTCATCAGGTCGTGAGGCGGGCGAGAGCTCTTTTTCTTATTGTTCTTTCCCATAGCAACGGAGGTGGTGGCGAAGAATCGTAGGTGGGAGACGCGACGGCGGGAGGCAAGCCGGAGCATGGGCCGGAAATGGAAGTCTCGTGTGTGCCGTCCGTTTTTGTACATTCCTTCTTTCCCTCGAATCTCCCTCACGTACTGACACTGCCAAGTGCTCATCCTCGTCTTACAGGAAGGATAGTCCAGGACTGGTTCGCCGACGAAATCCTGTTCTGGCATGCTCTTGTTCCGTCAACATTTCAATTCCACGGACTTCATTTACCTTCGAAGACGCCATCGGAACTATGAACAAGAAGGACGATAAAAGGGCTGGTTCGCTAACGACATCCTGTGCTGTCAATATTTTAATTTTATCCTCGAGGACATCGCCAGGAGGATGAATTAAAAAAGAAGGATATATTCAGCCCTGCAAAATGCCTTGTATTGACGCGCCATAGATCAGCCCCCCGAGCCGATATCTCTGGACGCCTAAATAAAATGGTAAATACCCTTTTGTAAATTCTTTAAACGTCCCATTTGTTTCTTTGTGTGGTGACAAGAAAAGCAAGGCACTATCGTATCACAGCACCTTATCCTTCGGCTCACCGCAGGCTCTAGCTAGCAGCGAGATAAGAGTGCCTGTTTCACTAGCGCATTCTTCTTTGTAGAACGAAAGAACGTCGTTCGTGCAATTGATGAGGCGACATATGAAAGGAAGAGCACGCATATAAACATGATACGGAAGCTTCCTTGGGAGAATGAACATAGCGAAAGCCTCGAAGATAGAAAATATATTCTTCATCTTTGTGTACCTACTCGGAATTTGCTTCTTAATGAGCGAATCCAAGGACGTTTACATGATTGAGAGTCATCACCGGTTCCTTAGTACTGTCCTGAACTTCCAAAACCCGTGCAGTAACAAACTCGAGGCAGGCGTGGACAATTAAATCAGCAGCCACCTCTCCAAAATGCCTGTAGGCTTCATTGGGAAGGCCGGAAATATCATTTCGGACCTTGTTTGGATGACACTCTGAGGATCCAAAGAGCTATGCAAGATCCATCAGATAAACGATAGCACGGCAAGAATGTGGATTTACATTGGTGAATTTAGCGACTCTGATTAGAATGCCTGGTTCATCGGGATAGGCATCATCGAGGTATGCTAGAAACATGGTCACGAAAAGCTATGAACACCTTGGTATCGTTACTCTCCACAAAATGGTATGCAGATGCGATGAAGTGAATACCAAGCATAAGGCTCGGACTAAGCACATCAATCGAGTATCCCTGACGTTCTACTTCTGAAAAACAGGAGGTCTTGGAGAGTGGTGTCCGAGATGGATGGCTAATTTGTGGTGTCAAAATGACGTAGGAAATCTCGGAGTATGTCAGATACGTCCTAGGGGCGTTTCTCTTTCTGTGGATGCCGTTAGGGTCCGTAAGTCCCATACTAGACAGTATGCACAAATGCACGTAAACGGCCGAAGGATTGAACTATGAGCAACAGGAGTAAATAATAGCGTTCAGACGGAGACTTACCCCCAAGACCGTGACTAGCAAAGGACGACGTTCAAGACTGCGTTCCTCGGCCACTGATAGTACGCTTGGTGCGTGTGCTACCTTTCATGATTTTTAGATCTTTCGAAAGAAATCCGCAAGTGGACCAGGCTGACTGTGGCCGGAGTATATATTAGAGCCGATGTCCACCACCAACCATCCATCGTTCTTCTTACGGTGGAGGTAAGGATGCATGTTTGAAACTGATATCTCGAAGTTTGCTTTCAGTGTCCATACATCCAGGGTAGCTATCAGGTTCCAGCATGGGAGCATCCGCTTTCAAGTGCTCCAACCTTACTGCATTGTACCTAATCGATAGGGTGTGCGGCTTGAAGATCTACATGCACGCCTCAGGAGAATTCATGGAAACATGAATACAGCTATCAACATACATACGTGTCGCGATTACACAGAGTACAGTATCTCGTCCAGCCCGACGCATGTCCAAAATTCCCTCAGGTCAAAGAAATTCTTTGCCATGCGTTCCTGGACACTTCATCAGACTGGCCCGGAGGTAGGTCGTACGCTCAGATGAAAACAATGGCTAACGCTACCCAGGGAAGGCGGCGATCAATGTTCAACGAACAGAGTAATGATAGAATTGAGGTTGAGAATACCCTCGGGTCTAAGGGGCTCTTCCCTACGCGTTCCGGTACCTCTTCGTCAGGAAGTCTGGTCTTGTCACAGGTCGAAGATAGGATTGCGAGGGGATGATGGTGTATCACAGGTTGACGGGAGATGGATGCTGACCAGAACTTGAGAGTAGGATGCTATCCGTCCCTCCGAGTGATCGATCCCCGACTACTAGACACAAAGTTGAAACAACGAGGTGGGCACCATGTCCCTTCACAGCAATGGCAGCATTTTCTTCATCTCCGCAGGCGTATCCTTCAGCTTGATAAGATCAACGATATCCCTGGAGAACAACGGCCATGTGGGCGATGAGGTGATTGTTGCGATCGTAGCATCTACGTCCGAGAATTTGCAGACTCGTACGTGCATCGTATTCACGTAGGAGGACCAGCAAGCACGATGTATGGCTTTATGATCCTTCGTCCTCTACCGGTACAGCTCCATCTGCTCTGGGAAACACATTCATCATTCACGTGCGCCAGCGAACTGAAATCGGTAGGTGAGCTGACGGTGGCCTTGGATGCATGGTACGCGCATTCGACGGCTGGAGGAGATCGGAATGAGAGGAAAGCCATTGACGAGACGACAAGGGAAAGCTTACATATCACTGTCTTATCAGGCCGCGACGTAGCCCCTAAATTTCCATGCGAATAGACCGTTCTCCTTCGGCTGGGCTTTTCCAACTGCAGTCTCTAAGTCATTATCATTTTGAGGAGGTGGAGGCAGCGTTGGTAAAGTAGCGTACGTCGACCTGGAGAAAAACTTTGGCTTGAAACGAGGATAGACGGTCATACGTACTCGGTAAACGAGTTCGCTCATGAACTTTTTCCGCGTCTTCTTCAACCACCAATGACTGGACGCCCTCCTATTTCCCGTCTGCAAGCACTTTCCACGTTCCTCGCACTTCTGCCTCGCCCCACACGTCAACAATCGTCTGCGCCCTCACCCTCGTACTTGCCCTGGACAAAGGCGAACACGGTCTCGTAGTCCCCTCCAGGGTTCTTGGCACGGTACAAGGTAAAGGTAAAGAGAAGGTGTCGATTATCGTGGACTGGGAGTTGGAGGCCGACATCGGACGCGTGACAGGAAGGGTAGAGACCATGGGGTCGTGGGGAGGACGAGGGACCGACGGCGATGGAGGTGGTGTGAAAGGGACGCGACAGAGCAGAACAGATTATTGGTGTGCCGTCCGTTCGTGGAAGAGCTGGTACCACCATCGAAAGTTGAATCTCTTTCAACCATATGGGGCCATACATGTAGCGTCCGAGTCTGCGCCGCAAAGACGAAGGAGCTGTTAATGGCAAATCTGCAGGCTTGGCACTGAAGTGCAGACGTAGCAAGTCGGGGCATCGGTGGAGTTGCGGTTAGACGGCGAAGACTGTATCAACAATGGATGTCTAGCGTTGGATGCGCATGAATCAAACACGATCTCGGAAACATTGTAGATTCAGCATAGATGCCGGGAGCCATAGCGCGAGCTGGGAACCGGATATACGCGAAGATACATGGTAGTAGCAACGGGGGAGAAGAAGGTCCAACATATGAGAGTTGTAAGTAGAAGAGAAAGAAACATAGCGTGGGAATGCACAAAATCTTCTCTCGCTTTACTTCCTGACGTAAGAGTATTTATCTTCCTTTCTATTTCCTCGTTATCATCGTTCCTAGCGAGCGAGACAGTCTACGCTAGAGTATGCTGAACCGGCGCTAGATAAAGGCGCGCATTCTTTCTTGAAATGGACCCCGGGCCTGCACAGAGAATGAAAGAATCTTGAATCTAGCCCGATAATGTGTGAAAAAAGGCATACTTTTACTAGTAAGCACTAATTCGGAGTACTGGAAAGGCATCACATATCCATCAGCGTTCTGCTTGATGTCTGCCTCTTCGTTACCTCCGTCTTCTCCCTCGAGTCAAGCTATACCCTTCCGCTCTTACACAGAACACGTTTGCATTGGGCAGTGACAGAAGCGTCGCCGACAGTCACTCCAGACTCAAGAACTCGCGTCGTCTCAGTTCTATTCTCGTACGACGTCCACTGCCGATGCTCCTTAGACGGCTCATAAAACCGATGATAGTAAGCAAGACGCGGTTCCATGGTGGACAAGATCAATGAGGGAAGCGGACCAGGGAAGCACAAGCGTGGTCGGCGAGAAAATAGACCGCGATGTCAGATGAGGAGGAAGGTTCGGTAAATTTTGGTTTCCCTTGCCATGAAATTATGATCCACACTCATCAAAAAGCTTCGAAGCAAACACGATCTGGATGGAGGAGTATTGGTGCATTGATGGAACCACAACGGACGTAGACAAGCGTGTAAACACTGTATTCGCAGCCGTGCCTCCCTTACGACCAGATCTATCGTCGGTGTTTTGGAAGAGGCCTTGCATCGGAATAAAGACGACCTTCGCTTGTATTTCCTTCTTAGTGATAGACGGCACCTACTGGAACGAAGTTTGAGATCGAGCCAAGAAGTCAAGCAAATAGGATACACACTGTGGGCATCCTTCTAAGATGACAACGTCTTCACCACTACTAATCGATGCCTTCGGTAGAACGGTGCGTTGGAAGTATTCTTCCGTCCGAACTGAATACTGATCGACTCCTTGATGATGGCACGGAGCCAACTACGAGCCATGAACTCCGTGTCTTCGTGTCCAGATCCGGCACAACCACGACTTGCATGGAGTTTGTGTCTCGCCATCATAGCTGTGTAGCAAGCTTACGGGAGGCTCGTCTCCCCATTCGTACGAACCAAGCGCGTTGCAACGACCGTACACCCTCGAAAGAAGGGGCGAGTGAAGAGAAATTGAACCTCGTAGAACAACCCTCTGATTTCCTGCCTGTCCAACCCCCCTAGTCCATGGCCCTTGCCTTTCTGACCAGTTCGAGCCACGCCTTGTCGGAGGGTGATCCCACATATCTCAATGATTACGATGGTAAGAACACGGTGATGATTCCGACATTCACGCATTTGAAGGGATGAGATATCAAGAGATTGCAGAGGTGACGCTACCGAATGGAGCCTTGTCTTGCTATGAATGCACGCCTCGGAGTTCGTAGGTTGAATATGGTGCAGGGCAAAATGGCAACATATGGATGCTAACCTTGAAGTGGCAAGATCGTTTGAAATGGTTCTCCCCGAGCTTGGAAGAACGACACGTCACGCGTCAGGTCTGGAACGAAGGCAAACAAGGATACTACGCACTGTATGTCTCTTTAGAGCGAAAGGCTTCTTCGCCTTCAGCACTGCAGCGTATCCTGGAACAATGTCTCTTCAACATGGCGGGTACATGAAGATGAGATGGCATGATTGTTGCAAACTTTCAGGGGATTGCCCACGCAGTGTCTCGTAGGGGTTGAATACATAGCGACCCGCTGGCAGTGTGTCATTCAAGGACCGGGGGCACCTTCGACATTGAGCTGGCGAGCCGAGAAGCTGACGATCCCATGAGTCGGTGTAAGGCAGACTTCGTCCTTGTACGGCCGTGATCTGGATTTGTGAAAACAGGGGAACGGAAACGGTCTTTAGATTTTCAGTAAGAAATCGACGAGGAAAGAAGAGGAAACCTACAACAGCACAACGTCGAAAGGGACATGCCCCAGATATCTCAGTGAACTATCGTTTTCATCCAAAATACAGTGTATTGGGTGTTGTCGAGGAGGAAACGTCGGACTCGCGTGTCGATTGTCCGTGTCGTTGAACCAATGCCCTCCACCGATGCTCTGGCGACTGCTTTCTCCAACACTGACAAAGTGACCTAGATTGATGGCCGTTGGTGCAGGAAACTAGATGGCTGAGGACCATAGGACTGAGTGAGGCTGGTGGGCGGAGTGAGAGAAAGCACAGGGCATTCGACGGGAGGAAAAGAGGTACCCTGCAACTGACGACCTCCTGGATCCTTAGGCAATGCCGAGGGCCAAGCATGGTCGCTGATATCATAATGAGAAAGCAGAGAAGCTAAATCGAGGAAGGACGCACGATTCCTACGCAGTTCTGATTCGCCCAGGACAGACCCACGGTCAACCTCTCACCACCCCGCCTCGGATTCTAGTAAATTCTGGTGGTGTCTGGCACATGGATTTACTGGTAGATTCTTTGCCGGAGAAAGGAATGAGGCAGGACGCGACTGAAGGTCGTATTTGGAAGTGGTCAAGTGATGGAGCGTGAGGAAACTTGCCAAGCCCCCATCAGATTGGTACCACAGCCTTATCTCTTCCACTCGTACACTCACCATCGACCGTACATCGCAGTAACAAGCATGCAAGTTTCATCTCAACCTCTTACTCAGTCTCCAAGTATGGCGGCGCCAGGTCGATTAGCGATCCTTGCGCCCCCGAATCTGGCTCCTGATGGTACTGATTGGATTTCGAACGCCAGTCTGACCTTCAAGTTGCTTGCTGGTGCAGGCGAATTCGATAAATCGGGTACCGCAAAGGCAATCGCGAACATTCTTCTCCCGATCCTGGAGTTGGTACAGGTGCGAAGCTATCCTGCTTGAGGACAATTTTGCATACTAAGAGGTTCATGTTATTTAGACTAATAAGAAAGCTCGCGAGGAGGTCAAGGACACTATCAAGTACCTCGACGAGATGCTCCGCTCTGTCTCTGAGGAGATCAGATTGCTTCAGGAAGGCAGATCCCCGACAAATACTTCAACTCGCCCGCTGATGCGTCTACAGCAAATGGGTGACGAATTTGTCAGGTCTGTTTCTCTCTGTCTTGTTAAGATTATGAAGACTGATTTCTGCCATCATCAGTCATCTTGAGGTTTTGAAGAATGATTTGACCAAGATCTATGGGAAGGCTGGGTTGAAGGAAAATATAAAGAAAGCATTTCAGAGCAAAGCTATTCTGGATTGTATCAATCAGCACAAGATGTATGTTAAGGATGCTCGGGACAAGCTTGTGGTATGTTTCTATGGCTTTGACATGAGAAGAATATTAAATTCCTCTCAAGACAGCTGCTGTGCTTTCTACAGCTGGACAAGTTACTGATATTCATAATCATGTGGTAAATATTCTTATTATTATTATTTCAATATATACTGATATTCTTGTAGATGAGTCATTTCAGGACTCAGCCTGTCAAGTATGTCCCTGTATATTCTCCACAGTACAATAGTTCTCATGATAGTCTATTGATCAGTAGCATTATGCTCTCTGCTATTCCTCCACCAGCTCCATCTGTTTTCTTAGGTAGAGATGACTTGGTCCAAGAAGGCATAGCCAATCTTCTTGCAGACTCTCCTCATTCCATTATTATTATGGGATTTGGAGGCATGGGCAAGACATCTCTAGCCTTGAAAATACTGAATGATGAAACCATACAAGCCAAGTATGGTGCTCATAGATACTTCATTCCTTGTGATATAGTCTGCAGTGTTGGTTCTACTGTGGATATTCTCCTGCAGACTGTGCTGAAGCTGATGAACTTGGACTTGACTGGTGATGCAGTAAAACAGCTGCATGCTATATCTAAACCAACAATTTTGGTTTTTGATAATTTTGAGAGTCTTTGGGACCAAAGCAATGGTCAACATAGTATTCAAATGCTGCTAGCACAGTTGAATTCTGTAAAACAGATTACTTTGATGATTACTATTAGAGGAAGAGTTGCTCCAATTGAAGATGTTAATTGGTTGATACTACCACACAATGGTCTATCACCAGTAGATGAGTTTGTATCATTGGATATCTTTAGTGCTATTTCACAACATACTATTGATAAAGAAGCAGTTAAAGAACTGGTAGAAGAGTTGGAGGGATGGCCATTAGCTATTACATTAATGGCTTATCAAGCTAAAATTCTTTCTCCAAAAACTTCTTCTAAAAAGCTGGTACCAAGAAAAGACATTGCTATTGCAAAAGACCTGGAGCTCAAGCTCATCGATTATCAAGTGTTGATATTTCAATTGAAAATGCACTCTTCAGTCATCATTGCTTTAGACAAAGCCAGATACATTGAAGCTGTTGAGTGTAATGTGCTATTTGCCTAATGGGATTCCAACTTGGGAGACTACAATACATGAAATGCTACTAAAGGTTCCTAAACAAACTTTGATTGTGTCACAATTGTTACAATCTGGAATTATATATGAGGATAACAAAAAGGGGTTAAAACTATTATCACCTGTTCAGGAGTATCTGAAAACATATTTTGTGAATCCAGATATCAATATACAAAGCCAAATTTGTCTCTTTTATATGGATAAGATGAATGTCAACAATCTTTATTCTTTAAGTTTAAGAGATAAGACAAATTTTGGAATTTTACATTCCAAAAATATTGAATGGATATCAGATAGGCTTTTGGATAAGAATATCAATGAAAAGCATTTATCAAACATTTATGATTTTTGTTATTTCCAATATGTTCACTTTGGCTCAGACAGACTGTTGCAAGAAATGATATTTGTCACAAAAGATATTAAAATGCAATGTTTAAATGCTTTTAGAATTCTGCTGTTAAGTAGAAGATATTGGCAAATGCATCAAAATGAATTAGGAAAAGAACATGTGTATAAAGCCATGAAGATTTTTAAAAAAATTAAAAGCACCAGTGGAGTAGCAGAGTGTTTAAAAAGCTTGGCAAAAATTGTGCAAAAGACAAACCAAGACTCAGAAGCCACTTTCAAGCTAGAGAGGGCTATGCAGATGTTTGAAAACATTGGTAGCTCACTTGGAGCAGCATACTCTTTGCAAAGCTTGGGAGATATTTTGCAAATAACAAACCAGTACTCAGATGCCACTGTCAAGCTGGAGAAGGCTATGCAGATCTTTGAAGACATTGGTGACTCCCTTGGAGCAGCATCCTGTTTGCAAAGCTTGGGAGATATTTTGCCAATAACAAACCAGTACTCAGAAGCCACGGTCAAGCTGGAGAAGGCTATGCAGATCTTTGAAAACATTGGTGACTCCTTTGGAGCAGCATCCTGTTTGCGAAGCTTGGGAGATATTTTGAAAATGACAAACCAGTACTCAGAAGCCACTGTCAAGCTGGAAAAGGCTATGCAGATCTTTGAAGACATTGGTGACTCCCTTAGAGCAGCATCCTGTTTGCAAAGCTTGGGAGATATTTTGCTCATGACAAACCAGTACTCAGAAGCCACTGTCAAGCTGGAGAAGGCTATGCAGATCTTTGAAGACATTGGTCACTCCCTTGGAGCAGCATACTGTTTGCAAAGCTTGGGAGCTATTTTGCAGATGACAAACCAGTACTCAGAAGCCACTGTCAAGCTGGAGAAGGCTATGCAGATCTTTGAAGACAATTGTGACTCCCTTGGAGCAGCATCCTGTTTGCAAAGGTTGGGAGATATTTTGCTCATGACAAACCAGTACTCAGAAGCCACTGTCAAGCTGGAGAAGGCTATGCAGATCTTTGAAGACATTGGTGACTCCCTTGGAGCAGCATACTGTTTGCAAAGGTTGGGAGAAATTTTGCTCATGACAAACCAGTACTCAGAAGCCACTGTCAAGCTGGAGAAGGCTATGCAGATCTTTAAAGACAATTATGACTCCCTTGGAGCAGCATCCTGTTTGCAAAGGTTGGGAGATATTTTGCTCATGACAAACCAGTACTCAGAAGCCACTGTCAAGCTGGAGAAGGCTATGCAGATCTTTGAAGACATTGGTCACTCCCTTAGAGCAGCATGCTGTTTGCAAAGGTTGGGAGATATTTTGCGGATGACAAACCAGTACTCAGAAGCCACTGTCAAGCTGGAGAAGGCTATGCAGATCTTTGAAGACATTGGTCACTCCCTTGGAGCAGCATACTGTTTGCAAAGGTTGGGAGAAATTTTGCTCATGACAAACCAGTACTCAGAAGCCACTGTCAAGCTGGAGAAGGCCATGCAGATCTTTGAAGACATTGGTCACTCCCTTAGAGCAGCATGCTGTTTGCAAAGGTTGGGAGATATTTTGCTCATGACAAACCAGTACTCAGAAGCCACTGTCAAGCTGGAGAAGGCCATGCAGATCTTTGAAGACATTGGTCACTCCCTTAGAGCAGCATGCTGTTTGCAAAGGTTGGGAGATATTTTGCTCATGACAAACCAGTACTCAGAAGCCACTGTCAAGCTGGAGAAGGCCATGCAGATCTTTGAAGACATTGGTCACTCCCTTGGAGCAGCATACTGTTTGCAAAGGTTGGGAGATATTTTGCAGATGACAAACCAGTACTCAGAAGCCACTGTCAAGCTGGAGAAGGCTATGCAGATCTTTGAAGACATTGGTCACTCCCTTGGAGCAGCATACTGTTTGCAAAGGTTGGGAGAAATTTTGCTCATGACAAACCAGTACTCAGAAGCCACTGTCAAGCTGGAGAAGGCCATGCAGATCTTTGAAGACATTGGTCACTCCCTTAGAGCAGCATGCTGTTTGCAAAGGTTGGGAGATATTTTGCTCATGACAAACCAGTACTCAGAAGCCACTGTCAAGCTGGAGAAGGCCATGCAGATCTTTGAAGACATTGGTCACTCCCTTAGAGCAGCATGCTGTTTGCAAAGGTTGGGAGATATTTTGCTCATGACAAACCAGTACTCAGAAGCCACTGTCAAGCTGGAGAAGGCCATGCAGATCTTTGAAGACATTGGTCACTCCCTTGGAGCAGCATACTGTTTGCAAAGGTTGGGAGATATTTTGCAGATGACAAACCAGTACTCAGAAGTGTAACTATCATGCCATGGACTCCATGGACCTTGTCTACCATCAACTCCACCAGCTCCAAGTCAATCATTGGAATCCATTGGGTTCCGAATCCTGGTTTCTATCTCATATTTCATATTCCTATTTCATTTACTAATTTTACATATTCATTTATCACACCTAGAACCCATCACGGTAGTGAGTAGGTGTTATATTGGAGTCCAGGGAATACTTGACTCCTCTAGATACAGAACACTTCAGATCACATCACTCTAGCCATACCTACACTATTCCAGACCCCAACCTGTTGGACTCTGTCTTAGTATATAAGCTGTACATTTAGTAGTACATACCTCAGTTCAAATATCAACTTGGTTTAGCCCTATAATTACTGTCCTCACCCTCTTTGGCCTTCAAGCCTTAATCTATCCCTCTACATCTGCAGACTCTGATACCGCTAGACTTAACCTTTGATCCTAGAGATCATAATCCCACAGACTCCATCTGTAATCCTTCTTTGGGCTTCAACCCAAGGGTAACGTTGCTAATAGCTTCGCCAAGCCCCATGCACTCCACAGAATCCACGGTGTGCATTCCTCTTGCTCTTCCTATTGGCACAATCCTAACAAGAAGCCACTGTCAAGCTGAAGAAGGCTATGCAGATCTTTGAAGACATTGGTCACTCCCTTGGAGCAGCATACTGTTTGCAAAGGTTGAGAGATAATTTGCAGATGACAAACCAGTACTCAGAAGCCACTGTCAAGCTGGAGAAGGCTATGCAGATCTTTGAAGACACTGGTGACTCCCTTAGAGCAGCATCCTGTTTGCAAAGGTTGAGAGATAATTTGCAGATGACAAACCAGTACTCAGAAGCCACTGTCAAGCTGGAGAAGGCTATGCAGATCTTTGAAGACACTGGTGACTCCCTTAGAGCAGCATCCTGTTTGCAAAGGTTGAGAGATAATTTGCAGATGACAAACCAGTACTCAGAAGCCACTGTCAAGCTGGAGAAGGCTATGCAGATCTTTGAAGACACTGGTGACTCCCTTAGAGCAGCATCCTGTTTGCAAAGGTTGAGAGATAATTTGCAGATGACAAACCAGTACTCAGAAGCCACTGTTAAGCTGGAGAAGGCTATGCAGATCTTTGAAGACATTGGTCACTCCCTTGGAGCAGCATCCTGTTTGCAAAGGTTGAGAGATAATTTGCAGATGACAAACCAATACTCAGAAGCCACTGTCAAGCTGGAGAAGGCTATGCAGATCTTTGAAGACATTGGTAGCTTGCTTGGAGCAGCATCCTGTTTGCAAAGCTTTGGAGATAGTTTGCAAATCACAAACCAGTACTCAGAAGCCACTGTCAAGCTGAAAAAGGCTATGTAGATGTTTGAAGACATTGGTGGCTCACTTAGAGCAGCATATTCTTTGCAAAGCTTAGGACACATTTTATGAATAACAAACCAGTATCCAGAAACCACTGTCAAGCTGGAGAAGGTTATGCAGATGTTAGAAAACATTGACAACTCTCTTACTTTAGGACAATGCTTAAACAATCTTGTATATTGTCAAGATCCTATAAGTATGTAGACGTGACTCAATATTAATATATTAACTGTTTAATAGAATACTATCAATAGATTAAACAATGAGTGCATTGTAGAATAGGAATATTCTAAAGTATTCAAGCACTGTGTCCAGTGATTTGTGTACCCATTGATGAGAAGAAGTGTCAACAAAGGCTTCCTTATTCTAAATCCTCCCAAAGAAAAGCCTTTTCTTTTACTTTTAAAAAGAATGCATGAGCTTCATTTCTTTGTGACAGAGAAGGCTGTCATCATAGTGCATACTCGCAACCCCTGCCAAATTTTGGGCTCTGGGTGATCTTGATCTGGCCCAGAAATATGGCACTTTCATGAATGCACCTACTGCAGGTCCAACAAGGAACATTTGTGACTACTTTTGCAGGAACAATTTGTTCACAGTATAATTTTACATATATTCTTCAAAGCCAATCTTTTTTAATACCTTGTTTTGCTATAGTTTCCATGCATTTATAGCCTTAAAAAGGCTTTTTTTAAAAAATATGCTTCTGTAACGATCATGCCGCGGACTCCACGGACCACGTCCATCATCCACTCCACCAGCTCCAAGTCAATCATTGGAATCCATCGGATTCCAAATCCCGGTTTCTATCTCATATTTCATATCCCTATTTCATTTACTTATTTCACATATTTCATTTATCACACCTAGAACCCATCACGGTAGCGAGTAGGTGTTATATCGGAGTCCACGGAATACTCGACTCCTCTAGATACAGAACATTCCAGATCATGTCACTCTAGCCATACCTACACTATTCCAGACCCCAACCCGTTGGACTCCGTCTTAGTATATAAGCTGTACATTTAGTAGTACATACCTCAGTTCGGATATCAACTTGGTTTAGCCCAATAACTCTCGTCCTCACTCTCTTCGGCCTTCAAGCCATAATCCATCGTTCTACATCCATGGACTCCGATAGCCGTTGGACTTAACCTTTGATCCTAGAGATCATAATCCCACGGACTCCGTCCGTAATCCTTCTTTGGGCTTCGACCCAAGGGTGACGTTGCTAATAGCTTCGCCAAGCCCCATGCACTCCGCAGATTCCACGGCGTGCATTCCTTTCACTTCCTCCTATTGGCACGACCCTAACAGCTTCAAAGAATACATGTATTTTATTTGAAAAAAAAAATTTACTGTAATTTTTCTGAAGCAATATGTGTACTGTGGAAGCCTGCACCAGGTGCATTTGGATCAGCAGCCCAAAGGCTTTGTAAACACAACCAAACAATAGTGGCATACCTCTTTTATACCATCACACCTACTACATACATTATTTTGCACTGACCAGTTTGGCATCAGCACTGTTGACCCTTAGGCCATCTCATTATCAGTTCCACTTGCCTTGTTCATTCTTACACTTTTATTTACATCATCACACTATGTTACATCACATCAATATAGTTATTGCTGATTTTGGTCCTCTCACCCCTCAGTTGCTTTCACTCACTTGACACACCAAGAGGGTGAGTTCATTCCATTCATTGCACCTATAGTACTCTATACTGACTCACATACTATAGTCTGATTCATGCCTGTGTCCCACAGGTCCACCGGGCTATAGGCACCATAAACCTGCCACAGATATCCTGAAATATGACTCTGTTTGGCACAGTGCCGATGCATGGCAATCAAATTATGTTATCCTTTATAATAACATGGTTGCAAGTAAACCTCCCGCATTAACCGCTACACTAGTTTGAGGGAGTATCCTCCTCCTGAATGTACAGAAGACAGGAGGCTGTTGCCAAACAAGACTAATCAGGCACTTCAATTTATGCCAGTCTCTGTAATGGAGAGTAAAAAATAATTAAGGTTCAGAACAATCAAACAATCAAAACATTACATGATTTGATAAGATAAGATAAATAACTTCATCCCAACTGCAAAGCAGTCGTTTTACCCTCCATGAAGGAGAATGGGAAGGAGTCTGGACTATACAGCCTATATAGTACCATATAATGTTGGTACACTTTCCAGATGTTGGATCCTCATCAGGATCTGATGCCTTGTTCCAACAGCCGACACTTCCTATGTGAAGCGGCGACATAACAGACATAGACAGACATTGATGGCATGTCCTATTACAAATGACAAGCTGGGTGGATCGTAGACATTATGCTTATGTGCTATATTTCTGCACGATGTATTACTTTGCAGTTGACTTGGAACACAGTTCATATTCAAGAACGCAAACCAGTTACTCTGGTAGGGAATTGTCCTCTACCAGAGCCATCAAGTTAAACTCGAGGTTCCCATCAGCGCCTAGGTCCTTGACGTACTCCCCGATGAGCTCAAGGACGGGCTCGCTAAGGGCGTCCTGGCCTGTAGTGAGCTCTTTATCGGTTCGGCGCGCTCTTGAGCCGTCTATATCGTAGACGACACGTTTTCCGGTCGGTTTATCCTAGAAGACCCTATGGTCATGACAAGGAAATGAAAAGAAGATGTTCCTACCTCGTGCAGAGGGACAAAAGCGAGGTATTGACCGCTGGCTTCGCCAGAAGCGTTTGGTATAGGTGTGCTCCCGCGTCTTCCGATTGAGCAATGCGCCTCTTCAATTTCGCTGTCTTCCTCTATGATACGAGCAATCTCAGGGCTGGAAGTCAAAGTGGATGCCTGTTCGAGCAGACGCGAGAGAGACGTGTTTGGTAAGATCTACATACATGCATCAGGGATGGGGAGGGAAAACAGTAATGAACATACACACATGTTTCCTCGCATCACTATTACATACAGAATGCAGTATCGCGTATAGCCCACATGCATCTCGGATGGACTGCGGGATCCAGAATACCCTCGGATCGAAGGGGCTCTTCGCTACGCGTTCCAGTATCTCTTCGTCAGACTTGCGAGGCAGGTTATACGGGCAGATAAAGATGAGTGCTAGTGCTGGTCTGGGAACATCAGGATCGATGTCCAAGGAGAGAATATCGATGAATTTGAGCTTGGTGTCAACTCCGAGGCGATGGAGGAGCTCGTTGAAGATTTCTGGGTCAGACTCGAGGGGAGGGAAATGCTTCAGTGTGGTCATATTTTGGCGCAAATAACAGATCTCTGTATGGTATGTGGTGGTAGTAAATGAGGTGCCGCGGAATCAGATTTGGGAAGACGTGATGAGATTCTCACGCCACCTTTTCTCTTCTCCCATGTCAATGTCACTCGAAATACTGAATCGTCTTGATTATACGAGTCACGATATGTCGCAAGTTAATATTAGGCTATCGTCACGGTGCAGGTACTCTGGCACAATGTGGCAAGTCGAAGTAATGCAAGAGCGAGTCGAATGATGTGTGTCTTGATTTCTCCTTGCTGAATTGTATGCTCATGTATCTACGTTGGTAGAATCGCCGTTACGTCTGCTCGGTATTTTGGATCGTCAAGAAGAGCTGGGCCTGTATTGCAACAGGGGCACACAGAAGACACACGCACCTGTCTTTAATCCCTATGGGCTTATCTCGTCCCGTACCACTGCATCCAGCATCTACTGTCAAAAGTACGGAGCTGAACAAGGGAACAATATCTTTGACTTAAAATCGAGCCGCTTACACTCAGTACGTCGGCTTTTTACCGTATATATGTACTTCATACTCATTGATATCCAGATGTATGTTTAATTTCGCCTACAATGTGGACAACCAAAAGACACCGTAGCCCATCAACAGTGCGTAAGAAAGGCCCTGGACTACGTCTTGCGCGTCGCTGCTGCGCTTACTCAGGATGGGGACGACTGTTTTGTATGTAGGTGTACCTCTTCATAACTATTCTCCCCATTAATCGAATATAAACAGGAACTGGTTAATACATGTTCCGTGGACCCCTCGACCCTTGCTACACTAAAATGTGCCCCTTATCCCAGACGTGTATAATGTCTCTGGATATTAGGGAGACGCATGATTCTTGAACCGTATTCCCAATATCCTTTGCGACTTCGTCTGACTGTTGCCAGGCTTTCACCACCACGTCTACGCACTTTAATGCACCCATTCGGTCATGCTCTAATTCCTGAGTCAAGGTGCGCCATGTTTCCTTGTCCAAAAATACGTTGGCGAGACTACGATGCTCCACCGTCAGCGTCACATACTGGATCTTCGACGTTTCTCCCCTTCCCAGTGCCCCGACCCACCAAGGTATCAACCTAGGAAAACAGTCCGATGATAGCGTTACCGAGAGTGACTTTAAATGGTGCACGTCTAACGGCAGACATCGATTAACTTGTGTCATTGGTCAACACGGCATAGCCTGAAGAGATGATAGCGAGCACTTACTTGGCAGCACACAGTCGTCGACGACTAATTCCTCCAGCGAGTCTCTCGAAAGATCCACCAATGCCCTGACAAGCTCCATCTGTGCCCTGTAGCATCTCCTCACCCTCAGCTTCTTTAATTTCCCAAACACCATCACCCACGGAGCTGCCATCAAAACTTCAATCGTGCTCGCGCTTCCTTCCATATTAATTTCCAACTCCTCGATCTCCAGGGGCTCCGTCGTCTGGCCCGGAAGCACCACCGGATACGGCGGCGCCATAATCACACCCAACGCCAACTTCTTCAGCCCTCGAAACATCGACAAAATGTTCAAGAACCCTGTGAGGCTGTCGAAGTGCACATAATCCAGGCAGAGATCTGCTATCTGAGGTGCTACGGCAGCCAGGGTGTGCTCGAATGATGGTGTGCACTGGTGTACCCGGGAAGGATTTCTCCATCGGAGAGCCCGTATCTCCAAGGAGGCCAAGTTCGGCAGCGACACGAGGATCATTGGCAAGGCAGTGTCGTGTGCCACCCATTGTTTATCATGCGCCGTCTTCCATAGCAGCTCGTCGATGAGGTCATTCATCATCATAAAATCCCTCTCGTCCTTATCGCGAAACCCGCATTCCGCCTCGATCCGCAAAGACTTGACCAACGCGCCAACATACGGGAGGAGCGGGAGGAACTGCCTCGCCGAGTTGGACTGAGAGGGATGCCCGATGGTTATCCTGCTGAAGAGATGTGTGTGGGAGCGTGGGAAAAAGGATTTGCAGACCAGGGTACAGGACGCGAGGGTGCGGTGGTCGTGTGCGAGGTGGTCGATGATGAGGTCGGTTAGCTCGGGTGGGACGTGCATGGTTAGGAGGCTTTGGTGTCTCAGTTTGGCTCCTGAGACAGGTTGTCGTGCGAAGAATGTTCCGTCAAGATATACCTCACCGTACCGGACGCAGGCGCAACCCATTCACGTTCACGCGCTTGCTCATTTTCACATCCTAATTGATCGACGTCTGAATGCCGCCTAGAGCTAGTTGATCTTTGCGACATATTGCCTTTTTCTCTAACTCGATAGGCATCCCTGGATTGCCGAGTGGTAGTCCCTCCCGAGTCGCACTCTTGGCCGGCGCGGCGCTCTCCGTAAGCGGACGTGTTTGGTTCGATGGGCTGGTTTAATGTCTGTATTGCCAAGCACTTTCACTTTCGCTTAGAGAGATGTCGTACCCTTTCTACTCTCTCGTTCACTGTCCAGCAGGCGGAATCCACCTGCTAAGAGTTACCCTGGTCTGTGATGCATATTGTAGCCAACTACGAATAACGTAAATCCGATAATCAAATTCCTGGTCGCGTTAACGGTTCAGTCCGAGTCGCATTGATGTGTATCACAGTCGATATTGCGAAATTGTCACGGAACATCACCCCGAAGGCAAGGCCAGTGTTATCCCCGTTCAGGGTGTGGACACTACCTACCTACTTATAAACAGAGGCGGATCGGCGACCTCGAGTTGCGGTTGTCGAAATGTCGGGAAAGCTGTTCGCGCAACACGTTTCGTCCCAAATGCCGCTGTGTTGGCAGGCAACCACCGCTCCTCACCAGGATAACTCTAGTCGAGCTCAACCGTACACCCAAGATTGTACCCTTTCCTTTAGCTGTGCTACCCCTCCAGCCTAGTTACTCTCTGGAATCATGACCGATGCATTTTCGGCCATCACAGCCCCGTGGTATAAAGCTCAATCCCTAGACCCAACGCACTTCAGCTAGCCTCGTTCCCAGGTCCGCCGGCGGTACCATCCAATTGGTTTCTCTTCCTTCAAGATTCACCTTGTTTTTGAACGTCTTGATAATGTTTTCCGTTGATCCCTCTCGAATTTACCTTCTCATATACCTTCTCGCTGGGGCGGTCAGCGCTACTTCCGTGAACCTACCGCGCCAACAAGACCCAGGGAGTCAGGTTTGGCAGCAAACTACCGTCGTGCCTACTTCTACTATCGATCCCAACACCGGTCAGCCTTACACTACTCCAGTCACCGGCGAAATATCAAGTACTGGTACTTCGACAAGTACTGCTAGTAGTCCGACTGGCAGTATTGGGGTCGAACCGCTAGACGGAGAGCACACCGGAGATGGTAAATCAAAGCACCCATTATTGGCTGCCCTCAATAATGACAAGCCCTATAGGAACCTTTTTTACTCCCGGTCTGGGCGCTTGCGGAATGAACAATACCGACGCAGACCCTATAGCGGCTGTCTCGTATTTGCTCTTCGATTATTTCCCGTATGTTATCCCTTCTACATCAGACTTGCTCGATCACTAAACGCGATGTTCACAGTGGTTCGACGACTAGCAATCCGAATACGTACTTATTCCTTACGCGATTCGTTCAATAGCGTGATTCTGACTAGCTTTTATCAGTAAACCCTATCTGCGGGAAGAAACTCATAGCCCACTGTCCGTTTCCGTTCCTCGTAGATCGTCCCCCGTTGACTGACTCTTTCTGACCCAGACACGGACCCACAAACCCAACAAAAAACCACTACCGAGTCGATAACCTATCGTCGACCGCTGCGCGGATTGCCAGCTTCGCTGGAGCGTCGACTTCTCTCCGAGCGCATTCAGCACGCTTGCCAGTCAGGCTTTAGGGAGGATCAACATAACGTGGTCTTTTGTGGACCAGATTGGTGGGGAGACGTTACTGGTGCCCAATACGGCTGCTGCTGCTGCCGCTGCTAAGCGTGAAATTTCCCGTAATCCCAGAGAGGAAGGTCATGCACCCAAAAGTGATCCTTTTGGTTTCAAAGAGGTGGAGACGGCTGCGATGAGTAAGGAGCACAGGTATCCCCTTCAGACGTTTCATAGACTTGTCAGTCTGCTTGTTGTGTGAAAATTAATGTTATAATTTGTGATTATGGTGGGAGGCAAAGGCGAACATGAAGAGCTCTGTGATCATATTCCTGGAGGATCAAGTCAAGCCGGAGTCGCTTTAAGCGAAGTTACCGGGTGGATGATGGCGTGACTAGGACGACTACTTATAACTTCATCATGGAATCCTACTATTCGATATTGTCCGTGGAATAGGAAAACTTGGACCTTCGTGCTTCTCCCCAAAGATGATCAGGGTCATCGGGTGATTTATGAAGGAAATTCTAATGCTCAAACTCAGCACAATGAATGAGTCGCGACCGCGACAGTCACGTGGTCATCGCGGTGCCGGTTTGCCGAAGTTGCTTCCTCCACAATATGGCGACCATGAAATTACAAAGTGCCCGCAAATCCAGGGATTCGCATTCAGTTTTTGTTTCACTCTCACAAAACAATCTCATCTAGATATGATGGCTGGCTTCCCCTCCAATAAAACCCAAGGCCGAGGCCCACTGGCAACAGATTCTGGTGTACGATCGTGGTTGCGGGTACTTATGTTCGTCCACTGGCAGTAACAGAAGCCTTTTCTCGGTCAAAGTATTCGTAATGGTCAAGATCTGGGCTTCTACTCCGAGATAACTTGTACGAACAGATCCAAGAACGATTGCGTAAGTTACTTGTTCATCAAAGGATGTCCATTTCGAACACTCCCCCCAGTCTAAATGGCAGTGGTCCAAATTTACTTCTGGGCGACTCAGCTCCACCTCTCCGAAAGACATGTGCTGATAGCGTTTTGATCTGCAGGATTTCGGTGGCCCGGAGGAAGTCATGACTTCTCACGTAACATATCAACTCTCACACTGGCGCCTTGAGTGGTGACGACGACTATGGCTTACATTGACATCCTCGTTGGCCTCATCTCCATTTCCCTGGCTGTACTTTTGTACTCGCGACGGTCCCATTCTTGGCAGCTCCCCTTACCTCCCGGTCCCAAGAAGCGACTCCTCACTGGAAACCTCAAAGATATGCCAACGTCGTTCGAATGGGAGACATATTATAAATGGGGAAAAGAGCACAGTGATATTATTTTTTGTGTCTGGAAGTGAAACCGAAATGCTGAGCTTGATGCAGATTCCGATATCATACATTTGGACGTGGTTGGGACTTCTGTCATTGTCCTCAACTCATTGGAGGCTACTTCTGCCCTTCTCGATAAACGATCATCAATCTATTCAAGCAGGCAGGTATTTAATTTATTGTCGTTAGTGTACAAGTAACTCAATACATTGGCAGAGCTCGTCTCCCAATGGTCAGAGAATTGATGGGATGGGACTTTCTGGTTGGCCTCATGCCCTACGGTATGCCGTTCTCTCGTCGTTTACTTCGGCATTCCTGAGAATAGTCCTTCTAGGAAGCAATTGGTATGTCAGCTTTCCCACGACCTATTCGACGTCAAATTTGATGTGCGTTTTAGGCGTGCCCATCGCCGCCTCTTCCAGCAGACATTGAACGCCAGAGCAGCATTGCGCTTCCGTCCACAGGTACTCGATGCCGCCCGCAAATTTTCGCGACGGTTATTGGACAAGCCTGAAGACTTCATGACTCACCTTCGTTAGTGAGTAATTATCCATGGTCGTGATGTTCTTATACTAATGACCGATCATTGAATAGTATGGCTGCTCGTATCATTATGTCCATCACGTACGGCATCGATACCCTTCCAGAGGGTGACCCCTTCGTTACCGCTGCAGAAGATGCGCTGCACACCGTCGCGATGGCCGCTATACCGGGAACTTTTTTAGTTGTATGCCGACATTTTTATTCTCAGGGACGTCAATTGACTCATGCTCAACAGGATTCTCTGCCTTTTTTGAAATACGTGCCAGGTAACTTCTGCTCGTTGTTCCCCAGCTGACCTACTACTGAGCGCACTCCAGCATGGTTCCCAGGAGCTGGATTCCAACGCAAAGCTAGTGAATGGAAAGTGTTGGCGCGAAGGATGGTCGACATGCCATATGAAGCAGCAATCCGCCTCATCGTCAGTTGTGTAATCGTTACTACATTCCACATAGTAGTAACAGCACTCCTGTGTGTAGGCTGATGGTTCGTACAGACCGTCCTTCATCTCGTCGAATTTAGGTAGGATAGGTGCCGAGCAAGATGTGGCGTCCCCAACAGCGGATCGTCAAGAACGCGGCTGGAACTATGTATGCCGGTCAGTGTCTTCAATCAACACTGATGTCAACGGCCTGATTGTCGTCGTTGCAGCTGGGTCGGACACGGTAAATCCCACGTGCTTATTGCCTAGAGGCACGTTTCATCACCCTCCCTTGCATAGACGGTTTCCGCAATTGCAACGTTTATTCTTGGAATACTGCTTAACCCGGAAGCACAAAGAAAAGGCCAAGCAGAGATCGACGGCGTTCTCAATCAAGAAAGACTCCCTACATTCGATGACGAAGAATCGATGCCTTATGTCACGGCAATCGTTAAAGAAGTGTTACGATGGAAAAATGTCACTCCCATCGGTGAGGTCGTTGGGCATATGGACATGTGTATCTCATCGATATTTGATAGCAATTCCGCATCTTCTCGATGTGGATGATGTCTATAGAGGCTATCTACTTCCTGCTGGTTCCGTGGTCGTTCCTAACACTTGGTACGTGAGGCTTAGGCGACTACGATATGATTTTGTTCAACGACTATCCAGGGCTATCCTACACGATGAGGCTCGCTTTTTGCCGTGATTGTTGCGGCTTTTGAATCTAAGTTTGTGAATCATCTGCAGGTGACGTATCCGGACCCCTTTTCCTTCAAACCTGACCGATTCATGAAAGACGGACGACCGGATCTTACAGTCAAGGATCCCGCAATGGCTGCATTTGGTTTTGGTAGAAGGTTTGACGTGTTCCTTCACCTACTTAAGTGATTGCCTGAACGAAGAACCTTCGTAGAATATGCCCGGGAAGGCATCTGGCTTACGCGTCTGTATGGATTACTGTTGCTTCCATACTTGCCGGTTTCGAAATCACAAAAGCAGTCGACGTGGATGGGATGGTTATAGAACCCAATGACAAGGTTCGGCCCGGATTAGTTTGGTGTGCAACTTTTTTTCTTCAAAATATCAGATAGACTGATGAACGATTCTACATAAGCATGCCAGAAGCTTTCAAATGTTCGATCAAGCCTCGATCGAAAGAGACTGAAGTTCTCATCTGCAGTTCCGAAGTATAGCTATAGGACCCGGTGACCGATTTATGCGTAAATATGATCGCATAGGTGGTGACCAATCAAGTGAATTCTCATCTTTATACGTTCATATGCGATGGGAAATCGCTTAAAGCGCTCCAACCCTTACGGTATTTTCCGTGCCACTTTTGACGTTATTTCATGTGATGGCAACGCTAACCTTGCTATGAGTCCCAAGAACGTCCAAGGCTACTCTCAACCGCGGAGTAGAAGGATAGTTCGTGACGTTCAGTGTCTGTCCAGTGGGCTGACTCCACTTCCCGAAAGCCAGTTTACGTCGAACTGTGGAGTATATGGCTCCAACTATTTATGTTGCATCCTTCGATTTGCTTCTACTTGCCCTTCTCGCCTTGTATTTCTCAGATACAGAGAGATTCTTTGCCTTCCGTAGCCGTTCAAGATCCTGTGGCCCTATTTATGGACATATGCTTGACGACAACCCCAGAGTGACGATGCTTCTTCTCATCCAAAATCAGATCAACCGAAGGACCGTGTCTGCATGTGATCATTCTCGCGACGAATGATTCAATTTCTGGTATTCACCATACCTTCGTTGTTCACCTTAATGCTCTAAATATGCTCTGCCGGCTGGCCATCGAACACTAAGATGACCATTTAAAGCAGCCTCAGCCTCAGTCCTCGTTACCTTCGACCCGTCATGCTGTTTTGTTCTTTCGCGGCTACGCTCCTTTTCGTCGCGTCGGCTGTTGCAGCACCTGCCGCCAACTGGCGGTCGAGGTCAATATACCAGGTGAGACCCAATGAAGAGTTTGGTCACTGTTACTCATCCTTCTGTGGACAGGTCGTAACTGATAGATTTGCAACTACGAATGGGCTAGCTAGTCCTTGCGACCCCAGTGCAAGAAAATACTGCGGCGGGACATGGCAGGGCCTGATCAATCGTCTCGACTATATACAAAACATGGGCTTCGACGCGGTTTGGATCTCTCCCGTCTCTGCAAACATTGAGGAGGAAACAGCATATGGGGACGCATACCACGGGCAAGCGTGACACCTTTATTCTCTTTATTATTATGCTGATACCCTCAAAAGCTACTGGACCCGAGATTTGAACACCCTCAATCCAAAATTCGGTACACCCGGTGACTTGAAAGCGCTTAGTTCTGCTCTACATGATCGAAATATGTATCTCATGGTTGACGTGGTTGTTAATCAGTACGTCCATAATATCGATGTCACTCAAGCCCTAACACTCTCATTTTAACGTATCAAGCTACGCGGCTTCGCCGACTAACATTTCAGAAAAAATTCCACAATCCTTTGATTTTAGTTCTCTTGCTCCATTCACATCAGCGAATGATTTTCATCCTCAGTGTTTCATAACCGATGCATCAAACCAAACCGAGGTTGAACAATGCTGGCTCGGAGATGCCAGGTACGATCGCATAGTATAATGATAATCGTCTTCTAAGTGCTGACCCCTGTTCGCAGTCTTCCACTCCTCGATATAGACACCGAAAACCCAACGAACTTCGAGATGCTCAGGGGCTGGATCACGGATCTAGTACTGGAGTATAATATTGATGGTCTGCGAATTTCAGCCGCTCGGTATATTCGGCAATCCTTCTGGCGCGACTTCACTGGGGCATCGGGTGTTTTTACCATGGGAGAAGTATGTCAGTTTTTTTGTGAATTAGAGGATTCATTCTGATACCATTAATATTAGATTCTCAGCGACAATGTTAGTTATACAAGCGATTACACTCGTTCGTAGTTCTGTACCTGCTTCTTCATGCATGCACCTAAGTATCCGGTTAGAGGTCCTCGACGCTGTACTCGATTATCCGACCTGGTTCACACTTGTAGAAGCCTTTTCGGGAGCGGAAGGAAACTTCGATGGCCTCACGAGGACCGTCCTTGAGTCACAGGAAAAGTATGCCAGTGGGCTATGCATGACAGGGTCTTTTGTGGAGAACTATGATCAACCTCGCTTCCCATCTTTTATAGAGGACCATTCATTAATCAAGAATGCAATCACCTGGCCATTTATTCACGACGGCATACCTATCGTTTACTACGGTACGTCCCCCTCTTGAAGAATGTACTGCAGTGCTGATTGATGTTGTAGGACAGGAACAGGGCTTTCAAGGTGGTCCTGTCCCTAGTAACCACGAATCGTACGTACGAATTATTTCACTCGACTTACACTTATCGGATTCCGCTTGGAATAGGCTAGTGGTCGAGTGACTATCATGTCTACCAGAAGCCGCTCGTGCAGCAGATCACTGACTTGAATGCCGCGCGGAAGCTTGCCATCAGTTCGAAACGGAACTTCTTGACCTACCCAGGTAGGACAAATCACGCCGGCTCCTCGCATCTATATATCAAGTTTACTACTCGTCAGATGACCTTTGTTCCTCAATCCAAACGATAATACGATAGCGATATCCAAGCCGCCTCTCCTTGCTCTTCTTACGAATGTCGGTAACTCCAGTACGGCTACATGGACCATACCCGGAGATGCAAGTCTCTTTTTGAAGGGGCAGACTTTGATAGATGTGCTGACGTGCCAGTCTTACAATGTCGACCCGGTTACTGGTAGCCTAACCGTCGAGTCGAGATATGGCCTGCCTCAAGTAAGTTCGACTCTCCAACCGCAAAGCCCCCCTGACAAAATACGGCCAGGTCATCTTGCCCGCGCAATATCTGGATAGCAAAGGGTCGCTCTGCCCGGGGGCAGCCCAAAATAGCGCACGCAGAATCGCGCTGGACCATCTGTCAGTCTCCAGAGTTGCTCTCCTCGTCGGTCTAATCGCAACAATCCACTCGTTCATCTGATTTCCGACAATCCACTCAAATTTGGATAACACTATCCTTGATTTTAGTTCCTTCGTTTAACTCTCTTTTCGGGCTCTATAGTTTAACTTATCCATTCCATTAGTTACTGTACTTGTGTGTGTGCGAAAAATTCCAGGGAATACAGGAAGCACCCAAGAACTGTCGAGATATTTCCACTGTCTAGCGCCCGCCGGGCGGTGAAGGCAGAACAAGATTGTCCGTTCCTGAAGGCTATGGTGTTGTTTAAGACCACGACGTACTTTCCCCCCATTTCTTTGACTTCATCATGCACTGAGCTTTAACTTATCTAGCATCCTCTTTCCGTTAGAATCCGTATGATAGCCAGTGACTATGCACTCAATTCAGGCAATTCGGTCGACGACCGCGACGGACTACCTTCAAGTAGGGTTTCGGACTTTTGACACCTAGATTCTCCTCCGAGTCCGCGCTATACAGTCTTATCTGCGGCTCCAGGAGAACAATGTCAACCCATACATATATCTCCTCTTTGGGACGCGTGGTGTCGTATGGATATTGAAAAGTTGCAAATTGACTCGGAAAGAGTAACCAAGCTCTCAGGCGTATGCCTCCGTGGCACAGCTTTATCCCCGCGACTAGTACAACCAGAATTCTGCAGTCTCGGATGATGAGCCATTTTTCCCTTTGGCGGAGGCCACTTGTCCCTGTTCCTGACAGTTCTGCCATCAGGTAGTCATCCTTCTTACCGACGGCCCGCGATACCGCTCGGTCTGTGAGTTTTACAAGTTTTTGAACCACGGCAGCCACATGATAGATAAAAATATTATTCTGCTGACGAGTTCAAGCCTCAAAGATACTTCAAGATACGGATGCAAAGTTGCAGCTGGAAGAATTTGATTGTTCTCGGCATTTGTATCTCATCTCCTTCAAGGTATCAGGCTCGGCAAATTAGTTGCAAACTACTCATCTCTGTTGTTTCCTAGTAGTCATGAGATCGTGTTTTCGATAGCGATGCGTCGGCCCGGTGCACGAATCGCAAGGCGAGACAAGTCCAGATGACCGCAAGAAAAAAATCCTGCGCAGCTTCTCATTGCGAGTTTTTCATTTTTATTACATTTCCATCAGCGTTGACTGGCTTGGGTCATTTACCTTGGGGTCGCTACGATGCTGAGTCTTAATCTCGGTTTTTACCATCTTTCCAGGAATGAAGGTGACGACGATCAGCGAATGATCGCACTCTTGGCACTGCGCAATAAGTTTGGACGGAATGTTCTTCTCTTACCCTCGTTCGAGTGACCAATCAAAAAGCACACATTAGCGGTCTTCTTCCCGACGCTAACATGTGGCTAAAGCGCAGCTCGGAGGCAGATCACAACAATCCCCGCGGTGGCGGCGCGACTCTTTGTTATAAAAGAGACGTGACAAGTTCTCCAAAAATCACCACCAAAAAAACCAACTAACTCTCCCCAACTCAACTCAAAGATGCGTTCAGTTTTCACTCTCGCTACCCTCGCACTCTCCCTCCTTTCGTCGACTTCGGCGCATCCGCACAAGGCATCGTCCACGGTACCTGCAGGTAATTTCACGCGTTTCCTCCTTCCTTAGTCAGAGTTCTGACATTTGGTGCAGTAAAACGCAGGGGAGTAGGCAATTGTGCCGACTCCATCTCC
This sequence comes from Armillaria novae-zelandiae, assembly GCA_030435655.1. Taxonomy (NCBI): domain Eukaryota; kingdom Fungi; phylum Basidiomycota; class Agaricomycetes; order Agaricales; family Physalacriaceae; genus Armillaria; species Armillaria novae-zelandiae. The sequence goes on from JAUEPR010000024.1 coordinate 590,047, forward strand.
AGGCGCGCGAGCGGCCTCGCTGATGCACGTCGGCGAAGTCTCCAGCGCCGCCTCAGCGAGGACACCCCCACACTCGCTGCGCGTGGTCTGGACAAGAGGGCCAAGTACCCCACCATCCAGAACGACACCTGCATTCTATCCCCGGATACTATCTTTGGGCCCTACTTCGTTGACGGTCCGTGGTTCCTGTATTAAGTGCTACGTAGAGTTTCGCTGATGCAACTCTTTCAGGGGAACTGTACCGCCGCGATATTCGTGAAGGTGCTGAGGGCATCGATTTGTACCTGGATATCGGACTGAGTGTGTTTGACTTATGCTTTGGAACTGGCGCGTTTTTCTAACCCACTATATTCATAGTCGATGTCGATACCTGCGAGCCCATCGAGGGTGCTTATATTGACTTCTGGGTAGGCTGACACATTGGCTTTCCCCCCATTGTATTTACCCTTCCTTCTAGCATTGCAACGCAGATGGCATTTACAGGTAACCATTCATGACTCCTTTCGCTATGAACGAGGCTCTAAATTAAAGCATTTTAGTGGATACACCGGAATCAACCCGGACACTGTCGAGCCCTTCGATGGTTCGTTGTATCTCGGTCTGGAAATTTCCACCGAATAATACTAATTGATTGTATAATCACTAGGTGTGACACTCCGAGCAGACGGAACCACTGACGACACGACATTCCTTCGCGGATTCACTGCAACTGACGAGAATGGCATAGCAGAGTACGGAGTTCCGCTGATATTACATTCCCTTTCGCGAGTTGTTGATTTTTTGCCATCAGATTCCTTAGTATCTTTCCCGGCTATTATGCTTCGCGTACGACCCACATCCGTAAGCTCGAGCTCTTTTCTTCCGACTTGAATGCATTCTGAGAACATTTTAACTTAGATATTGCCGTCCAGTTCGTCATATTTCTTTTATTGTCAAGTCTTACCAGTTACGGAATAACGTATATCCAGCGTCAATGGGTCCGTTTCTGAGGACGGTACCAACACGCTCGCGACTTCCAGCATCCAACATGTCGGGTAAGCACCGCGCGTTCTTTCACGATTGCGATTTTTCTCATCAAGCCTCCATCTACTATAGCCAATTATTCTTCGAAGAGTCTCTCATTAACCAAGTATACGAAATCGAGGCTTATACGCCCCACTTGAGCACGCTCGACCGCGTTACGAACGATGTCCGCTACTATCCTCTTCTTCATCTTCACCCATGCTGACCCTCATCTAGGCGGACACCATCATCGGAGGAGCCAACAGCGACGGATACAGCGCCTTCGTGTCTACCGAGCTTCTCGGAGACAGCCTCGAGGACGGTCTGGTTGGATACATCACCGTCGGAGTCGACACCACCGCCATTTTCGACACCAGTAACTCTAACCCCGTTGGCGTCATTCCTACTGTCTCTTTGGCCGAGGGTGCAGAAGCGTCTGCCAGCGCTGTTGATGCTGCTGAGGGTTTGACGGTCTAAAAAGTGGAATACATTTCTGTTGTCTTGGTCCAAATAGTAGATTTTGAGGTCAAAAGTTAATCGATAAAATGTTCTATTGCGGGATTGTCTGGTGAAATGAAGACGGAGTTGTCGATTCTCCAAGAGATACATCGCCTATATCAACATCTCGAGCATGCGCGCCATGGGCACCCTCTAATGTCACTCTTTTTCAGCGAGTAAGTCACACCGTTCCAGCTAGGATTATGACAGTGATGCAACACAGGTCATGGACCAGTACAGATATATTCTGCTTCTTGCCTAGGATTGATAGCTGATCATTGTGCCGATCAAGGTTGTCAGGGTTTGTTTTCCTAGAAAGACGATTCGACTGTCAAAGAACCGGTGTCCCTGTGTTAAGAAGTACGAAAAGAGGATATACTGTTGGAGCCGACACGCGTATTTCATCTAGGTTATTGCTAGTCGTCACATCCAACAATGTACGTCAGAGGAACCCGGAATGAAATGCAAGAGCTAGCACGGACGTCGAACGAATGAATAGAGGAGTATCCATTCCCTGTAGGGTAGCAAAGCAAGGACTGGAGCTCTGGCTCCGGTGGAAAGGCTCTGTGTGGAGCGATCAAGCTGCAGCGAATGAGAAGTCCCGTGGGCGAAATTTCCATGGGGGAAAGAGCGGATGAGAAGTCGTAGGTTGGCTCCATCCTCCAAAAAGGAGGAGTCATAGGTTGGCAAAACGACGACGCTACTTAGCGCTGAAATGAAAGGAAGAATAGATTCGGACATGCCAGTGTTCGTCGGATATGATCAAAGGAGGCTAGGAATATTCCTTTATGTAGCTTGGTTCTTCGAAAGTGTACGTGAGCTGTTGTACGGCCAAGATTGTGAGAATCAAACAAAGTGAGGAACAGCGAGAACTTTACCTATCTAACAAGTCAATGAAAATCGAAGTCTTCGGCTGGAACATCTCCAGATACTCTTCAGGTAATAGGCTGTTTTCCAGGTTCCTCTGATAAACCTTCATCACCATATCCTCATAAACGAGTGTCAACCTGCCTCGGAGCCCCGAACGGATCACCAACTGCTGGATGTCCTCCAACGCTCCCCTGAGCAGCCGAAGCTTAGGCTCCCTATCGCCATTTACACTATCCTGATTTTTCCTCTTCACCAGTTTTGTGAACACCCCATCCCGATGGACAGCACCAATTAAGTTGGGAGTCTGCGAGAGGCACGTCTGCATGTGTTTGTACCCCCATGCCCAACCTTTGGACTCCTGTTTCGTAGTCAGCTCTACCAAGGCCGACTGTGGGACCTCATGCGCATAGGCAGCCTTGCCACTGGGATCAGGAAAGCACGCGTCTACTTCAGCCCTCACGACCAACTTCATCCCCGCCAGGTCATACGTGATCACTCGGTGATGCGATGCGGCGTGCTCACACCCAGGTGCATGGCGCGTCTGCATGAGCTCGAGGTTCCGGCCATACCCGCCTAGGTTAACACGCCTGAGGGCCTTAGGCTCCCACCGGGTGCACAGGAGGGTCTTGGACCCCGCTAGCTGCAAGTCCATCCGAAAGTCGCGTCGCTGACAGGTGGCGAATGCCGTGAGACGTAGTAAGCTGTGGCAATCTGCGACGACGTCCACAGAAGCCCAGTCAAAGGCGTCGACGGCGATGAAGATAGGTAGGAGAGGATATGGGGGCAATCGGAGCGCATTGGAGTCGGAGACTTGGTAGCCAGAGTCCGGGGGCAAAGTAAAGGGTGTCGGTGTCTGGGACCATATACGGGGTGCCCCGGGCACGAGAATTGTGGGTTTCTTGCCCTTCAGCCAACTGTAAGCGCCGAGGTAGCGAGTGCCAGTTATCTTGACTTTTTGTCGATCGTCGAAGGGGAGTGGAGGGTAGATCGTCTGCAATGGCTGTGGATCTAGGCCGTGCATAACCTTTCGCAGGAACTTTTGCGGGGTATTGTATACCCATGCTCCTAGGCCGATTCGACGATGAAGCTGTCTTCGTGTCAGAAAGATATATCTTTTTTCGATGTGTCAGGACCGACCTTTCGAGCTTCAGTTTTTGTGCTGAACCTTCGGATACCACTGCAAATACATCAGGACCATATATCCGACCAAAGCACTAAGAACTACCTTGCTACATTTCGTGGTAGTGTTTTGTATCGCGACCAAGATGAACAGTTGCTCATAGAACGGTAATATTCACGCTAAGGCAAATAAATGGTCTGTAGGCTGCAGCCGTGTTCCTCCTGACTCAAAACAGCGTCGATTGAGGTAGAAGAAAATGAAAGAGAATGGAATCCTTAAGAGGGTACAGAGTCCATCGTGGTGGTTGAGAGCAAAATGGCGTGGGAAATATTTTGTCATCTCTCTTGATCTCATACATCCATGTCGCGAACACAAACAAGTCCGCTGTAGATTCCCGTTCTTTCCAGCATCTCTGGGTTTCGCCTGGTGTGAGATCGTCCTGGCTTGAGAGCCTTCCAAATCTTTCTGATACCAGTATGAGGGAAGTTTCCAGTCTTCCAGCTTTCGAAAGGTAATTTCGAAGGCGGGTTGCTATCATTCCTATGTCAGTTTTGGAAGCCCTGCAGGTACGTCTTTTCTATGTTCGCTACGGTGAAGCGAATTGATATCATTTTTACCGCCTAGATTTTCCCGAAGCCCCGTTATGAGCTCAAAGGACACCGTCAAATGCGTTGAGTTGCTAGGTTTTTGGGGAAGAAACTGTCACGCATTCGGCGGTCTACTCAAGGCATCAAATGCTATGGTACAGTGCGTGCATTTTCTCGACATGGTACCGCTGTAGCTAATGTGATGTACAGACCTCTGATATCAGTCTTTCGCGGGAAGCAGAGGGATAGCATCGTCAAGGACATCGGACTGATGCTTTCGAAATCGTTCCAACAGTATTCGGTCTTGAATGTTCCAATCATCCGCATATGTGCGCCTTAAAACGCGATACCAGTATCTTATGGCGGATTTTTTTACATTCTGGAGAAATCTTCAGACCAAGCCTTCCTGTTCACTCAACAGTAGTGACGTATGATATCCCCCCACCAACAAGCGACTACTGCGTAGGATACCTGCTTATTGTCTTCGGTCTCTACATCCACCCCTTTTCAAGTAGGACGCACGAAGTGGCCGATAGGCCATCTGTATGTGACGTTGCGGGCAGTTATGTCCGTTACTGTCATTACACGTTACAGCGCTATGTCCTCGCTCTTCGCTGCTGGAAAGAATTCCCTACTTCAATCGGACATTCGAGCCGGAACATTACTTTCGGGAAAGGACTAGAAATGACACTCGTCGTTTTTGGACCGGTTTTCCAGGAACGAAATTTGACTGCATTATGCGCAGTCTCCCTGATTCGCCTAGCTGATCCATTGAACAAGGGGCGATCCAAAGCGGGCCAGCTTTTGAGTCACCGACTGCCCCATTCGCATTACCCTCGGTCCGAGTTTTGACGAGGATCTCAAGTGCAAATGGAGCTAGCTGAGCGAACGGGCGGTCATTCTTCATGTCATACGAAGGGCTAGATTTCTCACTTCTCGTCTACCTATGGCTCCAATTGCTACGTGATCGTCCCCTAGCCCCTCGATGCCCGTACTCCCATCTTCACTAGACAGACATCAGCTTGGTAGCTGTCTCGATTAGATTCACCGACCTTTGCAGGATCTAACTGCGTCAGGACGATTTCACTTTGCATCATATAGAAGCCGAAAACCCTGCCAAGGTCATTCTATGATAGGATTTACAATCCTTGCCTTCCTGCAGCCCTTTCGGACGTCTGACCGGTTTGCGTTTAATCGCACGCTTTGCCATCAAGCGCCCATTGCGGGCATGTTTCCGGACATAACCACCAACGTCCAGGACATATACATTTGGCCGCTTGCATATTTTCAGAGTGTATGACGTCACGCGTCATTAATTGCAATATCTAGAGGTAGCTTTACGGTGGCTCTTGGTTATTCACGATCGAAGCTTCGAAATAGGTCGGGATCAAATCTTTGATTCTCAAATTCTTGTGCAAACGAACCATGTCTAACAAGTTAATTGCTTTGATTGTGGTGCTATCTACACGTACTCCCTGAGTGTGTTGTATTCACTCACGTTCGCGGAGTCTGAACGGACTATAAAGCGCGGCAGCAGTACTGTCGTGTTCTTAACCTGATCCACGTAAAGTCCTTCACCCCCAGGAGCTATCAGTGATGGGCAATAGATACAAGATAAGCAGTCCGAATTATTCCGCGGCCTGGAGTCACTTATTCCTGATAATCCCCTCTACCCCATCTTCTCTGCCTGTACGCTGTCCATCCTTGTCGGATATGAAAGTTTACCTTGTTGACTTGAAGGGAATAGTGCCTGTTTCAATGGATTATATTATGCGCCTGGATGGCAGCGCATGTCGGTAAAGATTGCTACCAGTGACCATAGGTTTCTCCGTTAGATAACTCCTCTCTTCCTGTTTATCTCCCTCGACGTCGACGCGGCTAGACAATCATAGGTCAATTATACTTGACGTGGCTTGTTTACTGAATAGGCATGGTCGAGCTTCGATGATAAACGTTTCTCGCCCAACTTGAAACCTGTGTATCAAGCTTCAAGCTTCGATGTACAGGTTGTACATAATATTAACTCCTTTTCGAGGAGCCGACGCGTAGTAGTAGTATTAGGCAGTGTCCTCGCTTATGACGGAAAAACATTGTCATTTGGTAACCGGTAATTCTCCTTTTACATATTACACGGAGGAAAAGTAGAATGACGACCACGTGAGAATGTTTTCCTCCAAGTTCACCGCTGCCACCGTCGGCGACGATAGCACACCGCCTTTCTCAAGTAGCTAACGGGGCTAATGTCGGGAAACGTGGCTCGATGGCACCAGGCATGGTGAAGGTTATTAATAAGCGGCTGGAAGCAACGCCGCAGCCAGGAGAAATTCTTTATTGATTTGGTACTTCTCCCACCCTCTTCCCACTAACCACCACCACACCACACCACACCACACTCTACCACACTCTACGATGGCTGATATCCACGACCAAGCTACCCTCGCCGCTGCTATTGCCAACTTCAAGCCCACGTCCCGGGAGGTCATCAGCGGGATCGCTCCGCATGTGTTCGAGGATCGGAGGTACCTCCAGCGGAGGAGAAGCAGGCGCAATGGGAGCCCTGTACGGAGACAACGGAGCCTGGCTGCTCTGAATCGCAATAGCGGAGGCGCCAAGAGGTCACCACTGAGGATATCGGCTGTTATTAATTTGGACGACCCAGGTGCGTTTCGTGCTTGCTTGCTGCAGGTCGTTATCGCTGACTCGCAGCTGGGGATGCAGACGAGCCAAAGGCGACGTGCACGCAAGAGGAGGTATGTGTGTCCAGTGTGGATACCCGTGATATCAAGAAGTCGAGGAGGCGGACGTTCCTCAGTATTGAACTGTCATTTGTGATATTGAAGTGCGTATCTCATCGTTCGGTGGGTCTTATCCTCTGTTGCTAACGAAACAGTGCAGGACGTTTACTTCTAAATTAAGGTGATTTGCTCCTTCTCTTCCATTCCTGTTCGCCGTCACTCATTATCGACATCTTCTGCAGGACACGACACCAGTAGACGTTTTGTCCACATTCTTTCAAGGCTCAGATTTATCTTATTATATCTTTCCCCCCCTCTTCTTGTTTCATTATTAACATTAAAACGGAATAGTCTCTCCTTTCATTCTAGTTTCTACTTCCTGCTTTCCAACTGCATACCCTTGCCATAGATAGGCGCGAATTCAATCAATGTACCATGTATTTCTATATACCCATCTAGCCCCGCAAGCGATGTCGGGACGAAATGGGAAAAATGACAGCTGTCGGAGGGATGGGATTCCCGATTTACGCGCTCATGATAAGGAAGGGGGTTGTAACAGCAGTAGCGCAGTGTCGTAAGGGTCGGAGAACAACATCCTTCTTACGCTCTCATTGGGCCGCGTAAGGAAGACCTCTGCCCTCCCGCAACATACAAAAGCCGTTTCTCTTGTTCTTTCCATCACTCAAAGCTCGAGCGCGTTGGCGGTAATCTCTGCAGCATGTGCACGCGAATCCTGCATTGATGCCGGAAACAATCAAAAGGAACAAAAGGAAAAGCAAAAACGGACGATGCCGAAAGGATCCTTATCTGTGAATCCCGAAGGCCCGGGGCGCATTCTTTCCACCATCCCTCGAAGAACACGAAACCGATATCGGGATAGCAATTTCTGGAACGTGCGTCACAACCGTAATTCTCCTGAGGTGAAAGGAGTCAAAGGAAGCAGCCAGGGATCAGATTCAAGAGTGAGTAACATTTTGCAGAGTTACAAACCAGACTTATTCAAGCGCTAGTAGTACATGACCACGATGAGGCAAACCCTCGTTTGCGCACAGCCTCTGCTCTAGGCGCGACCGGGGTTGTTGTCACTCCTTCGGAGAATATGTCCGTTGAGCGGACGTTTGAGTTCGGGGCCGTGTTCACTTCATTTTAATTTTTGTTCCTATATAGAAGACGTCAACTTTGACGTACAAACCAATGTCGACCCACGTTTTGAGATGAAAGAAAGGAACGGAAAGATGCATTGTCCGGAATTCAGACAGGCAGTTACTAGGTACCCCAAAGGTGGAGAGGACGGCTGTGAATGAGAGCTGTGAAAAGCTAAAATCAAATTAATATTGACTTGGAATAAGTTCCGCGAGCACTTGCCTGTACTTTAATGACGCGTGACGTCATTTAACCTGTTGTAAATCATACAAGTCCACGGGACACACGGGCAAGCATACACTATAATATTAAAAGATGCAGAAAAGCACGCACCACTGAGACGCAATAAATCTCAGGTAACTCGTCTCGAAGCCTAGGGCAGAGGGCACGACAGTCTCGGCAACCTGAGGACTCGAGAAAAACTCGGTGTCTACATCTGAGTTTGTGCGGCGAGGTCGGTGGTTCTAGTTCAAGTTTAGTCTATAAAAGGGCCGAGGGGAACATGCACCCATCGGGTAGGGTGTTGACTACCCCTTGCTATACATGAACGAGTGCTGTTTCAAAAGGAGCAAAAATGGTGATGAGGGTTGTAAAAGCACAACCTAGTGACTGTTGAGGCTCGCACTGAATAATCTCGGCCCGCATTGTCCCCATCTAAGGTGCATCTCGGATTTTTTCCATGGAAAATCGGTTCGTGGGGAACGAAGAGAGCTTGTACTGCCGGGAACTTGAACGGATACCGCTGCAGGAACATCTGCCGATAATTTCAGTTTCTTGGCTAGAAAGGAAAGGATGGAGCAGTACCAAACGATGTTCATATATCTGACTCGTTAAGGCGCGTGTACGAGGAGGATTGGCGACTCCCCGCCTCCCCAGACGAGGATCTGCTGCGCCGCAAACCTCGATTTCGACCGGGATGATTACCGATATCAGAGTTCGGTACCTAGTTCGACCGACGAATATTTTTTCTTCGTCTGCCTCGGACGGTAGTAATGTCGCCTAATAACATCTTGGTTATCTGGAAACCGGAGACTTCCTTGCGCCGTTACTGGTTGAACAAGTCTGTCCTTGACTGACGCTGGACATAGTAATTCTTCCACCTTGTGGAATGCTGAGAAGAAACTACTGAGATCAATCAAAGCGCGCGAGAGCGTATACTGGCATTTGGGTCGAAGACATGAACAGACCTTGAACAATGGACGCCACCAAAGTACGTACCTCGGCGATGAGAAGAGAACCCATAGAGTGATGAACTCCCATAGTCTTCGTTATCGCGGTTCTAGGAATGGATGCTTCTACTAGTGTTGTCTTCGCACAAGATGATACCCTATCTTGGAGAAGCATCATCGTGAACTGCTTCCGTAGGCTAGGCAGAATCGCAATCCTTGAAAGCGCTGATATAGCGCATATACGCAGGGGTTGATAGCGATGGAAATTCAAATTCGGCTGGATGTTCATGTGGATTTGCCAGGGCTTCGAAAGATTCGCAGCGTTCGATGCATCTTCTTGAGATCGTTTCGAAATCGCAATGCTTGCTGTTATCCATATTGCTGATTCCTCAAAGGTGACCCAATATGACAAACAGGCTAGATATGATTTCGGAAAGCTTACGTGGTACTCGTATATCTGTTGGACGAAACGAAAGTCAGCTGACTGCATCTAGGTATCGCAAGACTGGAAAGTAAGTGGAATATACGGATAAGCCAGCAGAAACGGATGCTCACTTTGAAGTACTGGAGTCCACTGTCATATCACGCCTTAGGCCGCTGCAGCAAGACTTTCCAAGTATGATCACTACAGGGAACTATAGGATTCATAGTATCATCTGCCAGAGTGAGCATACGGGCCATGTAGAAGACAGTAGAAGCCAATGTACTCAAGATCTACTTGTACTATGAAGTGTACGCGGTCTCGTCATATTCACACAGATCTTACGCACCTTCAAACTATAATACTATGCAAAAGACTCTAGGGCACATCGAGGTGAATTGATACTGTC